>CM061232.1:34573241-35805094 GCA_030844895.1 Ambrosia x helenae
AAGAAATCAGCACGATATAGGTATGCTATAACGCGGTAATTATTCATTTTATTTTCTTAAAACCAAATACGAGTTTCTATTCAAAAAGGGGTGGCGGCGCAGCTTGTTTGCCCGCCTACCTACCATCCTTATGTAATTTACCCTTTTTTTGTTAACGGAAAGCTAAATTTTCTTGTTTTCAAAAAAAAAATGCATCAAATTGACATTGTATGAATAAGACTTATTTGATATGGGTTTGATATTATTTTTGGTTATAATGGTTTGTAACTTTGTCTTTGATTTCAACCTCATCTATATTGCAGCAACTAAGACCCTAAGATTATATATGAATGTGTAGCCATGGCTGCAGATATCAAGCCTCTTGAATTCATCTCCATCTTCCCCTACTTCCAGAAGATTAAGGTATGCTCTTACCTGGGTGGGACGGGCTGGTATGGTAACATGTTAAAAATGGTTTCAGGTCTAAACGGGCGAGGTTGTGTTGGAAAGGCAAATCACACGAAAAAAGTTAAATCTATTTACCAAATTTATCGTTGTGATGGCGTTGATAGCCAAAAGGCAAAGGGGTTACATGCACCAATCGGGCTTGTCCCGATGGCTAAGTGTTATGTGCCTTATGTCAAAGGCTTGATACAAAACCACTATCAAGCTGAGGGTCTCACCGGAAGCAGCCTCTCTATTCCACGGGTAGAGGTAAGGCTGTCTACATCTTAACCTCCTCATACCCTACCTTAGCTTTGCTATTTTTGGGAATTGTAACACCCACCAACCGATGGCGGAAACATCGAGGTGTCACGTAGTGACGATTGTTCAAAAGCTCATGGACTAGAAATGTAAATTTTGATACATTGAATTGAATAATTTAGTACATTGAAAGAAATACAACAATCAAAACTAGCAACTAAACTAAAATACAGTAAATCTCAATCTAAGCCAAAGTTCCAAAAGCTTAGAAGTGATCTCATAAAAACCTGAAACATGTACGAAAATAATTTTGTCAATACAAAAATGTATTGGTGAGCATACCCTTTGATACATATAGTAAGGAAAATTTAGCAATTCATGTGTTATTTTGCAAAATGTAATAATTGGTATCCGGGTCAAATCAACCTATGAAAGGAAAGCAGATATATATAGAATGCGCTAGTAGTAATGTAATACATAGCAATGACGAGGACTCTTAACATAGTTACAAGGGTATATACCATAGTACTATTCATTGAAATGTCAGGCCGCAACGGTTAATGATTTGACAAGTCATAGACACAAGTAATGACACAAGCAAACACACATAAGAATTGCTATTTTAGTGAAATGAAATAGAAACTTGATAGTAAGTACATGAGCAGCCCCAAAAGTAAAATGAAAAAGGGGGAAAATATACTCACCGTTTGCGAAAGCAATCAAATCCACTAAAGCGGTCGTGAGCTAAGTAATGGGGGAATTCCGAGGAATTCAACCTATAATGTGTAAGAATTAATAAGGAAGTGTCTAAAAAGTCTAAGGTAACTAGGGTCTAAGCATTAGAGTTTGCTAAGACGATTTGGGGAATTAAAGTTTTAATGATAAGTGGTATTCATAATAAGCGCGTATAACCATAATTATATATTTAAATATGTTTAAGGTTTATGAACATGATTAAGTAATACAAATATTTCAAATTGAATATTTAGCTAAAAATATGTTTCAAATAATTAAGTCAAAATAATTTAATTAATTATTTTAACTAAAATTGTAAATAAATATAATAATTATAAGTAATTGAATAATGATTATGAGTTACAAAAATGATTCAAATAAATGAAGATTATGACTTTTATACATAGAAACATTTCTGTTTTATATAGAAATATATTCATAAAACAAATTCTATAATCTATATTTAATTAAATAATTTATTATATATAATTAAATATAAATACACTAAAAATACTAGATATAATCCAAAACTGATATTTTTATGACAAATTATTGTTTTCTAATGTAAAATAGTAAAAATAATTTTTCCATAATTTATCTCAATTTATTTGCATTTAAAATAGTTTTAATTAGTTTAAATAATGTTTTAATGATTAAAAATGGTATAAATATCAAAAATAACAATTGTCTTAGAAAATAAATTTTATTTCAGCATAAAATACTTAGAAATAATTTTCCAGAAATTTTGAGATCAAAATCATTAAAAATTAATTTTTAATCAATTAATTATGATTAAAACAAATTAAATCAAGAAAAATACGAAAATTAATGTATTTTTCAGAAACTAAAAATATGACAATTTTCTTTAGGGTGTCAAGGTGTTATACCTAAATTTTCATAAATTTTGGAGTAAAAATGAATTTTCTAGGAATATTATAAGAATATTGTATTTATTATAAATAATAAAAGTAAAATTCAAAAGGATAAGAAAAAAAAAAGAAAAAAAAAAGAAATTTGATCAGACCCTTTGTCAAGGGAATTCAAACTCAGGTAGATTCTGCTACACACCAACATACAAAACACTATACCACAAGCTTCTAATGTTGAAAAGTTTCAAGTTAATTTATACTTATATTATAAAAGAAACATCATCTTTTTCCCCAAATTCCTACCAAGTACCCTAACCTAACCCCAAATCTAATTGACTCAATAACCAACCAGATCAACAACGAAAATATGTGCTTATAAAGAGTACTAACCCAGAAACAAAACGACATCAATTAAATGAACTTACAAATCCGATTAGAGGCGATATGGAGGAATATGTTTGTGATGAATTAAAAAGTGGGTTATGAACTTGCTGAAAACTTGATAATTTTTTGACCAAGCATAGAGAAGGAACCAAAGAGGGTTTTACTCTAAGATGAAATTGTAACCATCATTTTTTGTATTTAGTAAGGACAAACATATGGTTTAATGTTTCTTGATAGTCAATTTATGTTTTGGCGAAACGGTTGGAAATTTGGCTTTTTGGTTGACTCATGGAATGAAAGAGATTAGTGGGTTTCATACATAGCTTGCAAGACTTAATAACTATTTATTTTTAATTCAGTTATTTGTTCTTGAAACCCTCCATATAATTAATATCATTTTAATATATACTTAACATTTAGTAGTAATCTATTTTTCATTAATAAGTTCTTGATAATTCATATTCGTAAAATTATAATATTAATCTAATACTAATATTTTAACATCACGTTCTCTCAATTAGTTCATACTTTTGTTTTATTATTTTATATGCCATGTAAAAGAAAGTAATTGCGAAAATAAATTTGATTAATATGAAGAAACTTTAAAATACAACGATGCAATAATAAATAATGAATGAGGATTGAAAGTAACAATTCAATATTTGACTAAGGGTTAAAAGTGTACATAGATTAGAAGTACAAAGTGCAGTTGTCACAGTCTCCCCTACTTTAGAAAATTTCGTCTCGAAATTTCTTTCAAGTGGAGGTTTCTATAAGACAAAAGGGTTGTAAAAGTCAAGTAGGTAAAACAAAATGTGTGTGTGTATATATATATATATATATATATATATATATATATATATCAGTTATGATTTGCCAAAATTTAAAGTAGTTGTCCATTATCCAAAGTAAAAGTTTCAAAATCTTTGGCAGTTGACTCGATGTTAGAAAGTTGAAAGTTTAAATGAGAAAGGTTTTGGAAATGTGTAACTGGTGAGGGCAGAGGCACTAATGAAGCAATCTCCCCTACTTTAGAAAGGTTTCTGACCAAACTTTATTAAGGACATGCAACAGGATTTTGACTAACAGAGAGTGTAAGAGTATACAAAGTTTAAGGTATTCTATAGAGGTCGTCAACAAGGAAGGCTCCTACATAACTAGTTGAAGCTTATGTAAAATGTTCTTCATAAAAATATGCTAGCTATTAGTCAACGACCTAATGAAGATGTAGTAATGGGTTGGTTCTTGGTCAGACTCCTAGTCCGCTCCCACAGTATCGTTTATGCTTATATATAGGGTGTACCGCGGCTAACCTACCACACTCCCGATACTTTGGACTCGTACTGATTGTCTACCAACAGCCTAAGTAGAATTACACACCACCCTTATGTACCTGGAAGCCCATGATTGCGTTCCGGACCGTAATCATCTATTTACCTTACACTAGGGTGTTATGCTTTTCCATAACCCTATCCCAAGTAACACTAGAAACAAATGCGTGCAATCAAGATATGCTAAGTAATTGATACTGCAATGAAACAATGACATGGTTAGAGGTCCTTCCCTTTCGGTTTACCCTTTAACCGTAATGAGATGTCACACCCTCAAATTACCACTTGCGGGGTTTTACTGCGAGGCGCGTGACAAACCAGGATCCAAGTCAACGATCACAATAAACAACTCTATATGAAAAACGTAAACAGACATAACCATTAATTTAATAAGCGGAAGCGTTTCAGTAGCATTTAATCAACTATGCTATCATCTCAAAAGTTGTTCAAAATACTTTTATTACAAAACGTGCACTAAGCCTAGACGCCAATGCAGACCCGTGCGCCTAGTTCCGTTCATTGCTACCTTAGCGACCTGAGAAAAACATGCCAAAAAGATGTCAACATATAATGCTGGTGAGTTCACAGGTTTGTTCAAAATGTTATCAAAACGTTACCATATCCATACTATATCAACGTTACCAAGTACGCTAGCTAGGCGTATGTTTCATTACTACTACGATTGGAAACCATTACTAGACACGTCTAGCAATGTTCAGCATGTTTAAGCAGCCCGTATGTTCAGCATGATACCAATGTACCTGTTCGAGACAATATGCACCCGCCCGGCCCTCCAAGCCGACGAGTGGGGCAGGTCACGCCCAATAGATCTATCCACATTTCCCCCGTTGTGCAACACCGCACATTCATGGTTTCCCCCGGGACTTTCCAAAAGATCGTATAGCAATATAAAGTTAAAACCATAGTATGACATATGTTACCAAAACTGTTTAGCGCATGTTTTCTCCCCCAAAAGTTAAAGCAGTAAAAGTGGGGCCGTGAACTCACCTTAAGTAGCGTTCTTCAAATATAAGTAAAGATGTTTAGCCCTTGATAATCCCTCTACCGGAGATCTATCAAAATGTTCACATAAGTGTTCCGACTAATAACCATAAGGTTATCTAGTCCCTGATTGTCCAGATCGTAACCAAGTATGTTTTAAAATGTGTTTAAATGTTTAACCGACACACTAGACCGACCCGACATCCCGTTGGTGACCCATTACCCTAACTAATCAAGTACACATAGATTACACGCAAGGTTTAAGCATAAAACACTTAGTTTGTATCAAAAATCTCATTTCTGCATCAGAACGGTCGAACCAGTCAGTTTTAAGTCTCCTTCGCACCTTTTTGTCTCCTTCGCCCGTTTTACATCTCGTTCGACCGTTTGATACTTCCTTCGCCCGTTTTATCACATTCGTCCAATAAAAACCCAGGTTCGACCCTGGATCCCTCCTTCGCACCATCGACTGGTCGAAGGAGGCCAGGTTCGCCCCTGTTGTATAATTTTTCCTAAAAACGCTTCAAACACATTCAAAACGACCTGAAACATCATCAAACGCAGCAGTCAAGCATGGATAACTTATCCCTACAAAACCCCACCGATTTCCCCTGATAATACGTCCGTTTTAGCCCTTTCCCAAAATGGTAAAGATTATGGAAACATCACTTTCATGCATGGATTATTTACCCAATTTGGAAACTTTTGAAATTGATTCATGTTTAGCTTAAAATACTCAGTTTGTCGATTATCCGATCTTTCTTATTCATTCTATTGATCATAAATATTCATACATCAAGTATTAATCCAATAAAACCCCCAAATATTATTATATCCATTCCTAACCCTAGACAACAATATTCCCTCATTAACAACAATCCTATATCATGTTTCTATCATAGATATAGCAGCAAATCCGTGAACAACACATAACACACAATTTACACATGTTATTCATTATGAAAACCTATGTTAAATGATCATGTTTTGATTTAGAAAGATGTTTAAAAGGTTTTTAATCATAAAAACACCTTTAGAACAGATCCGGACAATTAGGGTTAGATGAAAACGAATTAAAATGCTTTTAAAAGATTTAGGATTATGAACACACCTTGGATTCTTGTTTAGATGTTGTAGATGGGTTAGATTATGAAAAAGAAGAGCAAAAACTCCTTCCTTAGTGTTTAAGATCGTTTGAGAGCGTTTTGGGACGGTTAGGGTTTGTGAAATGATGAAAAATGACAAAGGTTGGTATTTATACTAATCTTCCTTCGCACCAATTCATTGGTCGAATGTGGTCTCCTTCGCCCCTTTCACAGGGTCGAATGAGCCCTGTTTGGTCGAAGGGAATTCCTTAAATTCCACTTCCCTGGTTCGCCCACTTGCATGGGTCGAACCAGACACTTTTCTTCTCCTTCGACCACTCGAAGTGGTCGAACCAGAACCCCTTTTTAACTAGTTTTCCAGTTTGTCGTGTTTAACGCATTCTAACACATCTCAACACATAAGCATGCATCCTTAGTCTATATTTAACACATTTAAGCACAGATAATCATTTACACATCATTTAAACACATCTATGTATATAATCCACCACACGACTCATAATCTACCCATATACTTAATTAGTTCATGTAATGTCACCAACAACGGAACCCGGTACTAGTGTATTACCAAAACGACTCCCAATGATCCTCCAGATCATTGTACCCTGGACAATCCTAACTTGACCCGACTCAACTAACCCAGTTAAGTTTGTTTATGAACGTTTCTCGCTAAGGTAGACTTAGATGTTACTAATATGTTTAAGTCGAACATGCCGGGTGTCACATCATCCCCATGTTGAAAGAATTTTCGTCCCGAAAATTGCGCAAGGCCCAAAAAGAAAGAACGAAAAGAACAGAACGAAAAGAAACTTACCGGATGTCACATCATCCCTACGTTGAAAGGAATCTCGACCCGAGATTCATTCCGCTTCAGCAGTAACATGCCTCGATTCAAAAGCGCGCTTCGGAAAGAGATGAGGATACTTAGATTTCATCTGATCCTCCCGTTCCCATGTGAACTCCGGTCCACGGTTCGAGTTCCAACGGACTTTAACGATGCGGATTTTACTCCGACGAAGGCTACGAATCTTGTAGTCGAGAATCTCGACAGGTTCCTCCACAATGCGAAGACGATCATCAACCTTGATCTCTTCCAGTGGTACAATGAGAGATTCATCAGCCAAACACTTCTTCAAGTTAGACACATGGAAGACGTTGTGTACACTACCGAGCTCCGCCGGTAAGTCAAGTCTGTATGCCACCGGTCCAATCCGATCCAAGATTGCGAACGGTCCGACATAACGAGGGTTAAGCTTGCCACGCTTTCCAAAGCGTATGACGCCCTTCCATGGTGAAACTTTCAGAAGTACCTTGTCCCCAACCTGGAACTCTAAAGGTTTTCGACGGCGATCGGCATAGCTCTTCTGACGATCCCGTGCGCAGCCAAACGTTGACGGATCTGTACGATTTTCTCCGAAGTTTCGTACACGAGTTCCGACCAGTGAGCTGGCTCTCGCCCACCTCGGCCCAACAAAGTGGTGATCGACATTTCCGTCTGTAAAGAGCCTCGAACGGAGCTGCCTTGATGCTAGAGTGATAGCTGTTGTTGTAGGAGAACTCCACTAACGGCAGGTGGATCTCCCAACTTTTGCCAAAATCGATAACACATGCCCGAAGCATGTCTTCCAAGGTTTGAATCGTCCGCTCACTCTGTCCATCAGTTTGCAGATGATAAGCCGTACTCATATCCAACTGAGTACCCAAAGCCTTGTGCAGAGCCTTCCAGAAACGCGAAGCGAAACGATAATCACGATCAGAGATAATAGAAACAGGCACTCCGTGCCAAGCAACCACCTCCTTAAGGTAAAGTCGAGCCAACCGCTCGAGTCCATCGGTTTCCTTAATTGGTATAAAACGTGCCGATTTCGTCAGCCGGTCAACAATCACCCAAATCATATCATACCCACTAGGTGACTTTGGCAGCTTGGTGACAAAATCCATCGTGATTCGTTCCCACTTCCATTCTGGAACCTCTGGTTGTTGCAGGAGACCAGACGGCCTCTGATACTCCACCTTGACTTTAGCACAAGTCAAACATTTGCTGACATAAGAAGCTATATCAGCTTTCATGTTCGGCCACAAATAAAGTATCTTCAAATCCTGATACATCTTATCGGAGCCAGGGTGAACAGAATACCGGGATTTGTGAGCTTCATCCAGAACAAGCTCGCGCAATCCCCGAACAATGGGACCCAAACACGTCCCGCAAAATAGTGTAAGCCATCAGTCCTGAGCTCAAGATGCTTGTCAGCACTGTGCATAGTTTCAGCCTTAAGGTTTTCCTCCTTCAAGGCTTCCAACTGTGCAGAACGGATTCGGTCAGGCAACGACGAATGAATGGTGAGCTGTAAGGCTCGAACACGGCGAGGGTTTGCAGACTCCTTCCTGCTCAAGGCGTCCGCCACAACGTTCGCCTTGCCAGGATGGTATTTGATGGCACAGTCATAATCGTTTAGGAGTTCAACCCAGCGACGCTGCCGCATGTTCAACACCTTCTGGTCGAAAATATGCTGAAGACTCTTGTGATCGGTATATACTTCGCACTTGGTACCGTACAAGTAATGTCTCCAGATTTTCAACGCAAAGACCACCGCACCCAGTTCCAAGTCATGAGTAGTGTAGTTCTTCTCATGAACTTTGAGTTGGCGAGAAGCATAAGCAATGACCTTCCCGCGCTGCATCAACACGCAATCGAGACCACGAATAGAAGCATCACAGTACACAACGAAATCATCAGTGCCTTCTGGCAAGGATAAGATAGGTGCAGAACAAAGTTTAAGCTTCAGCATCTGAAATGCTGATTCTTGTGGTTCATCCCAGTCGAACTTTCGGTCCTTCTGGGTAAGAGCAGTGAGGGGTTGAGCGATCTTCGAAAATCCCTCAATGAAACGACGATAATAACCCACAAGACCTAGGAATTGCCGCACCTCAGATGGCGTCTTTGGTGCTTCCCAGTCCTTAATAGCTTCGATCTTAGCCGGATCGACATGAATTCCCAGTTCATTTACCACATGTCCTAGGAATTGAACTTCACGCAACCAAAAATCACACTTTGAGAACTTAGCATACAACTGCTCCTGTCTCAAAAGTTCCAAGACCAACCGCAGATGTTCCTCATGATCCGCCTTGTTCTTGGAGTAAATCAGAATATCGTCAATGAACACGATGACGAACTTATCAAGGTAAGGCTTGCAAACGCGGTTCATCAAATCCATGAACACCGCCGGTGCGTTAGTTAGACCGAAAGGCATGACCAAGAACTCAAAATGGCAATAACGAGTGCGAAAAGCAGTCTTCTGAATGTCAGCTTCCCTAACGCGCAACTGGTGATAACCGGACCGCAAATCAATCTTCGAATAGTAGCTAGAGCCCTGAAGCTGGTCAAAGAGATCATCAATGCGAGGAAGAGGATAACGATTCTTGATGGTCACTTTGTTCAGCTCGCGATAATCGATACACATACGAAGGCTTCCGTCCTTCTTCTTCACAAACAAAATAGGAGCTCCCCACGGGGAAGAACTCGGTCGAATGAAACCCTTTTCCAAGAGTTCCTGTAACTGGCTGGACAACTCCTGCATCTCGGGAGGTGCAAGACGATACGGAGCTCGGGCAATAGGAGCTGCGCCCGGAGTGAGATCAATACCAAACTCAACCTGACGATGGGGAGGAAGACCAGGTAGATCATCAGGAAACACATCAGAGAAGTCACGAACCACCGGGATATCCTCGATCTTCTTCTCATCATCAGTAGAAACGTTAACAAGTGCCAGAATGGCCGAACAGCCCTTCCGAAGATACTTACGGGCTTTCATGCTAGAAATGATACTCAGCGGAGCACCGCTTTTCTCGCCACGAACCGAAAGAATCTCTCCATCAGGGAGAGGGATCCAAATAACCTTGTCAAAACAAACGATCTCCGCGCGATACAACGATAACCAATCCATGCCAACCACGACATCAAAACTACCCAGAGGTACCTGCATAAGGTCAATGGGGAAAGACAAACCCGACAGTTCCAAGCGACATTCCCTAAGGGTGTGTGTCGCTTCGATTTTCTTACCATCAGCCAATTCTATTAAGTACTTAGCCTCTAAAGGTGTGGGTACTATATCTAGCAATCGACTAATATCCAAAGATACGAAACTCTTATCGGCACCAGAATCAAACAAGACAGAAACATAGCGATCATTAAGAAGGAACGTACCGGTAACTGTGTCTGGATCCTGCCTAGCCTCTGCAGATCCAATGACGAAAGCACGTGCAGTCCTGCCTCCGCCGCCATTGTTCCCGTTACCGTTCCCGCCCCTCCCATTATCGCCCTGCTTCAGTTTGGGACAGTCACGCTTGAAATGTCCCGTGTCACCACAGTTATAACACCCCTGCCTCCCCTGAGTCCCCCTGAGCAGCAGGAGCAGGAGTAGCCGCAGGAGTCTGAGTTGGGGTGAGCGTCACCTTGCAATCCTTAGCATGATGCCCCAACTGATGGCACCGATGAAAACGAGCCCTATCACAACTCCCAGAATGATGAAAACCACACTTGTTACACTTGGGATGCTTCCCAACATACCCACCCGTCTTCGACCCAGAAGAAGACCCAGATGTATCAAACTTCTTCGCCGGCTGAGCTGGCACCACACTCTTCCCCACACTCTCCCACTTCCTCTTGTTCCCCTCAGCAGCCTTCACAGTAGCACCCTTGGGTGGCAAAACGCCTTCCGCCACCTTCAGGTTAGTCATCCGATGAGCTGATCGGACAACTTCAGCAATAGTGGGAAGATTCCCAGCAGCCACCAACCCAGCAATCTCAGGCACTAGTCCAGACACATAGTGCTCGATCCTCCTGTACTCGGGTGTGTGTAAGTCAGGACACAACACCGCCAGCTCGTTCCTCCTCACAGTGTACTCCTCAATCTCCGACCCAACCATCTTGAAGCTCCAGACCTCATGCTCCAACTTCTGAATCTCCTCCCTTGGACAGTACTCACCTCTCAAAAGCTGCACAAACTCCGCCCAAGGCATAGCAATAGCCTCTCCCAGTCCCACGTTCTGAGTAGTAGCATTCCACCACGACAATGCAGGCCCCTCAAATGTCGCAGTAGCATACTTCACTCGGTCCCCAGCAGGACAGTTACACATAACAAACACAGATTCCACCTTCTCCAGCCATCGGAGCAGTCCCACCGCTCCCTCAGTTCCAGCGAAGTTATGGGGCTGACAGTCCCTAAACTTCTTATAAGAGCACTGAGGTGGGGGTGGATTGGCACCAACACCTGAAACACGGTACACGAATAAAACACAGACGAAAGGACATGAAACCCAAAAATGAGACAAGGTCGACAGAAATCAACTCACCACCCATGGCATTAATTCCAGCCTGGAAATTAGCCATAGCCATATTCACTTGCTGCTGGAGCAAGTTGTTCAGTTCAGCTTGGGTCATGTTGATGTTTCCACGACCACCGCCTCCAGCGCGACCGCCGCCGCCAGCACGGCCACCACCGCCACCACGATGTCCACCACCGCGAGCACCAGACATGATCTAACAAATCAAGAAATCGAGGGATTCAGATTCACTTCCAGTGTCAACCACTAGAAATTTACAAGAGTTAACCTAGGGACAATCCAGGACTATACATCCATACTCGAAGTCCATCGGGATTTTCATGCATTCCAGTTTATTATTTCGTGTGCACCCGAAATGATAAACTGCTCTACATGGTCCTCCAGATGTACCCCTAATCTAGACCCCAGTCACCGAACATTGTCGCCTATGTGGCAATAGGTGCAAGTGTGTAACGCCCAGCGTTTCCCGAATAATATAATAATAATTTTATTTATCTAATTAGTTATAAAACGATTTTTTTTTAATTCGTTAACACTAATATCTCATTAGCATATAATACGTTCTTACACGACATTAATTTATAAAACATATATGTAATTGTCGTTATAATTATTAGAAACAATAACTGCTCATGGTAGATAAAATGCGATAAAATATATACGTATAACTAAAATATAGTCCAAATACTCGTTTTAACTTGATCAAAACAAATATAACTCGTAAAATAATCATCTAGCATTTAAACGAGTAAAATCTATAAACGTGACTCAAGTCGGTAACGAGTTCGTTTAAGTAACAACTTCCCACCTAACCCACCTACAAAACCTTACCTATATAACATATCTTCCACTTCACCTTTACCTTCATCTTCTTAATCAAAACCCTAGCCACCATCCCTTATAATCTCCTTCAAACTCCTTCTTCCTCACTTCACCATCAACATAAAACCCTAATCTTCACCATCCTTTCTTCATCACCTTCCACACACACCCGAGTTACTTCCCTTCCTCTCCCTAACCTCCGACCGGCGACCCCTCTGCTCCGGCCGCCGCCACCAACAGCAAACAAGCACCACCCAAACCACTGTCCGCCGCCACAACCATCATATCCTCATCACCCATCTGCCTTCAACCACCATTAAACACATCTATCTACCCCCTCCCTCTCGTTAATCTGATGGCCGGACTTGGGTTCCGATCGGACCCGTCAGCCGGCACACCACACCCACAACAGACCACCACCCTATCACCGCCTTTAACCTCCTTTCTTATCCTCCTCTCGTACAGTCCGAACAGAAGATGGGTCACGAGTTCAAGCCAGAAACATAGGGACGGGTCCAGGTTCGGTGATGGTTATGGCGTGGATAGGATTGTTGGTTCAGCACAGTACGGTGGCCGGTGATGGATGCGATGTCAGGGGCATCCGGAGGTGCCTGGGATTAGTTATTAGACTCAGTCAACGATAGTTGACCAGGTCAAACCTGGTCAACAGCAATCAGTTTCGGGTTATGTTCTTTTCGGGTCAGATTAGTTATGGCGCAACAGTTGGATTCGGGCCAGGTTTAGCGGGTCTCAGTCGAAGTCTGATTTGGTCAACACTCGGTCAACATGGTCAGATTCGTCGACGTTCAGGTCAAGACGCGGGTGTGTTGATTCGCGAGCATGGAACAGGAAGGTATAACGCGTCGTGTCGTTGTTTTATTTATTTTGGTTACACTTATATAGTTAAAAATATATCGTAGAAATCGAAAACGAACCGAAACGACTTATGTTCATAAAACGCTTGGTGTAATAACAAGGCTATGAATAAAATGGTTAATACATATACGTGTATATAAACTTATATATATGTTCGTCTAGCGAAGTATAAAATGGTTCATAAGAATATATATTGGAATATACACAAGCACGTAATCTAGCGAAACACATATTATCCTACTTTTAAAGATTGAGTAGCTTTAACGGATGAATAACATGTTAACAATACGTGAGACATTTGAATAGTCGAAGCTTATAACACTAATGTACATTTTTTTATATATATATTATCAAAACGATTAAGCAAGTCTAATGCTTGTCGCTTTACCATTTGTCTTCGGACTAATAAATAATAACTTACACTTATACAAACTATTTTGACGACTATCGAATGTTGAACCATAATATATAAATGCTACTTGTTGGAAGTTGTAATTTACTCGCTTTTTACAGCTTTTGAAAGTTAAACCATGTGTTGTGTAATCGGACAATTGATGTTTTGAGTTAAAATAGACGACTTGTGTTGTCTGGTTTCTTACAAAAACAGAGGAAACTCTGCCAAAATTTTTAGAAAAATGTAAGAAACGGATTGGCCTTTCAATGTTTGTATTTACGTCTAAAAGAAATTAGTTTTTTTTGCAAATAAATTCTAACTTTCAAGTCTTACGTCGTCAAAAATAGAAATATTCATATTTATTAATAAGTTCATAATATGATTCAATCTGCGAAACGAGCTAACATTCAAGTCGAGTTACTCAAATATTATTTTCATTATCCAAAATGTTTCTTTAGCAAAAATTTCAAGACACGACTTTGAATACTATAATAAAGTAGTTATTTTAATAAATTAATAATACGCATATACTTTCGTGATCCCAAACCAAGTTATTGTCGGTTCGTTAAGTCATACACACTTTAAGACGCGCATTCGTTCAATGCGAGTCTAGGTAGTTGAATAAACTATCCATACAATCGATAAATGAAATAAGCGTATTTGCATTAGAATTTAAGGCATCGTTTGTTTGTAATAGGATACAAGAGTTCAATTAATTCAAGTTCAGACTTTTTGCTACTTGCAAATACTTACACAGTGAATTTCAGGTGAGTTTTACATAGCCCCTTTTTATTTATCACCATTTTTGGGTGAAACATGTTATAACATTATCATTGCAATTCAATCATCAATGTGTCTATGTGTTTTCTATGTTGCATTATGTCTTGAGCATGATTAGAGTAAGCACCATTCTAGCATAATCATTAACATTGATCAGCCGACGGTATACATTGATAGATCTATTGGACTGACAATCCCACCCGGATACGTGCCTCCTACAAAGGTTACGTGGGTGTTTGTTATCGCATAACATATTCAATTGGACCATGAGCGTATGGTATGTATCACATTATAACAGTCACAAGGGTTGATTATGCACTCGATTTATTTCTAGTATGTTCTCACATATGGACTAGATTGACATGACACATGAATTGCACAACATTTTTATTCAATTATCAAAAACCTATGTAATTCTCACCAACTTTTGTTGACCCAAAATATTTTCAAACTTAACATGTTTCAGGTTATAACATGCTCGAAGATTAGAGTCAATGCTTGAAGATGCGTAGCTTGTTTTTTTTTTTATTTTGATGTACAAATTCTTAGAACAATTGTATGTAATTTATTTAAATCATTTATTGAAACTTATTATTTACCATGAGCTACTGAACAATCATCAATACGTGACATCCCGATGTTTCCGCCATCGGTTGGGGTGTTACAGATTGGTATCAGAGCCATGGTTATAGGGAATTAGGTTATTAGAAAAATAATCTAGTCTATAACCATAGGATTTAAACCAGTACTTGCTTCTATTACTTGTAACCCTATTTGCTACCTTATCCTTATCTCTATCTCTATCCTCATCCTTATTCTTAGCCTAACTTAGTCTTGCCTACTCTCTTTCACTTACTTGCTACAATCCTAACGTATTTCTAGATTATTAAGGCAAATTCGTTGGGCTTAGACCTGATCTGTTTTGATAAGCTAACATTTTCGTTTATTCGGGGTTAGATATTTAGAATCTTTGTGTTTCATTTATACCCCCTCACTCCCGTATAAAATCTAAGTTTTGAATCTCAAAATTTTTACAATTCAAATATATTTTCTTCTTATATAATTCCCTCATTAGCTTAAACTTCATGAATCATTTATGGGTTTCACAATCCTAATTCATTTTACAAACTTATAATATTACCCATAAGTCTAATTATTTTTAACATCTAACCCAAATCATATGTTTCCCTTTACATCATACATAAATCTATTATCTTTGATGTTTCTGGTCAATTTTATTTTAAACCTCCCCCCCCCCTACATTTTTTATTTATGTGCATATATATGTATATTTTGAAGATACCATCAACCATAAAATTTCATCACATTCGAGATTTTTAAATCCTTGTTTATACTGTAACCTTATAAATCTGTGCATAGGAGCTACTGTAGCACCAAAGCTAAAGAGTACTGAATTTTGTCAAACTTTCATCACTTGGGAATTTCACAAACTATAACAAATAAATATAATTTTTTTTAAAGGAGTCTTTTATTTCCACAAACTTATTTGCTAAATTTCAAATTTTTATTGAACAATTTATTGGTGTAACAAATGATTTACGGTAAAAATGTTTTAATCTATTAAGAATGACTTCTTTTATGTATTACTCGAAGCCTATTATACAAAACGTCTGAACAAATTCTTGATTTTTGAAATCCGACATCGTGTTTAAAACCTATGACTCATCGAAATATTTTGATCTAAATCAATGTAGTTGTACTATTTAATGACTTTTGCTTCACATACAAAATCAAATTTTGAAAATAAAAATCTTTTCATCCACAGGAACAAAATTTACTCTACAATTTTTCCATTGACACATACTTATTTTAAACTTGTTCGAACTATTACAAATTTTTGGCAAATACCGTAATCATGTTTTCTCATACGCTTGTATCTAACTATTTATTCAAACCCCACGATTATTCTGCATGATCACCTTATTACTTGCGTCTTTTTGAAACCCTATAAATTAAACCCTTTATCAACCATTTACACGTTCACCATTTTTCACAACTTTGATTATACTTTGAGTTTTCATCATCTCTCAAAATCCAAATTCACATCCTTTACCTCCTCGAACATGAACTTGATCTCCACGATAACCACACTATTGAAAACTTAATTGTTCATTGCATCAAAACTTGAATATTAGTTATACATGAGGATTTGATTATCTACCTGAACATTTGATTATTCATGATATTTGGAAGCATGAAAAATAAACTATTTGCTATAAACACACCTAAAGTCATTAACCTTGTCTAGGGCAACTCTATTGCAGCTCGCATGCTATACTTGATACTTGATGCATTTACCAACTTGCTTACATGTATGTATTATCAATTTGCAACTAATGTGTTAAGCCAAAAACAATTGTTACACTTAATCAAACAACTGGTAGAGGATGAAGTACTTGCTCAACAGTTAGTAGAGTACCTAATAACCTGCTCAACGATTGGTAGAGGTCATCATGCCTGCTCAACAGTCGGTAGAGGTTCTAATAACCTGCTCAACGATTGGTAGAGGTCATCATGCCTGCTCAACAGTCGGTAGAGGTTGTAATAACCTGCCCAACGACTGGTAGAGGCTATCGCACCTGCTCAACAATCGGTAGAGGTTCCTACTCACTGACTGGTAGAAGTCTTTTTCCTGCTCAACAGTTGGACTCATCTTTGGATACATTATACATGTAAATTGATACAAAGATTTATTAGACTCATTGATACAAAGATTCAATCACAATGTTATTTTGCATTACTTACATGTGTGTTTAGAGTCATAGAAGGACACAAAACCCTAATGTAAGGTAAATTGGTGATTGCGGTCCGGAACGTAATCATGAATTTACAGGTACGTTAAGGTGGTGTGAAATTCTATCAAGGTTTTTCGGTAGCTAATCAATTATAAACGCTAGTTACCTAGTAGTTCGTTTAGTCTTTCCATAGTCAATCAACTCACACATATCAAAACTCTTACCCAAATTATTCGAAACATATTATTCTATTACTTATAAATTCACGTTGTGCCTTAACCCAAATTTTTCCAAACCATAGTTGTCTTAATTTCTACCCAATCACACTCAACCCTGTGTTTTTAATAACTTCGGGACGAAGTTTCCTAAAGTAGGGGAGACTGTAACGCCCAGCGTTTCCCGAATAATATAATAATAATTTTATTTATCTAATTAGTTATAAAACGATTTTTTTTTAATTCGTTAACACTAATATCTCATTAGCATATAATACGTTCTTACACGACATTAATTTATAAAACATATATGTAATTGTCGTTATAATTATTAGAAACAATAACTGCTCATGGTAGATAAAATGCGATAAAATATATACGTATAACTAAAATATAGTCCAAATACTCGTTTTAACTTGATCAAAACAAATATAACTCGTAAAATAATCATCTAGCATTTAAACGAGTAAAATCTATAAACGTGACTCAAGTCGGTAACGAGTTCGTTTAAGTAACAACTTCCCACCTAACCCACCTACAAAACCTTACCTATATAACATATCTTCCACTTCACCTTTACCTTCATCTTCTTAATCAAAACCCTAGCCACCATCCCTTATAATCTCCTTCAAACTCCTTCTTCCTCACTTCACCATCAACATAAAACCCTAATCTTCACCATCCTTTCTTCATCACCTTCCACACACACCCGAGTTACTTCCCTTCCTCTCCCTAACCTCCGACCGGCGACCCCTCTGCTCCGGCCGCCGCCACCAACAGCAAACAAGCACCACCCAAACCACTGTCCGCCGCCACAACCATCATATCCTCATCACCCATCTGCCTTCAACCACCATTAAACACATCTATCTACCCCCTCCCTCTCGTTAATCTGATGGCCGGACTTGGGTTCCGATCGGACCCGTCAGCCGGCACACCACACCCACAACAGACCACCACCCTATCACCGCCTTTAACCTCCTTTCTTATCCTCCTCTCGTACAGTCCGAACAGAAGATGGGTCACGAGTTCAAGCCAGAAACATAGGGACGGGTCCAGGTTCGGTGATGGTTATGGCGTGGATAGGATTGTTGGTTCAGCACAGTACGGTGGCCGGTGATGGATGCGATGTCAGGGGGCATCCGGAGGTGCCTGGGATTAGTTATTAGACTCAGTCAACGATAGTTGACCAGGTCAAACCTGGTCAACAGCAATCAGTTTCGGGTTATGTTCTTTTCGGGTCAGATTAGTTATGGCGCAACAGTTGGATTCGGGCCAGGTTTAGCGGGTCTCAGTCGAAGTCTGATTTGGTCAACACTCGGTCAACATGGTCAGATTCGTCGACGTTCAGGTCAAGACGCGGGTGTGTTGATTCGCGAGCATGGAACAGGAAGGTATAACGCGTCGTGTCGTTGTTTTATTTATTTTGGTTACACTTATATAGTTAAAAATATATCGTAGAAATCGAAAACGAACCGAAACGACTTATGTTCATAAAACGCTTGGTGTAATAACAAGGCTATGAATAAAATGGTTAATACATATACGTGTATATAAACTTATATATATGTTCGTCTAGCGAAGTATAAAATGGTTCATAAGAATATATATTGGAATATACACAAGCACGTAATCTAGCGAAACACATATTATCCTACTTTTAAAGATTGAGTAGCTTTAACGGATGAATAACATGTTAACAATACGTGAGACATTTGAATAGTCGAAGCTTATAACACTAATGTACATTTTTTTATATATATATTATCAAAACGATTAAGCAAGTCTAATGCTTGTCGCTTTACCATTTGTCTTCGGACTAATAAATAATAACTTACACTTATACAAACTATTTTGACGACTATCGAATGTTGAACCATAATATATAAATGCTACTTGTTGGAAGTTGTAATTTACTCGCTTTTTACAGCTTTTGAAAGTTAAACCATGTGTTTGTGTAATCGGACAATTGATGTTTTGAGTTAAAATAGACGACTTGTGTTGTCTGGTTTCTTACAAAAACAGAGGAAACTCTGCCAAAATTTTTAGAAAAATGTAAGAAACGGATTGGCCTTTCAATGTTTGTATTTACGTCTAAAAGAAATTAGTTTTTTTTGCAAATAAATTCTAACTTTCAAGTCTTACGTCGTCAAAAATAGAAATATTCATATTTATTAATAAGTTCATAATATGATTCAATCTGCGAAACGAGCTAACATTCAAGTCGAGTTACTCAAATATTATTTTCATTATCCAAAATGTTTCTTTAGCAAAAATTTCAAGACACGACTTTGAATACTATAATAAAGTAGTTATTTTAATAAATTAATAATACGCATATACTTTCGTGATCCCAAACCAAGTTATTGTCGGTTCGTTAAGTCATACACACTTTAAGACGCGCATTCGTTCAATGCGAGTCTAGGTAGTTGAATAAACTATCCATACAATCGATAAATGAAATAAGCGTATTTGCATTAGAATTTAAGGCATCGTTTGTTTGTAATAGGATACAAGAGTTCAATTAATTCAAGTTCAGACTTTTTGCTACTTGCAAATACTTACACAGTGAATTTCAGGTGAGTTTTACATAGCCCCTTTTTATTTATCACCATTTTTGGGGTGAAACATGTTATAACATTATCATTGCAATTCAATCATCAATGTGTCTATGTGTTTTCTATGTTGCATTATGTCTTGAGCATGATTAGAGTAAGCACCATTCTAGCATAATCATTAACATTGATCAGCCGACGGTATACATTGATAGATCTATTGGACTGACAATCCCACCCGGATACGTGCCTCCTACAAAGGTTACGTGGGTGTTTGTTATCGCATAACATATTCAATTGGACCATGAGCGTATGGTATGTATCACATTATAACAGTCACAAGGGTTGATTATGCACTCGATTTATTTCTAGTATGTTCTCACATATGGACTAGATTGACATGACACATGAATTGCACAACATTTTTATTCAATTATCAAAAACCTATGTAATTCTCACCAACTTTTGTTGACCCAAAATATTTTCAAACTTAACATGTTTCAGGTTATAACATGCTCGAAGATTAGAGTTAATGCTTGAAGATGCGTAGCTTGTTTTTTTTTTTATTTTGATGTACAAATTCTTAGAACAATTGTATGTAATTTATTTAAATCATTTATTGAAACTTATTATTTACCATGAGCTACTGAACAATCATCAATACGTGACATCCCGATGTTTCCGCCATCGGTTGGGGTGTTACAAAGTGTAAGAAGGCATGTGTGTGCTAGAATCAACAAATCAACCCCTCCTCCTTCAATCCAGAAGAAGAAGACAAGAGTAGGTAAGAACCCAAATAAAAACGGATGATGTAACGGAGAAGCATGATGATGATGTAAGGACACCCCGACAACGTTAGTACATTTCCCATTAATAGACCCAAAGTATGTGACCGTCTAGTGTGTGTGACTCGGCTATAGACCAGACTCTACATGCAGTCCTAGTTCACTATAACCATTGGCTCTGATACCAATCTATCACACCCTCAAATTACCACTTGCGGGTTTTACCGCGAGGCGCATGACAAACCAGGATCCAAGTCAACGATCACAATAAACAACTCTATATGAAAAACGTAAACAGACATAACCATTAATTTAATAAGCGGAAGCGTTTCAGTAGCATTTAATCAACTATGCTATCATCTCAAAAGTTGTTCAAAATACTTTTATTACAAAACGTGCACTAAGCCTAGACGCCAATGCAGACCCGTGCGCCTAGTTCCGTTCATTGCTACCTTAGCGACCTGAGAAAAACATGCCAAAAAGATGTCAACATATAATGCTGGTGAGTTCACAGGTTTGTTCAAAATGTTATCAAAACGTTACCATATCCATACTATATCAACGTTACCAAGTACGCTAGCTAGGCGTATGTTTCATTACTACTACGATTGGAAACCATTACTAGACACGTTTAGCAATGTTCAGCATGTTTAAGCAGCCCATATGTTCAGCATGATACCAATGTACCTGTTCGAGACAATATGCACCCGCCCGGCCCTCCAAGCCGACGAGTGGGGCAGGTCACGCCCAATAGATCTATCCACATTTCCCCCGTTGTGCAACCCCGCACATTAATGGTTTCCCCCGGGACTTTCCAAAAGATCGTATAGCAATATAAATCTAAAACCATAGTATGACATATGTTACCAAAACTGTTTAGCGCATGTTTTCTCCCCCAAAAGTTAAAGCAGTAAAAGTGGG
The DNA here is from genome assembly GCA_030844895.1 of Ambrosia x helenae. NCBI lineage: Eukaryota > Viridiplantae > Streptophyta > Magnoliopsida > Asterales > Asteraceae > Ambrosia > Ambrosia x helenae. Next base: position 34,594,800 of record CM061232.1, read on the forward strand.
GCCGTGAACTCACCTTAAGTAGCGTTCTTCAAATATAAGTAAAGATGTTTAGCCCTTGATAATCCCTCTACCGGAGATCTATCAAAATGTTCACATAAGTGTTCCGACTAATAACCATAAGGTTATCTAGTCCCTGATTGTCCAGATCGTAACCAAGTATGTTTTAAAATGTGTTTAAATGTTTAACCGACACACTAGACCGACCCGACATCCCGTTGGTGACCCATTACCCTAACTAATCAAGTACACATAGATTACACGCAAGGTTTAAGCATAAAACACTTAGTTTGTATCAAAAATCTCATTTCTGCATCAGAACGGTCGAACCAGTCAGTTTTTAAGTCTCCTTCGCACCTTTTGTCTCCTTCACCCGTTTTACATCTCGTTCGACCGTTTGATACTTCCTTCGCCCGTTTTATCACATTCGTCCAATAAAAACCCAGGTTCGACCCTGGATCCCTCCTTCGCACCATCGACTGGTCGAAGGAGGCCAGGTTCGCCCCTGTTGTATAATTTTTCCTAAAAACGCTTCAAACACATTCAAAACGACCCGAAACATCATCAAACACAGCAGTCAAGCATGGATAACTTATCCCTACAAAACCCCACCGATTTCCCCCGATAATACGTCCGTTTTAGCCCTTTCCCAAAATGGTAAAGATTATGGAAACATCACTTTCATGCATGGATTATTTACCCAATTTGGAAACTTTTGAAATCGATTCATGTTTAGCTTAAAATACTCAGTTTGTCGATTATCCGATCTTTCTTATTCATTCTATTGATCATAAATATTCATACATCAAGTATTAATCCAATAAAACCCCCAAATATTATTATATCCATTCCTAACCCTAGACAACAATATTCCCTCATTAACAACAATCCTATATCATGTTTCTATCATAGATATAGCAGCAAATCCGTGAACAACACATAACACACAATTTACACATGTTATTCATTATGAAAACCTATGTTAAATGATCATGTTTTGATTTAGAAAGATGTTTAAAAGGTTTTAATCATAAAAACACCTTTAGAACAGATCCGGACAATTAGGTTTAGATAAAAACGAATTAAAATGCTTTTAAAAGATTTAGGATTATGAACACACCTTGGATTCTTGTTTAGATGTTGTAGATGGGTTAGATTATGAAAAAGAAGAGCAAAAACTCCTTCCTTAGTGTTTAAGATCGTTTGAGAGCGTTTTGGGACGGTTAGGGTTTGTGAAATGATGAAAAATGACAAAGGTTGGTATCTATACTAATCTTCCTTCGCACCAATTCATTGGTCGAATGTGGTCTCCTTCGCCCCTTTCACATGGTCGAATGAGCCCTGTTTGGTCGAAGGGAATTCCTCAAATTCCACTTCCTTGGTTCGCCCACTTGCATGGGTCGAACCAGACACTTTTCTTCTCCTTCGACCACTCGAAGTGGTCGAACCAGAACCTCTTTTTAACTAGTTTTCCAGTTTGTCGTGTTTAACGCATTCTAACACATCTCAACACATAAGCATGCATCCTTAGTCTATATTTAACACATTTAAGCACAGATAATCATTTACACATCATTTAAACACATCTATGTATATAATCCACCACACGACTCATAATCTACCCATATACTTAATTAGTTCATGTAATGTCACCAACAACGGAACCCGTACTAGTGTATTACCAAAACGACTCCCAATGATCCTCCAGATCATTGTACCCTGGACAATCCTAACTTGACCCGACTCAACTAACCCAGTTAAGTTTGTTTATGAACGTTTCTCGCTAAGGTAGACTTAGATGTTACTAATATGTTTAAGCCGAACATGCCGGGTGTCACATGAGAGTAACATGTAAGTAATAGACATCGTTAGAGGTTCTTCCCTTTCGGGTTCACCCTTAGCCGGTAACTTTTGTTCACATCATTGGCTCTAAACACTCATATTGATAGACCTTGAGGTTTACACCGTTCCCCTCGGATTGAAGAAATACTCTAATCCGAGTCGTACGTGGGCACTGGCTTAGATCTCATACGAGTTATCAACCAGTATGTTCGTTGGCCATGATGATGAACAAAATAATGTAAAGTATAACAGAGTTTTGTTCACAACAAAAAAAAATATGCATACCAAATATGCGTTCATGTAAGTATATAAGTATAGCATAAAAATTCGATTGAAAGAATAGTATAACGTAAATCGAGTAAATCACACAATTTGCACAAAATGTAAGTAAACGGGTTAAATTAATGCTCAAAACTAGTGTTGTAAGAATAACTACTAATAACTAGTGCAAGAATAGTTGCGAATAAAGCGTGAAAATAACTACCAACAAAAGAATAATACAAAAATAATAAGATAATGTGCGAACGTAACTATAAATATAATGGTGTAAAAAAATAATGAAATTTATTGTAAATGAAAGTGCGCAGAACAGACGTATAGTCTACTGGTATGAGGATAACTTTTTGGAAACCGAAGAATGTTTTAAGTTCAAAACAGGTTCACTTGAAAAGATTTCGTAGGTACATATTTTCATGTGTTTACGAGAAGTCGAGTTTGAAAAGTGTTATAAGGTATATTTTTAGTTGCAAATTTCTCCCAAAAACATATATTGGATACGTTATATGAAAACATGCAGATTTACATTTGATTTGTAAAATATGCAATGCAAGTTTATAAAATGCAAGATGAAACCATTTCATGAAGTGTGTGTAAATCTAATGTGTTTCGAAAGACCCAAGATTTAAAATGGTGTGAAGGTTGTGAATGATCCCAGATGCCTTGACGACTTTAGGAAAATAAAATTTTCCGTATTTAGACATTCATTTAACTTGTAGGTTGAAATCTCATTAAAGTCGAAATTTTTTCTAATTGTTATGAAATGTTGAGAAAATCCAAGTGTTACTCGTTAGGACTGGGTAAACTTGAAACCTTTTAATTGTTAAACTTTTACGAAGTTTATACATCGAAAGATCTTTTTTTTGTAAGGATTGTTAAGGCATCTCTTTGGGCTCATAGCGGCTACTTGTTTCAAGGCACAAGGTGTATAAAAAGTGTGTACTATTCTAGTGAATTCCAAAACTTTAGCGGGATGAAAAACATGATGTAGAAATAGATCATTGAGATGTGGATTTCACTCCTAACTCAAAGATGTATTTCAAAATTGAAAAATATTGTGGAATGAAACCAATCACTAAGTTAAGGATATCACTCCCAGCTTAGTGGTTAAGTTTCTTTTTAAAGGAAATACTCTTTGAAGTGTGGATGTCACTTCTATCTCAAAGTTATATTCCTAAGATAATTAACATATAGAGGAGTGAAACTAATCACCAAGGTATGGAGGTCACTCCTAACTTGATGATATCGTTTCGTTTGTGAAATACGAGTGTCTCCTTCTCCAAGTAAAATATCGAAAGAATAACAAGAAAGAATCATAGCGAAAATATTTTGAATGAAAATATAAGTATAAAGAGAAGTATACACGAGAGGACTCGTGAATGTAAGCTTAGTTATAGACTAGGTTAAAAGGCATTCTAATAACCTAATTCCCTATAACCATGGCTCTGATACCAATCTGTAACACCCCCAACCGATGGCGGAAACATCGAGGTGTCACGTAGTAATGATTGTTTAATAGCTCACAGACTAGAAATGTAAATTTTGATACATTGAATTGAATAATTTATTACATTGAAAGAAATACAACAATCAAAACTAACAATCTAAACTAAAATACAGTAAGGTGCTGTTTGTTTTTTCTGAGGCAAAAGGTCTGCAGTCTGCGGACCACATCTGCAGACATTTGCAGGAGAAGAGGTGGACCAAAGGTCTGCAGTCTGCAAGAGGAAGACTGTTTGTTTTTAACGTCTGTAGCGTAACCCAAAACCGTAACCATAATCCACCATAAATATTCACAAAATAATACATAAATAAATAAATAAAACACACCCACCAAGATCAAACACCTAACACCATATCCCTATGTTCTTCATTTCTCTCTCTAAAACACACACAACAAACATAGATCATTCCCTCGATCTGATCTGTTCTTCCTTCCCTTCTCTCTCTTTAAAACACATCTATTAATTCACTTTTCTTTTTATTATTATTACCCTAATTAATAATTATAACAATTTAGAGACATGAATGTGTAGAAGTAAACAAGAAATGGCAGGTTGTATTCACTGACGTCGAGGATGACATTATGATGGTCGGAGATGATCCATGGAAGTAAGTACAGTTTCATCACCATTATTACTTCCGTCCCTCAAATAATAAAATGGAAACACAACAATTTTAAATAAATAAGAATGCAATTAGTAAAATACTATACAAACCTATTTTTCAGTGAAACAAGACAAAAGCCAGCGGTGGTGGAGGGCGGCGGCGGCGGCCGGTAGTGGTGGTGGAGGGAGGTGGCGGCAGTGATGAGGAGAGGAGGGGAAGGAGAGGGATGAAGAAGGAGTAGGATGAGGAGATGTCTCATGAAGAAATGAAGAGAGAAAGAAAAAAGAGAAGAAAAAAGAAAGGAGAAGATGTTGGAAGAGGTAGGTTGATGTCTGTGTGAGGAAAAGGGTGGGCAGAGCTTTTGAAGGATAATGTCTTCTAAAAAACAAACGATCTGCCCACTCCAAAGGTCTGCCCGCGTCTGCGTGGCGCAGACATAAGTGCTCAGAAGCACTTCTAACAAAATAACAAACACCACCTAAATCTCAATCTAAGCCTAAGTTCCAAAAGCTTAGAAGTGATCTCATAAGAACCTGAAACATGTATGAAAATAATTTGGTCAATACAAAAATGTATTAGTGAGCATACCCGTTTGATACATATAGTAAGGAAAATTTAGTAATTCATGTGTTATTTTGCAAAATGTAATGATTGGTATCCGGGTCAAATCAACCCTATGAAAGGAAAGCAGATATATATAGTATGCGCTAATAGTAATGTAATACATAGCAATGACGAGGACTCTTAACAGAGTTACAAGGGTATATACCATAGTACTATTCATTGAAATGCCAGGCCGCAACGGTTAATGATTTGACAAGTCATAGACACAAGTAATGACACAAGCAAACACACATAAGAATTGCTATTTTAGTGAAATGAAATAGAAACTTGATAGTAGGTACATGAGCAGCCCCAAAAGTAAAATGTAAAAGACGGAAAAATAAACTCACCGTTTGCGAAAGCGATCAAAATCCACTAAAGCGGTCATGAACTAAGTAATGGGAATTCCGAGGAATCCAACCTATAATGTGTAAGAATAATAATAAGGAAGTGTCTAAAAAGTCTAACGTAACTAGGTTCTAAGACATTAGGGTTTGCTAAGACGATTTGGGGAATTAAAGTTTTCATGATAAGTGGTATTAATAATAAGCGCGTATAACCATAACTATATGTTTAAATATGTTTAAGGTTTATGAACATGATTAAGTAATACAAATATTTCAAATTGAATATTTAGCTGAAAATATGTTTCAAATAATTAAGTCAAAATAATTTAATTAGTTATTTTAACTAAAATGGTAAATAAATATAATAATTATAAGTAATTGAATAATGATTATGAGTTACAAAAATGATTCAAACAAATGAAGATTATGACTTTTATACATAAAAACATTTCTGTTTTATAGAAATATATTCATAAAACAAATTCTATAATCTATATTTAATTAAATAATTTATTATATATAATTAAATATAAATACACTAAAAATACTAGATATGATCCAAAACTGATATTTTTATGACAAATTATTGTTTTCTGATGTAAAATAGTAAAAATAATTTTTCCATAATTTATCTCAATTTATTTGCATTTAAAATAGTTTTAATAAGTTTAAATAATATTTTAATGATTAAAAATGGTAAAAACAGCAAAAATAACAATTTTCTAAGAAAATAAATTTTATTTCAGCATAAAATACTTAGAAATAATTTTCCAGAAATTTTGAGATCAAAATCATTAAAAATTAATTTTTAATCAATTAATTATGATTAAAACAATTTAAATCAAGAAAAATACGAAAATAATGTATTTTTCAGAAACTAGAAATATGATAATTTTCTTTAGGGTGTCAAGGTGTTATACCTAAATTTTCATAAATTTTGGAGTAAAAATGAATTTTCTAGGAATATTATAAGAATATTGTATTTATATAAATAATAAAAGGAAAATTCAAAAGGAAAAGAAAATAAAAGAAAAAAAAGAAATTTGATCCGACCCATTGTCAAGGGAATTCAAACTCGGGTAGATTCTGCTACACACCAACATACAAACCACTCTACCACAAGCTTCTAATGTTGAAAAGTTTCAAGTTAATTTATACTTATATTATAAAAGAAACATCATCTTTTTCCCCAAATTCCTACCAAGTACCCTAACCCTAACCCCAAATCTAATTGACTCAATAACTAACCAGATCAACAACGAAAATATGGGCTTATAAAGAGTACTAACCCAGAAACAAAACGACATCAATTAAACGAACTTACAAATCCGATTAGAGGCGATATGGAGGAAAATGTTTGTGATGAATTAAAAAGTGGGTTATGAACTTGCTGAAAACTTGATAATTTTTTGACCAAGCATAGAGAAGGAACCAAAGAGGGTTTTACTCTAAAATGAAATTGTAACCATCATTTTAGTATTTAGTGAGGACAAACATATGGTTTAATGTTTCTTAATGGTCAATTAATGTTTTGGCGAAACGGTTGGAAATTTGGCGTTTTGGTTGACTCATGGAATGAAAGAGATTAGTGGGTTTCATACATAGCTTGCAAGACTTAATAACTATTTATTTTTAATTCAGTTATTTCTTCTTGAAACCCTCCATATAATTAATATCATTTTAATATATACTTTCCATTTAGTTGTAATCTATTTTTCATTAATAAATTCTTGATAATTTATATTCGTAAAATTATAATATTAATCTAATACTAAATATTTTAACATCACGTTCTCTCAATTAGTTCATACTTTTGTTTTATTATTTTATATGCCATGTAAAAGAAAGTAATTGCGAAAATAAATTTGATTAATATGAAGAAACTTTAAAATACAACGATGCAATAATAAATAATGAATGAGGATTGAAAGTAACAATTCAATATTTGACTAAGGGTTAAAAGTGTACATAGATTAGAAGTACAGAGTGCAGTTGTAACAAACTGAGTATGATGATGATGACCAAATTTATCGTTGTAGGGGATTAGATCATTTTCCTTTTAACGGATTGAAAGATCGAGTTTGTAACGGTTACGAAAACAATAACCAGGAACTATAAAACACTATTTTATACATGAACCTTAATTTTATTTATTTATAATAATCAATTAAAGAAGTCATATCTATCATATAATTCCATTTTAGCATCCACAAATACATCAACATGTTTGACGATGTCCAGTCCATTATTGTTATGAACAATATATATGTTTTTATATATATCAATAGTATTTTATACAATTATGCTTCTTAGTTTGATTTGTTTTTCTTTATATTTAATAATTAATTGATTCCTAATTTGTAGTCGTGAAAACAAGTTGATGGGTTTCTTTTAAGAGGTGTAAGATTGGATGAATTGTTAGTAGCAAAATTTGAGTTCACTATGTGACTAAAGGGTCACACTGTCACAGTGAAAGTGAAAGCAACCATGTTTAAGTTCTATACCTTGGATTGTTTTATTTTTCCATAGTTCCAAAATAGGTTAAGAAAATGTTAACTTTTTTGTTCAATAAACTACATTATAACATAACTTAATTTGTTAAGGCTATTATAGTTATCACCCAACATGTATGTGAAACTCATAAACATAGTGGTACATTGTAGTTGGCGATGGCTTGGCTCGGGCCGGAATATCAATTTTTTTTTTGTTAAGGGTCGTTGACCCGTCAATAATTTTTGTATTCCACTCTAACTTTAAATCAATAACCATGTCACGTTTGACTCAAATAGTCAGTCACTAAGCACGTTTTCGATTATTTACTGGGGAGGATAAGACAAGTCAGACTCGATACAAGTTAGTTCATTGATGCAAGTAAAAGTTTCAAGACAATTGGATGTGTTTAGTACCGGTAAGATTGGTGCAAGAATGTTACTAAATGTTCAGGCATCCAATTTTTAAAGTACGCGATTGGACAGAGGTATCTGTTATTAAAGCAATTAATTGATTTGGGTCATTCAAATTATACAATAGGTCACTCATGGAATTAGCTAACTTAGAACATGTGAAAATAGATCGACCATACTAATTTAGATGTGATTGTAGGTTACTACAAAAGAAGATAAAGAATGTTGATGCGCAATATTAATTATGGGTACTATGGCCTCTTAACGAGAAAATACGAAGAAACGAGAAGAGAACATTATAAAAAAGTAGGGAAACTCATGTACCGTGGCCATATATAGTTATGCATGTTTGAATGTTTTTATGATCAATCAATACATTTTTTTAATTTATAGATTTATTTAATTTTTTAAATTGAAATTTTCAAACAATGAGTTGCTGGTTGTTGCCCAATTGTTGTATAGTTGCTATGTAACTTTATTAAGTTAATTCTGCCATATTGAACTATGCTGGAAACAGGAAATTCAAGCTTATACTTTTTTACTGCAATGACTTATGCTTGCTTTTAGGGTACTCATGAGTCATTTATGAAAAAGTCCATTCATAATTCATTATTCCCTAACATATAGGGTTGCTATCTTTGACCCATTTGTTCTTGAATAGATCGCATTGTTAAAAATGTTGGTGGTGGTCATGGTGAATGTGGAAACGGTTGTGATGGAGGAAGCCTTAAAAGAGGATGCTACAAACCTAAAAGTAGACGTGAATTCGTGCGTACAACCACTTGTAGACACACATCCTGAAAAACCCGTAAACAAGGTAACCTTGGTGTACCCTAACCATCCTTCTATATTTATGAGCAAAATAGACAAAGTTGAAGATGATGGTTTGAGTGGGCAAAAGAGGAACGTGAACATCGAAGACATTGGACAAAGTATAGTGAAATGGCCCAACAATGACCATATAAACATGTTGAAGAGATATGTACCCGCGCGTGCGCACGAGCTTACACTCATACACACGTCAGCGCAGCTACATGACGTGGAATTCTAGAAGACGGCGCACGCTACCTAATATAGGACATGTGTCACCCGACAAGAGCAGGGACACATAGCCAATCAGAGGCGTTCATTCCCTGCTCCACGATCTCCTGCAGGTACGAGGTACAGAAAAGGACAGAAAGGACAACCACAGGACACGTGGACCAACTACAGAGCGACAACGCGAATGATGACAACGGCTGTATTCGTACAAGCCAGCTGTCATTCTCCCTACAGCCTATCACAGACCACCCAATTATGGGATTTTCAAATGAAGTCGTGAACCCACTCGGGGAGATATCTTTTCCCCTCACTCTGGGAGCACATGGGCGTTCGCGAACTGAAGAAGTCACATTCCTCGCCATCCCAACAAAATCTAAACATGACATCATCTTAGGGCGGGACTCCATGGCATCATACAACATGGTCACCTCCACAGTCCACGGCGCCATCGGTTTCCCCACCCCGAACGGTGTGGCAATCGTATGGGCCAACAGAGAATGTGCCATGACTACAGAGTCCCACCTGGAGAAAATGTTGAGACCATGCTCACGCACAGAACCAGAGAAGTGAGTCCTGAACCCAAAATTCCCTGATCAACCCATTAGGCTGGGACCAGCAATCTCAGAAAACATCCGAGATCACCTAAAACAGCTTCTCCGCAAGAACATAGACATGTTCGCATGGCAACCATCAGACATGGTTGGGGTCCCACGCGAACTCGCCCAGCACAAGCTAAACACATATCGCTCAGTTGAACCCATCGCACAAAAGCGAAGTAGTATGGGCTCTAAAAAACGCAAGCGATGAATGAACAAGTAGGAGAACTGTTGAAAGCTGGCATCTTGCGAGAAACAAGATACCAAACCTGGGTTGCCAACCCAGTAATGGTCAAAAAAAGCAGCGGTGGCTGGAGGATGTGTGTAGATTACACAGACCTCAACAAAGCATGCCCTAAAGACTGCTACCCCGCTGCCAGAGATCAATTTGAAAATTGACTTACTAGCGCCCTTCCGGTTCAAATGCTTCCTGGATGCCTACAAAGGGTACCATCAGATCCAGATGGTGCTAGAAGATGAAGACAAAACAGCTTTCCGTACTAACAAGGGAGTCTACTGTTACACCAAGATGTCGTTTGGCCTAAAAAATGCGGGAGCTACATACCAAAGATTAATGGACCGCGCATTCGCCAAGCTGATAGGGAAGAACCTAGAAGTCTATGTGGATGATTTAGTCATCAAGAGTAAGGAAGAGGATCAAATGCTGAAGGATATCGAAGAGACCTTCAAGCATTTGAAGGAAATCTGTATGAAGCTGAACCCAAGCAAGTGTGCGTTTGTGATGGAAGAGGGAAAGTTTCTTAGCGTTGTCGTCACTAAAGACGGTTTCCGACCAAACCCTGAAAAGATACAAGCCATCGCGCAGATGCCCTCCCCATCCACGCTGAAGGAGGTCCAAACACTGAATGGAAGTTTGGTCGCAATCAACCGTTTTTTGTCACACCATGCAAGCAAATCAATCCCATTCATCGAAACACTAAAGAATTGCCTAAAAAAGAATCATTTCAAGTGGACCGCCGAGGCGGAAAAGGCATTCCAAGAGATGAAATAATGTCTGATGGACTTACCAACACTCACCGCCCCGCTCCTAAGGGAACCACTGACAATATACCTTTGCGCAACAGAATAGGCGGTGAGCGCGGTACTAATGGTTGACAGGAAATTGGTATAGACGCCCATCTATTACATCAGCAGGGTCCTGACAGATGCAGAAACCAGGTACACAACTATGGAGAAGCTAGTACTGGCCCTCGTTCATGCTTCGCGAAGATTACGCAGATACTTCCAGGGCCATCCCATCAACGTGCTAAGCGACTACAAGTTGAACAATGTCCTATCCAAGCCAGAAGTCTCAGGAAGACTGGCAAAATGGGCCATCGAACTGGGTAAGCACACCATTTTTTACAAGACACGCCCGACGATCAAAGGACAAGTACTAGCAGATTTCATAGCGGAGGTACCTCAAGAAAAAATCGAGGAATGTAAAGCAGAACAAGACCCACAGCCACCATGTGACGAGAAAGCCATCTGGAACCTCTACACAGATGGAGCCTCAAACGAAGATGGCGTGGGCGCCGGAATTCGCCTCGTTAGTCCTGAAGGCACAGAGTTCACCTACGCAATCAAACTTGAATTCAAGGCCACTAACAACGAGGCCGAATATGAAGCCTTCCTTGCTAGACTACGCATCGCGCAGAAACTAGGCCAAACACATCTCCGCGCATGTTGATTCAATGCTGGTGGCGGGCCACATTACAGGAAAATATGAAGCACAGGAACCCTCAATGATCATGTACCTCCAACGCGCTAAAGAGCTCATGGCCAACTTTCCTAGTTGCACCATTGACCACATCAAACGCAGTCAAAACAAGCCGGCGGACGCTCTAAGAAAAATGGCTTCAACAAGCTTTAGCCATTTAGCAAAAGAGGTCCGAATTGAAACCCTGAGCGAACCGTCTGTTCCACCCAAAGTGGTCAATGTAATCCAAACGGGTGTTGACAGCTGGATGACCCCAATAGTTTCTTACCTCACCACAGGCACGTTGCCAGAGCAACGCGCCCAGGCCAGAAAGATACAGCAGAAAGCCCTGCAATACCAAATGCAAGACGGGGTGCTTTATCGAAAATCGTACCTAGGGCCACTACTGAGATGTGTGGATGCAGTCGACGCAGACTACCTAGTGCGGGAGATACATGAAGGGATATGTGGGATACATGCAGGGCCACGCATGGTGGTCTCCAAAATTATGAATGCAGGATACTACTGGCCGGGCATGCACCTAGATGCGTTAAAGACCATCCGCAAGTGTGATTCTTGCCAACGCCGTTCTCCCAACACCTTGCGACCCAAAAATGACCTTATCCCAGTAACCTCAGCGTGGCCATTTCAGAAGTGGGTTATCGATATCGTGGGACCATTCCCAATGACGACGGGGAAGAGACGATACCTGATAGTCGCAATCGACTACTTCACGAAATGGGTGGAAGCCAAACCACTTGCTGACATCACGTCCAATCATGTTAAGAAGTTCATTTGTGAGTTCATCATTTGTCGCTTTGGGCTACCCATGACAATCGTTACAGATAATGGAACCCAATTTGCAGACAAAGGGTTGCTAAAGTGGTACGCGGACCTGCACATCCAACCCATATTCACCTCGATCGCGCATCCACAAGGCAACAGCCAAGTGGAACGCGCGAACCGCAGTCTAGTTGAAGGCATCAAATCAAGACTCGGCACCAAAGGAAAGGCCTGGGCGGAAGAACTGCCGAGTGTGCTATGGGCTAATCGCACGTTAACAAAAACGAGCACCGGCGAGACTCCATTCAGCCTAACATATGGCTCCGAGGCTATGATACCAGCAGAGATTGGATGCCCATTCGCAAGAGTCCTTTTAGCAACCCACACTAACAACAATGTAGAGTTGCGCATCAACTTGGATTAGGCAGAAGAACGCCGCGACAGGGCAGCGGCTAGAGAAGCAAACTACAAACAACAAATGGAAAGGTACTACAAAGCAAAAGTCAAGCCTCACGCCTTTCGCATTGGGGACTTCGTTTTCAGAAACAACGAAGCCAATGGCGCAATACCCAAAGGCAAGCTAACCCCTACCTGGGAGGGACCATACCGCGTCACAGAAGTTCTCGGCAAAGGAGCATACAAGCTATCAACCCTATAAGACAAGCCCGTTCCCCGGATGTGGAACGCAGCCCAACTGTGAAAATGCTATATGTAGTCGAATTCCAACTTGTAATGAAGGCCGTTGTGCCATTTAATCGAATGAGATTTGGAAATTTCCTCGCTTTGAACACTTTGTCCTATAAACACTCATTCAAGATACCACACGACAAATAAAACGAACGTTGCATACTTAGAAGAGCAACTATCTAAAAATTACACGTTGTATGGTTAAGATACAACGCCCAAACACGAACAGTCGCATGGCTAAGATGCAACCGCCTAAACGCACAGCACAAAGTACTGCGCCCACTAAACGTTGCATGAAAAATGCAACGCCCTAAAAATTAACATTGTATGGTTAAAATACAATGCCTAAACTAAAATTGCATTGTTAATTTGCAATTTCCTAAACTGCACGTTGTATGGCTAAGATACAACGCGCAAACCAAACATTGTATGGTTAAGATACAATGTCTAAACTACAATTGCACTGTTAATTTGCAATTTCCTAAACTGCGTGTTGTATGGTTAAGATGCAATGCGCAAACCAAACATTGTATGGTTAAGATACAATGTCTAAACAAAATTGCACTGTTAATTTGCAATTTTTTAAACTGAGCGTTGTATGGTTAAGATACAACGCGAAAACCAAACATTGTATGGTTAAGATACAATGTCTAAACAAAATTGCACTGTTAATTTGCAATTTTTTAAACTAAGCGTTGTATGGTTAAGATACAACGCGCAAACCAAACATTGTATGGTTAAGATACAATGTCTAAACAAAATTGCACTGTTAATTTGCAATTTTTTAAACTAAGCGTTGTATGGTTAAGATACAACGCGCAAACCAAACATTGTATGGTTAAGATACAATGTCTAAACAAAATTGCACTGTTAATTTGCAATTTTTTAAACTAAGCGTTGTATGGTTAAGATACAACGCGCAAACCAAACATTGTATGGTTAAGATACAATGTCTAAACAAAATTGCACTGTTAATTTGCAATTCTTTAAACTAAGCATTGTATGGTCAAGATACAATGCGCAGAACATAAAAATCGAGCATATAGCTGTGTGCGTGAAATACAAACCTATGCTAAGCCATACATTTAAAACTGGCGCGAAACAATAGACATGAACAACAGACATAAAGCAAACATGTTTCCATAAAAGAAAAGGTTCAACCACATGCATAAAACATTAAAGATGTTCAAAACATTTACAGATAAAAGCAAAGTACAGTAGCAGAAGGCTTCAATCTTTAAACTCGGATGACGCGTTGCTGTACTCATCATCTTCTTTTGAGCCAGACAAGTCTAGCTTTTCACTAGCCTCGGGCTGATCACCTTGAGGCGCCGGCTGTTTCACCGCCTTCTTCATGGCATACTCACGCCGTGCATGGACGAGACCCTGCTTTTCGAAAGATTGTTTTAGCTCGTAGCATGACGGTTGATCTCGGTGGCCAACAATGAAATCCACCAACTCATACTTCAAGCGGTCATATTCCGCAGCTTTCTTCTCAAGCACAGCATCTAAGTCTCGACCATGCAGCGCGAACTGTTCAGGCGCCTTACCCTCCTTGGCGTGTTGGTAACCTTCCAAGAACCCCGCCTTGCGCGCCACCAACTTCGCAGCAGCATTCACAGCTGCCACAGCCTCCCGGGTTTCCTTTAATTCTTCACATAATGTGCAACCTACGAGTGACAAAACAAGACACTTAGTGTTAAAAACCACAAACATCAAGAACATAAAAGAAGGTACTTAGACAAACCTCGGGGACGCAACCGGTAAGCAGCCATTCGCGATCTTCTTGCGCCAAACGCGCCTCCGCTTGAGCATCCAACAGATCGCCCTGCAAGTCAACATTTTGTTGCTGTAGCACCAGATTCTCCCTGTCCATGTCCTCCTTCTCCTTCACCAGCTGAGCAATCTTAGCGTCTTTCTCCCTTAACCTCTCACGAGCGTCAACCAGCTGATTATAACGCTGTTTCACAAGAAACTCCAGACGAGTAATCTCTTTGGCAGACTCTTCGTTACTCAAATCAGCTTCGTTGATACTCTTCGTCGCGGCCTCAAGCTTGACATTGGTTTTACCACAAGCAACCTTCCACTGCTGCTCCCTCTCAGATATCTGTGCCTGCAGCTTATCCCGCTCCTCACAAAAAGTGACGGCATCACACTTAGCCCGCTTCAGATCTTTATGAAACTGATCACGCTCTTCAGTCACACGCTGCAAGTTCTTCTGAAACCTGTTGCGATCATGAGCCAAAGAGCTCCACTCACGCACAATCTCAGCAGAAGTTGACAGCATGTTCGCCACACTCATGATGTGATCGTCTAACAGATCACTGCGTGGGCGGGCAGCATGGTGCTCATGTTTCGCAGGAGGAACGAGGTTAGCCAAGAACTGGCGACAGGTTTCAACATCTAAAAAGCGAGCATCAGTTGTCACAGACCAATTTGGCACGAAGACACCACCAGATGCCTCACCATCACCAGGACGAGAGGCTGTAGAAAAACTACCAACTGGTTCAGTCGTCACCATCTTCTCATCATCATCCTCCACGTGCATCTCAATGCCCCGCCCATAACCTTCGCTTATATCAGAGGGCGACACACGCCCAGTGCTAGTCTCCACCAGGCCCTGCGGACGAGTTGGTTCGGACAGTGGGTTAATGGGTGGAGATACGCGCGGCGTAGGTACACGCACAGGCGTAGGCTGACGCGGAGGTGGAGACTGTATGGGCGGATCATCCAAAACCATAGTTTGAATGGGCGAACTCTACACCAACGGCTCTATCTGACTCACCGTCTGCTGAGGCGGAGTCCTCTGTTCCGGAGGCTGCTCGACATTAAAATCCTCCACAAACGGAGCATTTGACACAGCCCCCTGCGGAGTCTCCTTTAGCAAGTCCGCTGCACATAAACATACAAAAACAATGAGTAAAGCATACACGAAGAATAAAGACAAAGAAAAAGCAAACTCACCAAGTAAGCTGTCCTCCGCAAAACTCACAAGTTCATTCAACTTCACTCCCTTTCCAATCGGGGACACTATACCCCCCACATCGTCCCTATCCTTAGATCCATGACGAGACCCAGTGCGCCTGGACCTTTTCTTCTTCTGCGGCGCGTCCTCAGCAATTGGACCAGTTCCTGCGGCGTCCACCAACACAGGCTTCGTCACCATAACATTCTCCGCCTCCCCCATCAATTTGACCGCAGTCTCTCCTTGAACGAAAGCATCTGAAAGTTCAACGTAGCTGCGTTCAATGGGATTGTAATTTTCAAAGTACCTATTAACCACTTCGTGGTTCAAAACAAAATAACATCCTTCACCTCCAACACTCCCTCCAACTCTCCGCAACCGCGGTTTGGCGATGCGATGAATGAGATACTCATCATCCTCGGTTTCCTCATCACTATCATTCGCAGCAACGACATGAGATGATCTTGGATCAATGGTGCCTGCGGACGACGGACGCGGAGAGAAGGACCCCGATGAGTCAGAGGACTCATCACTGGAAATAACAATTAAAGGAAAGCCCGTCTGCATAAACATGTTGACGGGCGAAGGATTAGCAAAGAGTGGTGAGGACTCACCTGCTTCAGTTATTAAAAGCTGCGGCGGAGCCTTGTCCTGTACCGCCACATCCAACTGAGGGCGAATCAACGTGTCCCACGCCCTCTCTAGGATGTACAACTCATCCTCCGCCAACTCCCTAAACACAAATCCCATGTTGTCACCGCCCAGCAACAAGTCATATAAGCTTCCGACATCTGAAAGCGAAACAAACAAAAAGGCAAATCAATAACAATAAATAATTTAGGCGCAAAGAACGACAACAACAAAAGCACTAACTAACCTTTTCCATCCTCAGTGAGATGCGGATTACGGACCTTCACATCGTACTTGATGCTCATCCCAGCCATCACCAACCCAGTCTCCGGGATCTCACAAAGATCCACAGGATGACTAGTCAAGGTTTTGAACCACTCCTGCTCTTTATAGTCAATCAAGACGGCCTTCCCTATCCCCTCAGTCGGGTCCAACCGACCCATCTCTATGGGAATAACCCCTTGGTTGATCCAGAAAAACTTGGGCTTCCACTCTCGAAAGCTCTTCATACCCGCCCCAGCACATGCAGGCACCCAAGCGCGCGGCCTGCAGGAGAGCTAACTCTCCACAAAGCTGAGACTATAGAACACATAAAACATGTCCACCAAGGGCTCTATCTTGTGGGCATGGCAACAAAACTCAAAAAACATGAGCCTTGACATCAGACCCGGGTGGATCTGATTAATATGAACACCCACCGCCCGCACAAAGGTGCCCAGAAACCTAGTAATGGGGACCCTAAAATTACAGTCCCGAGGGGGTAACGTCGCAGCTTGTTGCCCTTTTACCCGCCGCCCACTTGGAAATAGTCTTGGATAATACTGGTTTGAAGTTCAACCCGTCGATCAATAATATCACTTCTTATCTCATGATATATGGGATGTGTAGTATGGAATTATGGATAGTACGTCATTAGGAATGTATGTGTGTGTATCATAGTTGTAAAAAGCACGCCTAGGCGTGCGCTTAGGCGCGCCTAGGCTCGAGGCCCACCAAGTGCGCTTCGTCCTGTGAGGCGTGCGCCTAGGCACTGAGGCGCACTATCAGGGTTGTTTTCAGGCTAATTTCCGGCCAAATTCAGGCTAAAAGTTGTATAAACCTCTAAAACATCCTAAAGGAGTCATGAACAAGTCATAAACAACCCTAAAACATCCTAAAGTGGCCCTAAACAAGCTTAAAACATCTCTAAAATCCCTATAAAATGTATTTTATACTATGCGCCTAATTATAAAAAGCCCTCGTTTTTTATGCGCCTTGCGCCTAGGCTCCGGGCTCGGCCTGTGCGCCTTAAGTGCGCCTAGACGCTTTGCCAACTATGGTGTGTATGCCCTAAGGGAAGTGGGCGGGTTAATGATAAGCTAAAAAAGTTATTGATTAACCCATGATGAGATGATAGTCGTTGAGTCCTAGACCTTTGTCTGTGTGCGCATGCGTATCTAAGTGTTTATGTGATATATGTAACAACCTTGCGGTGTTTTAAAAAACGGTATGTCTCCCAGGGTACAACAACCGGAACAGTGGTCGTACTGCCGGAGATAATCTTGAGCCCGAGATAACACCGGGTGCTTGGTGTTCTTAGAAATGTTAGAAAAAGAAAAAGGAATTGGAACGAATGAGAGGGATCCTCTCAATCTTGATGAGATCATGTTTCTTCATTTTTGTGAGTTAGAGAATATCTAATTCTCTGTCTAAAATCTCTTTTTAAAAGATAACCTAAGGATCACTTTTATATTCACAAAGCCTTCACTTTGCTGGGAGTGATATCCTTAACTTAGTGATTGGTTTCATTCCACAATAGTTTTCAATTTTTATTTCAGTTCATGATGATTAGAAATGATTTCTCAAAAAGTTTGAGATTAAAATCAATAAAAATGAATTTTTAATCAATTAATTATGATTAAAACAAATTAAATTAATAAAAATTACGAAATAAATTATTTTCCAGAAAATAAAAATATGATAATTTTCTATGAGGTATCAAAGAACTATACCTAAATTTTTATAATTTTTGGATCAAAAATTAATTTATATAAATATTCTAAGTTTTACTTGTATTTTATATAATTATAATGAATAATAAGAATTAAAATCTGAAAAGAAAAAGAAAAGTGGGGGGTGTTGGAATCAAACCCATGTGGGTTTCCTTGACACAACACTCACAAACAACTAGACCACAACTAGATTTGTGATTTTATTTAGAGAAATAACTATAAAAATATTAGTTTGAAACTCATCTTCTTCCCCAAATTTCTAGCCAAGAATCCTAACCCTAACCAAAACCCAATTGACTCGAATAACACATGAGTATATAGGGCTTTCATAGAGGGACAAATAAGAAACAAAACGACAATATAAATTTGGACTTACATGTTCGAATAATGATCGAAAATGAAAGCAAAGAATCCGAACTAAAAGTCACGACTTGGAGGTCTTGAAGTCGCCATTTGACATGTTTTTTTAGTGGTTTTAGAATGTAAATTAGTGTAGAACATGAATGGTGTGAAAGATTTATATATTGGACTAGTAAAAGAGGAGTTTTAAGATAATTTAAGTTTCCGGCCGTTTCACTAATAAAACCAAATTAAAGTCCCTAATGAATTCTAAATTGTTTCATTTAATTAGAATTGAATCATATGTTTCTTTTGAACTTTATATCTTAGATGCAATAAATTCTATGACTAGTAAATTCAATTGGCATTTGAGTTTTATAACTCATATTTCACATTAAGTCAATAACTAATTAACTTCTTATTAAAGAATAATTATTTTATTATTATTAAAATTGTCTCAATTATTATTTAGTGATAAGAATTTTATTTTGGCGTCTGGTTCATTGGTCGAAGACGGTACTTGTATAAATGTTATCAATGTGTATGCGCCTCAGAAGGTTAAGGAGAAGAGGGTTCTTTGGGACAGATTGAAGCTGATTATGGGCACTTTGCAGGGGATGTGGGTCCTATTGGGAGATTTCAATGCCGTCCGGTTTAGGGAGGAACGTTTAAATTCTAATTTTAATTTATCTTGTGCAGCTGATTTTAATTCTTTCATTTATGAGGCTGGGTTATTTGAATACAATATGAGGGGGAACCGGTTTACATATCTGGCGAATAAAGATGGAATTTTTAAACTTAGCAAGATTGACCGGTTTTTGATTTGTGAAAGTTTCTTTAACAGGTGGCCTTCGGCTGTTTGTAGAGTGTTGCACAGAGACTCTTCGGATCATAGTCCAATCTTGCTATCCTTGGCTGTTTGTAAAGATGTGGTTACTAAAGCGCTAGAAGATTGTGTTTGTGGGGATATTCCAGATCTGCGTTTAATGAAGAAATTTAGATTTTTGAGAGAAGTTCTCAAAAGATGGTGGAAAGATACTATACGCTTAGAAGCGGAGGATGGAGACAAGATGCGAAAAGAGTTAGAGGCACTTGAGAAGAGTATGGAGGAGAGGGAATTAGAAGAAGATGAGGTTTGGATATGGGAGGAGAATAAGAAAGGGTTGGAGTTCTCGAAAATGTGTAGACATAAAGATTTAAAGCAAAAGTCGCGGCTGAGATGGGCCAGACTTGGAGACGAGAATTCCGCTTTCTTTCACAGGGTGATTAATGGCAGAAAAGAGAAAAACTCGATTCCGGGGTTACTTATTGATGGCGAGTGGATTTCAAAACCCCCGATTATTAAAAGGGAGGTATTGAAATTCTTTCGCACTCACTTTGCGGATCCTTGTAAACGTCGTCTGATTCTGTTATGTTCAAATCTAAAGAAGGTTCCGGAGAGTAGGGTGGAATGGCTAGAGAGACCATTCTCCAAAGAAGAAGTTAAGAAGGCGGTTTTTGATTGCGGGTCTGATAAGGCTCCGGGCCCAGATGGTTTTAATTTCTGTTTCATTAAAACCTTTTGGGATCATTTTGAGCAGGATTTTGTGGATTTGATGATGAGTTTTTGTCACACCCGGGTCAGAGGACCCCTGGCGTGCGACGTTTTGGTACCTGGTTACAATTATTTATTTATAGATATTGCAGCGAAATTTATTGGTCCCAAATGAGTATAAAGAAACTTTTTTTATAAGAACTTTGATATATATTTTTGGGATTTAAAACCCCATAATACGAAATATTTTATCAAAACATCCTGTCTTAACACAGGTTTACAACATAAAAGGAAATAAACTTTCTTAGGCCTGAGGAGTCGATATATCCCTTCAGCGTTTATTCCTGTCTATATATTTTAAGCCACCAGGTATCTTATGCCTAGGGAATCTATATATCCTTTCAGCATACACCTGAGCCTAAAATATATTTATTCATCACCTGAAAATGTTTTTAAAAATAATACGTCAGCAAAAGCTGGTGATTAGCGTTTATGTGACACAAATCATTTTATACATGCAGCATTTAAATTATTTAAGCATAGTTGGATTTAGTAATCTACACATTCAGAATAACTATCGTATACACTGGCATAGGAATTCAAATAGTCCGCAACTTTAAGATACACTACTATCGGTGTCTTTAAGTATTTTACGCCTCTGGACTACTGCTTTATTTATGCCAGACCCACTAGATCATAATCATCGTGTGTGTATTATTTGATCAAATCATACGTATACATTATAGCCTGAGTGCTATCTATAGATTACCCTCTACGTTTTAAACAATCAATATCTTGCATGTGGGTTTTCAAAATAATCAAAACATTTTAATTTTGAAAGCCATAAACGTATTCACCTTGGTAGTATAACCACGCCACTAGATTTTTGGATATCAGGCTCGTTGAAAGTGGGTATAACAACGTCGGGTTGGATCTTCGCTTAATTGTGTATACTAATACTTTGTATGTGTGTATAAAATTTTGGTGTGAAAATAACTCTTACGATCAGCTCCTTTTATACTACATGTTTACCTTGATGGCCAAGTTTCAAGTGAAGTTGATATTATTAAGATTCAACCGATTTCATTACACGTAGCTTAATTTTGAGTGGACAGATCATGATTTATTTGTCCAAGCAACTTTTTGCCCAAGTATACTAATTTATTATAATTTTAGTGTTTTCGTAATTATCCTTGGCTCATATTCCTTGTTGCCCACTTTTACTTCCTACTCATTTTCTTCCACGTTTTCACTATACAGGTTTATGAGCATCTTCATTCACAATGCTACATATATTATATACAACTCATGCACAGAAGGTTAGAGAGTCATATACATCTTAAACTCTATGTGTTATTATTACTATTATTATATTATTAGTAAATTATACGTAGGAATTATATTTTTTGTTAGTTACATTCATGCCTAGCTTAAATTGATTAATATTAATATTATTATTATTATTATTATTATTATTATTATTATTATTATTATTATTATTATTATACGGTCTCTTAGTAAATGTCTGACTACACCCCTTGTAATTCTAATGGCCGCTTTACTCATTTCGAACTCACGGTACAAGACTTAATATATAAGTGTCATACCTATACTATAATAGATAGGTTGAATGTTTTAACCTAATATTCCAACAATGAAAATGATTACTCTTTCCTAGTTTGATTATACGTGCGCTTCAAGATCTATGAGAAGATCATGAAATTTATTTTGTTGTTCTTATCCATTCATGGGTTAATGATACTATTGTGTCATTAATAGTAAAGAGTGGCATCAATTCTTGGTGACCAAGTTTACAAAAATATGTATAAATATAGATATTTATTTATATACATATAAATTAAAAATATAAATATGAAGTGGCATTTAAATGCATCCAACTTTTGGCGACTTGATGTCACAAATATATCATTTACTTAAAAATATAGCTTTAAAATATATGTGTGTATATATATGTATCTATTCTTATTTTACTACATACACCCATTCGCAAGTATATTTGTTTTTTATAATCTAAGTGATTTAACCCAAAATGTTGTTTTCTTTATAACTTGTAAACATAATATTTCATATAATTTCGAGTATGTCGTTGAAACATGCTAAATTTATTCTACGTTTTGACCTAAGTTTTAATAAAATAGAGCATGGATCATTATAATATGCTTTACCATTATTGCAAAACAGTTTTTTTTTTTATAATAACACATACTCATCTAGATACCACATGTTCTAATAGTCATATTATTCTGTACTTGCGCATTTAATAATATACGGTATATAAATCCATACAATTTATTTAAATCAAAAAAATCAGGATGTTACATACTCCCCACCTTTATTTAAATCTCATCCTCGAGATTTGTTTTGAGCAGATTTCAAAAACTTAGTTTTGGTAAAACCTTAATATTCTATTTCTGACTTATGTGTCTTTTGTTGGTACTTAGGTAACCATTTCACTATATCTTGATTTCCAGGTATTTCTTCATTCCTGAAAATGAGTACACTCTTAATTAAGACAAACTTCTCTATGTATAGCTTATTCTTTTACTCATAAAAGTGGTTGAAGCTTTTAATGTACCTACTAACTTATATTATTCATGTCTTAACCTAGTAAGACCTTATGTCGCTCAAAGCATTTCTTAGCATAACTTTAGTATAATAACCATTCTTCTAGTTGATTTTATATTTGATCTATAAATAAATAGTCAATTCTTAGAACTATACCTTAAATGGGCAAAATTATTATTCATCTAACAGAATATGGCAATCTTATAACTATCTATAACCAAACTCTCAATATTTAGTTTGTCCTTACAAGTGACGATCTTTCCCAATATAGATATCTTTCACTAGATA
The DNA here is from genome assembly GCA_030844895.1 of Ambrosia x helenae. NCBI lineage: Eukaryota > Viridiplantae > Streptophyta > Magnoliopsida > Asterales > Asteraceae > Ambrosia > Ambrosia x helenae. The sequence continues at coordinate 34,618,016 of CM061232.1, forward strand.
TAGGCCGTCATTTATCATCGATTTTGTTCTTATACGCACAACTGTAATTTCCATCATTATATTGTAACAGTTAACTTACTTCCCTTGAGTATTCTATCAGAATGTCTTATATCAAATCCTTAATGTCTCATATCATATCCTCTACTTGAGCTATTGTTTTATATTTTTTTTATATGGTCTAACTTATTCCAAGAAACTATTCACTATCCTCATCTTCCGATTCTTTTCTAGTTGTCTTTTCATTTCCTTGCTTGTTCACTTCTATATCCTAAAGAAGTATATCACATAATGTATCATCGACCTCCCTTTTTCTTTCCATGCGAAATATACTGTACACTTCATCCATCTCTCCTGGTAATTGCAATAGTAAACCACTGGTCTAATTCTCTTAAAATTCCGTTCAAAAGTAACCTTAACCTTTCATATTTTTTTACTCTCTTAAATACTTTACACCACTTGTACAAACCTTTCGAGCCAACGCATTTATAAATTCATCAAACATATCTTCTTATAATCATATCATAGCCATCTTACATCATTATGACTAAGAATATAATTTGACTACATTGTCACAATTTAATAATACTATATTTCTACAAACAAACTATTTTTATTTTCTTCAACCAACCATAAGCCTAGAGCACCATCAGTGTAGATTACCTAACATTCCATTTCTCCTTATATAATGTTATATGTATTACTACACACATAAGTTGACGAGTCATCAACATCATCATCTAAGTACTTACCTTTATTGTCGGCTTATCAGAGACATAATTGATACCCGAAAAGAAACACATGAATTAAAGGAAAATAACTCAAAACCGTTTTTATGCTTTGTGATACCATAGGATGCCCTAACTTGACCCCTATATATATACTTAATCCTAACTAGCTCTTCAAGCTTACAATTAAACCTAATCACAAAACAATTAGGCCCAATGAGCTGACTTGCTTACTAAGGCTGCCTGGCCCATACCGACTTGTATTGGATCGGGAATTAGTTTGCGTGCCAACAACTTATAAATCTGGTTTTTAAGTAAATCAATTGTCTTTTTCCCACTATAACTACTATACATAATCTACTCGGTTTATAATCACACTACTTGTGATCTTAATAGCTACAGACTGATCACTTGAACTCGTCTCTCATTATTAATGTTCAATTTCTAACTTTGTAGAGTATAATAATATATGTGAATAGCTTTATCCATGATGACCGACATTCTCGTATAGGATCATATTGTTTCTTCCATTTACTAGACACAATTATATTTATACTTTCAATTTCAAATAATTAGTATAATAATAGTCCCTTTTGTAGATCTTGGGTATGGGTTTATTTTATTTTATCTTATTATCACACATGTTTATAAACTGAAAACGTGCTGAAAAAGCTTTTAGCTTTGGATTTTATGTAGTACTTAAAAATAACTATATATCACTTTTAATCAATCATATGCGCGTCTGTGCTTTTCCAGATGTTTCAGATTTATTATGATGTCACTAAGACATTGGCATTAATCAACATAATAAGATTTACTAGTATGCTTATGTTATTGTAAATTCAAAATTACTATAATCAAGTGTATTTGTCAATTCATACATGGATATTCTAGTTGCCCCATCACATGTCCTACAGTGGTGTCTAATTTGGATATTCCATTTTCCTCTTATGGCATCTAGCTATTTGACTTGCATTTAGAATTCCTCATAATCCATAATCCTCTAAACTCAAGTTTAAGTATGGACACTAACATTTAGTATAAAACACGAGCTGGTAAGGAATACACTCCCAAAACCAAGCTGGCATGTCTGGAGACAGTTACTCTTATATCCAGACTGTATCCCTGCCTACTGTCTATTGATTTCGGTACAATACGATGTTTGCGAGATCATAGTAGTGTCATTCATTAACCTTCATACTGGCCAGGTATAAAAGCAATCAATGATACACACCATGATACTCTCAACTATCATATTGTTCTTCTATCATACAGAGTTCGACATGTAGATCACTCTCTATTTTTTTTTCTATACATACAGACAAAGGAACGTCCACATCCTATAATCAAGGTTTTATAAAACACATAATGTATTAAGTTATTAATGCAACAAGTATATCAAAGCCCTATATTCTATTGTAAAGACTATAATTTTATCCGTAAGAGTCCAATCTTAATCTGGTTAAAGCCTAGACACTACGAAGTATCTAATTCGCTAAAACCTGTGGCTCTGATACCAACCTGTCACACCCGGGTCAGAGGACCCCCTGGCGTGCGACGTGTTGGTACCTGGTTACAATTATTTATTTATAGATATTGCAGCGAAATTTATTGGTCCCAAATGAGTATAAAGAAACTTTTTTTATAAGAACTTTGATATATATTTTTGGGATTTAAAACCCCATAATACGAAATATTTTATCAAAACATCCTGTCTTAACACAGGTTTACAACATAAAAGGAAATAAACTTTCTTAGGCCTGAGGAGTCGATATATCCCTTCAGCGTTTATTCCTGTCTATATATTTTAAGCCACCAGGTATCTTATGCCTAGGGAATCTATATATCCTTTCAGCATACACCTGAGCCTAAAATATATTTATTCATCACCTGAAAATGTTTTTAAAAATAATACGTCAGCAAAAGCTGGTGATTAGCGTTTATGTGACACAAATCATTTTATACATGCAGCATTTAAATTATTTAAGCATAGTTGGATTTAGTAATCTACACATTCAGAATAACTATCGTATACACTGGCATAGGAATTCAAATAGTCCGCAACTTTAAGATACACTACTATCGGTGTCTTTAAGTATTTTACGCATCTTGACTACTGCTTTATTTATGCCAGACCCACTAGATCATAATCATCGTGTGTGTATTATTTGATCAAATCATACGTATACATTATAGCCTGAGTGCTATCTATAGATTACCCTCTACGTTTTAAACAATCAATATCTTGCATGTGGGTTTTCAAAATAATCAAAACATTTTAATTTTGAAAGCCATAAACGTATTCACCTTGGTAGTATAACCACGCCACTAGATTTTTGGATATCAGGCTCGTTGAAAGCGGGTATAACAACGTCGGGTTGGATCTTCGCTTAATTGTGTATACTAATACTTTGTATGTGTGTATAAAATTTTGGTGTGAAAATAACTCTTACGATCAGCTCCTTTTATACTACATGTTTACCTTGATGGCCAAGTTTCAAGTGAAGTTGATATTATTAAGATTCATCCGATTTCATTCCACGTAGCTTAATTTTGAGTGGACAGATCATGATTTATTTGTCCAAGCAACTTTTTGCCCAAGTATACTAATTTATTATAATTTTAGTGTTTTCGTAATTATCCTTAGCTCATATTCCTTGTTGCCCACTTTTACTTCCTACTCATTTTCTTCCACGTTTTCACTATACAGGTTTATGAGCATCTTCATTCACAATGCTACATATATTATATACAACTCATGCACAGAAGGTTAGAGAGTCATATACATCTTAAACTCTATGTGTTATTATTACTATTATTATATTATTAGTAAATTATACGTAGGAATTATAATTTTTGTTAGTTACATTCATGCCTAGCTTAAATTGATTAATATTATTATTATTATTATTATTATTATTATTATTATTATTATTATTATTATTATTATTATTATTATACGGTCTCTTAGTAAATGTCTGACTACACCCCTTGTAATTCTAATGGCCGCTTTACTCATTTCGAACTCACGGTACAAGACTTAATATATAAGTGTCATACCTATACTATAATAGATAGGTTGAATGTTTTAACCTAATATTCCAACAATGAAAATGATTACTCTTTCCTAGTTTGATTATACGTGCGCTTCAAGATCTATGAGAAGATCATGAAATTTATTTTGTTGTTCTTATCCATTCATGGGTTAATGATACTATTGTGTCATTAATAGTAAAGAGTGGCATCAATTCTTGGTGACCAAGTTTACAAAAATATGTATAAATATATATATTTATTTATATACATATAAATTAAAAATATAAATATGAAGTGGCATTTAAATGCATCCAACTTTTGGCGACTTGATGTCACAAATATATCATTTACTTAAAAATATAGCTTTAAAATATATGTGTGTATATATATGTATCTATTCTTATTTTACTACATACACCCATTCGCAAGTATATTTGTTTTTTATAATCTAAGTGATTTAACCCAAAATGTTGTTTTCTTTATAACTTGTAAACATAATATTTCATATAATTTCGAGTATGTCGTTGAAACATGCTAAATTTATTCTACGTTTTGACCTAAGTTTTAATAAAATAGAGCATGGATCATTATAATATGCTTTACCATTATTGCAAAACAGTTTTTTTTTTTTATAATAACACATACTCATCTAGATACCACATGTTCTAATAGTCATATTATTCTGTACTTGCGCATTTAATAATATACGGTATATAAATCCATACAATTTATTTAAATCAAAAAAATCAGGATGTTACATACTCCCCACCTTTATTTAAATCTCATCCTCGAGATTTGTTTTGAGCAGATTTCAAAAACTTAGTTTTGGTAAAACCTTAATATTCTATTTCTGACTTATGTGTCTTTTGTTGGTACTTAGGTAACCATTTCACTATATCTTGATTTCCAGGTATTTCTTCATTCCTGAAAATGAGTACACTCTTAATTAAGACAAACTTCTCTATGTATAGCTTATTCTTTTACTCATAAAAGTGGTTGAAGCTTTTAATGTACCTACTAACTTATATTATTCATGTCTTAACCTAGTAAGACCTTATGTCGCTCAAAGCATTTCTTAGCATAACTTTAGTATAATAACCATTCTTCTAGTTGATTTTATATTTGATCTATAAATAAATAGTCAATTCTTAGAACTATACCTTAAATGGGCAAAATTATTATTCATCTAACAGAATATGGCAATCTTATAACTATCTATAACCAAACTCTCAATATTTAGTTTGTCCTTACAAGTGACGATCTTTCCCAATATAGATATCTTTCACTAGATATAGGCCGTCATTTATCATCGATTTTGTTCTTATACGCACAACTGTAATTTCCATCATTATATTGTAACAGTTAACTTACTTCCCTTGAGTATTCTATCAGAATGTCTTATATCAAATCCTTAATGTCTCATATCATATCCTCTACTTGAGCTATTGTTTTATATTTTTTTTATATGGTCTAACTTATTCCAAGAAACTATTCACTATCCTCATCTTCCGATTCTTTTCTAGTTGTCTTTTCATTTCCTTGCTTGTTCACTTCTATATCCTAAAGAAGTATATCACATAATGTATCATCGACCTCCCTTTTTCTTTCCATGCGAAATATACTGTACACTTCATCCATCTCTCCTGGTAATTGCAATAGTAAACCACTGGTCTAATTCTCTTAAAATTCCGTTCAAAAGTAACCTTAACCTTTCATATTTTTTTACTCTCTTAAATACTTTACACCACTTGTACAAACCTTTCGAGCCAACGCATTTATAAATTCATCAAACATATCTTCTTATAATCATATCATAGCCATCGTACATCATTATGACTAAGAATATAATTTGACTACATTGTCACAATTTAATAATACTATATTTCTACAAACAAACTATTTTTATTTTCTTCAACCAACCATAAGCCTAGAGCACCATCAGTGTAGATTACCTAACATTCCATTTCTCCTTATATAATGTTATATGTATTACTACACACATAAGTTGACGAGTCATCAACATCATCATCTAAGTACTTACCTTTATTGTCGGCTTATCAGAGACATAATTGATACCCGAAAAGAAACACATGAATTAAAGGAAAATAACTCAAAACCGTTTTTATGCTTTGTGATACCATAGGATGCCCTAACTTGACCCCTATATATAGACTTAATCCTAACTAGCTCTTCAAGCTTACAATTAAACCTAATCACAAAACAATTAGGCCCAATGAGCTGACTTGCTTACTAAGGCTGCCTGGCCCATACCGACTTGTATTGGATCGGGAATTAGTTTGCGTGCCAACAACTTATAAATCTGGTTTTTAAGTAAATCAATTGTCTTTTTCCCACTATAACTACTATACATAATCTACTCGGTTTATAATCACACTACTTGTGATCTTAATAGCTACAGACTGATCACTTGAACTCGTCTCTCATTATTAATGTTCAATTTCTAACTTTGTAGAGTATAATAATATATGTGAATAGCTCTATCCATGATGACCGACATTCTCGTATAGGATCATATTGTTTCTTCCATTTACTAGACACAATTATATTTATACTTTCAATTTCAAATAATTAGTATAATAATAGTCCCTTTTGTAGATCTTGGGTATGGGTTTATTTTATTTTATCTTATTATCACACATGTTTATAAACTGAAAACGTGCTGAAAAAGCTTTTAGCTTTGGATTTTATGTAGTACTTAAAAATAACTATATATCATTTTTAATCAATCAAATGCGCGTCTGTGCTTTTCCAGATGTTTCAGATTTATTATGATGTCACTAAGACATTGGCATTAATCAACATAATAAGATTTACTAGTATGCTTATGTTATTGTAAATTCAAAATTACTATAATCAAGTGTATTTGTCAATTCATACATGGATATTCTAGTTGCCCCATCACATGTCCTACAGTGGTGTCTAATTTGGATATTCCATTTTCCTCTTATGGCATCTAGCTATTTGGCTTGCATTTAGAATTCCTCATAATCCATAATCCTCTAAACTCAAGTTTAAGTATGGACACTAACATTTAGTATAAAACACGAGCTGGTAAGGAATACACTCCCAAAACCAAGCTGGCATGTCTAGAGACAGTTACTCTTATATCCAGACTGTATCCCTGCCTACTGTCTATTGATTTCGGTACAATACGATGTTTGCGAGATCATAGTAGTGTCATTCATTAACCTTCATACTGGCCAGGTATAAAAGCAATCAATGATACACACCATGATACTCTCAACTATCATATTGTTCTTCTATCATACAGAGTTCGACATGTAGATCACTCTCTATTTTTTTTTCTATACATACAGACAAAGGAACGTCCACATCCTATAATCAAGGTTTTATAAAACACATAATGTATTAAGTTATTAATGCAACAAGTATATCAAAGCCCTATATTCTATTGTAAAGACTATAATTTTATCCGTAAGAGTCCAATCTTAATCTGGTTAAAGCCTAGACACTACGAAGTATCTAATTCGCTAAAACCTGTGGCTCTGATACCAACCTGTCACACCCGGGTTAGAGGACCCCCTGGCGTGCGACGTGTTGGTACCTGGTTACAATTATTTATTTATAGATATTGCAGCGAAATTTATTGGTCCCAAATGAGTATAAAGAAACTTTTTTTTAAAAGAACTTTGATATATATTTTTGGGATTTAAAACCCCATAATACGAAATATTTTATCAAAACATCCTGTCTTAACACAGGTTTACAACATAAAAGGAAATAAACTTTCTTAGGCCTGAGGAGTCGATATATCCCTTCAGCGTTTATTCCTGTCTATATATTTTAAGCCACCAGGTATCTTATGCCTAGGGAATCTATATATCCTTTCAGCATACACCTGAGCCTAAAATATATTTATTCATCACCTAAAAATGTTTTTAAAAATAATACGTCAGCAAAAGCTGGTGATTAGCGTTTATGTGACACAAATCATTTTATACATGCAGCATATTAAATTATTTAAGCATAGTTGGATTTAGTAATCTACACATTCAGAAGAACTATCGTATACACTGGCATAGGAATTCAAATAGTCCGCAACTTTAAGATACACTACTATCGGTGTCTTTAAGTATTTTACGCCTCTGGACTACTGCTTTATTTATGCCAGACCCACTAGATCATAATCATCGTGTGTGTATTATTTGATCAAATCATACGTATACATTATAGCCTAAGTGCTATCTATAGATTACCCTCTACGTTTTAAACAATCAATATCTTGCATGTGGGTTTTCAAAATAATCAAAACATTTTAATTTTGAAAGCCATAAACGTATTCACCTTGGTAGTATAACCACGCCACTAGATTTTTGGATATCAGGCTCGTTGAAAGCGGGTATAACAACGTCGGGTTGGATCTTCGCTTAATTGTGTATACTAATACTTTGTATGTGTGTATAAAATTTTGGTGTGAAAATAACTCTTACGATCAGCTCCTTTTATACTACATGTTTACCTTGATGGCTAAGTTTCAAGTGAAGTTGATATTATTAAGATTCATCCGATTTCATTCCACGTAGCTTAATTTTGAGTGGACAGATCATGATTTATTTGTCCAAGCAACTTTTTGCCCAAGTATACTAATTTATTATAATTTTAGTGTTTTCGTAATTATCCTTAGCTCATATTCCTTGTTGCCCACTTTTACTTCCTACTCATTTTCTTCCACGTTTTCACTATACAGAAGGTTTATGAGCATCTTCATTCACAATGCTACATATATTATATACAACTCATGCACAGAAGGTTAGAGAGTCATATACATCTTAAACTCTATGTGTTATTATTACTATTATTATATTATTAGTAAATTATACGTAGGAATTATAATTTTTGTTAGTTACATTCATGCCTAGCTTAAATTGATTAATATTATTATTATTATTATTATTATTATTATTATTATTATTATTATTATTATTATTATTATACGGTCTCTTAGTAAATGTCTGACTACACCCCTTGTAATTCTAATGGCCGCTTTACTCATTTCGAACTCACGGTACAAGACTTAATATATAAGTGTCATACCTATACTATAATAGATAGGTTGAATGTTTTAACCTAATATTCCAACAATGAAAATGATTATTCTTTCCTAGTTTGATTATACGTGCGCTTCAAGATCTATGGGAAGATCATGAAATTTATTTTGTTGTTCTTATCCATTCATGGGTTAATGATACTATTGTGTCATTAATAGTAAAGAGTGGCATCAATTCTTGGTGACCAAGTTTACAAAAATATGTATAAATATATATATTTATTTATATACATATAAATTAAAAATATAAATATGAAGTGGCATTTAAATGCATCCAACTTTTGGCGACTTGATGTCACAAATATATCATTTACTTAAAAATATAGCTTTAAAATATATGTGTGTATATATATGTATCTATTCTTATTTTACTACATACACCCATTCGCAAGTATATTTGTTTTTTATAATCTAAGTGATTTAACCCAAAATGTTGTTTTCTTTATAACTTGTAAACATAATATTTCATATAATTTCGAGTATGTCGTTGAAACATGCTAAATTTATTCTACGTTTTGACCTAAGTTTTAATAAAATAGAGCATGGATCATTATAATATGCTTTACCATTATTGCAAAACAGTTTTTTTTTTTTTTATAATAACACATACTCATCTAGATACCACATGTTCTAATAGTCATATTATTCTGTACTTGCGCATTTAATAATATACGGTATATAAATCCATACAATTTATTTAAATCAAAAAAATCAGGATGTTACTGTTTTTATGCTTCCGGAAGGATTAGTAGAGGATGCGCTTCGTCTTTTATTACTTTAATTCCTAAGATGAAAACGCCGGTGGGTTTACGTGACTATAGACCAATTACACTTGTGGGTATTATAAGCAAAGTGATCTCTAAAGTCCTCGCTTCTCGTATTAAAAAGGTGATGGGAGATATTATTTCAGAAACGCAATCTGCTTTTCTAAGTGACAGATACATTCTAGACGGGCCGATGATAGTTAATGAGTTGTATGGTTGGTTAAGGAAGAAAAAGAAGAAAGCGTTTATGTTTAAAATAGATTTTGAAAAGGCGTATGATAATGTTAATTGGGGCTTTCTCTTGAGCATGATGGATCAAATGGGGTTTCCATATAAGTGGAAATTATGGGTCAGCGGGATCTTGGAGTCTGCCCGGTCTTCTGTGTTAGTAAATGGCTCTCCGACATTCGAGTTTCAGTGTGAGAAGGGTCTTCGACAAGGTGACCCACTTTCACCGTTTCTTTTTCTTATTGCTATGGAAGCGATTGTGTGTATTTTTAAGAAAGCTTCTCAAGATGGGGAGTTCACAGGTATATCTCTTCCGAATTCGGATGTTTCTATATCTCATTTCTTGTATGCTGATGATGCTATTATAGTGGGGGAATGGACTCATGATAATATTGTTCAAACGGCCAGGCTTCTCAGAATTTTTTACCTGTGTTCCGGTTTGAAGATCAATTTATTAAAATCTCAATTATTTGGCATTGGGGTAAATGAGGAAGAGGTGGAGCAAATGGCAGAAGGGTTGGGATGCAAAGTTGGTGGGTTTCCTTTTGAATACTTAGGAGTTAAAGTGGGTGCAAACATGAACAGAATTAGTAATTGGACTCCGGTTATTGATACGGTTCAAAATCGCCTTTCATCTTGGAAGGCGAATCTGCTTTCTATGGGGGGCCGCTTGGTGCTTCTCAAATCTGTGCTTGCCAGCCTTCCATTATATTTCCTGTCACTGTATAAGGCTCTTATAGCGGTGATAAATAAAATAGAGAGCTTATTCAAAAGCTTCTTATGGGCTGGCACTACAAACATTAAGAAACTTCATTGGGTTGCTTGGGATACAATCTCGAGGCCTAAAGCCGAAGGTGGGTTAGGAGTGTCTAAACTCTTGGATGTAAATGTCGCGTTTTGTTATTGAGGCGATTCACGGGGGAAAAGGGAGGTGGACATTTCTGCCTTTAGATAAATCAGTGACTAGTTGTTGGAAGTCTATAGTTTCTACTCTGTCTGGCCTTCAGTTTGGGGACAGAATGTTTAAACTTTGTATTCGATCAGACCCGGGGAGAGGGGATAATACGCGTTTCTGGCTAGACCTTTGGTACGGAGACTCTTTGTTAAAAGATAGATGGTCGTGTTTGTTCAAATTAGATAAAGATAAACGCTGCTATATTAACAACAGATTAGTTAGGGCTGAAAACGGCTTCAGTTTTGCTCAACAGGGGTCGAGAAGTCCATTGACTGTGGCTGAAATTTCAGAGATGCAAGAGGTTATGGAAGTGTGCAGCCATTTTTCTGCTTCGGATAGAGAAGATAGAGTTATCTGGGTCGATATGGATAAGGAAGTGTTTTCAGTCCATCAAGTTAAAAAGCTGCTCAGAGCTGGTCAGGTTTCGAACTCGCAGCAAGGTATGAAGTGGGTCAAATGGATTCCTTTAAAGGTTAACATTTTCATTTGGCGTACAGAGATGTATCGTATTCCGACGAGAACAGCTTTGGTCAGAAGAAACATTCCAATTCAGGATGTGAGCTGCATTTTCTGTTCGGCAGAAGACGAAACAGTTGAGCATCTTTTTTCAGCCTGTTTATTCTCGCACGGGGTCTGGTGTAGTATCGGATCTTGGTTCAGAATTGGTCCGATTGTAGTATTTTCTTTTGCGGACCTGCTCTCAATCGCCGACTGGTATACAGACTCCAAGAAGGGCAAAGAGATCTTAAACGGGATTGTTATGATATCGTGTTGGGTTATTTGGAAAGCCCGTAACAAGAAGTGTTTTGAAGATGTTATTCCTAAGGTGTGTGATGTGGTGGCATCTATCAAGTCGTTGTCTTTTTTGTGGTTTTCTAGTCGGTCTAGGAAGGAGTCCGTAGTATGGAAGGATTGGGCTAAATGTCCGTTGTATATGTTATAATGCTTTTTTTGGCGGTCCTCGTTTTGAGGACGCACCCCGTTCGTTAATGAAATTCACAGTTCAAAAAAAAATTATAAAATACAAATGTCAAACATACAAGGATTGAAAGTGAAACTACAATATAGGTTAAGGACTAAAAGTGTGCATACGATGAAAGTGAACGGTGCAAATATCACAGTCTCCCATACTTTATAAAATTTCGTCCCGAAATTCATTTTAAGTGAAGGTTTCTATGAAACAAAAGGAGTTTTAAAAGTCAACTAGATTTTTAAAGAAAATTTCATTATTTATGATTCGACAAAATTTAAATTAGTTGCCTAATATCCAAAGTAAAAGCGTCAAAATATTTGACAGTTAACTCAAAGTATGTTGGCTAGAAATTTGGGGAAGAAGATTACCTTAAATGTGCATGTAATTCGGGGGATACTACATGCTCATGTAAATTTTGAATTACATGAGCAAGTGGTTAAGTATGTTGGCTAGTAATTGTTTGAAATTTAGTTGTTTCTTTTGCTCCTTAAAAAGACTTAGTTGAAGGCTACATGGTGCATGCCAATCTTGTAACTTTTTTCAATTCACCACAACAAAATCTATGTATATAATTGGGCGGGTCTGTGGTTAGAGAAAAGAAATGGGAAGTGATTAAGATCGACTTGAAGGTAGGTTACCTACACACTATTTATTTATTTATTTATTTATTTATTTATTTATTTATTTATTTATTTATTTATTTTTATAATTCCATGTTTCATTCATCTGATGATGATATAGGATGAATCATAAACATAGCTAATTAATAAAACTAGTGGGTTTACCCGCGCGTTGCAGTGGGATCCACAAATGGGTTGCAATACAACATTATGATACTTAGGTTTTTTGCCGCAAGTTACGCAAAAATAATAGAAATGTGCACACTATGTTTTAACAAGTATTCATAGAAAGAAAAGAAAAGAAATGTGTGCCGCCACTTACAACTGATTGTAGTTCACCACAAACATGTTACTATAACAGACCAATATAAACATAAACATCACTCTTGTGTAAGTTGTCCAGTCATTGCATATGTACATAACCGTGCCATTGAAGACACCTTGCTAAATGATAAAGTTCATTTACATGAAAAAACATGTAGTAATAATATGATATTGTATAAACTATCATATGAAGGTCATTGTCCATTTAGAAATTAAAAGTTGTGATTTGTAAGTTTGTAATAGACTTGCCCAACTTGACCCAACAACTAAAAAATTGCCCAATATAGTCAGTGAGTCGAACCATCTCGTCCACTTTTCCGCTGGGCAGACGCATATATATAAAAAGGGTTTATAATATAAGTATTATTATGACAAAGTTTTAAAATTCATACAAGTTTAGCTGAGATAAGATTATTCATTGTGGTAACATAAATTATTATATTTCATCGCCATTATATGAAATTTGTTCAAAAATATTGTTATCCCGTATGTTTATTTAGTTTGGGTGAGTTTCATTTTCATATAAAAGTTAATTATCTTCTAGGGGCATTTAGGGAAGAAAAGTGGTAAAAAAATAGAAAATTGTAAAGAAACCTTTGGTATGCCATCTTAACTTTGGACAATTTGGACATATTTTCCCATGCCTCCTCCTTTATAACGTAGTAAGTATAGATAACCGCCTTAAACTTCATTTTATCACTAAGCGTTTTTTAAGCTATCTATCCTTAGGGATGGCAATGGGTCGGGTTCGGGTAGGGTATTGGTAATACCAAATCCGTACCCGTTTATAAAACCGAATACCAAACCCGACCCGATACCTGCCGGGTATTGTCAGGTAATTACCTGTCGAGTATTGGGTATACCCACGGGTAACGGGTACACCCGTTATTTTGTTAAAAAAATACTCGTTGGGATTTGTAGTAGAAAATACTCATATAGTTTTGACGTCTCATTCTTCTATGATAGTAATTAATGGGATTAGGGGAAGTTTGGAAACATTAAATATATAAGGAAATGATATTTTCGAAATACAAATAGACAGGCATATACTAATAATATAAAAAAATACATATATTATATATAAATTTTATCGGATAATCGGGTCGGGTATCGCTATATACCATACCTGAACCCGAACCCGAAAAAAATAAAATTTTAAACCCAAACCCGGATCCGTACCCATCAGGTATCGAGTATACCCGTCCCAAATATTTCGGGTTTCGGGTATACCCGTGAGGTTTGGGTTTTTTTTTTGCCATGACTATCCTTCCTTTTGTCATTATAGATCTACACTAAATATGTTATTATATTTGAGCTTAAGTTTTGTATGTTGACAACTTGTTTATTTTGGACAAAAAAAGATTCATTGCTCTAGATTCTTCCAAAGTTTAAAAGAACGGAACGAGTCTCGAGGCGTTTTCCTTTGCCTCATGAGTCATAAGCCTCGAGGCGAATCGAGGCGCTGTCAAAAAATAAATATAAAAATTACGTGTCTATAAAAAATAAAATACTTGATCTAGAAAAGTCTAATACATCAAAAACACACATCAAAAATGAAATAATTGACTCAAAAAGTCTACAACACCAAAAAAAACACATCAAAAACACCCTAAACCACCTGAGCCACACCTGAGGCGCACATTTTCTTAGCGCCTCAGCCCTTAGAGGCGTATGTGGAATCTGAAACCCATGAGACGCGTCTCGAGGCGCACACCTCACCCGTTTTTTTTTTCAACCATGGATTCTTCTTTTGTTACAGCAAAGTGGGTCGAAATGGGTCAAAAAAATAGTTAATATTTAAGAATTCAACTGTTGTGGCAACAAGAAACGCTAACTCCTTCAATCCTAATAATCACTATCCAAGGTAAAAGTTAGGGCTTTTCTCAAAGTAGTGATTTTTTTTGTTTATTTTCGAAACATATGCCATGAATATAATAATGATCATAAAGTGGATCATAAATAGCAATTACATAGGAATTAAAGTGGTCAAACGAAACTCCTATTTCGTTTATGAGACGACTTGAAACAGTCATTTACAATTGCTGTTTAATCGGAGAGAAAGACTTTACCACTTGAAGTACTCTTTTCTTAGAATGAACAGGGTAGCGGGAATGAATATCTTCTTGTGCATATGCCCATCTTTCCGAATATAACGCACTTGGAGTTGAAGTTGTATTCAGATCACGGAGTAATCTTTCAATTTCTTCAACGTTGTCCCAAGTTGAAACATCTGTGTCTTGGAAGGGTATATGTTTTGTAACACCCCAACCGATGGCGGAAACATCGAGGTGTCACGTAGTGACGATTGTTCAATAGCTCATGGACTAGAAATGTAAATTTGAATACATTGAATTTAATAATTTATTACATTAAAAGAAATACAACAATTACGACTAGCAATCTAAACTAAGATACAGTAATCTCAATCTAAGTCTATGTTCTAAACGCTTGGAAGTAATCTCATAAAAACCTGAAACATGTACGAAAATGATTTGGTCAATACAAAATGTATTGGTGGGCATACCCTGTTTGAATAAATATAGTAGGAAAAAAAATGTTTAGCAATTCATGTGTGGTACCATTTGCAATTATGTAATAAGTAATATCCGTTCAAAATCAACCCTATGTAAAGAAAAGCAGATATATATAGTATGCGCTAGTAGTAATGTAATACATAGCAATGACGAGGACTCTCAACAGAGTCACAAGGGTATATACCATAGTACTATTCATTGAAATGCCAGGCCCTCAAAGGTTAATGATTTTGACAAGTCATAGACACACAAATTAACATAAAGCAAACACACATGAGAATTGCATTTAGTAAAAGACATAGAAACTTGATTGTAAGTACATGAGTCACCCCAAAATGTAAAACAGTAAAAAGGGGAAAGATATACTCACCTTGATTACATAAATCAACTTGACAAGAATTTTCTAACGCCATACTTTGAATTTATGATCCAACCTAGATATAAATATTTTTTGAGATTAATTTCACTATAGGATTCGTTGACCCATTAATTGCCCGGCGATGAAAACGTTTAATCGTTTAGTTCGTAATGTCATGTGTTCATAACTCTAATCCTACATGAACTCTATAGTCTTTTAGCAATGATTCCGATTATTTTATGATGGCAAATATTTCAATTTATCGCTTTACTTAATTATTTTCGTTATATATATATGGATAACAATTTGTCTATGAAACTAATTATTAATTAGGAATATGTTAACATTAAACACATTACAAAAGTGAGTCTTTGAGTAAACATTTACTATCTTTTCTTTTTATATCAAACTAGCAAACTTGTTAACTTACAAAATTTATATAAACTTAACATAATTATTTATTTGATCAACAAAACATACTTTTAAATCTTTCAAATGCATTTGGTTTTTTTTTTTTATAGACAAATCTGCTCTGTTTTTAAGAAAAATCATTTAGAAAAGTTGTACATGTAGTAAGTATAGGTAACAAACCTTCACTTCCTTTTCATATATCTACTGTGTGTGTATGGTCACCAAATTCATTTACAACAAAACTTCACACCATGGGCATTTACAATAAAACTTCACACCATGGGGTTTACACCAATCTAATATATTTAGGAGTAAACTTATATAAGACATGAGTTTAATGATTGAACGAGGAGTTAATGTTGTGGTATAATGTCTTTTTTAAAAAAATATATATATATTTTTTGATCGCCGGGAATCGATCGACAACAAAAACAAAGAAAAAAAACATGCATACATGATTAAGGTAGCAAGCTTTTCATTTACCTCTATAATCGAACTAAGACGAAATAAAGAATGAGACTGCATCGGAAGTCATCTGATGTGTGACAAAGACTAGAGATGGAAAGAAGGAAATGACCGCAACGGTTCGATGGTAGCGACCACAGTTTTTAACGTAGTGATAGTTAAATAATAATGGTTGTGATGCGGTCAGATGTGACGATTGGCATGCGTAGGAAAATGGCGGTGTCTATTCTGCCTCATGATGGCAAGGTAGTGTGGCAAGGTTGATGTTCTAGTGTGGTTTTGGGTTATATACAAATTTCGGTATGTTATTGCAATCAATTAGTTTTATGATAGGATTTAATTGTTTTAATGATATCATTGATACTAATTTATTCAAATGGCTTTTATGGTTTAGAATATTAGCTGGACGTTACGACGAATTTATTGGAGGCAAGTTTAGGAAAATATATGACCAAGAAAAGAAGCATTAATTGTCCCATATTATGTAGTTTACCATTTGCAAGATCTCGACGTGATTTTTTTTCACATTTGAATTATTGTATTAGTATTTTTTTAGATATAAAGGTATTTCTTTTAATATCATTATTATTACTATACTTTCTGTAAATTTCTTGTTATGATTAGATCTCTGGTATAATGTAATAAGCACGACAATATGACATTTATTTGGGTTCATAATTTTCGGGTATTACAATTCTATCCCAAGCATTACGCTTTAGCATGGTTTGTGTGTTTTTAAGTTTTGGATGTTCACTTTATATCCCTTATAATATGGGAAAATCACAAATGTTACATGTTTGCTTAACTTCTTTTATCCCTTTATGGCTATATGTTATGATTAATAATGAATTTTGTTTATCTTCCAAACAGAAGTCTTCACTTTATCTTTATATGGAACCAAAGGTGGTTCCTGGTTGCATCCGAACAACCCTTACAACCTTAAAGTATGCATTATGTAAGGAGACAAAGGGGTATGATATGAAGGTTCTCAAATACATATTGGGGAATGCGGAGGTTTTGAAGACGGTTACAATTAATCGTGGACAATTTTTGAGCCAGGAAGAAGAAATGTCGTTGTATACAGAGTTGCTTAAATTTCCAAGGGCTTCCATGGATTGTGCCATCAAAAGTGGTAGCAGTTGGTTTGCTTTACTGAAATGAAAGTTTTATGTGGTACACTGGCATATGATATTATTGGAGTTTTTGGATGGTTTTTTTTATGTGTATTGTGACCCAAATATCTCAGATTTATAATTTATGGGGTTTTTTAAAATCTCGTATGTTGGTAGATTTTTTGGATTTGTACTATGTTGAATGATATCTAGTCATGTGAGCTTACAGAGGATTATGATTTGTATAATGGAATACTACACCCATTACTCCAACCCTTAACCTCTTTGAGGGGACACACACCCTACCCTATTTTTATTTTCACCACACCTAACCCCTCACTCATTGATCCTGCATTTGTGTTTTTTACTGATCTGCATCTGTGTTTTGTTGTTATAGATGTTTGGTGATGCTTATTTGTTACTTTAAAACATCTTGGTGCCTCGTTTTGACTCCAACCCACTCGTTTTAAATGTCATTTTTGAAAAGACCCGTTTTGACTCCAACCCACTCGTATAGTTTTTTTCTCAGGAGAACATTTTCTTAAAAAGACTTGGTTAGTTGAATTTTTCTGGCTTTTTTATCGTTTGTGTGCAAGGCTTGTTTTAAGCCTCAATCATATGCTTCAAATCCACTTAAAATGGCTAGATGGTAATTGTCTGAAATTTACAGGCTCTGTAGTTGTTTCTTTTGCTCCTTAAAAAGACTTAGTTAGCTAAAAGTTTTTTATTCTTTTTGTCATTTGTTTGCAAGCCTTTGTTGTTTTAAACTTCAGTCATTATAAATATCCCAATGTGGGCATATGTGATTGGTATTAGAAAAGTGATATGATGTTCTTATCACTTAGTGGTTTATCCACAAGTAGCTCATTATATTTGAAGATGAGGATAACACATCTGGTATGTTTTACACTTGAAAATATGTTGGGCAACTGGAACAAGATGAAATATTGATGTGTTAAAATAAGGGGAAATGGAATTAAATAATCTCAATTTTGGGGGTTGGAAGGGAATAATCCCAACTTGAAACATGTAAGATAACAGTCCCAACTTGTCAATGTTTTTATTTTGTTGGTCCCAAACTAACCCCAGTTAAGTTTTTCTGTTAACTGCCTACGTGGCAGTTCACATGGTAAAATCTGTTCAGTTGAAAAAAAAAAACGTGGGCCCCACATTGACACTTGTTTTTTCAATTAAAAAAATCTACTCGGCATCACTCGAATCAATCAACAACTCGAACCACTGCAAACAACTTTATGCAAAATATAAAAGGCTTTGTATAAGAAATAAAATTGGACACTAGATTTTATTATTTTAACACATCTAACTTTATACAACCATCAGTAGAGTAGCTAGAGGTGGTGATTGATGTACCTGATAATCTAAGATGCCCTTAAAAGGCACTTGTTGTTGCTGCACCAATATAATATATGTTGAAGCAAACCAAGTATATGATCGGAGCTTTTGTAGGTTGACTGACATGAATAAATTTGGCTAAATGTGTTTGTGCATTTGATTGAAACCGACTCGAAACCATTTAGAAGAAACCAAAGCCTATGACTTTTATTTATATAAACCTTGCAATCTTGCTTACTATTTCTATAATGTTAATTTGATTTCGAAATTACCAATTATATATATATATATATATATATATATATATATATATATATATATAGGGGAAAGTTAATTTGAGAACACCTATATTTCGTGCGAACCGTAAGAACGGCATCTAAAACCATTCAAATTCAAAAAAAAAAATTTACACTTGTCTTTATTACTAAAATACGATCTCAAAAACACAATTTACGCGTAAAAATTCAAACGTATACGGAAATAATTTGTTTTTACACATGTGTAAATTTGCTGTTTATACATGTGTAAACTGTTTCATTTACACATGTGTAAAAAGTTAATTTTAAAGTGTTTTTGCAAGAAAAGATGAATTATTTGGAAAGAAAATTCATTTATTAATGTTGTATTTTGATTATAATGGGTTTGTATTAAAAAAATTGATTTTGATTGATTTTTTTACTTGTTCTCACGGTTCTCACAATATTTAGCGTTCTCAAGATAACCCTCCCCTATATCTATATATATATATATATATATATATAACTAGTGTGGAGCCCGCGCGTTGCAGCGGAATTGACAATACGCAATTGAAAGACAAAATGGTTAAGACAATCAAGTGGTTAATAAAGTGAGGATGCCATGGGAGGTCGTTATACAACCTACATATCATTTATATTTATGTACACAACCTCGTAAATAGCTTTTATTCAAAGATATTATTGATGTATAAGGATATTGTTATCATAATCAAATTTCATGATAATATTTATTTAAATCTAATGTGGATAGGCAATATGGGGCATTTTGTTATCATAACTAAATAAAAGATATCTTCAAATTCTTGAAATTTCTAAATTTTCCAAAAGCTTTATTTTTACAAAATATCTAAGATTTCTACAACTTATGTTCATATGATAAAAAGAATTAAGATTTACATGGTAATAAACATGTTATAGTTGCTACGAAATTTTCTCTCTACAATAGACATTAGACAACCAATCCTAAGGCTTGATCTTATCAAATCAAGTAGTTGAAAATTATCTGCACTCCACTATACCATGACATTTACAAGTAAAGACAAAAGTTAGAAATTATACCTCGCTTTAACATCAAACAAAGTTACTTCTTTGAGACTCAAGTGAAATCAGACGCAACACTATTTTTTTGCACCTAGAAAACAATTGCGGCCATCGACAAGTCTTTGAGGTGGCACACAACGAGATTTGATGGTTTGGAAGTCTAGTAAAACTTTGGTTTTTCCGTAGGTAGCTACTAATGTTTTTAGGATTTGATAATCCATGTGAGGTGGTTCTGGAAATACCATGAGACAACAGATGATGAAACTGATAGGGAATCAAACAACAATCTATAATTGGTTTTTCCTCCTTTTGTTTGACATCACAATTTAAAGGATCGAAAAAAACTGACTATTTAAGACTAATTATGTACCGGTACCTGAAAGGTTGTATTATTTATTTATTTGGGATTTTGGTTTTATAAAGTCAAGAAGTTTTAACCTCATAATTAATAAGTCTATAACTCATATACGTTTAATTTCATTTTGATATTTACTTGATAGTCTTTTTAAATTCTTTAGGATTACATTTATAGATTTCAATGAAAATTATATATATAATTTCTTAACATAATATGTAACGTTTCGTATATTAACATATTTTAATAAAAATTAATTAATAAAAATCATTGGATCTCGACATTTTTGTACGTTTTAAAAATATTTCGTACTATTTTCGGACTTATACAATGATATTATGAAGTTAAAATAATAGAATATTAGTGGTATAATTTCAAAAAAATTATTTGCGTGGACCGGGACTCGTCCACAGCCAAGCAAAACTGTCCAGCAACCAACTGAGCTATAATATTTTTGTGATTATTATCCAACCAAAATATACTTAACACATTCCATAAGCATACAGTTGACTATCAAAAGTCAACTGCAATCAAACCTTTCCAAAATCAACATCAATCCGCGAATATTGATTGTGTTTTAAGTATGGTACAGTGGTAATTAGCCTCTAGCTTGTTCCCTACGCCAAGAATTCGTGTAAAACATACCAAGTATAGATATTATCGCGTTCTTAGTTTAGGTTTGGGTCAACTTTCCTAAATCATCAATGCGCGTGTAATAGCATAAATTGGACCCTCCCTAGCTATCTCAGTGTACCGAAAAACATAACCCCTATACCTTATTCTACTTTAAACGCTCCATAATTCGAGATGTTGAGCTTTTTGATCGAGGCCTCCACATGATTGATTCACGTCGTTTTTAAAAAGGTACGAATAAATTTTGTGTGTCTTTAAGTTTATCGGCAATCCACTAACAAAAGCCGTATGGTTAATTACGTTGTGGATCGCTGTTTCGTTTGATTAGGAATCTAGGGTTCATCATATTATGATTTGGGGAAGATGACACATTGCGTATCTGCATAAATTAAATACTGCAACAAATTAAAACGACCATCTGATATAGATCAGATGGTTGTGCAATACGTTTTACATTTAAGCGGCGTGGGTTTGATCCCAACCCCACGCGAATTCTTTTCCTTTTTCCTTAAAATATAGAATTTAACACTAAAACACACAATATAAAGCTTTGAATCTGATCTTAATCATTCTCAGGGTCCAGACCAGATGGTCTGGACTTGTGATTCTAAAACACGAACCGGCCAAGGGCCTGGGTTTGATTCCCTTAAGCAGCAATTATTTAAACCCTTCTATTTATATATATTTTAACTATTAATCTTTTAAAATAGTTTTTAAATACTAAAAATGGTTTATAAATTCTACAAAAATTATTTTTTGTTATTCTAATGGAAAAGTTTATCATACAATTTTTAGTTTTTCAAAAATAATTTATTCAATATATATAAAATATATTACAAGTTTAATTACTTATAAATTAAAAATTATATAAAAATATCTAAACGATTTTATAAAATTCCACAAAAATTATTTTGAACTTAGGAATCAGTAAATATTTCAGAAATAAATTTTTATTTCAGAAAAACGTTTATTTAATATTTTTTAATTAATTTTTATAGTTTTAATCGTAAATAAATCATAATAAATTCATTTTTCACTATTTTTACACCCAAATTTTACATAAATTATTTTTGTTCATTTATTAATTTTAATATTATTAGACATTAATACTATATTTTGACAAATAAATATAAATATACTATATATTCAATTATTAAGAAAATAATTTTTATAAAAATTATTTTCATACCTACAACATTATAATACAACCATCCTTAATCAAAATTTTATAAAAAGTCTTTTATTTATTTATTAATTTTTAATTTCTTTTATTTATTAATTCATTAACAATTTATCTAAATCAACGATTAACCAATTGTCAATCCCCAAATCAGAAACCCTAGAATACCATTAGACTAGAAAACTAGACTTATTTTATTGTCTTGAACTTAGGGTATACTTGGAATCGTTGTGCCACATTTATTCTATATCAAGGGATTCAGTACTATCATTAAGGTGAGTTTACATAGCCCCTTTTTTTGTTTTACATTTTGGGGTGAAACATGTTTAAACATTTTATACACTATCATTTACTCATTCTTACATTGTTGAAACTTGTGATTCAATTATAAACATTTTATACACTATCATTTACTCATTCTATCATTTGACTGTAACAAAAAGACACAGTACAATCATTAACATTGATCAAGCCGCCTGTTTAGATTATAGCGCTATAGGTCTGACAAACCCATCCCCCCGCATAAATTCAGGGATGATCGATAACAGTTACACTTTTACTAACTTGCGAGTTAGCTCTCAGTCGACACAAGGTTTGGTTGTACAAAAGACGCATTGTTACATGTCGGACTCATATTCTTACATTACTCATTATTATACTTCAACTATGATTGCTATACAACATGTTGTTTTCAACTATATGCAAAACCTATGTATTCTCATCAACTATTTATAGTTGACCCCCCTCCCCCCCCCCCATCTTTTCAACTTAACATGTTTCAGGTTTATTTGCTATTGGAAGTTGTACAATTCTTGGAACACGTAGGAGCTTTGGATTTAGTTTATAATAATCAACTTTTGTAATCTTTACTTGTAAGATGAATTGTAAATTTGTTTAATATTATTCAACTTTCATTTAGTACCATGAGCTATTGAACAATCATTACTACGTGACACCTTGATGTTTTCGCCATCGGTTGGGGTGTTACATAATATTACTCCAAGTATAAACTTGTATTTTATTTTAATTCATATTTTTTATACATACAAATTATGAAAAGAACTTCAAGATTAATGTTATATCAGTTTAGAAAATGTTGAGTATTTATCGTCATTACTATTGAGTGTTTATTATCATTATAAACCTCAAACCCTAACCAACTTTGTTGTTATGCAACGATTAGTGTTATAGATCGTTTGGTTTTTTCGTTGTGGTTCGCGTCATACTACAATAGCACAATCGGTAGGGATCGATAATTATATATATATATATATATATATATATATATATATGTAACACCCCAACCGATGGCGGAAACATCGAGGTGTCACGTAGTGACGATTGTTCAATAGCTCATGGACTAAAAGTGTAAATACTAATACATTGAATTTAATAATTTATTACATTGGAAGAAATACAACAATTAAATTAGCAATCTAAAACTAAAATACAGTAATCTCAATCTAAGCCTAAGTTCCAAAAGCTTAGAAGTGATCTCATAAGAACCTGAAACATGTACGAAATAAATTTGGTCAATACAAAAATGTATTGGTGAGCATACCCTGTTTGAATAAATATAATAGAAAAAGTGTTTAGCAATTCATGTGCGGTACCATTTGCAATTATGTAATAAGTAATATCCGTTCAAAACCAAGCCTATGAATAATGACTAACACGTGACTAACCAAATGAATAATGAATTAACAAGACAATGACCAAGATTCTCTCAACAGAGTCTCAAGGGTGTATACCATAGTACTATTCATTGAAATGCTAGGCCGCCCAGCAGTTAATGATTTTGACAAGTCATAGACACACCAATTAACATAAAGCAAACACACATGAGAATTGCATTTAGTAAAAGAAATAAAAACTTGATAATAGGTACATGAATCACCCCAAAATAGTAAAACAGTAAAAAGGGGAAAGATATACTCACAGTTTGCGAAAGCGATCAAAATCCAACTTAAGCGGTCGTGAGCTAAGTAATGGGAATTCCAAGGAATTCAACCTATAATATATATGAATACTAATAAGGAAATGTCTAAGAGTCTAAGGTGACTAGGGTCTAAGGCATTAGGGTTTGCTAAGTCGATTTGGGGAATTAGAGTTTTTATGATAAGTCGCGTTAATGTAAAAGTTGTATATCACAAATAATATATGAAAGGTTGTGAATGTGGTTTAGGTAATATAATTATTACCTATTGAATATTTAGATAAAAATATGTTTGAATAATTAAGACAAAATAATGTAGTTAGTTACTTTAACTAATTATTGTAAATAAATACAATAATTATAAATGTGTAAATAAATAATTATGAGTTTCACAATGATCCAACAAATGGTAATTAAGATTTTAAAACATAGAATTATTTCTATTTTATAAAAGAATTATTTATAAAATAGATGTTTAAATAGTGTAAATAAATAAATGTTTAATTATGTCTAATTAAACATAAATAATGTTAATAATACAAGACATGACCCAAAAATGCTATTTTTATAGAAAATGGATGCTTTCTATGTAAATTAATTAAAATAATTTTCTCATAATTTTTATAAACTTATTTATATTTAAAACTGATTTAATGAGATTAAATCATGTTTAAATGATTAAAAATAGGAAAATTAATAAAAATAAATGTTTTCTGAACCAAATATTTTTATTTCAGTTCATGATGATTAGAAATAATTTATCAAAAATTTTGAGATTAAAATCATTAAAAATGAATTTTTAATCAATTAAATATGATTAAAACAAATAAATTCAATAAAAATATGAAAATACGACATTTTCCAGAAAATAAAAATATCATAATTTTCTTTAGGGTGTCAAGATGTCACACCTAAATTTTCATAATTTTTGGAGCAAAAATGAATTAGTTATGATTATTTTAAGTTTTAATGAATATATATTTATATATATACATATAAAATGCTTAAATATCTAATATAAAGTTCAGAAAAGATAAAAAAAAAAAAAACCTAAACTCGTGGGTTTGCTCAGACTCGAACCCGAGTTGTTTCAAAACTTGCACATGCTCTCAACCACTAGACCATCATGTTTTATGTTGAATTAATTGAAACCAACTTTTCTTTATACAATAATCTTAAACTCATCATCTTCCCCAAATATTCCATGAAACCCTAACCCTAAACCTTGATTTTAATAACTCAGATTCAACAAGATAAACGATCTGAATTATGGGGCTTTTGATCGGAAAGATATAAGAAACGAAATGGCAACAAGAATTTAAACTTACAAACACGTATGATGCTCGAAAATGAAGCAACAAGTTCGAAGCTTTGAAGCAAAAATCCAAGCGATTATGGTCGTGTTTTGGATGGTTTTTTTTGTGGGTTTATGATGCTTAAAAGTTCAGAACTCGAATGGCAAGATTTATATATATAATGGTTGTGTAAAACAAGCGTTATGTAAGCTTCTTGAACTCGATCGGTTACAACCCAACCTTCGATTAAACTTCTCATTTAAACGCGTTTAAAACCCAATTGATAGCTAGAAACTCTTTATTACGGATGGAGAAACGTATTGCATTAATTTTTAAGATTAAAGATACATTAAAACGAGTGTTTTGGGTCTCGCCGGACCTTCGCCGGATCCGGCAAGGAGCCGCCGGAAAAGTGACGGGAGGGGAAAAACAATGTAGCAGCTTGTTTTCATTTTTTTTTAAACTTTGAGTTTTTGACAAAACTAACCCCTCAAGTTATAACCTGGTTAGATATATAAGTTACTTGGTTAATTTTTCCTTTATAAGACTTAACCAAGTTAACTAAATTAACCTAAATATTTTTAAAGCTTTATAAAACATTTTTTTAAACTTGAAATTTTTTTATAGAATCATTTACGAATACGTTTCGACGTACGCATTTGATTAAAACTTATACCCGGTCCATTATAAATAGAAATGATAAAATTTTAGTTCGCTCTAAAATTAAATTTGAAAACGACGAAACTTACAGGGACTGTGATGGAAATATTTGAAAGGCTATTATTGTCAATTAATTGAAAGGTGAGGGTGACGGATGTCACAATATATATTATAACAATTAAATTATTTTGTAGAAAACTTGTGGACTTCCCTTTAATTTACTACATGCATTATTCATTTACATCTATTTCATGAACAATTTAATATTCATATAAAAATACTATTTTGCCCTCTTACTAACTTCATTAGGGCATTGTACCATATGGATTATATGTTGTAATTACTTAAATTTGGTTGGTATCCTTGCCTCATGCTTTATAATATAGTATAGATATAGATTAGCAACTTGAGTCTCCTTCGACCATCACACCCTTTCATAATCTAACACCCAACTTTTCACTCCCACTTCTAATATTTTTTTTAGTCTCCTTCAACCATCACACCTGTGACATCCGTCACTTTTATTTAATAATAATAATAATAATAATAATAATAATAATAATATTAATTATAAAAAAAAATCTGATTATATATATCTTTATATTATAAACACACCCACTTGAAACAACCCAAGCCCACCTTCCTTGTTTCTTTACCTTTTTCTGAAGCCCAGCCCAACCAGCATGGCCCAAGGCCGGCCCAACAGTCCCTCTCCTTCCCTTGTTGCTTAAAAAAAAAAAGAAATAAGCTGCTGCTTGCAAGTATCGAACCCGGGCCAACCTTTAACACACACGCGTGCACCACCATCTGAGCTGTGCTGCTTTGTTGGTTTAAACCCGGTTATAATTATATTTAACCCCTTATTAGCCGATGCATCTTCTTTCCTTTTTCCCTGCTGCTGTCACGCGGCTGTTACTCAGCTGTTGACCAGCGAGTTTTCCCCATTTTGACCATAGATTGGCCTAATAATTGGAAACCATACCTAATATATATGATTCGGTTTGACCAAACATGTCATCACGCGTTACTGAACGAGATTTCCAGCTCCAAATCACGTAAATCATGCTACCATACTCGATTTGACCGAACTATGGTCAAATCTTTCCAAATCATTGAAACTAAATGTAACACTATAAATTGTGCCCTCTTCCACAATCTAAAGGTGCCGAAATCTCTCTCCCAATCTTCAATTTCTGTAAAAAAATCGTTCCTTCTAAGCTTCTTGATCGCATCTTTGACTCTTCGGTTGACCAACGATTCACACACGATTCGTGTTTGTAAGTATCTTTTTTTTTGTGGGTTTTAATGTCCGGCATCTCGTGAACAATAGCCCTAATGATTCAGGGGCTATTGAACACGAATTGAATGATTTTGGATAATTAGGGCTCGATATGTTAATTGGGGAAGAACACGTTTAAAAAAAAAAACAAGTTATATATTATACGTTTACGAAACAAAACAGATATGATCTATAGACCAGTTGGTTGAGACAATGTGTGGTAAGACTTGAACCGGCCTATGGCCCAGGTTCGAGTCCCACCATGAACATACAATTTCTTTTTGGTTATTCTTTATATATATATTATCTCCATTCTTTTAAAAATCATTTTAAAATACTAAAACTTGTTTATAAATCCTATAAAATTTATTTTATGCTATTCCACTGATAAAGTGCATCATCCAATTTTTAGTTTTACAAAAATCATTTATTTAATATATATTATTAATATTACAAGTTTATTCATTTATATTTATTAAATTCAATAAAAATATCTAAACGATTTTATTAAATCTCACAAAAATTATTCTAAACTTATATATTCTTAAACATTCCAGAAAATATGTTTATTTCAGAAAAATCATTTATTTTATATTTTTTAATCAATTCTTGTTAGTTTTAATCATAAATAAATCATAATAAATTCATTTTTCAATATTTTTGCATCAAAATTTTATATAAATTATTTCTAACTATTTAGAACTGAAATACAATTTTTAATTCAGAAATTCTTTGATTTTAATATTTTTAGATATTAAAGTCGTATTTTGACAATTTGAAATAATTAGATTAAATATTCTATTTTCAAGAAAATAATTTTATAAAAATTATTTTCATATTTAAAACCTTATGTTGTGACTATATTCAACTTAAAATTTTACAAAGAGACTTTTATTTATTTATTCATTAAATTTCTTATATATAATAAACAAATCGTTATTAATCAAATAAACGTTTATCCCTAAATTCGAAGCCCTAGAAATACATATATCCTAGAGTTATTTCCCTTACACATTATCAAATTCTTTAGGTTGATACTTTGAGATAGTTCCAACACATATTTCGTTGTCCAAGTCCAATTTCAAGTTATTACGTGAACTGTGAGTACTTCCTATCCCTTTTTTTTGCTTTTATACATTTTGGGGTGTTACATGTACACTATTACAATTTCAAATACAAGTTTACATTTCAAAATACAATTCTAGTACTATGTGCAATTGCTTACAACGTGCTTTATGCTTAGACAATACATGTGGATTACATTTGTACTTAGTGAAATCATTAACATGGTACAAGCCGACCTTAACATTGGATAGCGCTATTTGGATTGACAACCCGCCTAGATTGATTCTCCCCCTTTTTCATCGGAGAATCCGTGGCCATTGTTAAGTTATTATCCATTTATTGGATGAGTACACTACAGTTCATACAGTACATTATACAGTCACAGGGTTGATTTCGCTCAATTGTATGATACATAGTTTACATATTTGCACTGTAGCTTGCACTTAAATTGTATAACTTTTTAACCTACTATATATATCAAATCTAGGAATGCTCACCAACATTTCGTATGTTGACCAAACTTATTTTGTACATGTTTCAGGTGCAGTTTGATCTAGTGCTTTAGCAAGGACATTTAGTGTTTTATTTTAATTCAGTTATTCCAACAGTTACATTTCATTTAAGATTTTGTATTTCCATTTCAATGTAAGACAGTTATTGGTTTATTCAATAATATTTACATTTTAGTACCATGTGCTTTTGAACAATCGTCACTACGTGGCACCTCGATGATTCCGCCATCGGTTGGGGTGTTACAGATTGGTATCAGAGCCATGGTTATAGGGAACTAGGTTACTAGATGAAATAGGCCTAGACTATAACCGAACTTCAACTTTCATGCATTATATTTCCTAAATTACCTTACCCTCATTTCCCTCTACTTTTCTTCTTCTATCTTTCCCTTCTCTCTCTCCATTCTTCTTATCTTTCGTCATGGTGCATAGAGATGGTGTCCTACAAGAAGTGGAAAGTCTACATCATTATGGAACAGGGACAGTACCTTTCATGAAGACACTCTTAGGCATAATACCTACTCTTATTTTACTCCTTCGAAGTTGTTGAACTTTAATGAGTGTGATAAGGACACGTGCAATCTGGAAGGGTGGACGCCTGTACACTGGGTTTTCTGGCATAGGCAAGCATAGCGCATAAATCCATTTACGGACCTGTTATGTTTACCTGGGGATTCCTGGAGTGAGTGTCCACTTATAGGCTAAAGCATGTCTTCTTTGATCACCATTGGGTTCAAACTCCTTTGAAAAGTCAACGTTCTTGTTGGGCTTTACAGCTAGACAAGGGCACTCCAAGCATTTATGCAAGTTTTACAATAATACTCTCTCCTTTCATATACAATATCCTATATATCATGATTTTCATACATTGCTTACAAGTTCATACTTTCATAATCATTTGTATAGTTATACACTCACATTTCCTAATCTCATGATTATTCATTGACTACCTCATAGATGTCTGCTCGCCGCATGCTCCGTGATGCCAGCCAACGCCCTGTTCGTGCTTCTGGACGACGTTCTGATCGTCGCCTCGCATCTTTAGTCGCCGAACAAATTGCTGCAGTGATCCCAAACCTTGTCAGTGAGATAACCCAGAATAGTAACAGTGCCAACACAGGGAGTACGACTCAATTTCGGTGCACTTTCAAACACTTTAACTCCTGCAACCCCACAAGATTCACTGGTGAGGAGGGTGCTACTGGCCTCCTCCAATGGTTTGAAAGCATGGAGAGTACTTTTGTGAACAGTGAATGCCCTGATGAACTCCGCGTTCGCTATGCTACTAGTGTCCTTCAAAAGGAAGCGTTAACCTGGTGGAATGGCGAAAAACGCAATCGAGGAGCTGATATTGCTTTATCTTTATCTTGGGCTGAAGTTAAGGAACTCATGATCGCCAAATTCTGCCCGAGGAACGAAATCAGAAAATTGGAGGAAGAGTTCCATGGACTGAAACAAGACAGTGGTGAGAATCTAGCGTATAATACTCGATATCACGAACTTAGCATACTGGTTCCACACATGGTCACCCCGTCTCTCGTGCAATTGAAAAGTATATCGAGGGATTACCAGACCTGATTCAAGACGTTGTCACTGGAAGCAAAGTCACTACGGTAGAAGAAGCCATCCAACTTGCAGCCACATTAACAGACAAACACGTAAGGAAAGGAAACTTGGTTAGGAAGGGCACCAAGACACCTACTGAGAAAACCACCAATACTGTTGAACAATCTAAGACTGTTTTAGCAAAGGCCGCCACTACTGCCTCGAACTCTAAGAAACGAATGGGCGATAATCTGAACCATACTGTTGTGGATCCTGTGACTCAGCCTCCTATCAAGAAAGCCTACACGGGAATCCATCCTCAATGCAACACCTGCAAATATCATCACCCTGCAAATCTTCCATGCCGTCAATGCACTAGATGTGGAAGGTTTGGACACTTTGTTACCACTTGTCGAGTAATGGTTGGGACACAGAGTAATCATCAAACAGCTGCCCAGGGACCACTACATATTACTAACGGTAGGGCATGTTATCATTGTAGAGACCCTAATCACATGCTACCTCAATGTCCCAAATTGAACAATGTAAACCTGGTGGCACATGGACGAGCTTTCAATATCAATATCAACGAAGCAGACGATCAGGATGACGTTAATCCCACTGGTTAAGCCATGGATGAAACCTTCCCAAGATTCGAGAATCCAATACTCGTGTTTTCATTTTCTTGATCCTATTATCATTTTGTACCCAATTTTGTCGCACTCATTAGCATACAACATCTAGAAATTTCCTTGCATACTATTGTGTATTGACACAGATTGGAAATTTATCCTATTGATTACATTTATCATACAAGACTCTCTCTACCTTACATTCATTTGAAACGTTTGGACTTAACACTTGATCTTACAAAGCTTTTCTAAGAAAAACATCATTGCTTGATTGAAACTAGATTTTTCCCTTAATTTGACTACGCATTGAACATCTAATTATTCACGATACTCGTAAACATTTAATTATACATGATAACACTTACACTTAATGGTTGTAGTACTTACAAACTTGCTTGCATAAACATGCTATCAATTTGCAATCTATGTGAGTAATAATTGCTGCACTTAATAGAGGTCATCATGCCTTTTTCAACAGTCGGGAGAGGCCCTACAACCTGCTCCACGACTGGTGGAGGCTATTGAACATACTCAACGATTGGTAGAGGTCACTATGCCTTTTCAAACAGTCGGGAGAGGCCCTACAACCTACTCCACGGCTGGTGGAGGCTATCGAACCTGCTCAACAATCGGTGGGATCATAGAAGGACATAAAACCCTAATGTAAGGTAAATTGATGATTCCGGTCCGGAACGTAATCATGAATTTACAGGTACATTAGGGTGGTGTGAAATTCTATTAGAGTTTTTGGGTAGGCGTCCAGTACGTTTTCAAGGTATCAAAGGTGTGGTGGGTTAGCTGCGGTACACCCTGTATACAAACACTAATGATGCATTGGAAGTGTGACTGGAAGTCGAACCAGGAACAAACTCTGTTTGCTTGTTAGTTCATTTAGTCTTTTATAATCAATCAACTCGTACATTTATTTTAGGATTCCTGAACTTGCAATTTAAGTGATTTACTAGATTCTTATTCTCCTTACTATTCGAGACGAACCTAATCCAAATCCTTAACTCACACCTATCAAACCCCATATCCAAATCATTCGAATTTTCCAAACCACAGTTAACCTAAATTTTTCCCTAGCATCCATAACCCTATGTTTTTAATAACTTCGGGACGAAGTTTCTAAAAGTAGGGGATGCTGTGACATCCGTCACTTTTATTTAATAATAATAATAATAATAATAATAATAATATTAATTATAAAAAAAAAATTCTGATTATATATATCTTTATATTATAAACACACCCACTTGAAACAACCCAAGCCCACCTTCCTTGTTTCTTTACCTTTTTCTGAAGCCCAGCCCAACCAGCATGGCCCAAGGCCGGCCCAACAGTCCCTCTCCTTCCCTTGTTGCTTAAAAAAAAAAGAAATAAGCTGCTGCTTGCAAGTATCGAACCCGGGCCAACCTTTAACACACACGCGTGCACCACCATCTGAGCTGTGCTGCTTTGTTGGTTTAAACCCGGTTATAATTATATTTAACCCCTTATTAGCCGATGCATCTTCTTTCCTTTTTCCCTGCTGCTGTCACGCGGCTGTTACTCAGCTGTTGACCAGCGAGTTTTCCCCATTTTGACCATAGATTGGCCTAATAATTGGAAACCATACCTAATATATATGATTCGGTTTGACCAAACATGTCATCACGCGTTACTGATCGAGATTTCCAGCTCCAAATCACGTAAATCATGCTACCATACTCGATTTGACCAAACTATGGTCAAATCTTTCCAAATCATTGAAACTAAATGTAACACTATAAATTGTGCCCTCTTCCACAATCTAAAGGTGCCGAAATCTCTCTCCCAATCTTCAATTTCTGTAAAAAAATCGTTCCTTCTAAGCTTCTTGATCGCATCTTTGACTCTTCGGTTGACCAACGATTCACACACGATTCGTGTTTGTAAGTATCTTTTTTTTTGTGGGTTTTAATGTCCGGCATCTCGTGAACAATAGCCCTAATGATTCAGGGGCTATTGAACACGAATTGAATGATTTTGGATAATTAGGGCTCGATATGTTAATTGGGGAAGAACACGTTTAAAAAAAAAAACAAGTTATATATTATACGTTTACGAAACAAAACAGATATGATCTATAGACCAGTTGGTTGAGACAATGTGTGGTAAGACTTGAACCGGCCTATGGCCCAGGTTCGAGTCCCACCATGAACATACAATTTCTTTTTGGTTATTCTTTATATATATATTATCTCCATTCTTTTAAAAATCATTTTAAAATACTAAAACTTGTTTATAAATCCTATAAAATTTATTTTATGCTATTCCACTGATAAAGTGCATCATCCAATTTTTAGTTTTACAAAAATCATTTATTTAATATATATTATTAATATTACAAGTTTATTCATTTATATTTATTAAATTCAATAAAAATATCTAAACGATTTTATTAAATCTCACAAAAATTATTCTAAACTTATATATTCTTAAACATTCCAGAAAATATGTTTATTTCAGAAAAATCATTTATTTTATATTTTTTAATCAATTCTTGTTAGTTTTAATCATAAATAAATCATAATAAATTCATTTTTCAATATTTTTGCATCAAAATTTTATATAAATTATTTCTAACTATTTAGAACTGAAATACAATTTTTAATTCAGAAATTCTTTGATTTTAATATTTTTAGATATTAAAGTCGTATTTTGACAATTTGAAATAATTAGATTAAATATTCTATTTTCAAGAAAATAATTTTATAAAAATTATTTTCATATTTAAAACCTTATGTTGTGACTATATTCAACTTAAAATTTTACAAAGAGACTTTTATTTATTTATTCATTAAATTTCTTATATATAATAAACAAATCGTTATTAATCAAATAAACGTTTATCCCTAAATTCGAAGCCCTAGAAATACATATATCCTAGAGTTATTTCCCTTACACATTATCAAATTCTTTAGGTTGATACTTTGAGATAGTTCCAACACATATTTCGTTGTCCAAGTCCAATTTCAAGTTATTACGTGAACTGTGAGTACTTCCTATCCCTTTTTTTTGCTTTTATACATTTTGGGGTGTTACATGTACACTATTACAATTTCAAATACAAGTTTACATTTCAAAATACAATTCTAGTACTATGTGCAATTGCTTACAACGTGCTTTATGCTTAGACAATACATGTGGATTACATTTGTACTTAGTGAAATCATTAACATGGTACAAGCCGACCTTAACATTGGATAGCGCTATTTGGATTGACAACCCGCCTAGATTGATTCTCCCCCTTTTTCATCGGAGAATCCGTGGCCATTGTTAAGTTATTATCCATTTATTGGATGAGTACACTACAGTTCATACAGTACATTATACAGTCACAGGGTTGATTTCGCTCAATTGTATGATACATAGTTTACATATTTGCACTGTAGCTTGCACTTAAATTGTATAACTTTTTAACCTACTATATATATCAAATCTAGGAATGCTCACCAACATTTCGTATGTTGACCAAACTTATTTTGTACATGTTTCAGGTGCAGTTTGATCTAGTGCTTTAGCAAGGGACATTTAGTGTTTTATTTTAATTCAGTTATTCCAACAGTTACATTTCATTTAAGATTTTGTATTTCCATTTCAATGTAAGACAGTTATTGGTTTATTCAATAATATTTACATTTTAGTACCATGTGCTTTTGAACAATCGTCACTACGTGGCACCTCGATGATTCTGCCATCGGTTGGGGTGTTACAACACCCTTTCATAATCTAACACCCAACTTTTCACTCCCACCTTCTAATATTTTTTTAATACACATAGCAACTTGAGTCTCCTTCAACCATCACACTCTTTCATAATCTAACACTCAACTTTTCACTCCCACCTTCTAATATTTTTTAATACACCTTATTAATTTTCACTCCCACAGTCCCACTTCTAATATTTTTTTTAGGCTCCTTCAACTATCACACCCTTTTCATAATCTAACACTCAACTTTTCACTCCCACCTTTTAATATATTTTTTTTAATACACCTTATTAATAAAATTCAAATTATATATGCATCTACACAAAAAACAACACAACCTTTTGCCTTTTACGAAATATTTCTTTTTAATGAATCTTTTTTTACAAAATCCTCTTTTATTCCAAAAAAAAAAAAAATGTTTTCTTCTTCATGCATCAAAATCCCTTTCTTTACATTCTTACCCTTCCATATTTCCCTTTCTGAGGCCTTCAATCTATCTTCATCCAAAACCATCCGTTATTCAAGTTCGTCATTAAAGGTACGTACTTCTCTTTTGACTTCGTTCATTCGAATCATCCATTATATAATATTCACGGTTCAATCACTTAACTTGAATAACAACCACTCCACTTGAATAACAGTTAGGGTAAAACCTACGTCTAATAATATTTAGGGTATTTTTTTACATCTGATTCTCATATGTCCATTAATGCGTGTTTATGTATGAAACCAAATTCAGTTTTTTTTAAGGATTAATTATCCAACTTATTAAGACCATTTGTTTTCCCAGATTGTGTTAATGCTTCCTTCTCTCTCTTTGTTGACTGTTACTTTCTTCGTTAGAGCATGATAAATAGGTTTTTTTACACTTTGTATGTATTTATTTTGGGACAGTAACGCTTATGTTTATGTTTATACATTTAGCAAACACTAAAACCTTTGTTATGTTTATGTTGTTCTCTTCACAACAATCAAAAAAAATTTTTCCATTTTTGTTGCTTGCTTTTCTTGTAATTTATTATTTCCTTTATGGTTGGATAACTAGATGCGCTTTTAATGTATTCCTTTGTGTGTCGTGGTGTTGATTTAGTGTTTTTCCATGTTTTCTTAATTTTTTTTATTTTTATTTTTTGAAAATTGACTTTCATTAAAACAACCGCACCCAACGCCTATCACCAAGATGGAGATAGACGCCGAAAGCCAAAAATTACATCAAAAAATCACATAACATCAAACAAACACCATCTATTCCAATCCACTACCCCTTGTTTAAACCTATACTTGTACCAAATAAACCCCAAAGACTTTATATCCGCAACCATATCCACCACTTGAGTATCCTTGCTTGAAAATATCTTGTCATTCCTAGCTCGCCACAACCTCCAACTCGCTATGATGATAATGCCTTGTAGAATCAAAATTTTGTTACCCGTGACACCACTATATTTACATATCATTTATGACCAATATGTTAAAAGTAATAAAGAGAATATAGAGTTTCCTTAAGATGGCCATATGTCAATTCTATCTTATTGATCATAACAGAAAAAATTAAGAAAACATGGAAAAACACTAAATCAATACCGTGACACACAAAGGAATACATTAAAAGCGCATCTAGTTATATAACAAAGGGCGAGCTTGAAAATAAAGATCGACTGAGTTTCAATTTTTGAGCTTAGATTGACACTGTCGACTCGATAATACCCATAGGCCGCCCAAAATAATACGTGAAGGAAGAGAAGGCTATAAAATAATCTTAAAATATAGGGCTAAAGGAATCGAACCCGAGCAGAACGGGATTAAACTACGAGTGGTCCAAAATCAATAAATAAACTATAACCTTTCATATTTTCATTTATTTTGTCGTCATCATTATCTAATAAAATCCTATGAATTTCAACATCTTAAAGTTTATAAAAATTCTTGATAAATACAAGTTATAAAATTCCAAATAAACTCTTATCTTTTATAACCATATGGTTTTTTTTACTAGCTTATCTTCAAGAGTTATAGAAATCACAATTATTAAAATCTAAAACTTTTAAGAACGTGATAATAATACAATACATTTTAAAACCACAAAGTCTTAATTAGAATTCTAAAATTTTGTTGAAAAATAGTCTACAAATTGAAGGAGCAAAAAGGGAAACCCTTTCAAAGTTTCAAATCTCAAGCCAATTAACCTCGCCACCATCTCCGGCGTGAAATCCGGCCACAGCTTATTAAGTCATTTATTAGATTATCAATTCTTTGACTCGGTTGCCGGATTTTATGCAGCCATCAATAAGATTTCTATGTTTTTTACGCATATAAATTGGACATCGAACTAGATACTAAACCGTTTCACACTTACATACACACTCTCAAACTTCCTTTCGCATTCGTTTTTTTTTCTTGTGCAGCCGATATCACGCCGAACGCCACAACCAGACCCATCTCCATCTCCCTCGACTCATAATCCTCGCTCCCGGCTTCCCCCTGTTCCGCAAGCTTAAGCCCACACGGAACAACCGTCAACCACCACCACTTCGAACAAACACCGAACGTTGGCTCCGGTCCAACCACAACTATAACAACCGTACCATTTTCCACGTCTGTCGCACAACCACGATCTGTCACGTCCTTCGCAGGTACCATTTTCTTTTGTACGCAGAAAAGAAACAAGATCGGTTAGCAAAATTTTCATATTTAAATTCCTTGGTCCACTTAAAAAAATGATGATCTCTTTTAAGTTGAATCCAAATATCAACGATCTTTTTCTTATATACCATTTTGATTGGTTGAATAATTAAAATTCAATAAATATAGATACGAAACACCCCTAACTTGATACCTTCCTAAGACTTTGGTTTCATTTTTGCTACTAGATATCTCTTAGGAAATAACTTCTTTAACATTCAATTTTATAAAGAGTTTACATAATAAATGAATCTCAACATTTAGTACCTTCGTTCGTTTGTTTTTGTCACCAATTTAATGTGTTCAGTTTTTTTTTGGAATTTGTTACAACAGAATTGGGCTTTAAAATATGATATATGATCAATGGCTAACAAACAAAATTGTATTCTAGTAAATTTTGAAAGAAACATATAAAAACTAACAAAAAGATACATAATGACCCTATGATAGTTTTTTCCCTCCTTTAGCTAATGCTCAGCCAAGAAAGATACTGTTGGGCCATCATATTGCAGACATTAAGTCTAAAACAGTCAATATTTTTGCTGATATCAGGTACATATGTACCAAACATCCTTTCAATATTTTGTTTTTTTAAGTGTTGTCATTAAGACCCATTCTAGTTATTTGTTGTCTTATGGCCAAAGAAAAAGTTTCATTGACAAATTCCATCATCAACCAATCGTATAATACCTCGATAAAAGTTTCAACATACATCTCAATATGGAACGTATTTAGCATCAATGATAGAGCAAAATTTTAAAAAAGTATAACATCCATCAAAAGAGTTTGTTATCTAACGTAGATTTTTCATTCCCTCAACTTAATTTCAGCCCTAAAGTAAAGTGCATCACCACAAAAGTATTCAGCATCTTCTTCAATGAAAGAAGGCCACACCATGTTGAAGAGATTTGGAGACCCGATTTTGTGGTCTTTTGTTAGGGTGCATGTCGAACTATATAGCAGTTTAAACATCTTTGAGGGTTTTGCCCTAGCTTCAAATTGGACATCGACGGTAATCGGATTTTGTGTCTTCAAAACCAAAAAAAGTCCGAAAGAAGGCTCCATCCCTTGTTGGCTTTCACATGCAGCACACAAGTGAAGTGTGTGCCGACCTAGCTCAACCTTTTCTTAATAGACATGACCAGAAAGAAACATTTCTTTACACACGGAGTGTGGCAAGTCGAAGTAAACCGAACAAGCCAGCTGTGGTAGTTGAAATCTCAAAACCTTGACGGGTTTAAACTTGTAGACCCGTTCTCTGAACTGGTTAGCGTTATTGTCAAGTGGTACTTCAGCTTTGAAGAAAAGAGCATCCAACACTATTGGTGGGGCCACATCCGGTTCAAATTCATGACTTTTAGAGAATTTTCTAAGAGTCTCGGGAGACATGTAACGGAACCGGATGTACCTTGCAAGCTGGCGAAGAACATCACAACGAGCCCGTCCTGGATGGTAGTTTGCCTTGGCCCATTTACAAACAAAATTGTAGACAACATCCTCTGATCTAACCTCAAGACAATCATTACTAATTATCGCCTAGATGATATTAAGTGGAAAATCAAGAAGCTTCTCCTGAAATCTGCCAAATTTGACATAGAGGAAAAAAGAAATGTTATATTTACTCAAACAATTCAAAAGAAAATCTAATAGTAATTTTGGGGAATCTTACTTTTCAAAATCTTTATACTAGGAAACAAAATAATCTTTGGTTTCAACACTTAATGAATACATTGTATTATTGTAATCTTTCCCAGATAGTCAAAGGCATATTTATTTAACGATTGCACTTCTTTTTCCATTTGAATCCAGGATTCCAGTTGAAGACAAGCTAGTGCAACATTCGCAGTCATAACTTTTTTCAATTCATCACAGCAAAATATCATGCATTCCTTAGCATCATACTTTGGTGTTATAACTAAAAGACTAAGTAAGCCTTCAGCATTAAGACCCATCAACTCCCAAGTATGGTTGGACATATGTTTTATTAGTCGCCGAAATGATGGCTCCTCTGTTTACACCAAAATTAAAAAACCAAAATTAAAATAAGATAAATGATTTTAACAGCGGTTGTTTTGTTATATGTGGTAAAAGCTATGTTAGAGGACGTGTGTCTCGAGAAAGCTGTGTCTCGAGAAAGCTGCAACATTTATCTTATTTTAATTTTGGTTTTTTAATTTTGGTGTAAACAGAGGAGCCATCATTTTGGCGACTGATAAAACATATGTCCAGCCATACTTGGGAGTTGATGGGTCTTAATGCTGAAGGCTTACTTAGTCTTTTAGTTATAACACCAAAGTATGATGCTAAGGAATGCATGATATTTTGCTGTGATGAATTGAAAAAAGTTATGACTGCGAATGTTGCACTAGCTTGCCTTCCACCGGAATCCTGGATTCAAATGGAAAAAGAAGTGAAATCGTTAAATAAATATGCCTTTGACTATCTGGGAAAGATTACAATAATACAATGTATTCATTAAGTGTTGAAACCAAAGATTATTTTGTTTCCTAGTATAAAGATTTTGAAAAGTAAGATTCCCCAAAATTAATATTAGATTTTCTTTTGAATTGTTTGAGTAAATATAACATTTCTTTTTTCCTCTATGTCAAATTTGGCATATTTCATGAGAAGCTTCTTGATTTTCCACTTAATATCATCTAGCGATAATTAGTAATGATTGTCTTGAGGTTAGATCAGAGGATGTTGTCTACAATTTTGTTTGTAAATGGGCCAAGGCAAACTACCATCCAGGACGGGCTCGTTGTGATGTTCTTCGCCAGCTTGCAAGGTACATCCGGTTCCGTTACATGTCTCCCGAGACTCTTAGAAAATTCTCTAAAAGTCATGAATTTGAACCGGATGTGGCCCCACCAATAGTGTTGGATGCTCTTTTCTTCAAAGCTGAAGTACCACTTGACAATAACGCTAACCAGTTCACAGAATGGGTCTACAAGTTTAGACCCGTCAAGGTTTTGAGATTTCAACTGCCACAGCTGGCTTGTTCGGTTTACTTCGACTTGCCACACTCCGTGTGTAAAGAAATGTTTCTTTCTGGCCATGTCTATTAAGAAAAGGTTGAGCTAGGTCGGCACACACTTCACTTGTGTGCTGCATGTGAAAGCCAACAAGGGATGGAGCCTTCTTTCGGACTTTTTTTGGTTTTGAAGACACAAAATCCGATTACCGTCGATGTCCAATTTGAAGCTAGGGCAAAACCCTCAAAGATGTTTAAACTGCTATATAGTTCGACATGCATCCTAACAAAAGACCACAAAATCGGGTCTCCAAATCTCTTCAACATGGTGTGGCCTTCTTTCATTGAAGAAGATGCTGAATACTTTTGTGGTGATGCACTTTACTTCAGGGCTGAAATTAAGTTGAGGGAATGAAAAATCTACGTTAGATAACAAACTCTTTTGATGGATGTTATACTTTTTTAAAATTTTGCTCTATCATTGATGCTAAATACGTTCCATATTGAGATGTATGTTGAAACTTTTATCGAGGTATTATACGATTGGTTGATGATGGAATTTGTCAATGAAACTTTTTCTTTGGCCATAAGACAACAAATAACTAGAATGGGTCTTAATGACAACACTTAAAAAAACAAAATATTGAAAGGATGTTTGGTACATATGTACCTGATATCAGCAAAAATATTGACTGTTTTAGACTTAATGTCTGCAATATGATGGCCCAACAGTATCTTTCTTGGCTGAGCATTAGCTAAAGGAGGGAAAAACTATCATAGTGCCATTATGTATCTTTTTGTTAGTTTTTATCTGTTTCTTTCAAAATTTACTAGAATACAATTTTGTTTGTTAGCCATTGATCATATATTATATTTTAAAGCCCAATTCTGTTGTAACAAATTCCAAAAAAAACTGAACACATTAAAATGGTGACAAAAACAAACGAACGAAGGTACTAAATGTTGAGATTCATTTATTATGTAAATTCTATATAAAATTGAATGTTAAAGAAGTTATTTCCTAAGAGATATCTAGTAGCAAAAATGAAACCAAAGTCTTAGGAGGGTATCAAGTTAGGGGTGTGAATTTCTAACCCGAACCTAACACGAAATTTCTATACCTTAAATGATTAAATGTTAATAAATTCGTATCTATATTTATTGAATTTTAATTATTCAACCAATCAAAATGGTATATAAGAAAAAGATCGTTGATATTTGGATTCAACTTAAAAGAGATCATCATTTTTTTAAGTGGACCAAGGAATTTAAATATGAAAATTTTGCTAACCGATCTTGTTTCTTTTCTGCGTACAAAAGAAAATGGTACCTGCGAAGGACGTGACAGATCGTGGTTGTGCGACAGACGTGGAAAATGGTACGGTTGTTATAGTTGTGGTTGGACCGGAGCCAACGTTCGGTGTTTGTTCGAAGTGGTGGTGGTTGACGGTTGTTCCGTGTGAGCTTAAGCTTGCGGAACAGGGGGAAGCCGGGAGCGAGGATTATGAGTCGAGGGAGATGGAGATGGGTCTGGTTGTGGCGTTCGGCGTGATATCGGCTGCACAAGAAAAAAAACGAATGCGAAAGGAAGTTTGAGAGTGTGTATGTAAGTGTGAAACGGTTTAGTATCTAGTTCGATGTCCAATTTATATGCGTAAAAAACATAGAAATCTTATTGATGGCTGCATAAAATCCGGCAACCGAGTCAAAGAATTGATAATCTAATAAATGACTTAATAAGCTGTGGCCGGATTTCACGCCGGAGATGGTGGCGGGGTTAATTGGCTTGAGATTTGAAACTTTGAAAGGGTTTCCCTTTTTGCTCCTTCAATTTGTAGACTATTTTTCAACAAAATTTTAGAATTCTAATTAAGACTTTGTGGTTTTAAAATGTATTGTATTATTATCATGTTCTTAAAAGTTTTAGATTTTAATAATTGTAATTCTATAACTCTTGAAGATAAGCTAGTAAAAAAAACCATATGGTTATAAAAGATAAGAGTTTATTTGGAATTTTATAACTTGTATTTATCAAGAATTTTTATAAACTTTAAGATGTTGAAATTCATAGGATTTTATTAGATAATGATGACGTCAAAATAAATGAAAATACGAAAGGTTATAGTTTATTTATTGATTTTGGACCACTCGTAATTTAATCCCGTTCTGCCCGGGTTCGATTCCTTTAACCCTATATTTTAAGATTATTTTATAGCCTTCTCTTCCTTCATGTATTATTTTGGGCGGCCTATGGGTATTATCGAGTCGACAGTGTCAATCTAAGCTCAAAAATTGAAACTCAGTCGATCTTTATTTTCAAGCTCGCCCTTTGTTATATAACTAGATGCGCTTTTAATGTATTCCTTTGTGTGTCACGGTATTGATTTAGTGTTTTTTCCATGTTTTCTTAATTTTTTCTGTTATGATCAATAAGATAGAATGGACATATGGTCATCTTAAGGAAACTCTATATTCTCT
This sequence comes from Ambrosia x helenae, assembly GCA_030844895.1. Lineage (NCBI taxonomy): Eukaryota > Viridiplantae > Streptophyta > Magnoliopsida > Asterales > Asteraceae > Ambrosia > Ambrosia x helenae. The sequence continues at coordinate 34,661,221 of CM061232.1, forward strand.
TTATTACTTTTAACATATTGGTCATAAATGATATGTAATAATCTTTCGGTTAAGAAACTAATAGTGAAAGTTTTTCACACTGAATGGTTAACATGTTATTTACAATATTTATTTTGCAATTTTGCTTTACTATAAACATATATACTTCCTAAGATGGCCATATACTGAAACACATTATATGTATGTTGTACACCATACATCGGTTTATAACTTGGTATGAGAACACCTTTAATTTGTTCAAGTGCATAACGAAAGATCCCTCTCCACTACTTCAACTTTGTCGATAATAATTGTTTTCGTGTGGTGATTGGTGTTGAGGGTAAACTAAAAATAGAGAAAATATTTTGTATAAACAACAAAGTTTTCGTATCATATATAGTATTGTTGTATTAATATAAAAAATATAATCAGCATCCTGCAGCAACGCGCGGGGTTGCGTCAACTCGTTAAATACAAATATCAAATGTTAGACCGTCTGATTGGGTGCCAAAAAATGCAATATTTTTATGTGGCGGGCATTTTTGGACCGTCTCCCCACCAAACTGGCGTTGGCAAGAAGAAATATAGTTTTTGACGATTTTACGTGCGTATTGTGTGATAGCAATGAAGAATTAATTGAGCATATACTTACAGGTTGCATCATTTCGATGGGTGTGTGGAATGCGATTTCTTCTTGGTGCAAGATTCCTAGGCCGTTTGTCTTACATGTCAAGGATTTGGTGAATCTTCATAAAGATAGTGGTGTCACGGGTAACAAAATTTTGATTCTACAAGGCATTATCATCATAGCGAGTTGGAGGTTGTGGCGAGCTAGGAATGACAAGATCTTTTCAAGCAAGGATACTCAAGTGGTGGATATGGTTGCGGATATAAAGTCTTAGGGGTTTCTTTGGTACAAATATAGGTTTAAACAAGGGGTAGTGGATTGGAATAGATGGTGGTGGTTGACGGTTGTTCCGTGTGGGCTTAAGCTTGCGGAACAGGGGGAAGCCGGGAGCGAGGATTATGAGTCGAGGGAGATGGAGTTTATTTGGAATTTTATAACTTGTATTTATCAAGAATTGTTATAAACTTTAAGATGTTGAAATTCATAGGATTTTATCTTCAGGCAACGAATCCATTTCCTGAAACAAAATCAACACAACTTTAGCAAAACCCTAACTGTTTGAGTACTGAAAATAAACAAAAAAAAAATCGCTAAGTTTGAGCAAAGCCCTAACTTGGCCTTGGAGAGCGATTATTAGGAATGAATGAGTTAGGGTTTGTTTGTTGTTGCCGAATTCTTAAAATAATATTAACGAAATGATGATATTATTGGAGAATGGTTGAGGCAAAATCATCAGATGAATGAAACATGAAATTATAAAAAAGAAAAGATAATAAATAAATAAATAGTGTGTAGGTAACCTACCTTCAAGTCGATCTTAATCACTTCGATAGCTCACTTCGATAGCTATGATCGATTTGCACTCTCATTTCCCCATTCATTTTCTCTAATAACCACAGACCGGCCCAATTATATGATTGTCAAAATAACAAAATTAACAGGAGCTTCTTGCACTTGGGGAAAGGATTGGAAGCTTTAGCACAGATCTGTCATCTTATTTCAAAGTCTTTAAGACAGTCGATATACCGTTCTTCTGATCAGTTACGTTACAAGGGAGAGGAACACGTGTGAATTGTGATCTGTTTGGTGAGATTCGATCTTTATTATACGTGACAATATATTTCAACCCATTTACTTTTTTTTTTTTTTAAGGTTGCTAAAATCCTTGTACAACCCTAACCTAGCGGTTTCAAGTTTGAATCCCTACTTATACACCGGTGTCCTCCTTATCTAAGCTCAAACTGTCATGTGGAATTTTTTTGTGGTGTGCAAAGATCGAACATGTGACCTACCCCCAGGAAGGGAATCCCTAAGGGAAAAACCCGTTGATTTGGGTTATGTTTTGTCTCTAAGACCATGTGTAATGGTAAGGTAAAAATTTCAAGCCTCGTGGGACATTAATTGACATGTGGCATGTGGGTTATTAAGGTATTCAAATTATGATAGGGTGTAGTGGTAAGGTGAAAAATTCCAAGCCCTTCTAATCATTAGGGCTTGCATATCATTGGTCCATCTAATAAAAAAACGTCGTGGAAATTTTGATGGAGGGCAAAAAACACCCCCAAAAACTTGTGGGGGGGGGAGTAAGATTATGGTGTGGGCGTGGATTTGCCCAATAACGTCCGAATTCGGTTTCGATTACATATGGTCTAATGGATATAACAGAAAAATTAAGATAAAAGAAGGATATGGGTCAAACGAGTTTAATGTTATATGAAATGTATTACTAATGGATACAACCTCTCACTTGGTTGGTTTAATTTGAAGGGGAAATGGAATTAAGTAATCCCAATTTTGTTGGGTTGGAAGGCAATGATCTCAACTTGAAAGTTGTAATTTTAACAGTCTCAACCTGTCAATGGTTTTATTTCATTGGACCGAAACATGAACTTGCCTTTGTTCGTGTTTGTTCGATTCGGTTACAGGCCTACATCCAATGGTAACTATAAGTGTTCCACTAAAATTTGTTTTTTTTTTCCTTTAAAATCATGTAACACCCTATGGTTTGTACCAATTCACAGGTTCAGCCCGAGTATAACACCCTGAGTCCCTGACTTTTGTCGGGCTAACACTTTACATCCCTCGTTGTAACGCCCGTCCATGTTGCGGTTAGTGTGCCCCAACGTGCATATCACGTGGGGGTATTTTGGTCAATTCGCCTCATTTTATAACGTTTATAACATCTACTCGTTGTCTTCTTATTCCCCCTTTTGATGTAAACACTAAAATTCAATTAAACACACAATCTAATTACACATTGCAAGCCCTAGAGATCCCAATGTCGAATTCGAGCTCCCATTGGTGTTCTAATCAACGAAGAAATGAAACTTGAAGTGATGTTCCTCCAATTTGCAGATGTAGGTCTGAAACACAGGGATGAACATCATGGACTGAATCAACCCATGGTCGAAGGTTTCATTGTTGTGTAAGCGGGTGTGGTTTTATCTCATGGGCTGAGGGTCGCAAGGAATACAAAGGTCATCAACGGATTACGCATGAACAAACAACAAGATTCAGCAAAAGCAAGAGGTTATGAAGCAAGAAAGCTAAGGATTAGACTAGTTTTAAGTTGGTTTTTGTTTGTATTGTACTTCGTTTTTAATTGATTAGTATATTTGTAAGTCTGCTGTGAACAATATAATCCGTTTGACTTTGAATGAAAATGATCTTGAGCACCCAAATTTTCCTTTCAAATCTATCTATATATATAAAAGAAAACATATATGCTGACGTGGCGAGCAATGGAGGCCTCAACCTCCATTTGAGAGTGCCACGTGGCATTATAATTGAAAGATTTTAGTGTTTTTGAACTATTTCCTTTTTTAATTAAAAAAAAGATAAACATAAAACACTAAATTAAATTGAGTTATTTTAGGAAAAAAAAATTTAAAAATAAATTTAAATTTTTTCTCTCATGTTTCCTCCCATAATTTTTAAACGTTTATATCTTTTATATACGAGATTTTTTAAAGAAAAAAATTACACCAAATTAACGAGCGTTTTATTATCTTTCCAACGAGTACCATAGTCCTGTATAAAAAACGGAGAAAAATCGACTATTTTTTGTGGGGTTTCGTTCATACAGGAAAAAAACACACAAAGTGTTCATGTTATTCATTAATCATGTTTTTTCTTTTAAACCAGGTTCTTATCTACGATGTTGAAAATCAGCCAAATCGCCATGTTATCATTGGAATTTTACTAGGTATACTTAATCAAAAGAAGTTAGGAGAAAGAATCGCGCAACACTGCAACACATGGTGTCACCTTATAGCAAGGTTATTTTTTTATTTATTTAATTACAAGAGTAATAATTATTATTATTGGTATTAGTATTATTGGAATGATTATATTTTTCAACCCCGGACGCTCCCGGAAAGAATTGATAGTTGTTGACGTGGCGTTCAATGGTGGCCTCAACCATCTCTTGATTATGCCACGTGGCATAATGAGATGCAATGATTACAACTTCCAACTTAAGTGTTTGTTTAGTTGATTAGGTTAGGAATTATAAGAGCCATTAGAATGTGAGAAATTAGAGAGATGTGATGAGTTTTTTAATAGTTGCAACTTACATAAGTGATTCTTTAGATGATTACTGATTAGGTTTTAGATTAGGGAATATGAGTTATTACTGATTAGAATACTATGAACATGCAATGATTGGGAGATTTTGTGGTTAGTTAACTTGAGCTATTTGCAATAGGTTATCACGTAAAATTAGATTTTTCAACCCCGGGACCCTCCCGGGGTAATCAGCTAGTGCTATTATAGATTGTTATCACTATTAAAAGCAAATGGTTTGCTTAAAAATGTATGAAAATAAGAAGAAAAAATAAATATCTTAAAATTTGGAGAAAATTGCTCGAATGGTCCCTGTGGTTTGCTCGTATTTCACCTTTAGTCCTCAACTTTTAAAAATTACATCTGTAGTCCTTAACTCTTGGTGTTTCTTAACTCGAATAGTCCCTAGAGTAGACGGAGGTTAAATAATTCAGTTAAGTGTGTGTAAAATTACTAAACTACCCTTACTTTAATAAAAATAAAAAAAAATCAATTAATTAATAAAATACAAATGTTGGGCTAGATTTTATAGGTTTACGCTTGTCTTTATTAAGCTAGTTTATTAGATTTGGGCTTAGTTTAAGTTAATGGGCTTGGGTTAGGCCATGTGGGCCAAGGGATTCGTGGACCCTATATAATGTTTTGTTTGATTCATTATTAGGGTTAGACTTTCATAATCCTCACATTTGTAACTCTAGAGCCACCACCTTGTACCAGACAATCCTAGAGATTGTGTGCAAGGTGAAGCAGCAATATAATCATTTTCATCGTTTTTAATCTTTTGTTCTTCACATTCAATCTTGTTTTCCGCACTCGATTGTTTGTTTGATACCCGGTAGAGAAGATCTTGGACTTACAATTGGTATCAGAGCCTAAGAAGTCTTTCGAAGGCTCGGTTCGGTATCATTCGAAGATCAAAAGAAAACGATTTGCTGCTGAGTTTATTCGATTTTACAGGTTTAATTCGCATCTCGTTCAATAATTTTACTTTTCTAATTATTATTTTTTTGGTGTTTTAGAATTTTTGGCAGATCTGTTTGTGTTAAAATTCTTGAAGAACATCACGAACAGATTCAAAAGAGGTTGTTTGATCTGTTTTAGGAGAAAGTTTTGGTGTTTGCACAATTTTCGGCACTGATTAGTGAAAAAGATTGGTCAACCACTTAATCAGTTTTTGAAAATTTGAAAATATCCACGGGATTAGTTTCATATTTCGGGAATATTAAAAAAAAAAAAAAAAATTCACAGCTGTTAAGCATCTATCAACTACACTCTGCCGGAAACATCGGGAAATCAGCAAAACCCGTCGGAAACTCAGCTACACACAACCACCTCGGACACACCCCACCTCGGACACCCGCCACGTCACTCGGACACAGATCTACACCTCGAACACACCATCCACCTCGGACACAGGCTCATCATCGGACACACCACAACTCGGACACAAGCCAGTAACTCGGACACTCTCCACCACTCGGACACTCGTCTTCACTCGGACACTCACCCGAGCTCGGACACATCTCACCTCCTCGGACACAAGCCAACCACTCGGACACCCACCTCGGCCACAGCTCGTCACTCGAACACCCATCTTTAACTCGAACTCACCCTCTGACCGGAAAACCAATTTATCGCTTGAAGAACTCCTTGCAGATCTGAAGAGCTGATTATCACTCTACAACCCAACCAGTCACCAACACCACTAACCCGACCAACCCGACCCCAGTTCAACCAGATCCAATACGCCTCCAACCACACCCGGAAAACCCCTTGAACCACTGTCAAACCTCATCTCCGATTTCAACCCGAGAACAACACCTCGAGAACATCATCATCTCGAAAACAAGTTCACCATTCAGAAACCCATTATCACCCATACCTGTGACCAAACCCACAATATTATATACTGCTACTGCTGCGTTCAAGAAAGAAAAGGTTGATGAAGAGGTTGTGTGTTATTGTGAGAAGAGAGGGTAAAGTGAAAGGAATTTAAGAAAGAGAGAGAGAGCTCGTGTAAAGTGAAGAGAGAGATAAAGGTTTTCAGTGTGTTTTAATTGAAGAAAAGAAAAGGTTAAAAAGGTTTGGTGGTTCTAGTTGAGTGGCGTGAGTTTTGAAGAGAGAGAGAGAGCTGAAATTGGTGATATCAAGAAAGAGTCACGTGGGTTTCTTTAATAATAATAATAATAATAATAATAATAATATTTGGTGGGTACAAGCTTAATGTGGGGGGATCAACCTTACGGCATACGTTTTGATTTGGTTGACTACGGTGGACTAGATTGTGTACTGTTTTTGACGGTTGACTACGTTTGGACATCCAGTGTTCAGTCTAAAATTTTTGTGGAACGTCTAGATTTTTGGGGATCACGGTTCATAAAAATGTCTTCTCAGAGTGAGGTGTTTGAGCAGAGACTTGAGGGCTTCAGTTACATTGTTGGTGAAACTGTGGATGCACTAATTGACCGATTTACCGAACTACTGTCAGAAATTAAAAATGCAGAGATCGTAATGGCAAATCGTTGGGTCAACAAGATTCTTTTAGACGCATTGAAAAGAATTCCAAATCAGCCAACATGCAGCTGGTTTATGTACGCCAATCGAATCATTTCAGAAACAAACTGGTCCAAAATGACGCCGGATGAGTTAATATCACTTATCAAAGAATTGGATAACATCACCTCTGCTGCAACATGCTCATCAAATTCTGCTGCTCCATCATCGAATTCAGATTCAAGCTCTTCTGCCGCTCCTGCTGCTTCTGTCACACCTGCTGCTCCTATCACATCTGCTGCTCATGCCGCTCACGCTGCTCAAGTTCTCATGGCACAGATGGAAAATGACCATGTGCCATCCGCATCTGAGGTACACGCTGACATTTTAGCTGAATCATGTTGCACTGAACGATGCAGGTTAAAAATTAAAGGTTTTAGAGAAGAAACTCTCTCTGCATACAAGCAGCTTGAATACGAGAAAATGGCCACTTGGGATATTAAAAAGAAATTTAATTCTTATAAAGAAATGGTCGAACAACAAAAACTCGATATCAAGCGCTTGCATCAGGAGGTGAGTGATCACAAGTGTCGATATTTACATTTCAAACGACTGTCTGATACTTTGACCGCGGAATTGATCGACTTAAAATCTAAATTTGAAAATGCCGATTTTCATTTTAAAAAGTTCGATTGTTCCAGTCCCAAAGTTGAAAAAATGATCAATACCCAGTTAAGGTTAAGACCAAAGGACGTGAGGAATAAGGGAATTGGATTTGTGGAAATTCCTCCACCTTTCAATGAAAACTATTCTTCAATTCCTATGTCGGATGAAGAGTTGTTGGCTCTACCTGTTAAAGGATACGGTCCTCCAATAGAAGAGCCAACCAGTCGACCATCGAGGGATCAAGATGAGATCTCCAAACCTAAATCAGTCCCTGTCCGAATCTCTAAACCCAAGAACAAACAACCTAAGAAGGAGCAGGCTCCATCAAAAACCTTTGTCAAGTCTCAAGATGCTTCAAAGCAGACCGAGACGTTAAATTTTGAGAAAAATAAAGAAATTGACAGAGTTTTTGATGTGAGGAGAGATGAAGTTCCAGTTTCAAATGACACAAATGAATTGAATAATGTCTTAAAAGAAACCGTTTTTGAAACTGAACCGAAAATTGAGCAAATTGAATCGACCGGCCAATCAGACTCAAATGTGCCCTTTGAGTTTGATTTCATGAAAACATTCAAAAAGATTTATGAAGAGTACAGGGCACCACCGACCGTTGAACCAGCTGCCCCACCAACTTTTGAAAGTGACTCCAAATGTGAATCACCCAAAACAACCGACTCTGAGCAATCAGTGTCAGTTGAATCGAGTGAATCCAGCTGTGAGTCCTCTAGAGCAGCTGAGTCAACGGGGGATTCAGCAGAGTCGCCACAACATGTTTCTGAATCAAGTGGCTCGGCTGAATCAAATGACACACCCTCGACTGAGCCAAAACAATCTGAAGAATCTGTGAGCTCAAGGCCAGTCGAGATTAAACAAGAATGTGAGGATCCCTCATCCATGACTGTTGGCACAGGTGTGGTAAAGCCAATAGTCCCTGAATTTAAATGTGTGAACATTACTGATGCTTCTACTTCATGTGCAGATTTAGAAAAGGTAGAAGTTAAGGTTGAGGGGGATGATATTGTTTGCACTAACAATGCAGGTGTTTGTATGAAACAATCTAATTTGTCTGCAGATGCTATACCATATGTGCAAAAGACTGTTTCCGAGTTATCTGTTATTGGCACAACCGATAAATATGTGCCACCACATAGAAAAACTACCTGTGCTAACTCTTCTGAGCAGGTTCCTGAATTTAAACAGAAAGTTCAAGGACAGTCATCATCACAAGCACAATCTTGTTCACACGGGTGTTCAAGATGTTCTAAGCATAGCAGAAAGACTAGGAAGCCTGCAAACAAATCATCCAACAGATCCCATCACTCACATTCATCAGTGGGATCAAACAGACCGGGATATGATCTTTATGCAAAGAAGCAAACATGCTACACTTGTGGAAGACCCGGTCATATTGCAAGGAACTGCACAAGTCGTCCTTATGTGCCCTATTATAGACAGAATCAGAGGGTTACACCAAGGGATAACTACTACTCCAAGCCAATGAAGGTTGATAAACCTAAGGCAAGGAAGAATATGAATTCCAAAGTTAAACCATCTGATGGAGACTGGAATGCTGCCAAGAGCAAACGAAAGGTTGTTCAACCACAAAGATCGAAACAACCTGGGAAATCAAACGCTGCTACTCCGAAAGTAGCAAAACCAGTTGTTAAGCCTAAGCAAGTCTGGAAAGCAAAGGCGGCAACTACACCAGTCCTAAATGAGAAAAAGGACATGTGCTTAAGAGAAGTGTCTTACGTAGATGCTTCAGGAGTGCCCAGGACCGCGATGGCCTGGGTACCAATGTTTAATTAATCTCTTTTCTTAGTGCAGGGACATCCAGGGAGGATTGTCGACGACCACTGGTATGTTGACAACGGTTGTTCCACGCACATGACAGGTGACATCTCTCTTTTATACGTTTATCTTAAAATTCTTAAACAGTGAGTATGTTTCCTTTAAAGGAGATAATGGAGGCAAAATCAGCTAGTAAGGTACACTCAAAACCTGATGCATTGAATTTTGAATGTAATTGGTCTTTAATTCGAGAATGGTTTTTTAGAAAAACACAAAAAGATTTTTCTTAGTTTTAGGTTGTAAATTTGTTCTTTAAATTTTCAATTTTAAACACAAATTTAGGGGGATATACCCTCAGAAAAATACAAAAACAATAGAAAATTTCAAAATGAGAATCTCATGGTGCGAAAAAGAAGAAATGATAGTACATCAGCTGTTAAGTTGTCACACCTTAAAATCGAAAAGAAAATTAAATCAAGTGTGATTGCAGTTCCATTATATGATGTACTGGCAGGCAAGCTGCACTATGAACTCGGTCCAAAATAAATGATAAAGATAATGGACTGTGTAGCTTGTGGGGAACACATCATCGGCGTATGATTTTATGGTCTTAAATCTTGTGTTGATAGATTGCCAAAGTCTGAGATTTCAGGTCTTTAAATTGTTGATACATCTGGGGATGTCCTGGCTGCCCTTCTGCTGCATCCAGATATATGCTGACCTAGGCACAGCCAGGACGTCTTAAAAGAGCAATAAGGAAATGCCAAAACCCATATTCTCAAAGAGAATTCAAGCTAAAGGCACAAATCAAAAGCCGAAAGCTATGATCATACCGAAAATTTGGTATTTACCCTAACCCTGGTCGGGAATCCATCGGTCTCTCTGTTGCATCCAGATATATGCAGACCTGATCACCGATGATCTTGACCTTGTAAAAAAAAAAAAAAATACAGATGTCAGCAATTTACTCACCTGTTATGAAGAAGTTTTGTGCATACCTTGATCGCGGGGGTATGTCATGATGTGGGACACACAGTTATTTCGGTCTAACACACGTTAAGAAAATAAGAAAAATATCGGACTTGAGGACGTGTGTGTATGTTTGTTTAAGTGGATAAACGATGCTGGTAATCGTCTTGGATTGCTTTCTGGCACTTTAATAAGTATACCAAAACAAATATACTATCGGTGTGTTGTATTTTGACAAAGCTGATATGATCTTCTTGCACATGATTCTCACCAAAAAGATGCATTGTAATTAGTTTGAATTTTTATTTTAATTTGTTTGTTTCCTTTTATAAAAATTAACCATTCTTGAGGATTTGACCGATTTTCGAAGGAAATCCAGGTTTTGAAAATTTAAAAAGGAAGTACACTGATGTACTTGGTGTTCATGTATATACTGGACCCTCTGTTGCATAAATTGTTTGCTCACAAAATTCTAAGAATTTGCAGAATTTATACAAATCAAGAAACAGGGGTTGATGAAGAATGAAAGAGTTCCAGTTGCTGACAAGCATGAATCACCACACTGAGAAGATGTACCTGAGTCAGAAGAACCTGAAGTGAATCATCTTTTGACAATGAAAGTACAAGTGAAGAAGTACCTGAAAAGTTGCTTGAAAGAGAAGATTGACAAAGAAAAGAGCTTCTGAGAATCCTCCTCTCACGTTTTTTTTTTTTTAACAAGATGTTCAAGCTGAAGCTGATAATGATTAAAGTTGTGAAGCTACCTCCAAGAGAACAAGAAAGAACCCAAGATTGGAAGATCAAGATCTGAAGATTCTTCCTACTAAGCCATGATAAAGACAGCATAAACCTAGGGGGATATTGTTGGGCTAGATTTTATAGGTTTACGCTTGTCTTTATTAAGCTAGTTTATTAGATTTGGGCTTAGTTTAAGTTAATGGGCTTGGGTTAGGCCATGTGGGCCAAGGGATTCGTGGACCCTATATAATGTTTTGTTTGATTCATTATTAGGGTTAGACTTTCATAATCCTCACATTTGTAACTCTAGAGCCACCACCTTGTACCAGACAATCCTAGAGATTGTGTGCAAGGTGAAGCAGCAATATAATCATTTTCATCGTTTTTAATCTTTTGTTCTTCACATTCAATCTTGTTTTCCGCACTCGATTGTTTGTTTGATACCCGGTAGAGAAGATCTTGGACTTACAACAAACATGCCCCACTTAACCCTTAGCCAATCATGTGTCTCCACCCATTATTAGTGGGATCTACCCACTTCATCTTTCTCACCCCATCACCTCCACAAACCACCACCACACCATCTCCACCTTCTACCACCATCACCCCCATCTCCACCAACCACCTCAGGCACCATCTACAAACTATGAAGTTCTGAATCAAAGCCCCATAAAATAAACAATCTATCAACCTAATTAAAGTAATATATCTACTGCCACAATTCATAGATTTAAGATCCTTTAAACAAATCAAACAATATATAATAATGGATCATGATTATGTACCTGACAAATTGGATGAGCATGACACCTAACACCAACCAATTGTGGCCTTAATTCACATGGCATTCAGCCTGACGTATCAAATACACATCCGTTGTAGCTATGTCAACATCCACCACGTCAGAGAAGCTTCGTGTAAACTGTGGCGGCGGAGGCAACACGTTGCAGGGGCCCTGCACCTTAATTGACAGCTGTAGACGTGGCGTACCAAACGACGACGGTTGAGGAGATAACGATGACGCTGGTTAGTCCCCTTTCTTTTCACTTCCATTGACTCAATAAATATTAATAACTTCGATTCTATGGTTACTGCTATTTTTTTTGGTAGATTTTGACTCATTGGTATATGTTTATTTTCTTCAATTTGACTGGTTAAGCTGCAGCCTGCAAATGTTAGTGCCATAATTTGAAACAGGATACATTAATCCCACACGAAAATTGGGGAACCTTTTAATTGAGTTTATGTGTTTGTCTATTAGGGGTAGGGCTGTGGTGGTTGAAAGAAGCGGCAGCGGCGGTGGTAGTTTTAGTTCGGGTTTGGACTGATCGGGTTTGGTCCGGGTGGTGGTGCTCGGGTGTGGTTTGGGTTTTGGTTCGAGTGGGTGGTTGCTGGTTGGTGGTGGTGGTGGGTGGTGGTGATAGGGTGGGGAAGATGAAGTTGGTGGTGATGGTGGTGTAGGGATTAAGAGTTTTTTTATATATATAATTATAAAACATGGGGCCCACCAGTGTTTTATTTTATTTGTTTATAGAAAGGGTAGTTTTGTAATTTCACACTCACTTAACTTGATTATTTAACCTCAGTTAGCTCCAAGGACTATCCGAGTTAAAAAAATTCACTGTTTCAGGACTATGGCTGTAATTTTGAAAACTTGGGGACTATAGGTGAAAAAAGTGCAAACCACAGGGACCATTCGAGCAATTTTCTCTAAAATTTGTAAATATCAATCCAATGAGACTTTAGCTCCATTGACTCTTTTTCTTTTACAGACCACTACAGTGGTCAATTACATAATAACAATAATCTATCTACTTCTTCTAATAAAGGAGTAGCTAGGGAGACACTTGTCCCCTTACTAGAGCTCCATATTAGGTGGCAATCATACAATGTAATATCCATACCCTCTTTTAACCCGTTTGAATTTTTGACCCGGGTATTAGTAACGTTTGTATCTATGCTCCATCTCACAAAATAAGTCCCGCTCCTCCTAAGAAACCCTAAATCATGAGATATCTATCAAATCCTTCCCCTTCATCAATAAATCGTGTCAAGTCTTTCAGATCCTTTCTCTTCCATGGTGTTTTAAGGTATTCGATCATTTTCCCTCATAATATTGTTCTTCCGTTTTATGTTGAATAGGTTACGGTTTTTTTTATTGAAGTCTGTTTTCTTCCTATTATTTATGTATTGAAGTTAATCTGGGCCATGGGGCTTTGGAAGAATATGACGGCTATGAATGGAAATGTAAGAGGTGAGCAGCCAAGCAGGAGTCCAGGTCTGGTGCACGAATTATTTATATGGTACAGTCTTTTGTTGCAATATTTGGGTGTAATAGTTTGTTTCTTAATTGGAAGATTGGTGTGAACTCGATGAATTATTGACTTTTGATCTGATTGGTGTTGTATTTAGAGGATTCATGTCAATCAGTGGTGTCTCCATGAGTCCATGGTTAAGAGTGCAATGGAAGGTTACAACACATTGACATTGGCTTATGACCAACAGTCCAACATAAGGTTATCATCTTTGATCCATAAACTAACGTTTAGAAATTTCTAAGGGATAGCTTTCAAAATCATACTTTCATTTAGGGTTTCTAGGGTTTATTTGTTCTAGATTTTTTTTTTTTTTTTTATCTTTTCTACTTATAAGTTCCTATTAGCACTTATGTTTCAAATTTTCTTTTGATTAAGAACTATTTTATATATGTTGATGCTTTCGTTATCCATAACTTTTAATTAGGATTTAGAACTTTCATGTGTATTATACCTATGCGATTCAGTAACAATGAATTCGATTTCTTACCTAATTTTGTTGTTTTTATTCAAGATCCCTCATTTGTTATTCGCATGATTGTTGTTTCAATCAGTTTTGTTGTTGTAAGTTAATGCCATTGATTGTAATACGTGTGTGTTGCGATTAGTTGACAAAGTTGTCATAAACAACTACGTTCGTAGTCATCTCTCTACCGGATTATTTATACTTTGCAGGTTATTCTCCAGTCTTGAGAGATCAGTGAACGGTTACTCATGTGGACGAATGGTCTATTCATCCCTAACTGGAGGTTAGACTATTTTTTTCTTCACTAGGTTATGTTTTATTGATTTAGATAGCTATCACTATCAAGTTATCTAATTCCTTACAAGTGCATTTTTCATTTGTTCTTTCTGACTAGATGAAAGAGCAGCTAGGCGTCAACAATGCTAAAGTTTAAATCTCAAAATTTTTTTGAGTTCTTCCCCTTATGTTCTTGTATCTGGCAAGTTTGAGTGGTCTACCGATATGGAACGGTTGGTATTCATTTAAAAAATGTTTTTTATGTTAAATGATTATTTTCCAATTTCAATTTAGATGGTTCAATCACAATCTATTTAGAGGTAGCTAATTCTCAACATTTCTATCACACCATGAAGCTGCATTAATATGTCATTCGGAAGAATTATTTGTTTCTATTACATGATACCTATATTTATGTATTGATTTCGTAGTTATGACATTACTAAGTTGTATGTGATGTTATTTTCCTTGCAGATATGTTGGATGAGTTTCAAGCGCATGCATAGTCTATTGATGTGGCAAAATGTGAGATTCTTTTTTTTTCATATTGTTCGTATTATTTACTGTTTTTTTCTGTCTTAAAGATTGAGTTTTCTATTTCGTAAATTTGATATATTTTATCTTCCATCTGGAAGTTTAAATTGATTTTTTTACTTTATGTTTGAAGCTCATGTCTGCACAAGTTACCTAATTTGTATTAGAGTCTTACACTTCAGTTGATTATTCTTTTTATTGGACAATATTACAGTCAATTTGCTTATAGATTGTGAGCAGGGGAGTGGTGCAATGAGATGGTTTGGTATGTTGTCAAAAGGGTTCGAGTTGAAGTGGTTAGTTTTTTAGGCTGGTTTCAAATGGGTGAGGTTGGGATGAACTACAATAACGATATTCTTTTATCCTTTTTATCTACCCTACCTAATAAAAGAGTAGCTAGGGCGCTTTACTAGGGCCTCCACACACGTGGCAAGCATACAATGCGAGATAAACATCACCCGACCCATGGAGCATTCACGTACTGACCCGTGTTTTAAATACGATGCCTCCTTTTCTTTTTTTCATATTCAGTTTTCTAAACCCAAATTCACAAACCCTACCCTCTCCATCCAACAAACTCATCCTTCAATTATCTAATACCCGTAGCTATAGGCCAATCACAAAATCGTTGATTCATCTCTATTATGCGATGCTCATTGCGTTAACTCAGTGTTGCAGGGCCCTTTCATCTCCGAATTCGATTTGGCCTTACTTGCTTCAGATCTTGATCGCATAGAGCACCAGATGATGCTTGAAGGCTCTGCTGGTTCTGGGGAAAATGCTTTCTTGACGGAGGAATCGTTTAATGTGTCCATGGATGGTGATTTTAGTATCCAGGTTAGTTTTTATTTTTGATAAATTGTGCTTTTTGTATTTTTAATTGTTGTTTTGGTTATTGCAACTGTTTAAAGAAAAGGTCAATTGTGTAATATATAGAAATTATTGCCTGGTTCGTCTTTAAACGTAGCCTTTTACTTTATACTAGGTTGGAGACCCGTGTTAACACACGGTACATCCAATGGCCAGATTGATGTCATTGTTATCACTTCCGGACTTGAGGAAGACATAATGAAATGTCTGGCTAACATATACATCGACGATGGTTCTCGGTCAGATGACATCTTGTGGTCATAAGGTATGTTCTAATGCCAATATAATATATTTACTGACTTTTCATTATTTGTTAATTTTTCTATTACTTGATTAATAAGAGTAATCAATAGGAATATGATCACATGGAAGTTAAGAGCGAGAAAGAATTTTAGCCAAGTTGTGTTACTGGAACCCCTTTGCTGACGATAGATATTCCGTTGTTCTACACGACCGTAAGGTGATGCTCGCTTCCTTCGCCAAGTCTCTCTGATTGCAACCTTTAAATAGTGGTGCGAGATAGGTTATTGATGCACCCAAGTAACAACTAACAACTACCAAGATAACTTAGTTACCTGTTGATATTTATGTGGTTTATTCTTTGACTCCCTGTATTTTGTCTTGCATATTTACAGCTCACTGAAGAGCTAAACACAACAGCTTGTACATTGAGTGAAGGAGTTGCAGCTGAATGCCTTTCATGTAACTCAAATGGTTAGTGTTCATTAAGTCTATTATTAAATGCATCTCCAATTTTGTTTTTTTATTCAATTTTTCAAGCTTATTTGGTTGTTGTTGATTTGATTCCAATCGACCCATATGGGAGTATGTATGTTTTAACTGAAGTTGGTCATTTTATCCAAATCGACCCGTAGGGAAGTTTGTATGTTTTTTTATTGAAGTTGGTCGTTTTCACGAAATCGACGAGTATGGAAATTTGTATATTAAACACAAAACTTTCATATGAATTATATATGTTTTTTAAGTTCTAATATAAAACATGATCTTTAGAGTGTAGTGGTCAAGGAGTCTGTAATCATGAATTTGGTCAATGTCGTTGAGCTCTTATGAATTAATGGTTAGTAAGGTTTCAATGCTTCTATGGTGAAGGAACCAAGTATCAAATTATCCCGTTGCTGGGCCATTCAAGTTAAAAATAATGTAAGGTTATGAATTATAGATTTCTTGTGTCCACTAAATCAATTTTTCCATTTTATGTGGTTTTAAACACTTTATTTTTTTAATATGATGTTGTTTATACATTTGTTTATAATATCGAACGATCGTTTATAGCGACCGTACAGCCGTTGTTGTAGCCGGTGGCCTATGGGTATTTTCGGTGTGTGGCTTGTAAATAATTAGTTGCTTTCTTTCAGTATTATGGTTGAAAAATTCTGATTTTTTCTTTTCAGTGTGCAAGTCGGAGGAGGATTTGTCGTTGAAAACAACAATGGGAGTTGTGTTTTGAAAGAGTTTCACACGAACCCTTCACCATGTTTTACCGTCCGTCTTTAACCTGTTGTTCGCTCAGTGATGATCATGAATAAGTCTAACGGCGATCACGAAAAAGTCTATGTTATGTTGGAGTAAGTGCTACAGTTCCCTGCAGTTTTTTGTGTAATATTAATATTAATAGTACTATTTAGGCTTTTCTAAGGGAGCATGGTGTGTGTGCAGATGATAATATTGTACAGTCTAGATGCACATTTTTTTCTTTTCTTTTTTCAGTTATTAGATTGCTATCTTGCGGATGCTCTCTGACTCTCTGTTTATTTCTCTCTATAAGTTTTCCCATGGTTTGTGTTTGTTTTCTCACCTATGTTAGTTCCTGTGCATCATAAGAAGTTTCCTATGTCAACTTATTAACTTTTCTTTGCCCATTTTGAGAGTAGGTTGTTAAATCTATGACTTATTTAGTCATTCTTATTTGTTACTTCACTTATTCTATCTCCTTGGCATCATACATAAGTTTCGTAAGTCACATTAGAAACGTTCTGTATATTCTGCGCAATTATGATAGTTTGATATATCAACTTAACTAGGTTTATTAACAGGGCGCGCGTTGCGCGCCTTCTGATCTGTCGTGAAAAGATAATCGTGTAATTTTTAATGAATCTGTATGGAAAATGTATACACAATTAGTAACCAATAGAAGTTTTAATACCATAAGATTTTCCATTTTATAAGCGGTCTAAAAGCTCATTTTATATTGAGAGAACCTCATATAGAAATAGAGAGTGCCAAACACCCTTAGTTTGAGTTGGCCTATATTTGTACATTTCTTTCCCTTCTTCTGTACAAAACAAACACAACACACAGACCAGACCTACTGTGTGTATCTTCTTTTAAATTCTCCACCTACCTCACTCTCCTCTTCATCCACTCCTATAAACTTTAAAATACAACTCAAGACTACAAATGGATCCATTTATTATAAAGTGGGTAAAATACTTCAGGAGAACAGAGTAAGACCACATTCACATGATTACATACTAACTCATACTCTCTCTGTTTTTCTCATCACCACAGCATCTTCATCAATCTTTGTCTTTCTCTATTTGTCATGTGAATACCTAACAGCTACCATCATCACCACACCACCATCCAACTCCAACCATCACATAACCTCCGGGTATTTTCAAGCGGCAACAAAAGTTATCATCACCACAGAAGCGGCTGACACATATATGGAACCTACGGTTTAAGTGGTGGTTATAACTACACCACAAATCTGGTGCGAGATACAGACAACAATGGGTGAAACAGATCGATGTCGGTGAGCCAACAAGCATCCACATCACCAACCGTCACCACCATTCGCCTCTGGTAACCGACAAAGGCATAGAGACTAAACTTAGGACAATGAGAAAATACAAAAGTGGCAGCGGCTACGCGGAGAATACCGGGAATCTCCCGCAGTCCGCGGCACATGGTGGAGATGGCGCACGGTAGATGTGATCGGTGGCAGGCTGCGTACGTTAGAGTGAAGCAACTATTCATTTCGTGGTCGTTAAATATATAGATAATAAACGAACAAAAACCGAACCCGTGTGAAATCGGGAAAAAAACGCATTATGTCGGGGGCCAAAATGGAAAAAAAAAAACTTAATAAAAAAAGTTGATGGCCAAAACGAGAAAAAAAACTTAAACAAAAAGTAAAAAAAAAACATTATGAGGCCAAAATGAGGAAAAAAAATACTTAACAAAAAATTTGATGGTCAAAATAGGAAAAAAAAAATTAACAAAAAAAAGCAAAAAAAAAAATGCGGCCAAAATAGGAAAATTAAAACTTAACTATTTAAATAAGTTTGATTATTAATATATTGTAATGATATCAATTTAAATATTCAGTTATATTATCTTTAGTCATTGAATATTGCATAATTCAAAATCCTCATTTACTCGGCAATTATTACGATTGATCATTGACCGTTATTAGTCAACCAATTATTATGTTATTATGTACATCATTGACCATTGACCATGTGTCAATCTATATATTTGTATGTGGTACTTTAGTGGAGGCATTACAATAATATTCAAATCAATAAAATTATAGACTTTAATTAACTATTAAGAAATATATTTTAGGTAGCACTATATTATCGATATATCAATCAATCAATGGGATTAAGAACCTTCCTTATCAACTTTACCGTAATTTATATATTGTCGTATATACCATAATTCGAAATTTATTAGTCAACCCTCATTTACTCGGCAATTATTAGGATTGACCATTGACCTTTATTAGTCAACCAATTATTATGTTATTATGTACATCATTGACCATGTGTCAATCTATATTTTTGTATGTGGTACTTTAGTGGAGGCATCACAATAATATTCAAATCAATATGGTAACCAGTGCTTGAGTCATCCTGTCGACTTTCACATTCAATTTTAGTCAACCCTCATTTACTCGGCAATTATTAGGATTGACCATTGACCATGTGTCAATCTATATATTTGTATGTGGTACTTTAGCGGAGGCATCACAATAATATTCAAATCAATATGGTAATCAGAGCTTGAGTCATCCTGTCGACTTTCACCTTCAATTTTAGTCAACCCTTATTTACTCGGCAATTATTAGAATTGACCATTGACCTTTATTAGTCAACCAATTATTATGTTATTATGTACATCATTGACCATTGACCATGTGTCAATCTATATATTTGTATGTTGTACTTTAGTGGAAGCATCACAATAATATTTAAATCAATAAAATTATGGAATTTGATTAAATATTGGCGAATGTATACCATAGGTGGATGACTTATAATTATGGTATATATCATCAATAAATAACATTAATCAAACATCTAATAATTTCGAATTATATTCAAACATTGATTGTATATATGTAACGAAAAAATACGCATGGTAAATTAGGCTAATTTAAGCAATTGTCAATTATTGGGAGACTTATTATGGCTAATTTAAGCAATTGTCTTCTTTTTGGAAGGTAAATTTTTTTTTGTAAGGCAATTTAATCAATTGTTTCATCATTACATTCAAACATTAATTGTCTAATTTAAGCATTTGTTAATAATTACGAGACTTATTAGGAATTATTCTAATTTAAATAATTGTCAATCATTACATTCATACATTAATTGTATATATGTAACGAAAAAATCCATATTCAGTAAAGCATTACATTCAAACCTTAATTGTCTAATTTAATCAATTGTCATTGAATAAATTATGGTGATTTAAGCAATTGTCATTGAATAGATTTATGCGGCCTTCCTTATTTTGATGTTACTATTTTTTTACGTTTTTTTTTAATTTGTAGTTTTAATGTACTTTGATGTTATTGTCACCAATATCAATTTAAGACATTAATATCGATCAACAGACATTATATGTATCAATATTAAAGTGTCACGCCGTTGAGACATAGCTATTTGACTTCGGATTTAATTTACCCAATATAACAAAAAATATGAGGTTGCTTTTAGGAAGTTGCAAGTCTGAAATTGAGAAAACTAAAAAGTTTGTAGCTTGGCTTTTGGATATAGGAGAAGGAAAGGTGGATACAATAATTGATGGTGAAGATGTTATTGAGATACCTGATGACTTACTTATTTCTCAATCTTCGGATCATGTTTCTGATTTGATATCCTTTGTGTATCCGTCACTTTTGGATAACATCCACATTCCGAATTATTTTCAAGATCGAGCTATATTGGCATCGAAGAATGAAGTTGTTCAAGAAATTAATGATAGATTACTTTCAATGTTTCATGGTGAGGAATTTGAGTATCTAAGTTCAGATAGTGTTTGTCAGTCCGAAGATGTTAATGAACAGGTTGATGAAAGATTAGTTTCTCCTGATGTTTTGAATGGTCTTAAGTTTTCTGGAATACCAAACCACCGTTTGGTTTTGAAAGTTGGTGTCCCCGTAATGTTACTCAGAAACATTGATCAGAAAAGTGGTTTGTGTAATGGGACAAGGTTACAAGTTGTTAAAATGGAAAAACGTGTAATTGAAGCGAAAATCATTTCAGGAAGTAACATTGGAATGCGAACGTTTATCCCAAGAATTACTTTATCCTCTTCGGATAAGAAAATTCCTTTTAAATTTAGCAGAAGACAATTCTTACTTGCTATTTTTTTCGCAATGACAATAAACAAGAGTCAAGGGCAATCCTTATCCAGAGTTGGTTTGTATTTGAAGGATCCAGTTTTTTCACACGGGCAGTTGTATGTTGCGCTATCAAGGGTCAAAAGTCGAGATGGACTGAAGATAGTTATACCAGATGAAGATGGCGAACTGACGAACAAAACATCAAACGTTGTGTACAAAGAAGTATTTCAAGATTTATGAATAATTTTATAACATTTTGATGCATTTTTTTACTTATCTTCATTGACGTTATATACATACAACTTCAATAATACAAGTATTATTTTAAAAAAATTTATATTTTTTCTTTGGTTTGCACCGTGGGTACCCACGGGTCTCTAACCTAGTAATAATAATAATAATAATAATAATAATAATAATAATAATAATAATAATAATAATAATAATAATAATAATAATAAATATAGCAAATATACACTACTATGAACCTGCAATCTCAACTTGTACCTGGAGCTTTAACAACAGTACCTTAGGAAAAAAAATTAGTCGGAAAACGGTTGAGAGTCCATGCACAGATGGACTAGCTTTTGTTGAAACTGTCCGTACAATTCACCAATGGCAATAACATCTTCGCTTTCGGGGTTTAACCCGGGCAAAACAACAAGTTTTTCTTTGATTAAAGAATCCGCTTCGTCTTCAGACTTAAGGTTTTGAATAAACTCGGCATGAATTTCCCGAAAGGCAATGATGAACATTGCAGCAGTATCGGGTTGCTGGGCATCACGGAGTGCTGATAGTGCGTCTTGTAATGACCCGGCTGCTACGTACAAAATCAGGGCTCTGCATTGGAAAAATAGTCAAGGAATAACTAACAGATAATAAAGTAAATTGATAAGAAAGTACTGAAATCCGAATATAGCGACTACAATGCAAAACGCATAAAATTGCTTAGCGTCAAGTTGAATGAACAGGTAATTTTTAGCACAGGTTGAAATGAGTCCCCTAGACACTTTTTGTCCAAACGATCTCGGTTCTTTATAAATAATGACAAAATTTAATTTATTTAATGATCTAATTAGAAGGTTTATGCATTAAAAAAGACACTTTCTGCGACATTTGGCCTGTTAACTTGTTTCCATTTTAATAATTTGACGCATTAGATATAAAATGTAACCCTAAATGCGACCTGTTAAGCATGTACAGCGGTCCACCTTTAGAACTGGTTAGCTTGATTACGACCAAACAAAAGAAATGATGATGAATACCTCCAGATGTTATGTTCTGCATGAAAGACGTGTTCGGCCCATCTGTGTAATACCCTGAAAAAACACAATATTATAAATTTAAGAAAAAATCCACAATCTGTCTTGTAAATATATATTAACTTAGAACTTTATATATTCCCACTTCGTTAACTACAACTTATAACATGACCATTATACTCTTCTCGTTTCTCGATAATGACTTCTTTGTAATAAACAATGAACACTTCAAACTCGTAACCCTTAACATTGTTGACTTCTTATGTGAGGATAATGTCCTTATTTCTATTTTTATTTATTCTTATGCAACAAACTGAGGAAATATGAATCATGTACTAGAAATGAATAATGATACGTAATAAAGTCATGGAAAGTAAATTGTGAAGCTAAAAAATAATATTAATGTAACACGGAGATGCAAACCTTGCATAATCTGTTCCTTTTAAATGTGTTGCTGCCAACGTTGCAGCATCTGTCCAGCATCCTGCATCTTGTAGCTGAAACATAATGAATGAATCATATATACATATAATTGTCACGTTTACAAATATATATTAATTTTAACCATTAATGGGTAAATTTAGGTTATATTTTATCTTTTAACATGCCAAGCAGGTAAGATAAATAATTTTGCTTAAAAGGGAACCTTTCAATGGTCAAACGGGTTAAAAATCACCCAAGCATGATTTTAACATCCACAATAACAACCGTTTCCAGTAAATCCCATTAATAAAAGAGAACATGTCAATGGTCAAATGGGTTAAAAAGGGAACTTGATCGGGTCTGGGGAGGGTGGGATGTAGGCAGACATTACCTCTACCCCTGGGGATGGAGAGGCAGCCAACTAAAATATAGTAGGAAGTCACCAACTAAGTGACTAACAAAGAAAGTGGTGAAAAGGTAACATAGCATCATGAGACAACAAATAGACGATAATTTTATTAAAAAAACTACTCTTACTGAAGTAACTTAAATATTGTAATCATGATTAATAAAATATATTGTAAGTGTGAGCTGCGCGTTTTTACCCACACCACAAATGGCCTGTTACCCCAGCCCGTTTAACTTGCCACTACTACTTGTTACTACAGTCGGGTTACAACTTTGTGTAGTTCTGAAAATTCACAAAAGACTAGATTGTGAGTTCGAACAACACCTGTGAACAAGCTTCTTGATACCTCCCAACAGCACAGAGCATATGTGTGCCAGCCAATGACCTGTCACTCTCAACCATATTTGCTGCAACCACCTACATAAATTAACAAGTGAGGCCAAAAAGAGTATTTAATTAGCAAGAATTAATGATATTTAAATTTGAAAAATTAATAGATATTGGAATCCCAATTACCTTAACTGCAAGTTCATTAAGGGATCGTGACACTGCAGACGAAAGAGCGACAGCACGCAAAGCATTTGGATAGAAGTAAGGGCTCTCTGGAGGTGTAGAAAGCATCAAACTCACAGCAGCTTCCAAGTTACCAATTGACAATAGCCTGGTTATTATAAACATAGAATATAAGGAATAAAAATTACCTTACAGTATGGTATATTAGTACTACTAGATGTCTTAATTTTGACCAATTTACTTATGAAATGGTCGGTTTAGGTTGTGTTTTAAAGGTGAACATATTGAAAGTCGCCCAAAGTATATTTTAGTATTTTCAATGTCATAATCTTTATGATGATATTATTTATAAATGAAAAAAAAAAGTATCTTCTTTGTCTACCCGGCCCGACCCGACCCGACCCGACTAACCCATCTTGCCACCACTAAATATTGCATGCTTCAATAACTGAGCATCACTTAACTTGAGAAACATGTATGTATTTGTGGACTAGCGGAACAACACTGCCAATTAAATGCGGCAAGATTGGTGGTTCAGGCAGATTGAGTAACAGGTCAAAATTTTGTATGGCTGACGAGTTGAGACAGGCCCCGACAGGTTATCCCCAGGCTTATTTTTTTACATCTTTAATATAATTAATCTGTTGGTTTTCAAAAAAGCAATACTGTTACAATCATAATCTTAATGTTTGATTAAAAAAATTGATTGTATTCACTAAAAATAAACTTTCAGCCCGTTTGACATGTTCCCCTAATCTATATTTCTTATATGACCTATTTTGAGATTAAAAAAAAAATGGGTATAAGTTAAATTTTGGTAATTATACTCACTCATGTACACGGTTTTGAATAGCTTCTTCATCCTCAAGTTTTTCATGCCATGTAATACGCTCATTAGCTCGTTCCCACAATTCGTCTTGCTCAAAAGCCATTAATCTAAGTTCACCATCACTCTGTTTGATGTGATAACATCATTAACATCTACTCACAAAAAAATCTCATATTTTCTGATTCATTGTCAAAGAAAGGCCTAACGAACAGAAATGCGGCAGTATAGGTTTATGATTATAACACTAAAAATTTACATCCAAGCTACAATCTATAAAACAAAATGCTGGTAATATGCAATCATATATGAGGACAGTGCAACAGAAAAACAAATAGCTCATGTCTTGTTGCAAATGGCAAAATTGTAATATAGATTAAATTTGATCGTGTTTCCTAGTTTAAATGACAGAGACAGTAAGTTCTGAAAACTTTTACCAAGATTTTCATTGTTAAATTTTCTCATGGAAAAAAGATTATTGTTGAAATTACAAATGGCAATCCACTTAATATTATTAAATATAACTATATTAATTGAAAGAAAAAAAACTGCCTCATCTTAAATTTAAATTCTTCATTTATTAATTAATTCCTTCAATAAAAAGAATTTTCCAAACACTCAAATATTTTTTTATCTGATTGTTACAACTTCAAAAGGATGAAGCACATCCAAACAACATTTACTGGTTTAATATAACTGATTATATAACTTGACTACTGAAAATCAAATAATCATTTCATGGGAAAGAAAGAAAGTTGTATAAGTAGCCTATAATTAATATAGATTATGTCCTGGAAAACCTAGGTTATGATAAAGAACTAGAAAACTTACCACTGTGTTACTTTTACTTGACCCAGTTCCAGATTTTCCCTTGGAGGATATCCTAGTCAGCAAGGACATATCATCAGTTTCTGAAGATGATGATGATATTACTGGGTTTTTCTGCAGAGACTTGTTAGCCAGATTGTTCATCAAGTGCTTAAGTGCACGAGGCAATTGCAGCCAAAAGTAAGCCTCAGAGGTTTCACCAAATATCGCAGCTGCAAACGAGAATCTTGCAGCTGAACCTTTATTAAGTATAGCAGCATACTGTCGCACAATCTCATTATCAAGTATGCAACCTGATGTAACGTAATTCAAGTAAAAGGAAAAACGAATGAAATTTTCTCGACAATATACACCAGAAACAGATGTGGCAAATGGCAATTTCAATCACAACTTTACTGCAATTTCAATCAGATGTATGAATGGGTCAATGTCGGTTACAGTTCATCTCAAATGGGTCGCTTTCAAATTTTAACCAATTAACTGTTAATGTACTACACCCTCTTAAATCATTTAATTGAATATTTATATTCTTACTGTCATAGGGTTATACTCGCGTATTTATAACAATAAACGTTAAAAATAATTTTAAAAATTGTTATGGGGTCAACCGACCCGACCTTGCCCGTTTCAACCTGAGCCTGTTACCCAACAAGCCCCCATTTTGCCACCTCTAACTAGAATAAACTCCATAACCATAACCTCACCTTCTCTCCGGTACGGCTCTAATACCTTAAGAAGCAATTCTGGCACAACTGAGTCACCAATAGTTGGTATATCAATTAAATAACTACGAAGATCTCCTACTGAAGAACTTTTTGATAATTGAGAATTCTCCTTATTGATAAGAATACTATTTGACTTAAACCATGAAGGTTTTACACCACATTGCAAGATCAACCGAAGTGCCTGCCAATAAAAAAATAAGATGTCAAAGTGTTTGACTTTAAACTACTACATCAGCCATGTGCTTGATTATAAGTATGCAGTTTCTCTTCAACATGGTGATTTTTTTACAGTTCAGCAGTATACATAACACATTGGAATTATAAGCTAAGATGAGAAAAAAAACATAACTGACTGGTGACATCAAAGGGAATCTTACACATTAACTATAGAATTTTGTAGTAAATTAGTAATAGAAGATTGTTTATGAATATTTGTTCACAATATATATCCAAAAATAACAAGCAATATACGATGCATGGTATGATTAAGCCTTCTCACTATTAAAAAATTCAAAGTAACCGATTAAGTTTCGCTTTTACTAGTTTAATGAGGCATCAAGTTTTACAAACACTAAGCCCAGCGTAATTACATGTTTATAACGTTGTGCAAAATATCTTGAATCTTACAAGTCTTTTGTGATGCACCATCCATGGTTTTCACAATTACAAATATGCTTTAACTAAAAACAAAGAAAAAATGTTATATATGTACTAATCGAGTTGATCAGCTTAAGAGATGATTTACAAGTTACAACCCTTTCATATAATACTAGAGCTCAAAGGGATACCATTTCAAATTTAAATAAAAGTTCTAAGCCTTTATAACTGATGAAAAAATACTTTTGGTTTAAGGTAAATCAGGAGTTAATCCAAAGCTCTATCTAAAGAAAAAACATAAGGTTTGTTTAATGAACAGATTGAAGTTAGAATTACCAATGCATGTGCTGTAGGAAGTAATATAGGAGAGCATAAAGGCATTGGCCGAAATCGCTCCTTTATAGCACCAGTCTCGGCCTCATAACCAACTCTTTTGTCACTGCATAGAAATATTGGAAAATCCAAGGAGCATAAATATTAGCAACAACCAATCCAAAGAGACTTATCAGCAGTACAAGTTTTTTTTTAATCTAATTGAAAGAGAACTTGGAAAGCTAAGACTTGTGACAAAAATTGATCAAAGTTGTTCAAAAACCCAATAAGTTATCATACATACACGTTAACTTCAACAAGTCGAAAGCTACTGTCTGCTCCAGTAATACACAAAACCAATGGATCATTTTTATCAGTTCGCACAGGCAACCAATCAAGTTCCAGCACCAGTGTTCCGGGAAATTGAGGCTGTAATAGAGAGTTGGCTAATGGGTCTGGTGAATCCTGTGAAAAAGCAACTTTAATCTTGTTGGAGAGTGTATATTTACTTTCCTATTTATCCACTTTACTTCTGTTAATATATAAATAGGCTACACAAGTATTTACTAAGGTTACCCAAACATTAAAACTACTTTAGAAACCACTCACGTACAAATTTAGTTTCATTTATGACGATGCAGGGGCACCTTTACAACTCAAGATGTAAAGTCATAAAGATCTAAACTTAATGTAAATTTTCCGGCCATTCTTTCCCAGAATTGGCATAAACAAAACCAAATTGATACTTGTGTGGCCTCTAAAACTATTGGGTATCTGTTATGTTATGTTATCTTATCCCTAAAATAGTCTCTTTAAGCTTATATATACTTTTTTTCAGATTTTCACTTCAAGTAAATATACAATCATATTTAGAACATCAAGAAAGAAAATAATTAAAGCCATGTCACGTGTAACTTACAAGATCAAATACAGCAAATGTATTATCATTAAATAATACAGCAATACGTCCACGGCTACGGTCTCCAGGAACAACAGGTGAGAACTTGATTCTCCTAATACCTTCCCGGTGAGTGTTGAAAGAGGATGATTGTCCAGTTGTAACATCCCACCACCGTATGTTTCCTGCCTTGTCACCCATGACCTGGGCATATAAATCAGTCACAGTCATAAGAGTTCAAGAGATGCACATCCTAATTACAACTTGTATAAACAAGGCTAAAAAGAAAATATATACTAACCACATGAGGCAAACGATAAGCCATAGCTCTAACTAGTCCATCAGCAGAAACATATGAAGTGGAAGGCCACTTTGGTCTGCTCAGTAATGAATAAATCTCGTCAATTATAGAATCTCAGTTCTTAAAAAGTTTCTCAGAACAAGCTGAACTAAAATACAAAAAATGGAAAGAAAAAAGAACAATACTTGAAGTCTCGTATCCTACGGCCTTGAACTTCAAACACCCCAAGAGCACCATTAACCAAAGCAAATGCAAAACTCTCTGAAAATTCTTCTTGACCTCCGTCTGGACCCAATGCCTCTGCATCAAAACTTACTTTTAAATACTTAAACTTTGTCACATTTAAGAAATCTAAGGATTATATAATCAAGAACAATATCAACAGCAATCGTAAAACCTAACTAGTTAAAAAGGTCTTATAGATTAACATATGATAATTAATATTTTGATGAGATTCTATGTGTTGGGGACTAAAAAGTCTGACATGTTTAATGATAATGCTCATGGTAATGAATAGTGATTTTAAACTCACTAGACTCGGCCTGGGATGCCATCCCTGTGGGTGGCAAAGAAGCATCAGATTGCTTAGATACTCCACTCTGTGTTGGCCGTGGAACAGTAGGAAGAGTCCACTCCAATACTGTAAATGGAAGAGCTAAAGACCTAAGCTGCACAAAAGGAATATTATGAATATCAATACATATATACATATACATGAGTATACATGTCTATATATAAGTATTATATATATACACACACACATATATGCCTAATAAATTATAAATAAGTAACGGGTTGCGTCACATGTCACAACTTTGTGAGCCCAAGATTCTTTTTCCCGCTTCTCTTACTTCATCCCTTTGTAATTCGTATTATGTTTCTTAATTCAAAAAAGTTAATTAAAAAAATCTATATTATCTCAAAATATCTTTTATGATTCCTAAATCTTCAGTAATAGCTATTAAAAGTTTCCTTTATTCAACCCTTGTGTGTATGTGAGACTGTGTGTACGTTTGTGTGAGTAGAATTCTGTTTTCAGGAACCAATTTGCAATTAATGGCTTCGTAATATAGAATCCAAATCTTACAGCATATAGAACAAAGATATGGAAAAGAAAATAATAATATTTGATTGTAATGGAAATGATTAACAATGGAAACTATCATCTATCACCATGAAGTATGTCACCATAGCTAGTACAAGGTCACAAAATATATGACATGCATGCTTGTTTAACAACGAACTTCCAAAAATCAAAATAGAGGTATGAGTGTATGACAAACATGATTAATTTATTTATTGTCTTGGAGTTTAATAAGTATCCATAAAAATGCACAGTAAACATATAAACATAATCACTATGAAGTCTCTTCGGAAAATTAAAAGACATGCATGCTTGAGTAACAGGTATCAAAAAAAATGATTACTCTATATTTATGTCCTCAAGTTTAAGTAGTAAATTAAATTATTACCACAAAGCAAATGAATCATGAATGGAGTATATACATACACAATTAAATATAGAAATGGATTACCAAGCACCATAATGATCAACAACCCAAGAAAGATGGATATGAGAATGTACTTGCTAAAAAGAGTTACATAAAACGATTCAGTAGGAAACAAGCCATATAGTTTACCATAATTGGAGTCTTTGTCATTGCCCAAACCTCTACAGGTGCATCACGAAACAATATTAAAAGATACCTGCAAAATGCACCAAAATCTAATCAGTATAGTTTTCCACAATAACACAGTTGTTAACTATAAATGCCACTTTCTTACATCATTTATAGCATAGAACATGGTATCTGAAAAGGTTCTATAGACCCAGCAAAGTGAAAAAGAACAAACAAAAAAAAAATGAATTAAGCTTAATATGTCAAGAGCGTTTGTGATTGATGGAATAACTACAATTCAACCTCAAAATTTTGAATTGAAATATTATAAAGCCGGAGTTGTCTACATAAATTTCCTAGTGCCAAACAAATATAAGTTTTTGATCTAAATATTCTTTTGAGATGCATTGTGCAGTATTCCTTGCATTATTCTTATTCTTGGCACATGGGCACAAACTGACAAGGTGTATCAGTTGAGTGTTGACAAGAAAAAGATCTACAAACTGACATACGAGTATGTGAAGTGCAAACTTGGAGAAGCTATTCATCAGAAGAACTGAAGAAGTATTAGAAATTCATTTAGCTTAAATTCAAGCTATGAAATAAACAAAATATCACATGATCGCCTTGTTGTAATTACTAGGTAGCATCAACAGATTTTAGCTAAAGAGAAGTCTTGGTTATCCTAACAAAAGCATTTAGTTATTGGAATGCGTGCACAGCCCACTAATTCACACTCCCAGATGACACTCCAGTCTTACACAGTTCGACAGATCATCTCTACTTGTGTAAGAATATGTATTTACTCAAATGAAAAGCAGATGTCATACTATTCTCATAATATTTTAAGTATTTCGGAATAAAATGTTGTGCACAAGTCTAAAGTTAACTCAGTCCACAAATTATTTAAATGCTCTGGCAGTCCCAATAGATTAGTAAAAGAAAGTGTAGTTTGTGGGTGGCATGATGCCTAAAAGATGCATATAGAAAATTAACAAAGTCCAGTTTCAAGAACCTTCCAGAAGATGAAGCCCGAAGAGCTCTTATAGGTGCACGCTCTGGCTTTTGTAAAACCCTAAATGTTCGATTTAGGCCGGTTCGAAGGTTAGTCACAACAAGCCTATTTGTATAGCCACCACCACTCTTCTCATTTCCCTGAAGTCACAAAGTGAAAGTTGTATGCGGTTAGTGTTTTTATCTTTAGACATACATAAAAGTGAAAAAAAAAAAGAAAGAAAAAAAAAAGATAACTTTATGAACAAAGAGCTCAGAACACTGCAAACAAGTATATACAAAAATTGATAAGATGGTCTAAGAAATAAGGAAGTTCTACTCATTTTTTACATATCTTTTAGTTGTTTGATACCTGACTGTATGAGAATGAGACTAGCCTTGAATTTCCCAGCCACCTTAATCCTCTTACAACACTATCATGAATAGAAAAACTTGCAGCGACAGCATTTGCAGAAACGTCAATAACTTCAACTGAACCACTCTGAGTTCCTAAAGCAACAAGTGGAACTGCTACAGCAGGATGGTTTCCCCCTCCTACACATGTTATAACTTGGTAACTAAATGGTAAATCAAATATTTAAGAACAAGAAGAACTGTGATACTTGTTTTCAAAGAAAACATAGTCATAGAAAACAAAACTCACGTGCCAAAGTAGAAGTTAAAGAAGGAGATGGTACAGCCAACATTGTCACTGATGATGAAAGAAGATGCAGCTGACCAACCAGGCTGATCTGCATGAAGAATATTATCAAAGTTTGTGATAAACCCCAATAATCAGAATTAGCTTCAATTGGAATATATAATCTCCTGTTGTATTAGCAAGCCAGTTTTTCGTGCAAACAACTTATACATCGAAACACTGATACACCACCACCATGTAGCTATAGAAACACACAAAAGGGAAGGAAGACATTCTCACATTTGCAAGAGTAGAAACCTGCTTGAATCATAATATTGAACTTGTACAAAAGCCTAAAGGATAGCAATAAAATAAATGCATTATGATTCTTAGAAATGTTTAAGTATCAACCTTCAGTGCCAGATCATCCTGGCTCCTTTTGGAGGCGGATGAACGGCCCTTTCTAATATTCTCTTTATCTGTTTGTTTAATCACATCCTTCACAAAACCCGAGGAAGAATCCAATCCATCAGCATTTGTATCTAAAGCTGGATCGCTACTGATCTCTGCGACAATTCCGTCTGATGTATCTTTCCGATTCTCTATTGAGCCTTCAGCAGTCAAAAGCCACTTCCATATTTTCCCGTCATCAGAAATCGAAAGCAAATGTGTTTTAGAAACGACTTGAGATTCATCACAAAAATCAAAAGGATTGTCAAAATCCACATCAACTTCTGTGTTTTGATGACCATCACAAAGACTCTTGCGGACATTTTGGAGGGTGGAATCTGACCGAGAGATAACAACTGCAAGCACTGAAGGAGAAGGGACAGGTGTCCCAAGTGCGGGCATCAATTCTTCCATCATGCACATTACATGCACCTGCTCTCCTCTGTGGTGACAGTATGAGATGCAAATAAGTATATTCCCTCATGCCCCAAAAAAATTTGATATATAATACACACACATACATAAAACCAAGATCATTTAGCCAATGAGGAGAGTAAATAATCAGTATGCAATATAAAGGCAGTTGCAGCAACATCAAAGCACATAACTCCAATTTACAAGAAGCATGTCTTATCAGTTCACATAGTTAAACATGAGACATATCAGCTGGAAAATATATATTGATAACCAATATATGGTATGTTAAAAAATCGCTACTACTTTATTTAACTTCAAATTAGTGTAGGGGACAAGTCTAATACATATCCTAGTTTCTATCATCTTCAATCCACCATGCAAAAGTGTAATTGTACATTATTCATTGCATATTACCTAGCCCCAAATATATTGCAGGTTCCTCAGACGTAGAGGAAACTGGTTTGATACATCCAAAAATGGCATGGAACCAGCCTAAACAAGCCGAAAACATGTCTAAAATCCCTATAAACCTATGTATATGCTATGCAACTTGCATATCTCAGAGACTCAGGCCCTCCTTTTTTAAGCGCAAATAATGCCCAAGGCTCACTCTTTACGCTTTAAGTGCACCTTGCGCCATTGACAACTATGATCACAATGCACTAGGAAACCTTTTAGCTGATATTAAACAATGTGCATAACAAAATACTGCAAATGAGGACACACAATCCATATGCAAATATGCAATATAAAGGCAGTGGCATCAAGGTCAAAGTCAATAGCTCCAATTTACAAGAAGCAAGTAAATCTCACCGTTAAGTTAATCAAACATGAGTCATATTCATTGAGAAAATATTTACATGTGACCAATATATCATGTTTTAGAAAATCAAAACTGCCTTGACTTCAAAAAAGTGCAGGGGAGATTCGAAGTGGTGCAGGGGACAACCAATACATTATAGTTTATATCATCTACAATCTACCATGCAAAAGTGTAATTGTACACTATTACTTGCAGATATCAATTGCTTCAATTCATACACATGTCACCAAGCTCCAAATACATTGATTCAAATTAGTGAATAAGAATGACCATGACTTAAAACTAGAAAATTGTGGCCTATCCAGATCACAATCTACGTTGTATGTTGTCAAAGCCCTACGGGAATGTGCCTAGGCCCTCAGAGCGAGTCACATGGAAAGCACTTTGCGGTCATCCAGGCAATCTGTGACGTTCCAGCCAGGTCCCGACGGGATTTTGGCCAAAGTCTGTAAATTCGGGCAAAAATCTACAAATTCCGGCCAAACTAGTTTAATACATCCAAAAAAGGGCATGAAACCGGCCTAAACCTAAACAAGCCTAAAACAGGTCTAAAATCCCTACAAAGCTATGTTTATGCTATGCAACTTGCCTATCTCAGACCCTCGCTTTTTAACCACAAATAACGCGCAATGTGTCTAGGCCCAAGGCTCACCGTTGAATCTTGCGTCATTGACAACTATATCACAACGCACTAGGAAAACTTGTAGCTAATTTTAAACAATGTGCATAGCAAAATAAACCATACATAATACAATATTTCAATTAACCAGCAAGTAAACTTACTCCTTCCGTCGCCATGCGCTAATCCTACCATCAAAATGCGCACAATAAACCACCTCCAAGCTCGGATCCGGCAACACATCAACAAACTTCCCACACCCTCGTGGTAACCCCGCCCTAAACAACGCACTCCGATACTGCAAATCAAACACCACCAACTCCCTCGGAAAACACACATACACAATATGCTTCCAATGCGGCGAAAACGCTACTTTCACTACATACCCCGGATACACCGCCATCGCCGGCGAATTTGAATCATAATCACCCGCGGCAACCACATCCCTCTCCAACTTATTCAATTCTGTCACATCTGTTTGGATTTGAAGCTCCTGTAAAACGACATCGTTTTCATTAACACCGTGTACTCTAACCGTTAATAAAAAGCCTTTAAGTCCTATAACAGATATACGACGCGAATCGAAGGGGTCACGTGCGATGCACGTGAACGTCTCCGGTGACGCGTCGTATTTAAAGAAGCAACGGCCGGTTGAGGTGTCATATAGTGAAAGAAGTGAAGATCCGGATATGGATCCGATTATCCACGTGTCAGATGATCGGATCCAGCAAAGGTCTTGTACGCCTAATTTATTATTAGGATCTGTTTGAAGAAAAACCGGAGAATGCAACGACGACGACGTCGTATTGGAATTAATATTTGAAAGCGAATTGCCAGGTGGATATTGTATGAGACATATACGGCCTTGACGGTCACCGACAGCGAGGAGGAGAAGGTGAGATGAAGAGGAGGAGGGATCGAGTGAGAGAAGGTCCAGGCGAATAGGTGTGGGCGACCAACGGACGGATGTGATGAAAGGAGAGAGAAACGACGTCGTTGGAGGAGGAATGGGGATGACGGAGATGAGTTGGATTGAGTGGGAATCGACGATGGAGATGGAGCTGCCGGCGGCGTAAGCGAGGAGGTTGGAACGGAGATCGGAGGCGCCGTTGTTGTTGCGGGACGGTGGTGCGGGTAGCATGTAGTCGAAGGTGTCGGGTTGTGGTGGTGGTCTACGGTGGTTCGATGACATTTGTTCGGTGAGGGTTTTGTTCGGAGTTAGTTGGTGTGTTGTTATACTGTTCTGTTGTGTATCAACTTACAGAAAGGGAAATGGAATTTTTGGTCAAAATGGTGGATTTTTTTTAAACTTTTGTGCTTCAGGTAGTTGTCAGAGCTCGATTTTGGATACTAGAAGACCCGCAATCTGAGATTGCGGGTGTGTACACATGGCTGCAGACGTGGTTTTTTGCTCATGGATTGTGGACGTTGGCTCATGGAGTGTGGACGTGGACGTTGCCAAGGTGGAAGTTGGTTTGGTAGACACCCGCAATCTTAGATTGCGGGTGTAGGAATAGTGATTTTCAGACATTAGCATTCTTAGATTGCGGACCTTAGGCTTAGTTTCTTGATTTTTACCTCTTACACCATCTTACACACATGCACATGCAAACTTAATGTGAGAGAGGTAAACTAAATTTTCTGAATGTGAATAGTATTATGCAGAGAAACATCTAATCAAATTTCATGCATGGAATCCAACATTGAGTTGCATTTGATTATATATATGGATACGGTTCTTCCTTTGAATATAGAAAAGCAATCATACATACTAAGCATTTACACTCACTCTTCTAAAGAAAATATACTAACAATTCTAAAGAAGATAATTTTACAAGCAATATTATTATCTAAAAAATGGCACACTTACACCCGGGTCCAAGAAACAATGAGTTTCTATGGCTGCAGCCACAACATCGTTCGGCTTATCTGTTCGAAGATGATGCTGGCCATGCCACAGAGCTTGATATTAGGCGGGGCGACCAGGCATTATTTTCTGCCATTAAAAAAAATCCGTTAAACCCCAATGTCGTAGAGATGGTTAGAATGGCAGGCTTTGGTGGGGTTCTTGATGTTGGATACTTGCTTTATGACCGTGGTTTGATAACTGCGTTGGTAGAAAGACGGCGTCCAGAAACTCACACGTTTCACCTATCGTTTGGTGAAACGACGGTGACTTTAGAGGACGTGAACGTGCTCTTGGGGTTGCGAGTCAATGGTCCCCCATTGGGAGGACCAGAGGAAAAATGGTCATCCCAAGATAGAATACAGCTAGTTGGGGGTTTGTTGGGCATAGATGCGGAGGCGGGAATGTTGAGTGGAAATAATATTAAAACAAAATACCTTATAAACAAAGTAAAAGAAGTTCTGCCTGAAGGGGCAGATATGAATCAGATTACACAACATGTTACACAACAAGCACGTTGTGTGGTCTTGGTTATTGTGGGTAACACATTGTTTGCTGACTCTTCTAACGGTTTCACCTCATTGTCATTTTTAAGTCACCTTCAATCGTTAGAAAGATGTGGCCAATATAGTTGGGGGAGTGCTGCATTGGCTTGTTTGTACAGAAATATGTGTAAAGTCGTAGTCTCCACTGATAAAACAATTGGAGGACCTATGATTATACTCCAGTTGTGGGCCTGGACACGAATCAGTGTACTATCCCCCAAGTGTTCAACCCGGTTGATGCCTGGAAAACCTTATGGTGCTATGTATGTATTTTATCCATTACCTTTATATTATATAAAATAATTATTTGTTAAATAAACTAAGTCATTTGTTTTATTATTTTTTACAGCTGGAAAGGTAAGCACGAATTAAAGGAGGTTGCCTCGCGATCGTTAAGACAGATACGATCACAATTACAAAATTTACATGCTGAACAGGTATGAGACCGTTGATGTTGTGTTACAAGTAAAATACATTATGAGACTAATAGTGTTTCTTATTAAATTTTTTTGCAACAGTTTATTTGGAGACCCTATGCACAATACATAGGGACATTGCCTCAAAGTTGCACAGAGGGGAGTGATTGTTGGCGTTCGGATTGCTTTCTTGTGTGGTTTCAGGTGGTGGAATACCACCAAGCTAGTAGGGTCATGAGACAATTTGGAATACGTCAATGGATTCCTGATGGACCACCCTTTACCCCCCCAAGTCCACACCGAACTGCACAAAAAAACCCGTTCTGGCAGACCATACGAATCTTGGTTTGCAAACTTTCATAGCGAGTATGTGCAGTCGTAGAATGACCGCAAAAATATACTAGTGGTTGGGGAAGAAACGCAATTTCCTTCCGTGTATCCCGGTTATATAGAATGGTACTTAGAAAGAACCGTGGGATACATGACGAATCCAATGTCCATCCCGGTATCGCAATCGGGTTTCAGAGATGACGGTGGGATTGCCCAAGTGATGGTATATATATGATTTTTTTTTCAAATATATATAAGTGTATATTTTAATGATAACTTTTTTAATATATAACTATTTGAACTTTATAGATGTAAGGATACACGCAGATTCACCGGGAAGTGTCCCAAATCATGGCGACTGTCCCTGCCGACTTTAGCTCCAATCTTGGGGTTATTCAAAACACTGCCGAAACACTGATGTCACAGTTTGGTGTCGGTGATCGTTTGAACTACCATTCACGGCTTCACGGTAGACCTGCTCCCTCGGTTGCAGACAGAAGTCGCCCTCAACGAGCGCCTAGGCGTAGGCGGAATCAAACCAATGTGGAGGTTCAAACAGAAGAAGTGGCAACGGATAGTCAGACCGGGTCAATTAACGAATTCTTTGATGATGAAATGGGAATTGATGTTGACTCCTTTATTGCTCAGTTCGATACCGCCCAAGAAACATCACATCTCCAACCGGGGGCTTCCTTTTCTGGTCAGTTCGGTACCCCCCAAGGTACATCACATTTCCAACCGGGGGCTTCCTTTTCTGGTCAGTTCGGTACCCCCAAGGTACATCACATTTCCAACCAGGGCCTTCCCAGATGAACACCGAGCAACCAAACATCATGGACTCCCTTTTAAACAATCCATTCAACCCATTTGATGATGCAAGTTTCGTGACACCGACACCGAGTAACTTCCCAATGAACCCACCCATCAACACAGGGCAATCATCAATTAACTATTGGGCCCCAAATCAAGGTGACGAAGGAACATCGTCACCTTCATACTACACACCAGTACCTCATGCAATTTTTGGTGGACTTCAGGGGTAAGGGGAGGATCCTGAGGTCTCAATTGACAGAACCCGAACTGTCTAAGGACCCTCGAGGGTGAGTGGTATTCAACTATATGCATCCACACAATGTATGACTCACAGCACCATGAATCCTCCCCATCTTTGCAGTAATCCGGCAAAGACGCAAACGCTTCTTCATATGGTCGCCAAATAAACTTGTTCACAAAAAAAATATTATTATTAATACATGGTACCAATTTAACCAGTAAAACAATGTAGATTAACTCTTACCGACTCCTCATGAAGATTTTGTAACTCTGAACGAATTTGGCGTAAGGAGTGTGACGCGGTCTCCCTAAAGTCATGTTTCACACGTCAACTATAAATATAATTATAAAAACAATAATTAGTTAAATTAACAAGTTTTACTAAATATGCATCCACACAGAATACTTACAGGACACCAAATGGAACTCCAGCTGGGAACTGGGGTTTAATTTTGGAGGATAATACACGGATTCTGGTCCAGGCCCACAGTTGTAACAAAAACATAGGACCTGCAACTGTGGTTGCGGTCCTTACTGCTGCTTTGCATAAGTTGCGATACAACCATGCTAACACAGCACTCCCCCAACTCAACCTCCCACATTGATGAAGATTCAACAAATGTGGTAAAAATGACAACGACACAAAACTTTGGCTTGTGTCGGGAAACAGACAAAATGACAAAATAATTAAGATCACACATCGTGCGCGTTGTGTGATCTCGCCCTCGTCGGCGTCAGCGGGTAACGGAGCCTTTATTTTTTCTACAATTTTGCTGGATTGCAAAGTGTTTCCGCGGAAATTGCGGGGCTCACTTTCTACACCTAACATTTCTTCGACATACTCTACCCGTTCCGCATGATTTCTCATGCTGAATTGGGGTCCTGAGACCGCTGCACCATTAACCCGCAGACCCATTAGGACGTTAACGTCCTGTAACGTCACCGTGGCCTCACCAATTCTTAGGTGAAACGTGTGGGTCTCAGGACGTCATCTTTCAACAAGGGCAGATATTAGCCCCCGGTCAACTTTACGGTATCCGTACTCAAGAACTCCACTAAAACCAGCGATCTGCACCAATTCTTGAATGCATGGATCTAACGGATGCTCGCTAATGGCATGCCAAAATGCTTGGTCACCCCGTCTGAAATCCAATAAACCATCTTCGCCATTTCCTTCAAACAGCTTCGCAGTACAATGTTGTGGTTGAGCCCAAAGAAGTGGATTATTACAAGGACCGGGGTTTAGAGATGCCATATCTTAGATTGCGTAACGAGACAAACGTGAGGCACAAACAATTTTAAAAACTCTATCTATAAATGTGATTGCGTAATTTCACCAAAGTAAAATTGATTGCTATATAATAAACTCTATCTAGTCCGTTGAAGTAAAAAAAAAAAAAAAAAAAAACTATTCCAACACCCGCAATCTAAGATTGCGGGTCTCTTCCAAAGAAGATTCCACCGTGACAAGCTTGGCAAGCTGATCGTGCAACATCCTTGAGCCAACGTCGAGCCAACGTCCACGTCTGCTGCCATGTGTACACACCCGCAATCTCAGATTGCGGGTCTTCTAGTTTCCAAAATCGAGCTCTGACAACTACCTGAAGCACAAAAGTTTACAAGAATTCTACTATTTTGTCAAAAAAACTCAAGGGAAATGTATCTTGGTAAGTTGAGTGGTGCTTCCTTCCTTGTATCATGTGTTTCGAGTTAACTAGTTTTTTTTTTTTTTTTTTTTTTTTTGAAATGGGGTATTTTCCAACATTGTTTGTCTTTGGTAGATGTCAGAAAGTTTATTTGAAAACTGGAAGTCCCGCAATCTAAGAATGCGGGAGAGGGACAAGCAGCTGCAGATGTGGAACTAAAAGGCAGACATGGACAAGGAGCACACTTTGGCTTGAGGAGATGGTTGAGATGGTTGAGTCGGCTGCTGAGCTGGCTGATCTAGATGATGCAGTCCCGCAATCTAAGATTGCGGGAGTCGGCTGTTCTTTTGCAAAGAGTGTTTTGGCTCTATGTTGCTGCATGTGTATTAAAATATGAACTCTCGCAATGTGAGATTGCATGAGAGGCAGGTTAAATAGTATTTTTGCAGCCAAAGTTATGAGATTGATTGAGTGCATGTCTTGTAATTAATATGACTTTAGTAGGTTGTGTGAGTGGAAGAGAATTGATTCTCTGATTGCAAATAGTATGCATAGTAACCAAGCTAACATCAAATCAAACTTACAATCTGCATGCATTTGCTTACAATATATATGAACATACATGTTTAGTGAAAGCAAACTTACAAGAACATACACAAAGCAATAAAATTCACAAGCACAAGCATCATCTTAAAAAAAATTATGGCACATTTACACCCGGATCCAAGAAACAATGAGCTTCTATGGCTGCAGCCAAAACATCGTTCGGCTTATCTATTCGAAGATGATATTGGCCATGCCACATAGCTTGATATTAGGCGGGGCGACCAGGCATTATTTACTGCCATTCGAAAAAATCCGTTAAACCCCAATGTTGAAGAGATGGTTAGAATGGCTGGCTTTGGTGGGTTCTTGATGTTGGATACCTACTTTATGATTGTGGTTTGATAACCGTGTTGGTATAAAGATGGCGTCCAGAGACTCACACGTTTCACCTATCGTTTGGTGAAACGACGGTGACTTTAGAGGACATGAATGTGCTCTTGGGATTGCGAGTCAGCGGTCCACCATTGGCAGGACCAGAGGAAAAATGGTCATCCCAAACGGTCCACCATTGGGGTTCTCGAGTTCCTCAATGAGTCGCGTCAAAATCCAGACCGCACTCGACGTCCTCCTTCATGTGGTACTAGAGGACGATTATGTAACCATCCTAAATAGTTTAGTTATTAGAAAAATCAAATGTAATAAATGTGCGAGCAACCTAGAGTTAAAAAAAATTTAACATAATTATTTGCAAGTCAAAAGTAGATACACAAAATGAGGATTCATAACGAGATGGATGTTACGCATGAAGACCAACCAAGAGTACGCCCTAAATGTAGCATTTGTAAGTTGACTGGGCACAACAAAAAGAGCTGCCAATTCCGTCAACAGTGATTTCTTATGATCTATTTTATCTATGCTAGTTTGTAGTAGTAGTAGTACTATTTTGTGTTGCTTTGATATTATATGTTATCGGTTTACCTTAGTACTCGTTTGTTACATTTGTGTGTTCCATTTCCATTTCCATTTCCATTTCATAAGTTTGAAATTCAACATAATACAATTTCATGCAAGGTTATTACAAAAACCAGGAACACCACAACTAGGTAGATTACAATATCTACCACCGGCACCACATAAGGGTCGACCCACATTCCGAGCTGGTTGTTCACTTTGAACAATTAGAGTGGACGAAGCTTCCTGAGTGTTATAAGGGGGTGGGGGTACACGTAATAGACTCGTGAGGAGT
Organism: Ambrosia x helenae; assembly: GCA_030844895.1. Taxonomy (NCBI): domain Eukaryota; kingdom Viridiplantae; phylum Streptophyta; class Magnoliopsida; order Asterales; family Asteraceae; genus Ambrosia; species Ambrosia x helenae. The sequence goes on from CM061232.1 coordinate 34,702,452, forward strand.
ATGTATGAACCCCCAGAGTGTTGTGGAATGAACCCCCCTAACATGGATGTGAACGAAATAGCCCCTGTAAAAATAACACTCCCATCATCATCATTCAGCAACCTTGCTAACTCAGCATAGTCCACATCATCATACATGGGAGTATCTGGAAGTGTTGACGGCCCTGCTTCATCATCATCATCACGTGTTGACGGCCCTGCTTCGTCATAATCAACACGTCTCCGCTTCGCGAATTCAAGACGTGAAGGATAATTCACGCGATCTCCTTCGCGAATTGAAGACAACACTGCGCTGGCAGTGTTTTGAATGTCTCTAAGTTGTGTAGGAGCGCTTGCCATATACCGAGCCGCTAGACTATGTATCTCGGTATACCCTTCCAGTTGCAATAATATTAAAAAAACAAATATTAAAAAAGTTTTTCGCATTATATAGTAATTCATAATTACTAAAGTGATATACAAACCAGTAGTGCGGTAATTGACCCATGATCTCGGGATCCGGTTTGTGGTATCGGATTATTCATCGGGTTGGTGACGTATCCAACCGTGTTTTTCAAATACCAAGTCATGTAATCTGGAGACACGGAAGGAACTATCGTCCGTTCCCCGTCCACCCTATTGCCTCTGTGATTATCCCAGGAAGAGATATAGTCGGCATGTTGATATGTCCAGTTTGTGCGTCTTCTCCCGGTACGCTTCCTTGCATGCAATTTATGGTGGACTTCAGGGGTAAGGGGAGGATCCTGAGGTCTCAATTGACAGAACCCGAACTGTCTAAGGACCCTCGATGGTGAGTGGTATTCAACTACATGTATCCACACAATGTAAGACTCGCAACACCATGAATCCTCCCCGTCTTTGCAATAATCCGGCAAAGACGCAAACGCTTCTTCATATGGAACGAATTTGGCGTAAGGAGTGTGACGCGGTCTCCGTAAAGTCATGTCTCACACGCCAATTATAAATATAATTATGAAAACAACAATTAGTTAAATTAACATGTTTTAATAAATATTATGTAGGCATCACAGAATACTTACAGGACACCAAATGGAACTCCAGCTGGCAACTGGGGTATAATTCTGGGGGATAATACTCGGATTCTGGTTCAGGCCCACAGTTGTAACAAAAACATAGGACCTGCCACCGTGGTTGTGGTCCTTACTGCTGCTTTGCATAAGTTGCGATACAACCATGCTAACATAGCACTCCCCCAACTCAACCTCCCACATTGATGAAGATTCAACAATTGTGGTAAAAATGACAACGACACTAAACTTTGGCTTGTGTCGGTAAAGAGACAAAATGACAAAATAATTAAGATCACACATCGTGCGCGTCGTGTGATCTCGCCCTCATTGGCGTCAGCGGGTAACAGAGCCTTTATTTTTTCTACAATTATGCTGGATTTCAAAGTGTTTCCGCGGAAATTGCGGGGCTCACTTTCTACACCCAACATTCTGCGACATACTCTACCCGTTCCGCATCATCTCTCATGCTGAATTCGGGTCCTGTGACCGCTGCACCATTAACCCGCAGACCCATTATGACGTTAACGTCCTGTAACGTCACTGTGGCCTCACCAATTCTTAGGTGAAACGTGTGGATCTCAGGACGCCATCTTTCAACAAGGGCAGCTATTAGCCCTCGGTCAATTTGGCGGTATTCGCACTCAAGAACTCCAGTAAAACCAGCGATCCGCACCAATTCTTGAATGCGTGGATCTAACGGATGCTCGCCAATTGCCCACCAAAATGGTTGGTCACCCCGTCTACAATCCAATTTAGAACCCTCTTCGCCATTTCCTTCAAATAGCTTCGCAGTACAATGTTGTGGTTGAGCCCAAAGAAGTGGATTATTGCAAGGACCAGGGTTTAGAGATGCCATATTAATTAATAGGGTAAATGATTTAAAGTGATAATGCATGTGTAGATGTTGGATTCCTGGACGATTGAATTTTGACGTTCTATTTTTAATAACAACACTTCGTTCATAACATCTATATATAATATCATTGCAGCCAAAAAAACAAATGAAGACTTCCGCAATCTTAGATTGCGGAAGTGTTGTCTCCAATATTGCTACCAAACACATGCCACCTCCTCAAGCCAAACATCTATATATAATATCCATCCTCGTCCACGTCTGCCTTCTAGTTCCACGTCTGCAGCTGCTTGTCCCTCTCCCACAATCTTAGATTACGGGACTTCCAATTTCCAAAACAAGTTTTTGACATCTACCAAAGGCACAAACAATGTTGGAAAATACCCCATTTCAGCAAAAAAACTCTTAACTTAAAAGGAGAAAAGAAAGAAAATGGAAGGAAAGAAAAAAGTGTTTGTGTTCGTGGCCCGAGTTTAATAAATAAAATAACAGAAGAGAAAGGGATATTAGGAGAGAAAATAAAGGAAAATATATAATTTTATTCGTGTTCCCAAGTTGAAAAGAAAAGAAACTAAAGATTTTATGTGTTCTCGAGATGGTATACTTTATATGTTTTTTTCTTTCCTTCCCATCCGCTTCCTTCCAATTTGGAAAGAAGGTTATTTGGGAGAATTTTCCTCCCTGTTCTCTCTACTTTCTTTTTTAATGAAACTCTGAAACACAAAATTGTTTCCCTTTCTTTCCACTTTCTTTCCTTTTCTTCTATTATTAAACTCTGGAATACAGTGTTACAGAAATCGTTTTTAGAAGGAAAAGAGGGAAAAACTAAGCCAAATTTAATCCTTCCAAACTGGAAGGAAAAGAAAAGAAAGGGAATGATTTTCCTTCCTCTCTTTTCTTTTTCTCCCTTAAGTGATCTCGAGAACATAGCGTTAGAGGTAGAAGTTACTAATAGGGTGTTTGGAATTGCTTATTTAACTCTAGAAGTGCTTTTGTCAAAAGTGTTTATTGACTTCTGACTTTTTAAAAAAATATATTTAAAAGTGTTTAGATTAGCTTTTGTAGTTAGAAAGTCAATAAGTCAATAAGTTGTTTTTTAAGAGGGTGTTTGGGATGGCTTATTTAACTCCAAAAGTGATTTTAGTCAGAAGTGTTTATTGACTTATGACTTTTTGAAGAGATGTTTTAAAAAAAGTGTTTGGATTAGCATTTGTGGTGGAAAAAGTCAATAAGTCAATAGGTTGTTTTTAAAAAAGTGTTTGATTTAGGGGTTGTTTGGTTGATTAAGTGCTGAATCATTAAGAGATCTGATCAAGTGCTGAATTGTTCAGCTATGCACCAAATCTGAATGATTCAGCTCTTAATCATTTCATTCGGAGTTTTTTTAGGTTGAAACAAATAGTCTGAATGTTGTAGGCCTGTAGCATTGGCCTAGAGCACATATTTTTTTTCGCACTGCTTATTTTTTATCAATTCGACCCTAACGAGTTTTTTCTTTTTCGTCAAGATGGTACATTTACACTTTAACGTACCATTTTTTTTTAGTTTTATATATCATAATAAGTCACATTGACATCATCTCTATATAAATGTATATTATTCATCTTGATCTCAACTGATTTTGTTATTATTAGCAAAATATATAGCATTTTAATATGAACAATTTTGTCTTATTTTAAATCAAACAAAATGTGTCTTTATTTCCTTCATATATACTATAAACTGGTTTTGAATTGTAATACAAAATAAAACCTGGCTGAGTAATATAATATTAACAAGACCTTTTCTTCATCTGAAAACAAACATACGCACACAATATGACACCTAGTGCCAGTAACATGATAATTGCAAAATAAAAGTCAAAATCAATAACTCAACAATCTTAAAAGTCAAAGCAACATGCCTCTTTGTATGATGGAATTCTAGTTACCGTTAGCGTTTATTTTTATGATTAAAATTTGTTATGTAATTATTAGTATAGTTATGATATATCATGTATTTTTGTCACCATATTATAGTATATGACTTATGATATATTGATATAGGCAATAAACAATTAACTAGGAATATAATGTATTTTAACAAAATGCAAGTAACATAATAATAAATGTGAAACCAGTGGCGGATCTAGAAATTAATTTCAGTAGTAACATTTTTCATTTTAGTAGTAACGTTTTTCAAATATCGTAAAAAAATCAATTTTCCACTAATTTTCACTATGCGCGCAAAGTTGAGTAGCAAAAGACACGACACCTAGCTTTAAGCTAGGTTCGCCCCTGTGTGAAACAATTTTTTTTATTTTATTTAAAAAGTTACGCATTAAATTTAAGTATAAGATCATATTTTGTCTATCTATCTATTAAAAGCAAATATAATTATTTAAAGGAAACACGTATTATTCAAATGCTTATGCTCTAATTAATACGATTTCATTTTCCAACACACATATGAGGATGAAACATGCAATTACATAATTTTGTTATTTTAGTAAAATATATACGAAAATTTTACTACGTTTAGCCAGTTCAAAATCCGAACTGTTTATTCACATTTTGATTTGCCCTTAACGATTCAGTCCAGTTTAAAACTCGAAACCAGGCATGTAAACAAACCAACTATTCAACTTCAAATACATTTTTATTTTTCGAAATACAATATCATGTATTATAATCCCAAATTGTCTTTTTCATTACAGAACTTTGACGCAACTAACAATTTTGAAAAAAAAAAAAAAACATTAGTTTAATCCATAAAAACTGAACCGCTTAATCGTCAAACCACTCGGTGTAACCAACCCAACCAACTTGTCCAGCTTAGTTAATCATTCCTTGACACCATAATTAGCAACACATTTGACATTCTTCATCAAAACCAATCAAACTGAACCGAACTGAATCGAACCAAACCACAAATAAGAAACACGCATGTTTAAAACAATCCCATTCACCTAAAATAAAATAAAATAAATAAAATATCATATCATGTATCCGTTTGAAACAAAACCATATTTTCTATTTTATTACAAAGATACATAACAATAAATACTAACATATTATTACACCCTACTTTAACGTTATTGCAATATTATATTTATAATTATAATAATAATACTATTAAATAACACACGACATGTAATTGTAAAGACACTTTCACACAAAACTGGATACAGAATCTTCTCTCTTTCACACAGTGTACCAAAAAATATGACCGTTATGTCTGACACGTGTCCTCCACGTCAGCCACCTGTCCACTATAACCCTTTGTAACACTTCCAATCTAACAAAACTTTACACAAAATCTTTAATGGGCTGTCACCAATATTATCAATAACCATGCTTCCATCATTATCCGGTCAAATAACCGGTTTTTTCCTATCACTTATTCTCATACTCACCGGTCATGTTATTGCTGAAACGGTCTCATTCAACTTACAATCAGTTGATATTAATTCTTTAAAGTTATTGGGTGATGCCCATTTGGTTAATAATAATAGTCTCATGCTGACACGTGATCTAGCCGTTCCTAACTCTGGAGCCGGAGCGGTTTTTTATAAAAAACCGGTCCGGTTTAAGAGGGTAGGAACGGATAGGTTAGCGAGTTTTAGTACTTTTGTTTCGTTTTCGATATCGAATTTGAATCCGGAATCGATTGGGGGCGGGTTGGCGGTTGTGATCTCGCCCGGGGATGAGGCGGTTGGGAAGGCGGGCGGGTTTTTGGGGGTTCCTTCGGGTTCGGTTGCGGTCGAATTCGATACGTTGATGGATGTTGGGTTTAAGGATGTTAATGGGAATCATTTGGGTGTCGATTTGGGGTCGATGGTGTCGGTTGAGACCGTCGATTTGGACTCGGTTAATGTCGATTTGAGAAGCGGTGACTCGGTGAACTCGTGGGTCGAGTTCAACGGGTCGACTCAGCAACTCAATGTCTCGGTTTCGTACTCGAATATGAAACCGAGTTCTCCGGTTTTATCGGTTAGTTTGGATTTGAACAGTTATGTTAACGAGTTTATGTTTGTCGGACTCACCGGGTCGACTCAGGGCTCGACCGAGGTCCACTCGGTCGAGTGGTGGACTTTTACTTCATCTTTTGATGATAATTCACCACACCCACCGCCGCCCACCGCCACCTTTACCAACCCGGTGGCTGACTCGGTCGACTCGCCATCACCGACCATGGCACCGACCGAGTCAACTCACCGAGTTACACAAAAAAAGAGTAAATGTAATAACCAGTTGTGTAAACAAGGGGCAGGGGTGGTGGTAGGGGTGGTGACAGCAGGTGCATTTATTTTAACATTATGTACAATATTATTAATATTGTTTTATTCAAAAAAATATTATAAAAAAAACCAAAAAGCCACAACCTTTTGGTAATGAGATTATTAAAGCCCCAAAAGAATTTTCATACAAAGAGCTTAAGGTAGCTACCAAAAGTTTTGACCCGACCCGGGTGATTGGGCATGGGGCATTTGGGACTGTTTACAGGGGGGTGTTGTCGGATTCGGGTGAGATTGTCGCGGTGAAGAAGTGTAGTCATACGGGCGGTCAAGGGATGTCCGAGTTTTTATCGGAGTTGTCGATAATTGGAACGCTTCGACACCGGAATCTTGTGAGGTTACAAGGTTGGTGTCATGAGAAAGGGGAAATATTGTTGGTTTATGACTTGATGGCAAATGGGTCACTTGATAAAGCGCTTTATGAGTCGCGAATAGCGCTGCCGTGGGTTCACCGGAGCAAGATTTTGATGGGCGTGGCGTCGGCTTTGGCGTATTTGCATCAAGAATGTGAGAATCAAGTTATTCATAGAGATGTGAAAACTAGTAACATTATGTTGGATGAAGGGTTCACAGCAAAGTTGGGTGATTTCGGTTTGGCCCGAAGAGTTGAGCATGATAAGTCACCGGACGCCACGGTGGCGGCTGGGACGATGGGGTACTTAGCGCCCGAGTATTTGTTAACGGGCCGAGCAAGTGAGAAAACCGACGTTTTTAGCTTTGGTGCGGTGGTGTTAGAAGTGGCTACTGGGCGTCGCCCGATTGAGAAAGAAGCGACAAGGGCGACGAAAACGAGGGAGAATAGTAACTTGGTAGAGTGGGTATGGGGATTGCATAAAGAAGAGCGGTTGTTAGCCGCGGCGGACCCACGGATATGCGGGGAGTTCGACGAGGCGGAGATGCGGAAAGTGTTGTTAATCGGGTTGGCGTGTTCGCACCCTGACCCGACGGTTCGACCCACCATGCGGACCGTGGTTCAGATGCTTGTGGGTGAGGCTGATGTGCCTGTGGTTACAAGGGCTAAACCAACCATAAGTTATAGCACTTCACATTTGCTATTGAATTTGCAAGATAGTGTGTCCGATTTGAATGGTTTGGTTACCATATCAACCTCCTCATCTGAGCATAGCTACAATGATGGTGGGTTGGACTTGGTTTGACCCGGTTGATCCGGGTCGGGTTATATAAGATTTGAGTCATTTGTAGAAATATTATTTATTTATTGATTGATTTATTGATTTATTATTATGTAATAACTGATGTAAAGGACAACAATGAGAAGCCATTGGGTGTTTATGATATTTTGTTTTGAAATGATGGTAAATGAATGATGTTTGAAATGTTATAAACTATAACTATATATATAGGTTAACGCTAATGTGGGGCTAGCGTACGTGGTAGAGTCAGATGTTAAATGCCGAAACTATTAGAAAGCATTCACAACCTATTTGGAATAATGTATTCTGCAACCAAATGTTGTGTAAAACTAGTCACCAAACATTAACCAACAAATTATCCAACTATCTTATTCCGGTGTTCAAATCATCCGAAAACCTTATGATAACAATAAAACAATATAACCATACCGAAAAAAAAAAAAAAAAAAAAAACTTATCAATCGTCAATCCATCATTCAGATCGCTTGTAAGACGGATGCATCCTCGCAGCCCTGACATTCTGATACTCAAACTCCAACAAATTTGGTATATGCGACGTATCCTTAATATAAAACCGCCTCCCAATCTCACTCTCTTCAATCGCCAAAGACCACTTGTTAATCTTAGTATTCACCACCCAAAACCACACGCAACCAAGAAATATTCCTAAAGTAGCACCTGCAAACACCTGCCCAACCGTATGGTACCCCAAATAAACTCTAGAAAACATAGTCAACACAGCCGAAGGCCACACAACATAACACGCAATCCACATTTGTGTCTTTAAAACAATCCCATATTTTTTACAAGTCATTAATGTGAAATACGTAGCGAAAAAGAACATGTAGTTTGAATGGCTAGACGGCCAGCCATGTGAGTCACATGTTTCTAACAAGATACAAGTCATGGGTCGAGCTTGTTTGACGAATAATTTTATTGTGTCGCTTATGAGCTGGGATATCAAAAGGCCTAACGCGAAAAACATAGTTTGTAGCTCACGACGAAAAATGAAATGGGAGATGAACCCGCCGAGGCTGATGAAGACGGGGACGAGGGAGATCCAGGCTAAGAAATGGCCTAATGGGTCTCCGGCTTGGTATCGAACATGGGTTAATGTTATTGCTCGTAATTTGGTTGACATTGTTGGGATGATTCAGTTATGAGATTCGTGATTTAAGTTTTGGATTGATTGCCTATGTTGGTTAACGACCTTATATCCATGCATTAACTAACCAACAGTTTATTTTTAGAAATAATATATGTTTTAAGGTTATATGTTAAGTTTAGTGATCATTTATTTTTGTTTTCTAAGTTTTAATTGAGTCATTTAATCTTATAGCCTTATATATTTTAATACTTTTAACTAAATCATCTCAATAATCGTGTTAAAGTGTTGTGTCATTACTGATTACACGCATTGACTGCTAATATTTGATTGTGTTAAACGTGTTGTGTCGGGTAACTCACTTTTCTAGTCATGTCCGTATTGGTGTTTAATAAAATGTGTCGTGTTCGTGTTTACTAGCCGTATTGAAAACATGTAATCTCGTGGTCGGCGCGTTTAACATAACATGACACGTTTCGTCAGCTCTAGTGTGGAGCTTGTGTTATAGATTAAATAGGATCCTCTTCCTCCATGTTACATTGTTGTCCCTTGTAAGTTTTAAAATTTTCAAATTCCTAAATAGGGAAGAGCTCGGTACTAGTACCGAAAATCGTAAAAAATGGGTACTGGTACATAAACGATCAGTATGGTACTGGTATTTGAAAGTTAAATCGGTAAAATATTGGTACCGTACCGGTACAATTACTGAAAGTACTAGTATCGAAAATGACAAAAAGTTGGTACCCGAAAAAAATTTGGTACGAAAATTTGGCACGGTACCCAATATTAGACTACACGATGTCATGAGGACAAGGGTAGAGCCACCACCCTGCCACATAGACCTTGAGGGCCTTGCACTCCATGACTCCACAACACAAAAGGGAAGGGGTGGTGAAAGACAATGGGACAACGACAAAGAGGCTAAAAAGTCAAGTAGATGAAGGTTTGAAATGGGACAACACCCGTGGTGTGACATCCGTCACTTTTTCATTATAATATATATATATATATATATATATATATTTAATTAATAATAATAATAATAATAATAATAATAATAATAATCTTGCTAGAGAAAACACCCAAAACTTAATACCCATTCTTTATAATCCAACAACATACCCCCAACCCAACACCCTTAGGCTCAAATCTGATCCAGAAGCCCAGAAACGAGCCCACACAGATAGCCCATCTATCCAGGCCCATTAACAGTCCAGCCCACCTGTCCCCCTCCCCTCTTGATTCAGTTAACAAAAAAAAAATAGGAAAAATGTGTGTCCTTGCCGGGTCTCGAACCCGAGTAACCACACACACACACACGCGCCTTAATCAGCTGGGCCACACACTTCAGTTGGTTTTAATCCAACTTAAATTTTATTTAAGGTCAAAACAGTCTGTTGCCTTCTTCTTCCTTGTGGACGCGTACATCAGCAACAGCAGATTGAAATAATTTTTTTTTTCTCTTTTTTTTTACCAATCCTTTGATTGAGCCATCAATTATACAATTATGGTTATAACCCGTGAAATCCGGCCTACAATGACTCTATAACGCGTTGATTATAAACCAATTGATACCAAAATTATCAAGAACACGCGTCAAACTTAATAACTCGGTCAACCATTCCAAATCGAACACCAAGATGTTTTCCCTATAAATTGAAGACCCTCTAGCCTGCTACATTCGCAGAACAAACTCTCTCAACTCTCAATTTCACCTAATAATTCTATGTTCTTGCTTTACGAATCACGTTTTGACTTGGGCTTTGACCGACCAAATCATATTCAAATCCTCCTTGTAAGTGTGTTTTTCTTTGTGGGTTTTGATGACCGGCCTATGCACAACATTTACCCTAAGATTAATTGGGTGAATGTTGTGTGAATCGACCGATTGTAATTATTAGGGTTTCGTATGATATTTGGGGAAGATGACAACTTATCACGTCTGTTTATATAAAAAACGAAACAAAATCCAATCACAAATTGATCCTCAGATCAGTTGGTTGTGTCTGGTGTCCCACAGCCGAGTCACGCGGGTTCGAGTCCCGGCTACTGCTCTTTTTGTTTCTTTTTATTTCTTTAAAACAAAACTATTTTATATATATATATATATTAAACCTTTTAATCTTTTAAATTCATTTTAAAATATGAAAACTATTTTATAAATTCTAAAAAAATTATATTTGTTTAATCAGAGATAAAAGTTTTATTTATAATTTTTATTTTTCAGAAATTCATTTATTTAGTATTTATAATAATTAAATCATTTTTATACTATTATATTTATAAAAATCCATTTATATATCAAAACAATTTTATTAAATTCTCCAAAAATTATCCTGACTTTTTATAAGGATAAACTTTACTGAAATAATTTTTAATTCAGTAAAATCATTTATTTTATATTTTTAATCAATTTTTGTTAGATTTAATCATAATTAAATCATAATAAATTCAATTTTCATTGTTTTTGCACCAAAATTTTACACAATTTATTTTTATATATTTAGAACAGAAACATGATTTTTAAAATAGAAATTCTTTAATTTTAGTATTTTTGAATATTAAAGTTAAGTTTTGGCAATTTGTAATAAATAGATTTAAAAATCTATTTTAAAGGAAATAATTTTGCAAAAATTATTTTTATACTTTAAACACATTCTTGTAACCATCTTAAGTTTAAATTTCATAAAAAGATTTTTAGTTATTTATTTACTAAATTTCTCTCAATTGGCGAATATTTTTAATAATAATCAAACAAACATTTATCCCCAAATTCGAAGCCCTAGAAATACATATATCCTAGAGTTATTTCCCTTACACATTTTCTAATACTTTAGGTTGATCATTTGGGAGTAATCTCAATTCATATTTCGTTGTCCAAGTCCAATTACAAGCTATTACGTAAACAGTGAGTATTCCTATCCCCTTTTCGCTTTTATACATTTTTGGGGTGTTACATGTACACTATTACAATTTCAAATACAAGATTACATTTTTACAATACAATTCTAGTACTATGTGCATTGCTTACAACGTGCTTTATGCTTAGACAATACATGTGGATTACATTTGTACTTAGTGAAATCATTAACATGGTACAAGCCGACCTTAACATTGGATAGCGCTATTTGGATTGACAACCCGCCTAGATTGATTCTCCCCCTTTTTCATCGGAGAATCCGTGGCCATTGTTAAGTTATCATCCATTTATTGGTTGAGTACACTACAGTTCATACAGTACATTATACAGTCACAGGGTTGATTTCGCTCAATTGTATGATACATAGTTTACATATTTGCACTGTAGCTTGCACTTGAATTGTATAACTTTTTAACCTACTATATATATCAAATCTAGGAATGTTCACCAACATTTCAAATGTTGACCAAATCTATTTTGTACATGTTTCAGGTGCAGTTTGATCTAGTGCTTTAGCAAGGAACATTTAGTGCCTTATTTTAATTCAGTTATTTCAATATTTACATTTCATTTAGACAATGTATTTTCCATTTCCATGTAAGACAATTTTGATTATTTAATAATATTTACATTTTAGTACCATGAGCTTTTGAACAATCGTCACTACGTGGCACCTCGATGATTCCGCCATCGGTTGGGGTGTTACAGATTGGTATCAGAGCCATGGTTATAGGGAATTAGGTTATTAGATAAAATGACCTAGACTATAACCGAACTTTAACTTGCATGCATTATATTCCCTGAATTACCCTACCCCTCATTTCTCCCTACTTTCCTCCTCCTATCTTTCCCTTCTTCCCTCTCTCTATTCTTCTTATCTTTCATCATGGTGCATAGAGATGGTGTCCTACAAAGAGTGGAAAGTTTACATCATCATGGAATAGGAACAGTACCTTTATGAAGACACTCTTAGACATAATACCTACTCTTATTTTACTCCTTCAAAGTTGTTGAACTTTAATGAGTGTGATAAGGACACGTGCAATCTGGAAGGGTGGACGCCTGTACACTGGGTTTTCTGGCATAGGCAAGCATAGCGCATAAATCCATTTACGGACCTGTTATGCTTACCTGGGGATTCCTGGAGTGAGTGTCCACTTATAGGCTAAAGCATGTCTTCTTTGATCACCATTGGGTTTAATTCCTTTGAAAAGTCAACGTTCTTGTTGAGCTTTACGGCTAGACAAGGGCACTCCAAGCATTTTGTACAAGTTTTTCCAATAATACCCTCTCGTTTCATATACGATACTTTGCATATCATGATTGCTTACAAGATCACATCTTCATAATCAGCTGTACGATTATACACTTACATTTTCTAATCTCATGATTATTAATTAACTACCTTATAGATGTCTGCTCGCCGCATGCTCCGTGATGCCAGCCAACGCCCTGTTCGTGCTTCAGGACGACGTTCTGATCGTCGCCTCGCATCTTTAGTCGCCGAGCAAATTGCTGCAGTGATCCCAAACCTTGTCGGTGAGATAACCCAGAATAGTAACAGTGCCAACACAGGAAGTACGACTCAATTTCGGTGTACCTTCAAACACTTTAACTCCTGTAACCCCACAAAATTCACTGGTGAGGAGGGTGCTACTGGCCTCCTCCAATGGTTTGAAAGCATGGAGAGTACTTTTGTGAACAGTGAATGTCCTGATGAACTCCGCGTTCGCTATGCCACTAGTGTCCTTCAAAAGGGGGCGCTAACCTGGTGGAATGGCGAAAAACGCAATCGAGGAGCGGATGTTGCTTTATCCTTATCTTGGGCTGAAGTTAAGGAACTCATGATCGCCAAATTCTGCCCTAGGAACGAAGTCAGGAAACTAGAGGAAGAGTTCCATGGACTGAAACAAGACAGTGGTGAGAATCTTGCATATAATACCCGATATCACGAACTTAGCATACTGGTCCCACACATGGTCACCCCAGTCTCTCGAGCAATCGAAAAATATATCGAGGGATTACCTGACCTGATTCAAGACGTTGTCACTGGAGGCAAAGCCACTACGGTAGAAGAAGCCATCCAACTTGCAGCCACATTAACAGACAAACACGTAAGGAAAGGAAACTTGGTTAGGAAGGGCACCAAGACACCTACTGAGAAAACCACCCATGTTGATGAACAACCTAAGATTGTTTTAGCAAAGGTCGCCACTACTGCTTCGAACTCTAAGAAACGAATGGGCGATAATCAGAACCATGCTGTTGTTGATCCGGTGGCTCAGCCTCCTATCAAGAAAGCCTACACGGGAATCCATCCTCAATGCAACACCTGCAAATATCATCACCCTGCAAACCTTCCATGTCGTCAATGCACTAGATGTGGAAGGTTTGGACACTTTGTTTCCACTTGTCGAGTAATGGTTGGGACACAGAGTAATCATCAAACAGCTACCCAGGAACCACTACGGATTACTAACGGTCGGGCATGTTATCATTGTAGGGACCCTAACCATATGCTACCTCAATGTCCCAAATTGAACAATGTAAACCTGGTGGCACATGGACGAGCTTTCAATAACAATATCAACGAAGCAGACGATCAGGATGACGTTAATCCCACTGGTTAAGCCATGGATGAAATCTTCCCAAGACTCGAGAAATCCAATACCCGTGTTTTCATTTTCTTGATTCTATTATCATTTTATACCCAACTTTGTCGCACTCATTAGCATACAACATCTAGAAATTTCCTCACGTATTATTGTGTATTAACACCGATTGGAAATTTATTATATTGATTACGTTTATCTTAATCATACAAGATTCTACCTTATTTGAAACGTTTGGACTTGATACTTGATCTTACAGATGCTTTTCTAAGAAAACATCATTGATTATTACATGAAACTAGATTTTTCCCTTAATTTGACTACGCATTGAACATCTAATTATTCATGATACTCGTAAACATTTAATTATTCATGATAACACTTACACTTAATGGTTGTAGTACTTACAAACTTGCTTGCATAAACATGCTAACAATTTGCAATCTATGTGAATAATAATTGCTGCACTTAATAGAGGTCATCATGCCTTTTTCAACAGTCGGGAGAGGCCCTACAACCTGCTCCACGACTGGTGGAGGCTATCAAACATACTCAACGATTGGTAGAGGTCACTATGCCTTTTCAAACAGTCGGGAGAGGCCCTACAACCTACTCCACGGCTGGTGGAGGCTATCGGACCTGCTCAACAATCGGTGGGGTCATAGAAGGACACAAAACTTTAATGTAAGGTAAATTGATGATTCCGGTCCGGAACGTAATCATGAATTTACAGGTGCGTTAAGGTAGTGTGAAATTCTATTAGAGTTTTTGGAAAGGCGTCCAGTACGTTTTCAAGGTATCAAAGGTATGGTGGGTTAGCTGCGGTACACCCTGTATACAAACACTAATGATGCATTGAAAGTGAGACTGGAAGTCGAACCAGGAACAAACTCTGTTTGCTTGTTAGTTCATTTAGTCTTTTATAGTCAACCAACTCGTACATTTATTTTAGGAGTCCTAAAACTTGAAGTAGTGATTTACTAGATTCTTACTCTCTTTACCCTTTCGAGACGAACCTAATCCAATCCTTGACTCACACCTATCAGACCTTTTACCCAAATCATTCGAAATTTCCAAACCACAGTTATCTTAATTTTACCCTAGCATCCATAACCCTATGTTACTATTAACTTCGGGACGAAGTTTCTAAAAGTAGGGGATGCTATGACATCCGTCACTTTTTCATTATAATATATATATATATATATATATATTTAATTAATAATAATAATAATAATAATAATAATAATAATAATAATAATAATCTTGCTAGAGAAAACACCCAAAACTTAATACCCATTCTTTATAATCCAACAACATACCCCCAACCCAACACCCTTAGGCTCAAATCTGATCCAGAAGCCCAGAAACGAGCCCACACAGATAGCCCATCTATCCAGGCCCATTAACAGTCCAGCCCACCTGTCCCCCTCCCCTCTTGATTCAGTTAACAAAAAAAAAATAGGAAAAATGTGTGTCCTTGCCGGGTCTCGAACCCGAGTAACCACACACACACACACGCGCCTTAATCAGCTGGGCCACACACTTCAGTTGGTTTTAATCCAACTTAAATTTTATTTAAGGTCAAAACAGTCTGTTGCCTTCTTCTTCCTTGTGGACGCGTACATCAGCAACAGCAGATTGAAATAATTTTTTTTTCTCTCTTTTTTTACCAATCCTTTGATTGAGCCATCAATTATACAATTATGGTTATAACCCGTGAAATCCGGCCTACAATGACTCTATAACGCGTTGATTATAAACCAATTGATACCAAAATTATCAAGAACACGCGTCAAACTTAATAACTCGGTCAACCATTCCAAATCGAACACCAAGATGTTTTCCCTATAAATTGAAGACCCTCTAGCCTGCTACATTCGCAGAACAAACTCTCTCAACTCTCAATTTCACCTAATAATTCTCTGTTCTTGCTTTACGAATCACGTTTTGACTTGGGCTTTGACCGACCAAATCATATTCAAATCCTCCTTGTAAGTGTTTTTTTCTTTGTGGGTTTTGATGACCGGCCTATGCACAACATTTACCCTAAGATTAATTGGGTGAATGTTGTGTGAATCGACCGATTGTAATTATTAGGGTTTCGTATGATATTTGGGGAAGATGACAACTTATCACGTCTGTTTATATAAAAAACGAAACAAAATCCAATCACAAATTGATCCTCAGATCAGTTGGTTGTGTCTGGTGTCCCACAGCCGAGTCACGCGGGTTCGAGTCCCGGCTACTGCTCTTTTTGTTTCTTTTTATTTCTTTAAAACAAAACTATTTTATATATATATATATTAAACCTTTTAATCTTTTAAATTCATTTTAAAATATGAAAACTATTTTATAAATTCTAAAAAAATTATATTTGTTTAATCAGAGATAAAAGTTTTATTTATAATTTTTATTTTTCAGAAATTCATTTATTTAGTATTTATAATAATTAAATCATTTTTATACTATTATATTTATAAAAATCCATTTATATATCAAAACAATTTTATTAAATTCTCCAAAAATTATCCTGACTTTTTATAAGGATAAACTTTACTGAAATAATTTTTAATTCAGTAAAATCATTTATTTTATATTTTTAATCAATTTTTGTTAGATTTAATCATAATTAAATCATAATAAATTCAATTTTCATTGTTTTTGCACCAAAATTTTACACAATTTATTTTTATATATTTAGAACAGAAACATGATTTTTAAAATAGAAATTCTTTAATTTTAGTATTTTTGAATATTAAAGTTAAGTTTTGGCAATTTGTAATAAATAGATTTAAAAATCTATTTTAAAGGAAATAATTTTGCAAAAAATATTTTTATACTTTAAACACATTCTTGTAACCATCTTAAGTTTAAATTTCATAAAAAGATTTTTAGTTATTTATTTACTAAATTTCTCTCAATTGGCGAATATTTTTAATAATAATCAAACAAACATTTATCCCCAAATTCGAAGCCCTAGAAATACATATATCCTAGAGTTATTTCCCTTACACATTTTCTAATACTTTAGGTTGATCATTTGGGAGTAATCTCAATTCATATTTCGTTGTCCAAGTCCAATTACAAGCTATTACGTAAACAGTGAGTATTCCTATCCCCTTTTCGCTTTTATACATTTTTGGGGTGTTACATGTACACTATTACAATTTCAAATACAAGATTACATTTTTACAATACAATTCTAGTACTATGTGCATTGCTTACAACGTGCTTTATGCTTAGACAATACATGTGGATTACATTTGTACTTAGTGAAATCATTAACATGGTACAAGCCGACCTTAACATTGGATAGCGCTATTTGGATTGACAACCCGCCTAGATTGATTCTCCCCCTTTTTCATCGGAGAATCCGTGGCCATTGTTAAGTTATCATCCATTTATTGGTTGAGTACACTACAGTTCATACAGTACATTATACAGTCACAGGGTTGATTTCGCTCAATTGTATGATACATAGTTTACATATTTGCACTGTAGCTTGCACTTGAATTGTATAACTTTTTAACCTACTATATATATCAAATCTAGGAATGCTCACCAACATTTCAAATGTTGACCAAATCTATTTTGTACATGTTTCAGGTGCAGTTTGATCTAGTGCTTTAGCAAGGAACATTTAGTGCCTTATTTTAATTCAGTTATTTCAATATTTACATTTCATTTAGACAATGTATTTTCCATTTCCATGTAAGACAATTTTGATTATTTAATAATATTTACATTTTAGTACCATGAGCTTTTGAACAATCGTCACTACGTGGCACCTCGATGATTCCGCCATCGGTTGGGGTGTTACACGTGGAAATCTCCCCATAAAAATCTCCCCATAAAAAGGGGCAACACACAAGATATTGAGGAAGTAGTGTGGTGTGAGTGGCTTGGGGGGCTTGCCTTCCCGTCTCCACGCCTCTATATTCTTTAGTCTTGCATGGTAAATTTTTGAATAACACATGTTAGCATGTACTTATAAAAAGTAAAATTTAGGTAAATATTTAAAGAAATTCATCTAAAATTGAAACTGAAATAAACATATAAAATTTATTCACATATTTAATAATTGTAAAAATACAAATTTATCATTTTTTTACATCCAACAAAGCTTGATCACCAGTAATCACCCATATACGTAATCACCCATATACACCCATAGGAAAAAAAACTACTAAAAAAATATCATTCAGGTACACCATGGATAAGGCCACTCAAACTATTAGGGCTGTTCAAATTGCTCGCCGCTCGTGGATCGCTCGTCGCTCGTTCGGAAAATGCTCAAAAAATGCTTGCTCGATCTTCAGCTCGGTTGTATATGAGCAGATCGGCTCGGTTCGGTTTGTAAATGAGCCAAGCACGAGCAAAGGTACGCTCGGCTCGGTTCGGCTTGAATAAATTTTTATTTATTTAATAATAAATATACACATAATTTACAGATAAATTTATGGCTTTATATATAAGATTTTATTGGATTTGACTCAATATATGCAAACAAAATATAACCAGCCCACTTAACTTAATAAAAAAATTAACACTAGATTTAATAGTAAAACAATAAGTCATGAGGTGACAGTCTTGACTTCTTTATGTTATTAGTCGTCCATCGCTAATTGTCGCTTAATATCACACTTACGTCACAATGCAACAACTCCAGTCTCAATCTAAGCCTCATCCTTGGACACTGGGATCTCAATATTAGTGTTATCATCGGACATTTCGACCTTATTGTCACCTGACAATGAAAACATCAAAGGAAACATCCCAATTTTATGATCGTCCATATTATTCTCCGCTCGATTTTCGCTCGGCGCTCGCTCGCAAAATTTGTGCTCGAAGAATGCTCGTTCGTTTTTCGGCTCGATTGTAAACGAGTCGCTCCGCTTGGTTCGGTTTGTAAACGAGCCAAGCACGAGCAAAGCTCCGCTCAAATCGGCTCGGCTCGTGAACAGCCCTACAAACTATAGCTCCCGCCAAGGATTACATACAGTATTGACCGCTGGTTATTCTGTCCGCCACCAATTTTAGAGGAAACCCATCTCCAAGAGGTGTTGCCGTCACTAACTCTAGAAAACCCCCGCATTATCTATACTATATTATAATACATGAGGGAATGGTAGTTTAAGATACCAAAATGTTAAAAACTTTATTTTCTTTAACAACCCTAAGGGGTTGTTTGGTTGATTAAGTGTTGAATCATTAAGAGGTCTGAATGGTTAAGAGGCTCTGAATGATTAAGTGCTGAATGGTTAGCGATGCACCAAGTCTGAATGATTCAGCTCTTAATCATTCCATTCATAGCCTTTTTTAGGTTGAAACACACAGTCTGAATGTTGAACCATTCAGAGCTGAATGATTCAAAGCCTCATTAAGAGGCTACCAAACAGGCCCTAAAATGAGAGTAAAATAGTCATTGAAACACTATTACACTTTAGTACCTCATTTTAGTTACACTTTAATTCCCTTATTTTTGTTAGTATTTACACTTTTCTCCCATCCCCTACAAAATTATGATTCTTTTATTTAATCATATCATAACTTTTAAACTATTATGTTTGAAAATAACGTGACGACCTGGTCATTTTTGTCGACATTTTAATCGACCATAACTTTTTTGTACGTTAATATTATCTAAACAAATACACCACAAAAACCAACATTATTCTCTTTAATTTGAATATAGTATTTCTATTACTTTTTAATTAAAAAATTGATATGTTAAGTGATTAACATTGTCTAATGGTGAACAATAATTGAATCGTTATCCAAAACTAAACAAAAAATAGAAGAAATCAAACCAAAATTAACTAATTCAAAATGAATATTTTATGTAATTATACCTCCATTTCATATACTTATAAGTAAATATTTTAGCTAAAGTTTGGTTATGAACCAAAATTAACTGAACCGAACTGAAAACTGACAATCTAACCAAAAAACCAAACCAATTAACCGATTGGTTAATAGGATCAATCAGCTGATGGCTTCAGTTTTGGTTTCTAAACTAAATCATGCATGCCTTTAGAAGTGCATGTGTTATTTGCCGCATTGTGCGGACATTATTCTAAAATAATTAGAGCTTTACAAATATTTATGGTAATTTACAAAAAAAAAATAGACTTCTAAAATTTAGAGTTTTAGAATTGTATGAGCATGTATAACAAATTAACATAAAGTGTGGAGACGATAACATCACATGGCCTTTTTGTTGTTACAAAATTTTGATTTATGAACATATAGGGTTTATAGATAATATTATTTGTGATAAAAACTTGCATGTTGGGACTGTTTATGTTGTATGATCATGATGTGTTACATGTTTATGGTAATATTTGGGCGATAATACGGTCATACGATACGTTAGGGATGAGTTCTTAACATAGCTGAAAACGGCCAGATTGCATGCTCTGACTTGTAGGCTCTGTAACGTGGCTTTAAACTATCTGTTTTAATTGTTTCTTGATTTTAGCATGTCGTACATGGGCTTATCTTTCTGGAATGGGTAAGATCATGCGATTTGGTGTTCGTTTGATATGTTTTTTGAATTTTATTTAAATAAAGGTCTAATCTGATTTTCAGATTAATATTTTGGGTCAACCTTAAACGACCATAACTTGAGTTTTACAAAGAGTTAGGTTATGAAATTTGGACAGTAGGTTGACATCGGAAAAACTTGGCTTTTTCAACTATATTCATCCCGTTTGGATGAATACACAATTTTTGGAAAATTTTCTAGTAAACTGATCTGACAAAAGTGTTTTCTGAACCTAGATGTAATGTATGATTTTTCATAATTTTTGTGTATGGTTTTATCTCAAAACAAATATGTGGACAAGACGTATGGCTTCCAGGAATATTCTGTAAAAATTTGGAAGTCTAGTTCATTGTGTAAATATTTTTAATAAAATCGTTTTCATAGCGCATAATCTGTCCTAAAAACGCAGATTATGATATGTGCGCATATGTGCTTATTTGGAGTCTTGTATGAATTGCTTATGACTTGAACTTGTATGTGCACTTATATGAGATGAAATTGAAGCGTATAACTTATGTAAATCATAACATTCACCAATGGGTTCGTTGGCTTTACTTGTGCATGTAGTTACACTTTTTGTCACTTAAATGGTTTCACAACATACGTTTTGGACAAACGAGTTATGTGGTGTATTGTATGTACACACATACTCACATGATATCACATGTAATAGGGAGTCGGTAGCACGTCTTTATTTGTGAAGTTTGGATCATTTGCTTGCAACCTAAGGTGAGTTTCACTACTCTTTTCTCAAAAGCATGCGTCTCAGGTTGATACAACTTACTTAATTTTTCATAGTCCGGTTTGGGACTACTTTTACATCCTGAGTTTGGGGTGCGTCACGCGCCTCGCGGTATAAACCTCGCAGTGGAAATTTGAGGGTGTGACAGATTGGTATCAGAGCCATTGGTTATAGTGAACTAGGATTTGCATTCCAGTCTATAATCATCATAGCATAAGTACTACATTAGTTACACACACAACATTAGTGCACAACTGATTATCTTCTTGATTACGTATACTGATCTAACATATGGCACGAAACCATGACTAACCCCACTCATAGAAATTATTTGTATCGTGCTATCGAGGGGCAACAAGCTCCATCACTCGATCCTTATCAACGTCCAGCTTCATCACAGGATCCACATTGGGATACCGGCCGTTGGCTTTGGTTTACCGACATGTTGCACTCTTGGGTTGTAGGTTATGGAGTGCCAGCTAGAGTACCTCCCATTGTAGATTCATAGGAGAGATCACTTGCAGGTATGGTGAGGCACGTTCATACTGAGTTGGACAATGCCTTCACTGCGGTGCAGCAGTTTAAGTGAACCCAAAAGTGCAACATGTCGGTAAACCAAAGCCAACGGTCGGTATCCCAATGTGGATCCTGTGATGAAGCTGGACGTTGATAAGGATCCAGTGATGGAGCTTGTTGCCCCTCGATAGCACGATACGAATAATTTCTATGAGTGGGGTTAGTCATGGTTTCGTGCCATATGTTAGATCAGTATACGTATTAAAGAAGATAATCAGTTGTGCACTAATGCTGTGTGTGTAACTAATGTAGTACTTATGCTATGATGATTATAGACTAGAATGCAAATCCTAGTTCATTATAACCAATGGCTCTGATACCAATTTGTCACACCCTCAAATTTCCACTGCGGGGTTTATATCGCGAGGCGCGTGACACACCAGGATCCCATAGCCATAACTCATAAGAACGACTCTAAATGCCCAACCCATTTAGTTCGTTTTAAAAATCAAGTTAAACGTTCAACCAAAAGTTTAAAATAACGCGTAAGCGTAAAGAAAGTATCAAAGTAAAACATCCTACGCAAAAACACCGTGCCCATAAGTAAAGTAGCGTAATTAAACCAAAATAAGTTTTATTAATGTTTATAACCCAACGACACCAATGATGCATGCCTAACGTGCTCCGTACCTAGCGACCTGCAAAAGCATGCTATCGTGTGTCAACATAAAGTTGGTGAGTTCACAAAATAAATGAGTGAATGCGTGGGTTTCCAAAACCACGTAACCAAGTAAATGTGTAGGTCTCCCAGACCATGTAACAAAAAGTAAACCGCTAATTCACATGCCAGGGGTAGCTAACCTACTCATGACAACTAACGCCGGTAATACCGAACTGCTAAACAACGAGATCCCACAATAGTGAGCAAAGTGCCTTGCATCATTGTCTATCAACAATGATAATAAATGTTAAGTTATAGTTCACACGCTCCCAGCACGATGTGAGGTTTGTGAAACCTAATACCGCTATTAACTAGGTAACCCGCTTGTCCACCCGACAATTCATTCGGTATTTAGAAGGACTTCAATGATAGAGTTGGTTTAGTTCATCAAGGACATAAAGCATGAATTAATGAAATCCGATTCACCCCGTGAACCAAAGCACCCCAAACCCGGGATGTAAAAGTAGTCCCAAACCGGACTATGAAAAAGTAAGTAAGTTGTCTCAACCCGAGACGCATGCTTTTGAGAAAAGAGTAGTGAAACTCACATTAGGTTGCAAGCAAATGATCCAAATTTCACAAATAAAGACGTGCCATCGACCTCCTATTACATGTGATATCATGTGAGTATGTGTGGACATACAATACACCACATAAACCCTTTGTCCAAAACGTTTAATGTTGTGAAACCATTTAAGTGACAAAAAGTGTAACTACATGCACAAGTAAAGCCTACGAACCCATTGGTGAACGTTATGATTTACATCAGTTATACACTTTAATTTCATCTCATATAAGTGCACATACAAGTTCAAGTCATAAGCAAGTCATACAAGACTCCAAATAAGCACATATGCGCACATATCATAATCTACATTTTTAGGACAGATTATGCGCTATGAAAATGATTTTATTAAAAATACTTACACAATGAACTAGACTTCCAAATTTTTACTGAATATTCCTGGAAGTCCATACGTCGTGTCCATATTTTTGTTTTGAGATAAAACCATACACAAAAATTATGAAAAATCATACATTACATCTAGGTTCAGAAAACACTCTTGTCGGATCAGTTTACTAGAAAATTTCCAAAAATTGTGTATTCATCCAAACGGGATGAATCCACTCGGAAAAGCCAAGTGTTTCCGATGTCAACCTACTGTCCAAATTTCATAACCTAACTCTTTGTAAAACTCAAGTTATGGTCGTTTAAAGTTGACCCAAAATAATAATCCGAAAACCAGATTACCTTTATTTAATTAAAGTTCCAAAAACATATCAAACGAACACCAAATCGCATGATCTTACCCATTCCAGAAAGCTAAGACAATGTATGACATGCTAAAATCAAGAAACAATTAAAACAAATAGTTAAACCCATGTTACAGAGCCTCCAATTCGAAGCATGCAATCTGTCCGTTTTCAGTTATGTTAAGAACTCATCCATAACGCATCATATGACCATATTATCGCCTAAATATTACCTACACATGTAACACATTACGATCATACAATATAACGGTTCCAATATGCAAGTTTTTATCACAAATATTAATATTTATAAACCCTACATTTTCATAAATCAAGATTATGCATTAACATGTAGTACATCACATAATATTCACAAAAACATAATGTTTAACATGTTAATCTTTTATAACACTCATGTTTTAATTTTTAAAAGTTTACCTCAGACCTGGACAATCGAGTTTTTAGTGTTTTAAAACATAATAAAGAAGATTAAAACACAAAGGATTAGAAGCACTTCGCAATCACGAACTGAACACCTTCCAAGCATTCCGTATGATGTTCTTGAGCCTTAGCAGGTGTTGAGGATATATATTTTCGTAATGAGGTGTTTAGAGGCCGATTAGGGTTGTGTGATTATGAAAAGTGGGGTTAAAAATCAATTTATAGAGGTTTAGGTCGGTTTCCACAAACTGGGCCTAATATATTTTTTTTAAGCTGTTGGGCTGCTTGCCTTATCTTTACGCGTGACAGCCCAAAGGTGGATGGCTGATAGGCGCGTCTTCTGCCTAACTCCTAAATAGTTGTCCAACCTTATTTTATTACTATTATTTTTTTTCTCTGCACGTTTGTCGTTTCTTAGGAACACCACATCTAACATAGCAGATAAGATAAAGGAGGAAGATTAAGATGGTTTGGTCATGTGAAGCGGAGACATACGACAGCCCCAGTCAGAAGAGTGGAACACCTCACGGTGGAGGGGAGGAGGAGTAGAGGCAGACCCAAATTGACTTGGGTCGATCGGATTAGACAAGATTTGTTAGAATTGCACCTCTTAGAGGATATGGTCCAAGATAGGAATTCGTGGAGACGTAGGATTAAAGTTAAAGATTTTTAGGATTTAAGATTACTTAGGATTTAGGGTTGGCCTCTATGCATGTATATATATATATAAATATATCTGTATGTTGTATCATGTTATACATCCACTATTTTATTTTATTTTATTTTTTGTTTTTTTAGTGTTTAGTGATTGCCTAATTATTCATTAATATACAGTGTGCATTTTTGTTTTTGTCGAGTCGGGGGTCTCTCTGGAAGCAGCCTCTCTATCTCTAAAGATAGGGGTAAGGTTTGCCTACATCCTACCCTCCCCAGACCCTACGAATAGCGTCGCTATTAGTGGGATTTCCTGGGTACGGTTGTTGTTGTTGTTGTTGTTGTTGTTGTAGTTGTATAAAATCATGTGCGTTGCGCGTTTTACAATTAAGATTTAGATAGGTGTTAATCAATCAATGAATTATACAATCGAGATTCCATTTTGGTTGTAAACGTTAAAAAAAATAAAGAAATCTACACATAAGGTAACACATGAAATTTGTAACGAAATTACATAAGATTATGTTAATTTATATTAATAGTATATAATATAATAAATTTTTTTAATAAAATAATATGAATAAAATAATAGTATATAATATATTAATTAGGGATGAGCATACAAGGCCGAATACCGATCCCGTCCCGATCCCGTACCGAACCGATACCGAACCGAGTGGTTTCGGGATCGGTACCCATATTTATGGATTTCCGTTTTGGTATTATCGGTATCGGCACGGGATCGGTATGGTATCGGTATTTTAAGGTAAAATACCGATACCATACCGGTACCGTATCGATACCGAACAATGGTTTCGGTATTATTGGTATCGGTATGGTATCAGTATTTTACCATACCGGTACCGTACCGATACCAAACCGTTCGGT
The DNA here is from genome assembly GCA_030844895.1 of Ambrosia x helenae. Classification (NCBI taxonomy): domain Eukaryota; kingdom Viridiplantae; phylum Streptophyta; class Magnoliopsida; order Asterales; family Asteraceae; genus Ambrosia; species Ambrosia x helenae. The sequence continues at coordinate 34,728,168 of CM061232.1, forward strand.
ATCGGTATTGTCGAGATCGGTATAGTATATTAATAGTATATAATATAATATATTAATAGTATATAATATAATAAAGTTTTGAAATAAAATAATAATAATAATATAAATAAAATAATAATTGTTAAATAACAAGGCCTATTAACAAACAAGTATTATGAAGAGAATAAGAAAAGGGAGAGTTCTTTCATTGAGATAGATATCCCTAATAGCAATACAATGATCATTATTTATAGGACTCTAGTAATAAATATAGACATAAATGAGATAGGAGTTAGTAAGATGGATAGTCATTATTAATAACATTATTTATAACACTCCCCCTTGACTATCCATCTCATACGCTTTTAGATGCCGCCTCATTAAAAACCTTGCAAGGAAAACCCAATGGGACAAAACCTTAGCTAAGGAAAAAAGAGTGCAGCGCGTATTTATCTCCCCCTGATGATGATCAGTTAAGCTCCTTGAGTTGACGCATCCCAATCCCATGAACCAACTTCTTGAATGTTGAGGTTGGAAGTGATTTGGTAAACAAGTCTGCCAAATTTTCGCTGGAACGAATTTGTTGGACGATAATATCTCCATTCTTTTGCAGATCGTGTGTAAAGAAGAACTTTGGTAGAATGTGCTTTGTTCTATCACCTTTGATGTATCCTTCCTTAAGTTGAGCAATGCATGCTGCGTTGTCTTCATGTAAAATAGTTGGTCCCTCATCTTTCGAAGAAATACCACAAGACCCACGAATGTGTTGTATTACATTTCTTAACCAAACACATTCTCGACTAGCTTCATGAATCGCCAATATTTCAGCATGGTTAGATGATGTGGCTGTGATTGTTTGCTTTACAGAACGCCATGAAATTGCAGTACCTCCACTTGTGAATAAATATCCAGTTTGAGATCGTCCAGTGTGAGGATCAGACAAATACCCTGCATCAGCAAAACCAACCAAACTTGTTTTCGATTGGTTAGTAAAATACAAACCCATATCTTTTGTACCTTGAAGGTATCGAAATATTTGTTTTACCCCATTCCAATGCCTCTTTGTTGGGCATGAGCTATATCTTGCCAGTAAATTTAAAGAGAACGATATATCTGGTCGTGTATGGCTAGCAAGAAACATTAATGCACCAATTGCACTTAAGTATGGTACTTCTGGACCAAGAATTTTCTCTTCATCACTCGGAGGTCGGAATGGGTCTTTTACAACATCAAGCGACCTTACAACCATTGGGGTACTCAATGGATGAGATTTCTCCATATAAAACCTTTTGAGTAATTTCTCTATGTAAGTTTCTTGGTGCACAAGGATTCCACCCTTAAGGTGTTCAATTTGTAGCCCGAGACAAAACTTTGTCTTTCCAAGATCCTTCATTTCAAATTCTCTTTTCAAATATTCAACCGCCCTTTGTAGCTCCCCAAGAGTTCCAATTATATTTAAGTCATCAACGTATACGGCAATTATAACATATCCCGAGTTTGATTTTTTTATGAAGATACACGGGCATACTGAGTCATTTTTGTAACCTTCTTTCAACAAATACTCACTAAGGCGATTATACCACATACGCCCAGATTGTTTTAATCCGTATAATGATTTGTTCAGTTTAATTGAAAGATGTTCTCGAGAACTGGACTTACACGAGTTCGGCAATTTGAACCCTTCAGGTAGTTTCATGTAGATATCTGTATCAAGTGAGCCATAGAGGTAGGCTGTCACAACATCCATTAGACGCAGATCAATCCCTTCTTGTATTACCAGACTAAGAAGATAACGAAAAGTTGTCGCATCCACCACTGGAGAATATGTCTCCTCATAATCAATCCCAGGTCATTGCGAAAATCCTTGTGCAACTAATCTTGCCTTATATCGCACAATTTCATTTTTCTCATTACGTTTTCTCACAAAGACCCACTTATAGCCGACAGGCTTTACACCTTCAGGTGTATGGACCACTGGTCCAAAAACATCTCGTTTATTCAGGGAATCCAATTCTGCCTTAATCGCGTCTTTCCATCTTGGCCAATCATTTCTTTGTTTACATTCATCCATGGATTTTGGTTCTTAATCCTCATTGTTTCTCATTACTTCTAGCGCTACATTATATGAAAATTTGTCATCGACGTCGATTTCGTTTCGGTTCCATACCTTTCTAGACATGATATAATTTATTGAGATCTCTTCGTTTTCAGGTACCTGAGGTTCTTCTGGAACCATCATGTCTAGTGTCTCTTCAGGAGACTCATTTCTTGGTTTTACCGTTACCTTGACTTGACCATCTAAAGTATTTGCTCCTTTCTTCTTTCGAGGATTTTTATCTTTAGAACCGATTGGTCTACCACGTTTGAGGCGTGCATTAGACTCATTTCCAACATGTGGTAGTCCTTCTGGGACACTTATTCTTACTGGAGCATTGGCAGCTGGTATATGTGACTTTGTCACTCTCTTGGGGTCAGTGAATGCGTCTGGTAGTTGATTTGCTAATCCTTGTAAATGAATTATCCTTTGAACTTCTGTTTCACACTGTTTAGTTCGAGGATCAAGATGAGATAATGATAATTCATTCCAACTTAAATATTATTTTTCAGCTGCTTTTCATCTCCCCCTAGTGTTGGGAATGTTGATTCAACAAAATGACAATCACCAAATCGAGCCGTAAATAAATCTCCCGTTGATGGCTCCAAATACTTAATGATGGATGGTGATTCATACCCAACATATATCCCTAACCTCCTTTGAGGGCCCATCTTTGTTTGTTGTGGTGGAGCGATAGGTACATATACGGCACAACCAAAAATTCTTAGATGGGAAATATCTGGTTCCTGACCAAAAACCAACTTTAATGGGGAGGAAGTGTGATAACTCGTTGGCCTGATGTGAATTAGTGTTGCTGCGTGTAGAATTGCATGGCCCCAAGCAGATGTTGGTAATTTTGATTTCATAATCATAGGTCTTGCAACCATTTGGAGTCGCTTGATAAGCGATTCAGCAAGTCCATTTTGTGTATGTACATGAGGTACAGGATGCTCTACACTTATCCCAATGGACGTACAATAATCATTAAATGTTTGGGATGTAAATTCACCAGCATTGTCCAACCGAATTTTCTTGATGGGGTAATCTGGAAAATGTGCTCTTAACCTTATTAATTGAGCAAGTAGCCGTGCAAATGCCATATTACGACTTGATAGTAAGCACACATGTGACCATCTAGTTGATGCATCAATTAAGACCATAAAGTATCTGAATGGTCCACTAGAAGGGTGTATAGGTCCACATATGTCCCCATGTATTCTTTCCAAAAAACTCAGGGATTCTGTCGCCACCTTAATTGGTGATGGTCGAGTAATTAACTTCCCCTGTGAGCATGCAACACATGTAATGTCCTTAGACTGAGGAATCTTTTTGTTCTTCAAAGAATGTCCACATGAATTTTCTATAATTTTTCGCATCATTATTGATCCGGGATGGCCTAACCGGTCATGCCAAATGATAAAATTTTCTTGGTCCATAAACTTCTGGTTTATGACTGCATTTGTTTCAGCTGCACTAATTTTAGTACAATACAAACCAGAGGCAAGGGCGGGTAACTTTTCTAATACATGCTTTTTACCCGAAATCATATTTGTGATTTGAAGGTACTCATCATGTCCCTCACATGTAGTCTCAAGATGATATCCATTTAGACGGATATCTTTAAAACTTATTAGATTTCTTTGAGATAGTGGGGAAAATAATGCATTGTTAATTTTAAGTGGAGTTCCACTTTGTAGAATTATATATGCGACTCCAAAGCCTTCAATCAATTTTGATTTACCAGATATGGTACTAACGCTTGCCTCTTTTATAGATAGACTAGAGAAGTATTCTCTTTTCTGTAGAATTGTATTTGTAGTCGCACTATCTATTAGGCTTACATCTTCACCATTAATAGGAAGTTTAGTTAAACACTCCATATGCTTCAAAACAAAACAAAAGTTCATAAATAAAAGATATATTATGGTTCAAACATAACAAATCCCATAAAATGCCACAAAAGTTTTCAAAATGAAACATAACAAAATCTCAAACGAAACATCTTAAAAAAAACATAAAGGAAATATGATAATTTAAAATCAAAGCACTCATATGTAAGGAAAATTGCAAGCATCCAATTGAGTTGTATCAGCCACGATATCACCAGAATCAAGATTCGTTTGCTCAATGAGGAAATCATCATAATCCAGTTTAGTTGCATCAGTATGGTCTTTAGGATCACTAGGGACATCGACATTTCCATCTTCATATGTGAAATTTGTCTCTATTTCTTTCCCTTTTTCTTTTATTGATTGCTTGTAAAGCTCCACCAAGTGTTTGGGTGTCCGACATGTATGAGCCCAATGATTATTACTCCCGCATCGATAGCATGTATTTGATGGAGCCCCATTTTTCTTCTTACCTTTTTCAATATTGGATTTCTTTTCATTATCATGCAACTTTTGGTAATTACCTTTGTTTTTAAATTGAACACCATGATAATTCCCTCGACCATATCCATGTCCACGCCCACGACTACCTTGGTATCCACGACCACGACCACGACCACGTCCACGACCATGACTTCCACTTTGGCCATTATATGTTGCCACATTCACTTCTGGGAATGCGGCAGTACCAACTGGACGAGTCTCATGATTTTTCATTAGAAGCTCATTATTTTGCTCAGCCACAAGCAAACATGATATTAAGTCACTGTATTTGGTAAAACCCCTTTCACGATATTGTTGTTGCAAGACAATGTTTGAGGCGTGAAAGGTGGAGAATGTTTTTTCCAACATCTCCTTATCAGTAATATTTTCACCACATAGAATCAATTGTGATGTGATTCTAAACATTGCCGAGTTATACTCGCTTATAGACTTAAAGTCTTGCAACCTTAAATTGATCCATTCATAACGAGCTCTTGGTAATATCACCGTTTTTTGGTGATCATACCTTTCTTTCAGATTGGTCCATAGGACGAGTGGGTCTTTGATAGTAAGGTATTCACTTTTCAATGCCTCATGAATATGGTGGCGTAAGAAGATCATCGCCTTTGCTTTATCTTGGGTATTTGTTTTATTTCCTTCTTTAATTGTATCCCCAAGATTATTGGCATTCAAATGGATTTCAGCATCCAATACCCATGACAAATAATTCTTTCCAGTGATATCTAGAGCCATAAACTCAAGCTTTGCAAGATTCGACATGGTTAGCTATATCAAAATAACTGTGGATTAATATATGTTATTAAAATTGTAAACCCAAATATTAAACTTAAAGTAATATTAGTATTCAAAAAAATAGACAATAATGCAATAATAAACAGTTACGAAAATATAAAAAAAATCCTGTTTTAATATTTATGAAAAAGAAAAGATAGTGAAGTGGTCTTGGATTTTTACATCCATCTACAAATACAGTTCATGTTTTTTTTTGTTTCCCTTAAAATTATCATTAGACGTATGGACTACTCCTTCACTTATAAAACTAATAAGTTATAGTTTGGTCATTAAACTTGTTGTCACTAAAAAGGTTGTACGTATTGTATTCATTCAGGAGAGTCATTTAGTATTAAGATGCAATTTGTATAATATTGGGTCCCGAAAACCCTGTTTAGTATTTTAATCTATTTCTAGTCAACCCGAATTTGACCAAAGAAAACAGTATGCTTCAATCCAAATATGTTTCACCCACATAATTTTAACCAACTCAATATAATATATGAAAGAATCACGAACAATAATCTCTACGCAACCCAAAGTTGTATTAATTACAATATGGATTCAGTTTAAGAGATAATAATAACAAGTCTCTAATACAACCCAAAATTGTATGAATTACAATATGGATTATATATGAGATAATAAATAATAATGATAAAATAACAAGACAATATGATATACCTTATGATGGTATGATTCTACTCCAAAAGCAACTCGTGCTGATAACGTGTTAAATAACAAGGCCTATTAACAAACAAGTATTATGAAGAGAATAAGAAAAGGGAGAGTTCTTTCATTGAGATAGATATCCCTAATAGCAATACAATGATCATTATTTATAGGACTCTAGTAATAAATATAGACATAAATGAGATAGGAGTTAGTAAGATGGATAGTCATTATTAATAACATTATTTATAACAATAATATTTTAGTATTCATTTGCAAACTACTATTCAAAGTAGTTTACAAATTAATATATAGTAATTCATTTTGATTCCAATATTTTTTTTTAACGTCCAACGAATCAATTTCCGAGCACTTTCGGACACCCTTTTGACGAATCAGGTACTCGAGAGTACCCGGGCCACCAATTGCCACCAATTCCCGGGAATGCTTCGTTGACTTGCCTTCTACCAACGTCAATATCTCCATTTTTTAACAAGTTTTTATATATAATAATTAATCTATATAATATTTAATCTAAATATTTTATAACTAGTTTATAACTCTCGGTCTGACCATAGTTGGTTACGGATCCGGTCTCGTATACTCGCGTACAAAAATTAGTTTCGCTTAATTCTAAATAATTTTATGCAATAGTTTATACATAAAAATATAATAAATCTATAAAATATTTAACTTGATATTTTATAACTTATAAACGATCCTCAGTCTATCAAGTGTCAGTTACGAGCTCAGTACCGTGTTTTCGTGTAATAACATGTAACGTCATATAAGTTCACAAATAAGTCCACATAAACAAATAATTGCAAATAATATCAAGCAAGTTATTCCATAATTATTTGTTTTGTTGTTTCACCAACGTTCAGGGTTCAAGACTCGTGTATGCAGTTGTTCACCTATAATCGTGTATCGTGTGACTCACTTAACTAACTCTAGTCAAGTAAAATGCTACGAAAATATGTATAAGTTAACTAGAGTTTAATTAAAGTGTTAACCTGAAATTGCGGGGTATCACATCATCCCTAAGTTGAAAAAAATTTCGTCTCGAAATTCAGTAAGTAACTAGTAAAGCCAGTGTAACAATGTGTGTTTGGTTCCCGGATGTCACAGTACCGTACCGTATGTTTTCGGTATCGGTATCGGTATTAGGTTTTAGGAGTTTTCGGGATCGGTATCGGTTGGTATCGATACCGTCCCGAGCTCATCCCTACCCAAGATAATGAGGAGGCAGGGTGGTGTGGTGTGGGTGGCATGAGGGGCTTGCGTGGTATTGTTTAGTCTTGCATGGTAAATTTTTAAATAACACATGTTAGCATGTACTTATAAAAAGTAAAAATAGTATATATTTGAAGAAATTCATCTAAAATTAAAACTGGAATAAATATATAAAATTTATTCACATATTTAATAATTATAAAAATACAAATTTATCATTTTTTTACATCCAACAACGCTTGATCACCGTTAATCAACCATATACACCCATAGGAAAAAAACTACTATAAAATATCATTCGAGTACACCATGGTAAAAGACCACTCAAATTATTACATGTTTAGCTCACGCCGGGGATCGCATAAAAATATTCACCACCGGTCACTCTGTCCGCTACCAATTTCAGAGGAAACTCATTACCAAGAGGTGTTGCCATCACTATGCATATGTTACGAACGAGACTCTGACCGACTATGCGTATGGTTAATAAAAGTTATTATGGATACATAGTTACGGAATTACCCCCTAATTGACTATTTGAAAACGAAAAAGAAACAAAATAAGCAGCAGAGGGTTTTGTTGGAGAAGACGCTTGAAGTGATAACAATGGCTGATGAAAGCACAGCAACACCAAGAAGAGACCCCATCAAGAATCCAGGCATCCTTCATACCCTTTTACATATTAATTTCACCTCTCTTTTATCAATTTTCATATTCAATCTTTATTAATAAAGTATGTTTCTTGAACAAATTAAGTAACTTTCAGCTTCATGGGCTCTCTTTATTCATAGTATTCTACACTTCTGAACTGTTCCTTTGCATTTAAGCGCTTATAATCACAAGATTTTATCTGGGTTAGGGAATATATAGTGTAATTGGAGATGCAGACAAGGTGTTTGTTGAAATGCCTCAGTGTGGTATTTATGCTGAAAATGTTAACTTGAGTTCTCTTTTGTTGTTTTTTGTTGTAAAGTATGTTTCTTGAACAAATTAATTAACTTTCAGCTTCATGGGCTCTTTTTATATTCATAGGATTCAACAGTTCAAAGCTGTTCTTTTGCATTTGAGTCTTTATATTTACAAGATTTTATCTGGGTATTGGGGAGGAAATTAGAAATCAATTAGGGAATGAATGTGGCAGCTTTTTTCGTTTACAAAGTAAGCTGACACTTAGAATAAATTTATGTTGAAAATGTTGATTTGGGTGTTTGATATTGTAGTTGGGAATACTGCTTCACAAAGGAGAAGGCAGAATGCGGTTTCGGTGGGTAAAGAAAGAAGGGAAGCGTTGTTTCGGACTAAACGGTTGTGTAGAGTGGGAGTTAGTAGTGATGTGGATGTTTCGGTTGATAGTGATATGATGATTGAGGAAGAACAGTCTATTTTAGAGGCTCAAACGGCTTCTGCGGTAGAAGAACTGAAGGCTGCAATCGCCTTTCAGTAAGTGAATTCCTTATTAATTTTATTTTTGCCACTTGGATGCTATATTCCTGTTATGCAATCACTAGGCAAACTTTGTAACAGATATTTCATTTTATTTGACTGAACAGATTTTTCATTTTATTTAACTGTATTTAGGGGGAAAGGTGCAGTCCAAAAGAAGGTGAACGCTCTTCGTGAACTAAGGCGTTTATTGTCTAGATCCGAGTTTCCTCCTATCGAAACTGCCATTGCATCTGGAGCAATACCTTTGCTTGCACAATGTCTGTCGTTTGGCTCCCAAGATGAACAGGTAAACGTGACCTTTTAATTCTTTCAAGTCGTATTTTTTTGTTTAGCTCAGATATGATATATAGATACGCCCCACTTTTGATGTGCGCATATAATGTATATATGTGTGGCCCTCGGGGGGGGGGGGGGGGGGGAAGTAAAGTTGCACTAGTTTTAACGTTATTTTACTAATTTCGTGAAAATAACGTTAAAAACGACGGACGGTTAATCATGATCACGTGGTGGCGTTGATAGCCAAAAGACAAAGGGGTACATGCACTGATCAGGTTTTTCCCGATTGCTAAGTGTTTTGTGCCTTATGTCCAAGGCTTGATACCAAACCACATCGAGCCGGGGGTCTCACTGGAAGCAGCCTCTCTATTCTTAGGGGTAGAGGGAAGGCTTGTCTACATCTTACCCTCCTCAGACCCTACCTTAGCTTTGCTATAGGTGGGATTAACTGAGTATGATGAATTGATGATGATTAGATATGATATATAGACTAAAAAGGAGTTTAAGACTTTAAAGTACATCTAACTGGTTTTGTTTACATTTTCTTTGAGGTGTATTTATATTTTTGATTTTTGGTACCTAATGCAGTTGCTTGAGGCGGCTTGGTGTCTTACGAACATAGCTGCTGGAAAACCTGAAGAAACAAGAGCATTGTTGCCCACATTACCGTTACTCATCGCTCATATTGGAGGTTGGTCTGGTTGGGTCAAAATGGGTTATAGTTGGGTTGGTCTGAAAGCCGAAACACTTTCTGTCATAAGTTTTTTAACTGTTTCTAGACAATCAGTGTATCAAATATGACTATGAGAGGGACAATAACCAACATGGCAACTTGAAGATTGTATGCTGTCCCACATGAAATTATTTCTTTGAATAAGACGTAAATATCTGTTAAGGAATTTATCTGAAAACTAGTGGTAACTTTTAAAGGGTAGGATATTCATTATTCTTTTTTATTAATATATGGGATTTTTATGTGCATCCAATTTCTCTCTTGAGCTTAAGATTGTTCACAAAACGCTTATTTTATTTTCTTGTCACCCTTTGCTTAATCTTGTTATATGATGTTGCCTACTTGCCTAAACTTTTAACGTTTTGTATGCAATTATAAATTATTCACTAGAGAAGAGTTCAATACTGGTTGCCGAGCAGTGTGCATGGGCATTAGGAAATGTAGCAGGTGAAGGAGAAGATCTGAGACATATTCTTATTTCTCAAGGAGCCTTACTTCCTCTTGCAAAAATGATGTTTCCAAACAAGGGTTCCACTGTTCGAACTGCTGGCTGGGCTTTGTCAAACCTGATTAAGGTTTCTAATCTCTCATTTACTTTGAGATTCTTCATCAGTTCAATTTAAGGAATTAAGGGTGGTTAAACTGGCTGGTCGGGTAACAAGTATATTTTTTTTACATGTTGGGTTGACTCGAAACACTTATTGTCCAAAATTATTCATATTTATAAAAAGTTAAGTGTGTCAAGTATGATAACAAGAATTATATTATTTCTATGATTCTATTTTCTCAAACAAGATGATTTAGGAGATTTCATTGGGTGACTTTTAACCAAATCCACACATTTTAACAGTTTCCTTTTAAGCTAAATCATAACCCAAATCGATCCGTTCATACTTCATTTGTAAACGGGTGGAATTTACCACCTCTAACTCAATTTTATGGTATACAAGAATGCATCAGTTTTTGTCATCCAATAATTTTTAGGTGTGTTTTGTGGATGTAGGGCCGGACCCGAAGGCTGCAACAGAACTCATAAAAATTGATGGTGCAGTAGAGGCTATACTAAGACACTTAAAGAAATCGTAAGTTGTTGATACATCATAATGATGATATAATAACCCTTTAGTCTAGTATTTGCATGTTACAGTGTTTTTTTTTAAAAGAATAGCATATTACTTGAACCACATACCTTTTCATCTTAAGTTGTTGATGCATATTACCCTTATAGGGTTATACTATAACGTATATGTTATGATGTTTGCCAACGATGAAATCTCTGTATTTTAAATGTGTAAAATATTTTTGATATTATGACTCTTTATCTTTAATATTATAGTAAGATTAATATGTTTAAGCCTTTTTTTAAAACGTCTTTCTTCTGATTTTTTGGTTATGTGTATCATTAATGAATAGGGATGAGGAAATAGCAACTGAAATAGCATGGGTTGTCGTGTATCTCTCAGCTCTTTCACCGGTGGCTACTAGCGTGCTTGTGAAGACCGATCTTCTTCAATTACTAGTCGAACGATTGGTCACGTCAGATAGTTTGCAATTGCTCATTCCGGTAACAAATATAGAACTTTTTGGGAAGTTTTACACTTGATTTTAATTATAGATTAACGAACTGAGTATGTATTCAGTCTTTTAAAAAGGGACATAGTTTGTACACCCCAAATTCAACCAGGACATATTAATTATAAATATACATTGTCTTTCACATTAACGACCAATTTTGACACATTATCTTTCACCTATTTTGACGCCTGTAAAATTTCTCTCTTTATACTACATACTCTACATTAAAAGTACAGTTATTCAAAACTGCACATAGCTATAATTGAGGAAGCCATCTTTTCCTGCATATTTGGTCTTTATATTTTCATAATGCACACGCATATTTACGTGCAGGTGCTGCGGAGTTTAGGTAATCTTATAGCGGGTGATACGTACACAACTAATGCTATTCTTGTTCCTGGACATGAAATCACAGGCTAGTTACTGTACTTTCTGTTTTTTAATTGACTGTTGTAGACTTGTTGATTTCGCACTAAAACACCTGAGATCAACTTTTACATGTTTTTATCTCTAAAGTGCAAGAGCTTTCAAATATTAAACTCGGCATCCCTTGGGCGGGGACTGCTTCATGGGGGGGGGGGGGGGGGGGGGGGGGGATTATGTGGAGGTTTTGGTTGGTTTTTTTTAAACTTTAACACACAAAATAAATAATATAATATTATTCCCTTCACCCCCCTTCCACTCCCCACAATTTTCACCTTTCAAACACGGGTCCCACAAGTGCCACATGGCGCTTCATGCCCCCCCCCCCCCCTCTCCCTCCACTCCCTGTAGTCTAAAGGGTTAACATAAATCATAATGTAACGTTTGTAGACTCATATTCGACGAACTTATTATTTCGGGTCAACCCAACCCACCATGCCTGTACAAGATTTACATGTTATATATGTGGTATGCCACTATTTTTTTTTGTGAAATTTGCAGATAATATTATACTGGCGTTAGCTAAGTGTCTAAAAAGCGAACATCATGTCTTGAAGAAGGTACCCCCTTTCTATCTCTCTCTCTGAAGCAGTGTCACACTGACCTTAATCATAGTTTATTATTAAAGTTTCAATTTTTTTAGGAAGCTGCATGGGTGCTATCAAACATAGCCGCGGGTTTCTGTTGGTCACAAACAATTAATATACAAAAGTGAAGCCATGCCGTTATTAATACAGCTTCTGGCGACATCACCATTCGACATCAAAAAAGAAGTGGCTTATGTTGTTGGTAACCTCTGTGTTGCTCCAGCAGAAGGTTCTGGGATGTCGAGTTTAATATTTGATCACCTGGCTTCATTTGTTAGAAGCGATGTCTTCGTGGTTTTATTGATTTGGTTAGATCCGCTGATATTGAAGCTGCGCGACTTGGACTTCAATTCATGGAGCTGGTAAATTCTAATATCTTTTCTATAAGATCCTTTTGAATTAATAATCTTTCGATTACTTTCCTAGATTTATATTATACGTACTTCTGGTTTTGTTAAACTGCAGGTGTTAAGAGGGTTGCCTAACGGCGAGGGACAAAAGTTGGTTGAAAAAGAGGACGGAATTGATGCCATGGAACGGTTTCAGTTTCATGAAAACGAAGATCTTAGAAATATGGCTAATCAGCTAGTTGACAAGTATTTTGGGGCAGATTATGGGCTCGATGAGTAGTCGCCGATTTGTTTGTGATGTATCTTTTTGTGTGATTTCCCAAATAGTTAAATCATGTAACATTCAGCTTTGATTGAGAACAGAGATGACGATGCTTTGAATCCGCGGGTCCAATATGTATCTAAGCAAGTGTGTAACGAGCAGACCTGTTCATAAGTTGTTCGGGATACACTTGCTAATAGCTTGAATCAACGCGAGCTTGAATGAGCTCAAGCATTTAATAGAGATTAATAAAAAAAAGTCCGAGTGCAGGCTTCACTTATCGAACTCGACTAGTTTCACAAGCCTAAACGTGTCTAAGTCTACTATTTATGTAAACTTATACTAGTTATATAGTGGTTTGAATATTTTAAATTAATATATACTATATGTTTTATAAATATTTTTAACTACAAATATAAAATATATTATTAATGTATATGAATAAAATCATTAAATGATTAATAAACAATAAATGAGTTGTGCCTAAGTTGATTTCTTTTTCTACGGTGAATTTCAACTTTAGCAGTGCTTAATCGCACCTCCCCTTCTGGGAGAGTCCACTCCGACCAGACTAAGTTGTCTTAACTCTTAAACGGGCTCACGGTGGCATTATAGTTTGGTCTGGCGTACACCGAAAAAACCCCACAAAGACCAGCCCCATGCAAGGGGAGGGCATGCGGGTTGCTTTACGTGGGAATTGAACCCAAGTATAATGGTAAAACCAGGATGCTTCAACCATGTTGCCATGGCATCATTGGCGCCTAAGTCAGACTTCAGCTTGAAAAACTATTCACTAGTAGAGCTCAATGTTTAGAAACGGGCAAACGGCGCCTGAAACGAATGTAGCTTGAGCTATTATAAACTAAACAACCCGTGCTTTACATGGTGAAAAGATGAAAGAGGTAAAAGTGTAAAAGTGATTTAACCATAAAGCTATGTTGAAAAGGAAGATACAAAGAAGGAGCCATGTGTAAAAAAAATAAAAGAAAAAATAGGACATGTTTTAAGAGTACATAAAAATCATGATAACAAATAGTGTAACATGTGAACTTTGTCAAAAGTTACACTAAATCCATTTTCAACTTTCAAGTTATGTCTAAATCACAACCAAACACATTGTGCGTACACATACATAGACTTCATGTTTTGAAACCTTTTTTTTTTTTGGAAAAAAAAAATAGCTTGAAAAAAAATGAGTTTTTATTAATTTAAACATGTATAATTATAGATAATTATTATTCATATAATTTCTAGTTAATCGGTTGTTTTCAGTTTGACGAATGTCTCACATGAGCTAAGACCCTCCGTAGTGGAGGGCGTTATGTTGAAAAAAAAAATAGCGCCCCCCCAACACCGCTACAGGGGGGGGGGGGCTCCATTTTACAAAAACCAGCTCTGGCGCTATAAAACTAACGCCCGGAAGAAAAAAACCCCACCAATCAAAGCATGACACCTCATATTCTCTCTCTCTTTATTATTATTTTATTGTTTTTTTAATTTAAAAGATATAATAAAATATTAATAGGGGCTTTATAAATAAAGCCCCACCACTACACCCCTTTTTCACTTTATCTCTCTATGTTGACTCAGCTGCCACGTGGACCAATCAGAAAGGGGAGCTTTATATATAAAGCCCCCCACTACACATGGTCTAAGAAGTGTCTAAAATTAAGCGAAGTTGGAACGAAATATATATACCCAAAGTGGGGTTTTTGAAATGAGAATGCTAAAAATTAAATATATTACGAATCTTGAAGTGGCTTATAATTAAGTAGTCATTATTCTCGGTAAGCTCCTTACTTGTGTTTATAAGTATTTTACATAAGTTTTTTTTAGATGCAAATTTCTTTTAAAATGTAAAATATGAATTCTCATCCACTATTCTTCTTCTTCTTTTATCGGTTATTGATGTATTCTATATATAATACATATATAGATATAATGTCATTAAAAGTGATCAAACACATTACATGTCTACATGAGAATGACAGGTAAACGGACAAGAAGCTGCGCCGCTAACCCTTTTGAATTACAAAACCTATTCGGCTAAAGACAAACTCTTGATTTTTGGAGCTCTGCGAATTACTATTTTGATTTATTTATTTATTTGCTTTGCGTATTTTATTTACGCTATTATTTATCATAAACGCTATTCTTCTATTATAATTAGTATGTAGTGTGGTAGGTGTGTGTTGTTGGAGAAAAAAGCATGGGATTGATTAAGTGAATGCATGCTCTACATGTGACTCTCATCAAGGAAGATGAACCGCAACTATACGCATTTTGGTTGTTTTTATTTTTATTAATTTTCTATCACTATTCTTATAATTGAAATACTTTTGCTAAATCATTAGTTTCTACAATCTAAATATTATCATGAGAAAGATCTATTTATTACAATGATTATTACTTTATATCATATTACAATAATGTTATATCACCCTCATCCATGCCTTCTATTATTCCTTATAAAATGTTTTTTTTTTTTTTTAAATCAGTTTATATAAAACCTTAAAAAATTATAAATGTTTAATATGCATAATACAACTTTAAAAGAAAAAAAATCATGAAAATAACTGATTTTCAGATACATTATCATACAACAATATTCATGTATGTCAAGTAAGTTTTGACCTTTATATAGTCGTGAAATATGAGAAAAAGTTCCACGTATCCGCTTTATGCTATGGTAAGGTAAGAGATAATTTGAAATTGTCATGTATAAATAAAAATAAAAATAAAAATACTATTTTTTCTTACAAAGTGAAAAATATAATGGGCTAACACTAATTTCTCTTACAACATAAGTTTAGAGTAAGTATTCAAAACAAAGTTATAAACTCATGTATTATACGAATTAATTAAAGAAAATACTATATCTAATATCATATTGAATAATAAAAGTATTAAATCTCCTCTCATAATAATGATTTCAAATAATATCACATGCCAGTATTAAAATCATTCTCTCATATTTATGTTTAAACTAATAAATAAAAACCTTAGGGTACACATGATACAGTTATAAACATCCTTAATTTTTGTTTTTCCACCTAAACCGTATACCCATTTAACCTACATGTGGATCCTTACGCATTTCATATTTAACCAATCTTCTTTTAAATATTACATTTAACGCATTCCTTATTTCGTTTTCATCAACCTTGCATATTTTCATTAGTTAAATTCTACCATTTTTATAAAAAAAAATTTAGTTCACCTATATATTGTTTCTAAAATTTTAAATTATGTATTTAAAAATTGTGATTCTCTTTTTCCTCTTTTTCCTTCTATGATAGTATGATCCAACATATTTAAAATTACAAAAATAAAACCAAGTCTATACTATATTCTATTAGTAAAAATTAAGAAATAAAATTCAAATGAATAAAAGAAGAAAAAACAGAAAATAAAATATAAACTCAAAGAATTACGTAGTATAAAATGTTTACATACATATCAATGACTTACTGGTTTAGTGGTACAGTGTCTCCCCTTACAAAAATAAATTTGTGGGTTTAAACTTTAAATCTTTGAAAATGCAATGTAAAATTAAAATTAAGGGTGTTAAAAATGTTTACCGTAAAATAAAACGTTTACATACATGGAAGAGTTTAAACTAACTAATGTACTTTATGACTAAGGGGCTGTTTGGTTGATTAAGTGCTGAATCATTAAGAGGTCTGAATGGTTAAGATGTCTGAATGGTTAAAGGCTGAATCATTAAGGGGCTGTTTGATAGCCTCTTAATCAGCCTCTTAATCATTCAGGTCTGAATCATTCAGCATTCAGGCTGTTTGTTTCAGCATCTGAATGGAATGATTAAGTGCTGAACCATTAAGCTAATAAGGAATGCTGAATGATTTAGCTCTTAACCATTCAGAGCCTCTTAACCAATCAGACCATCTTAATGATTCAGCACTTAATCAACCAAACAGCCCCTAGTTGGACCTCTTAATGGTTAGTTTTTCTGTCCCACGTTGGTAGGGGAGCCTCATTAAGGTTCAGACTAGTTCAGTGCTTAATGGTTCAGCAACATCCCAAATATTAATGATTCAGACTAAACAGTAAACTCTACGATATAAAAATATATAAAATATTTATTTATAAAAAAATAATAATATTAATTGTTTTTTTGTAAAAGCATACAATATTCACCTTTTCAGTGATCTGGGCATCTTTTAGACAATGCTTGACCCTGAAGTGAAGTGAGATTACGAACATCGATTCCAACAAAAAGATTTATAAAAATAAAAAAAAAAAACAATGAATTTAATGGACCCATTTGCCTCTAAATAAATACCCACCTTTTAATTTCATTTTTTAACTCCAATTGCTTCCCAAGATCTCATCTTTTCAATCTAGGGTTCTTACCTTACCACAAGATCTGTTTATTATTTTATTTTTTCATTTCAGGTAAGTTATATTCTTTTCTGTTTACTGTTTCTTTGTGTAATTTGATTGAATTTGGTGCTGTTTGTGTTGGTTTTCATCTTGGTACTGTTCAATTGCTTGAAGTGTATAATGTGAATCACTGATGATGTTTACTGTCTTTTTTTGTTATTTGATTGAATTTGTTGTTGTTTGTCTTAGTTTTCATCTGGGTGTTGCTCAAATTTTTGAATCTTGATGGTTTACACTGATGTTTACTGTTTTATTTATTTATTATTATTATTATTATTTTATTTTTTGTGTAATTTGATTGAATTTGTTGTTGTTTGTGTTAGTTTTCATCTGGCTGTTGCTCAATTTTTTGAATCTTGATGGTTTACACTGATGTTTACTGTTTTATTTATTTATTATTTTATTTTTTGTGTAATTTGATTGAATTTGTTGTTCTTTATTTTGATTTTATCTAGGTGTTGGTCAGTTGCTTGGATCTTGATGGATTTCTTGAATTGCATAATGTGGATTTAGATGTTTTATATTTACTTTTTTTTATATTAAATTTGATGAATAATTCAGCTAATTCTGTTGATATTTGAGCTGTTAATTCTGTTGGTAGCGTTGCAGCTTGTTGCCCGTTTACCAGCCATCTTTTTGTAATCTGTTATGGTTTTTATTAATGATAGGCATTTGGTAAAAAAAATGTTTAGTGTTTTGTAAGAATTTGAGACTTTAGAGCTGTTTGACTTTTGAAGTCAAAGTGCTGGTCTGTTTTTTGTTTAAAACTGCTGATTATTGTTAGGGCAGAAGTCATAACGCCGTAACAAAATTTGAATTCGGTTAACAATGACTTTGACTTTTAGATGTTAGAGTTCATATCTTTCTATGCAATAAAGAACTGAGTTGTATCATAACAAATTCTTCTGACTGTTGCAGAAATGTTCTTTGTGATATGATATTATAATGGGGAAGAAAGGCAGCTGGTTTTCGTCTATCAAAAAGGCTCTAAGTCCTCGCTCAAAGGAAAGGAAAAACCAGGTGATTATTATTAAATAGTAGTGCGGTTATAATATATCGTTTCATTAATATTACTTGAACATTTTAACAAAAAAAAAAAAAAACACGCAAGTTTTGATATTGTTTTGTTATTGTGAATTTCTTCATAACTGGTTAAAGTCGAGTGATATAAATGGAACGGTTATGAAATGTGGTTACTTTTTAGCGCTGAGTGACTTGAAATAGTAGCCAAGTTTCGTAAGTGTTTTGACTCGTTATAAAAAGTTCATAACAATGGAACGTTATTGAAACTCGAGTGAGTTTAGTGGAACAGTGATGAAACTTGGTTACTTATTACTTTATAAGTATATTCATTTAGCATACGTTAAGTTTGTTATTCGGTTCCAGAAGTTAAAGAAGAAAGGACTCGAGGATGAAAAACCTTCCGTTTCCGTTACAAAACACGCCAGTGGATCTCTTGAATCTTCTCCACTTCCGCCACCAGAGGTAGTGAAACCGGTCAAAGCAGAGAATGAGTTAAAAAGCCATGCTTATTCGGTTGCTGCTGAGGCGGCTGCTGCCACTACCACAACTCAGGCTGCTGCTGAGTCCACTCAACTCACTGAGTTGACTCGGTATTCAGGAAAATCGATGGAGGAAACAGCGTCCGTTAGAATTCAAGCAGCTTTTCGCGGATATTTGGTATGATCAAATTGTTTAAAAATGATTATTTCTTGTAAATCTTGTTAAAAAAAAAAAAAAACAGGTCAACTTATTTCGGTCGTTTTTTATGGCATTGTCAAATGTAAATTTTGTGAAGGATTTCATGTATTGTTTCAGGCAAGAAGGGCGTTACGGGCGTTGAGAGGGCTTGTTAGATTGAAAACCCTAATCGAAGGGCCAACTGGCAATCGGCAAACAGCTACCACACTCAAATGCATGCAGAATCTTTCTCGTGTGCAGTGTCAGATCAATTCTCGGAGGATCAGAATGTCCGAGGAAAATCAGGCTCTTCAGAGACAACTTCTACAGAAACAGGCGAAAGAAATCGAGATTTCGCAGGTTAGGTTTACACACGATTTTTATGTTAGATCCAAGAAATTGTTTTAATGGATATGTGCAAATGTTTATAGCAGATGGGAGAAGAATGGAACGATAGCTTGCAGTCGAAGGAACAAGTTGAAGCAAAGCTACTGAGCAAATATGAAGCAACTATGAGACGAGAACGGGCCATGGCCTATTCGTTTTCTCATCAGGTACATAATCAAAATAAAATTTATAATTCACTTGTATAATGGGGTGTAAACGAGCCAAGCTGCTTGTGAGCTACTCAAGATCGGCTTGCTAAAAGCTTGAATCGAGCGGAGCTTAAACGAGCTCGAGCCTAAAATTAGCTTGTTTAATAGACAAGATCGAGCGGGTTCACGAACCTAAACAAGCCTATTATTTATATAATTTTCTTTAATGTATTAAATATTTATTTATATAATATTTATTAAAAAATATATTTAATAATGTATGTTATGCTATATATAAAAATTGTAGTTGAAGTATATAAAAATAATTATTAGTATATGTAAATAATTAATAAATAACGAATGAGCCGAGCTAGAGGTTGAAAAAACTACACACGAGCCGTGCTCGAGCTTTAGAAATAGAGCTTGAAACGAGCTCAAGCTTTAGCCCAAGTCCTCGTAAGTTAAATGAGCCTAGTCGAGCTCGGGCTTGGATCGGCTTGTTTACACCCCTACAGACTACAGTGAAGGTTCGCGTATGAGATTATGCTGGTTTTGTATGATCGGTTTGAGAGGTCTCCAATCTTATTTTGTCACAATCCTTTTCAAAACAGCAGCCATGGAAGAAATCAGCGAGAACGACAAATTTGCTCTTCATGGACCCGACGAATCCACAATGGGTTGGAGCTGGTTGGAGCGATACATGGCAGGACGGCCATGGGAGACACAAGGCGATAAAAGTCATTCATCTGTTAAAAACGGTATCAACATTACTGGAGTCGAAATTGCAAAATCGTACGCCCGTCGCCAACTCAACTCTACCCCTTCGACGCCGAAACTAGCATCAGGTGGTCCAGTAGCATCGCAGAAATTCAGACGCAGGTCTGACTCTAGAACCTTTGGCCCAAGCCCTGATGATGATTTGAGAAGCGTTTATAGCGTACGATCCGAGATGCGCCGAAGGCATAGCATCGCAGGGTCTTCCGTGAGAGACGACGAGAGTATGGACAGCTCACCATCGGTCCCTAGTTACATGGCGCAAACGAAATCTGCAAAGGCCAAATCAAAGGGGCAGAGTATGTTGGGACCGATGGATAACAGTCCTGCGGAGATGGAGTTTGGGTCAAAGAGACGTTTATCAGGACCGCCGAGTAGACCGAGGCGCCATTCGGGCCCACCCAAGGTACAAAGCAGCATCTCCATGGTGATTTGAGCAAGGTAAGTTTGTTAGATTATGGGTCAAAGTTGATTGTTGTTGATTTATTAGTTATTTAAGTCATTTGTTTTAACATTGAGGGTTGTGTGTTATAGTTGTATTATTATGGATGGATGTTTGTTGTAACTAATAAAACATAGACCATACACTTACAAATCTAGACCCATAATAAATTATGTTTTATCGTGTTTTGGTTTTTTATTTCTCAGTTTTGTGAGATTTACTGGGTATGGTTATTGTTTTTCAGTGCTCTCGTGACCTTTCGAATCCTGTATTCTCGCTAGTGTATGTAATCCTAAACATGTATAGGGGCACTTTCGGCACGTCAAGAAAATATCAGGTTTTGGTCGTTTAACACGGAATGTTTAGAAAAAACAGGGTGGTGTTCGAGTTGACCAGTATAAGAAATGGTTTGACCAGTCAACCCGTTTATAAATATTTAATTTTTTGTTATTTATTGTCACACCCTCAAATTCCACTTGCGGGGTTTTACCGCGAGGCGCGTGACACACCAGGATCCAAGTCAACGGTCACAATAAACAAACATTAAATGTAATATATGAAAACCAAAACATTAAGTTTTGAACCATAAACCAACAGCGGAAGTATATCTTGTTTACAACCAAAAGACATAACGTAGTTTGAAAACATTATTTAACATGCACTAGAACCCTAGACGCCGTGCAAGACTCCGTGCGCCTAATCCATTGCCTGCTAACTTAGCGACATGAGAAAACATGTCAAAAATGTCAACATATAATGCTGGTGAGTTCACAGGTTTTACAAAAGAGTTTCCATAAGTTTGAAAAGATCATTTCCGTTAATACTATGTTATAAGAACGTTAGCTAGACGTTAAGTATCTTTACTACTACGAGTTGGAAACCATTATTGACATGTAACCCCAGTGTATGCCCAGAATGTATGAATCACCGTCATCATCGGTGATCCCGAAAGTTAGAGACAATATGCACCCGCCCGGCTCCAAGCCGTCGAGTGGGGTTAGTCAAGCCCAATAGATCTATCCACATTTCCCCGATATGTATACCAACATACTCATGGTTTCCCCTAGGACTTCCTGATGAAACGCCCGTATAGTAAACAACAATAACCATAGTATAACATGACCTTTAAGAAATGTAAGTATGTAGCATGTTTCTCCCCCGAAAGTAAAACAGTAAAAGCGGGCTGTGACACTCACCTTAGGTTGCGTTACTTGAAAAACAGTTAAATCAACAAGCTATGATAGCCCCAAATAGCGGCGACCTATCATGAGACGTATATAAGTACCCAGACTAATAACCCGTAGGTTAACTAGTCCCCGAATGTCCAGACCATAACCATGTACGTTTGAAAACAGCTTTGACCGTTAAACCGACCGCACAAGACAAGACCCGACATCCCACGTGTTAACCAAGAACGAGAAATTAAGCAATCACATGCAACTATGCACTTAACACGCATCCATGTTCACTTCATCTATCATACGAGTCATATATAGCATAAACGAGTCCGAACACGTGTTACCAGGTTATTAGACATGCCACGAGGTTCCTAACATGTTCCTAGGTGTCAAACCATGTTTCGGGATGTCAAAATACACTTACAACAGCAAAACACACGATTAGGAATCAAACAGGCAATTAGGAAAGTCAACAGGCAATTAGGATTTGTAATCACCTATTCTGCATGTGAATAGGGCCCTAATCGCCTATAAAGGCATGCGATTAGGGTCTGATCGCCCCCTGCAGTTCCAATGCCCTTTTTTGCGCGTTTAACCCTCCAAATCAGATCTGAAACATGTAAAATCACCCAACATCAAACCCAAATCATTAAACAACCCATTCCAAACAAAAAACCCCCAATTTATCATTGGTCTAACACACTATTTGCAATTATTTCCAAAAATGGCAAAGTACTAGGTAACATTGAATATGCATATCTTTCCCTAAATGGTAAATAACCAGATCTCATCACCCACAACCTTGCAAATCATCATTCCTCTGCTATTATACCATTCTAGTGTAAACCCTAACATCAAACAATCATCAAATCATATCATAACACCCTAAATCTTCAAGAATCACTCAAACGGGTCAAAATGCATATTATCATCAAAACACCATAATAATTGCTCAAAACCTTACGAAATCATCTTAACAACTCATACACATCAGTAAAACATCAAATACATGGAAACATTCACATTTTAACTATTAAAAACCGTTTCTTGCATGAATACTCCACATAGAGCAAGTATAAGGGTTTAGACTTGTTTTAGAAACTCATTTCAAAGGTTTTCAAAGACACAAACTTGATAAAACTAGGTCTGGACCTTTGGGAACTAAGATATCAACATTACAAAGGCTTAGGTAGATAACACACCATGGATCTTGCTAAAGAAGAAGTGTAAGCTTAGGAATGATGAGTTTTAGGGCAAAAACGAGTTCCAAAGGTGTATTATGGTGTGAGGGAGGCTTGGGACGAGTTAGGGTTGCACAAATGGTGTTTTACAAGTCAAGGGTTGTATTTATAGGTGTTTCTACTCGTCCAAGCTGCAACATGCGATTAGGAGTAGTTATAGGCGATTAGGACACGTGATTACGCGTAATCGCCTATAAGAACAGGCGAGTAGGGGCTAATCGCCCCCTTGTAATCTCCTATAAGCTTCTAATCGCCTATAAGCCCACATGATTACACGTGATCACCTTCAGCATGTTTATTCGGATTTTTGGCGCGTTAAACACTATTTTAACACATATAAGCACGTATTCACATACCGACAAGTCTTGTAATGATTATAAACATATAATGCACGATAACTAACACGTTTACATTCGTTCACCAATTCCCGGGACTCGAGACTTGTGTGTGCGCGTTAAACCGACGATTCTACAAATCACCAATCCTTGTACACATGGTTATGGACCGACTCCCAATGATCCCGTGGATCATTGTAACGAAACCGGTGATTCTCCGAACAATCATAACGACTCAACTGACCCAGTTAAGTATGTAACATGCATGACTTGCTAAGGTAGACTTACTAGTTTGACCAATGTTACTAACCTGAGTTTGCCGGGTGTCACATTTATAATTTAATAGTTTTTTCATTTTCCTCTTTACATGATTGGTCATACTAATGTTAGTTTTATGGCTAACCATACCATATTATCTACTTGTCATACTCGTTCTCAATATTAAACATCTTACCGCTAACCCAATTACATCCCAACAGCCGCTTATAACCCGTTAATATGCATGACTCATTTAAAAGATTGGATTAAACGTGCGGTGTTTAAGTTGACCTGAATTTACGTCTGCAAGGCATTAAAATCCTTGACATGAATAATAATAATAACAACTAGTGTTTAATCCCCGCATTGCGGGGGTGGAGGTTGTAAAACCCTGCTAAGTACTAAGCAAACGATGAAATTCAGAGTTTGGTAATGTGTGTGTAGCATTCGCAAATTTTCTAATAAGTAATTATAACTTTGGGGATCTAAATTGACAATAATCCATAATTGAAAATCGCATAAACCATATTTTTTTTCGTGACGTTTGGGGTAGTGTTGTAATACCCCGAAATTTTAAATACTGATACGTTAACAATAGAATTACTAATAACATTTATTTTATTTTTAATAATAGCCATTAACTCTCATTTGATGGAATTTATGAGTATTAATCATGTTTTAATGGATGGTTTTATATATATATATATATATATATATATAATATATATATATATATATATATACACATATGTGTCTTATTATCATATGAAAAAAAAATCATTTGTTCACTATATTCCTGTCGCGGATTTCACCAATTTCTATTTGCATCTATAATTCTTCTTTGAGTTCCCAAATTTCTGAACAAGATTAGTAGTTATCCTACGCGTTTAAGGTCCAAGCATAATTCATTAGTTCTTGTTTTCTGACGAATTTGGAAGCTTAATCTTGGGTTCTATTTCGGTTTTATTTCTACAAATTGGACTAGCTACGTTGTGAGTTTTTTCTAATTATTTTTGCATGATACATTATTCATATTTATAGATCAATATCCCTCTATTTAGTTTGTTAATTATAGTGTCTAAGGGTTTCAATTGGATAATCTATGGTTTAGGGTGTTCTAGATTATTTGGGGATTTTGATTTAAAAGTTTATAGAACTTTATAAATTCATAACTCACTCATTTCTTATACAAAAATTATGAAACTTGGTAGACTTGCTCCTATAACTGATTAGAAGTTTTAGAAATTATTTCGGAATTTATTGAGGCTGTTTAGTATTTTTAATTATTTTTATGATGCTTTAATCATGTTTAATTCATATAAAATCGTATTAAATGTATTTTAACACAAAATTGGTAGAAAACATATTTCATTATGTTAGAATAATTTTCATGTCATTTTTCCTCTATTTTGATACGGTTATATGTGTAATCTCATTTTATTTGTTAAAATAGTTTTAAAACAAATAATATTCATGTTAAATAGTTTTTTGTCACAAAAACTCTATAAAATTTATTGTGAGCCTTTTTAATTAATTAGATTGAGTTTTCATAGAAACTTTTACCTTTAAGAGTGTTTTGTGTTTTATTTTGATTTTATGTGGTTTTAATCATATTTAAATCATATAAAATTGAAATTTAATTATTTTAATATGAAAATTTGTCATAAATTATTTCTAATCATTAAGAACTGAAATAAAAATTATTGGCTCAGAAAACATTTATTTGTATTGATTTTCCTATTTTTAATCATTTAAACATGATTTAATACCATTAAATCAGTTTTAAATATAACTAAGTTTATAAAAATTATGGGAAAATTATTTTCATTACTTTACATCAGAAAGTATCCATTTTCTATGAAAATAGTATTTTTGGATTGTGTCTTGTATTATTAGTCTTATTATGTTTAATTAGACATAATAAAACATTTATTTATTTGTACAATTTAAACATCTATTTTATAAATTTTTTTTATAAAATAGAAATACTCTTATGGTTGAATGTCTTTATTAGCATTTGTTGGATCGATGTGTAACTCCTAGCCAATTATTTCAATATTTATGATTATTGTTTACAATAATTAATTTAAGTAATTAAGTAAATTATTTTGTCTTAATTAGTCAAAACATATGTTTACCTAAATATTCAATTGGGAATAATTATATTACCTAAACAGCATTTACAAACTTTTATATATTAATTTTGACGTACAACTTTTACATTAACGCGATTTATCATAAAAACTTTAATTTCCCCAAATCGACTTAGCAAACCCTAATGCCTTAGACCCTAGTTACCTTAGACTTTTTAGACACTTCCTTATTAGTATTCTTACACATTATAGGTTGAATTGCTCGGAATTCCCATTACTTAGCTCACGACCGCTTAAGTGGATTTTGATCGCTTTCGCAAACTGTGAGTATATCTTTCCCCTTTTTAACCGTTTTACTACTTTGGGTGACTCATGTACTTATATATTAATCAAGTTTCAATTTCTTATACTTAATGCAATTCTCATGTGTGTTTGCTTTATGATAATTGGTGTGTCTATGACTTGTCAAAATCGTTAACCGCTGGGCGGCCTAGCTTTTCAATGAATAGTACTATGGTATAACCCCCTTGAGACTCTGTTAAGAGAATCTTAGTCATTGTCTTGTTAATTCATTATTCAGTTGGTTAGTCATGTGTTAGTCATTATTCTCAGGTTTGGTTTTGAACGGATATTACTTATTACATAATATGCAAATGGTACCGCACATGAATTGCTAAACATTTTTTTCTACTATATTTATTCAAACAGGGTATGCTCACCAATACATTTTGTATTGACCAAATCATTTTCGTACATGTTTCAGGTTCTTATGAGATTACTTCCAAGTGTTTGGAACTTAGACTTAAATTGAGATTACTGTATCTTAGTTTTGATTGCTAGTCGTAATTGTTGTATTTCTTTCAATGTAATAAATTATTAAATTCAATGTATTCAAATTTACATTTCTAGTCCATGAGCTATTGAACAATCGTCACTACGTGACACCTCGATGTTTCCGCCATCGGTTGGGGTGTTACAGTGTGACTGAGAATTTGGTAAGGTGTTGTATTTATAGGGTTAGAAGGGTGAAGCAGTGGGGGGGGGGGGGGGGACTTTGAAATTCAGAGTTTCAAATTTAAAATTTCAAATTCAAACGTATGGTGGGAAAAAATTAATGTTTGTACTGTGTGGAGCAGTGGGGGGAAAATTTGAAATTCAAAGTTTCAAATTAAATATTAATTAAAATTTTATTACTTTAATATTAATTATTTTTTTTATTAATTTAATATTAATTATTTTTTTTATTAATTTAATATATTTTTTCGGTTTATATTATTATTATTATTATAAAAAAAAGAAAAAAGAAATGCCAAGTGTCACTTCCCCCCACCTCTTCCCCCCTTCCACTCCTCACAA
The DNA here is from genome assembly GCA_030844895.1 of Ambrosia x helenae. Classification (NCBI taxonomy): domain Eukaryota; kingdom Viridiplantae; phylum Streptophyta; class Magnoliopsida; order Asterales; family Asteraceae; genus Ambrosia; species Ambrosia x helenae. Next base: position 34,755,260 of record CM061232.1, read on the forward strand.
TTATTCCCCCCCCACAAGGGCCCACAAGTGCCACATGACGCTTCATCCCCCTCTCTCCCCCCCCCCCCCCCCCCCACACACACACACACACACACACACACACACACACACACACACACACACACACACACACACACCCCACTCCTTATAGTCTGAACATAACAAAACAAAAAAAAAAAATCGTAAAACAAAAAACGTAAATTTGTACCAAAAAGTCATGTTCCCAAATCAAAGTGAAATCCATCAGATCGTATGGACAACTTCTAACTTTAACGTGGCCCAACTTATGGTCCAAATACTTGCATTTAATTCTGGACTCCACAAGGCTTTTTATCCAAGGAAGAAAGAAATAGATATGGGAAAATCATCAGAATACCCACTGAACAACCCTCTTTCTGAAAATACCTCGCTTCCTTTTTTTTGGAGAGAGGCCTTATGGTATACGAGGTCTCTCAGGCATCACCTAAGAGGCTTCAGCGGTGGATCAATTATTGGTTCACCGCTGAAGCCTCTTGGAAGGCGCCTGAGAGGTCTTGTATACCATGAGGCCTCACTCCAAAAAGATGAGAGTGGGGTATTTTCGTAAAGATAGTTGGTCAAGGGGTATTCTCGTGATTTTCCCAATAGATATTCCAAAGAAGAAAAAAAAAATAGATATTGTTGAATTTTGAAAAGGTGCCCGTTAGCCACCGCTCACTGAGTCACTTGTTTTAAGAACCAGCCTTAAATGTTTATAGTTATAATAATAATAATATTAATATGGCCAGCTTCGGATTACACATTTCAACCCACCAATTCGACACGATTGAAACCCCTGTAGGCAGTGGCGGATCCAGAAATTTTTTTCACTGGGTTCTTTTTTTTTTAAGTGTTTGAATTTGATATGACCAAACATAAAAATTTCGGGTCGGTTCAAGGGTTCGGGTCGTTTTGTTGGTTCGGGTCGGATAAGGTTCATCACATAATAAAAATACGATATAATAATGAAAAAACATTGGCATTAGAAATTTAAAGCACATAATATAAATACGATTTTTTTAAGGATAAAAAAACATACCTATAGTTGTTCCATGATGTGTGCACAAACTAGTGACTAACTAGGCAAAACCATGATGTTACCATACATACTGGAAGGGCGCGGCTAAGGGAAACCATCACACTAGTCATTCACGGATTCTTGAAGGTAAGAAAATCTTCCCAGATATCATGTTACCGTGCTTTGTTACCTGATCATAATCATCCAAGTGATAACCCATTAAAAACAACTCAAAAGTAGAAATAAAATCCATATGAGAATCAACAAACATAAGGCTATAAATCAGATTGTTGTACACATTTAGGGCCATATTTTTAGTGTATTAAACGTGCTTACATACCGTTAAAAAAATGTGCCAAATCTCAGAAATACCAACTCAAATTCATGAACAAATAATATACAACCCATAATCATTATCTTTAACATTAGTCATTAAAGTTAACTAAATTAAACAAAAATAATAACTACCACAAACTGAACACAGCACACATTGGCACCACTTCTGATTGTGCATGTTGAGATTTTCTGTACAATATAATTCATAATTATACATTTGCCTCTTTATTGATTTACGCCATATGGGACTTTAAAGCCATAACTAGGAAAGGAAAATTAAATTATTTTTCGACACTTACAAGTTTCAAAGAAAAATCAGACGCAGAGGAGGAGGAGGGCAGGAGGCGGACAGGAACGGCGGAGGAGGAAGGCGGAGGTGGAGAGAAGAGGTCAGGGGGAGGAGGGTTGGGGGGCTGCTGTTGGCTGCTCGTGTTGTATGTTTTTGTTTGGAAGGGGTTTGGGTTTTACACTTTTACCCTAGGTTTGAACTAAAAAAAATTAGAAACAAAAAATTTAAACGCGCGAAGGAGGACTCGAACCTGGAACTTAGTGGATGTAAGGGCGGGTTTCATCCACTACACCACCTTCAAACTTTTAGTAATGGGTTCCTAAATCATTTTTCTTATGGGTTCCTTTTTATTTTTCTTTATATGTTAACACTAAAAATTACAAACCGACTGGGTTCCCGGGAACCCACCCGAATACACCTAGATCCGCCCCTGCCTGTAGGTTGTAGCAAGTAGTAACGACTAACGTAGCATGTAGTTAAAATGTTAAACGACAAAATGTAAGTTAAACATAGTTGAGGGATAATATTTATAAATTCACTCTCTTTTTATAAAGCAAAATAACGTTCAAAATCTTCAGCTTCCTTTGCAAATTCAAACTCTCTCTCTCTCTCTCTCTCTCTCTCTCATTATACACACAAACACACACTGAAAAACACACAGATCAATTAGGTTTTTGTTTTGCAATCGGTGATATGGAAGAGAGTGCCGTAACAGATCATGAAGTGAAACGATCAGATGCAGCGAACAACGACGACGACGTCGTTTTATCTTTATCTCAGACCGATGACCTGTTAATCAATGCTTCGTCTTCTTCCACGCTTACTGTCCACCGATCTTCAGGTTATTTATTGTATTCAATTCACTCTCACTGATTGAGCTTTCATCTCTGTTTGTTGTACAGTTTATAATTCATATAATATTTAGTTGAATATTGACTCCAATTAACAGAAGATTAACAAATCCCAATCAATAACTAGCAAAACAGTGTTTGCCACGTCACCGGCCACGTAGGAATTTGAGCAATAACTAAACATCTAATAAACAAAAAAGAAAAAGAAAAAGAAAACAATGTGGGCCCCACTGCTCCCCAACCGTCTCATTCGCAGCCGTTAAGCGCCCTTCTTTACAGAGCGGCGCGGTGTTCAATGGCTGAGGTGGCAGGGGGACGTAATGGGAAACACATAGCCTCATAGAGAATAGTGGTCAATAGCGACAAGCAAGCTACCTATATGCTATGAAATAGTGCACGCTATTTTATGATTAGAGATACAGTTAATAAACAGAAAAATGCATGTTATTGAATAGTGGAGATGAGCATGGTTTAAGAAAAACTTTTGCGGTGTGTGCCTTGAGGCGCTAAGAATTAAGAAAACGAGTTTGAGGCGCGCCTCATGGGGTTTAGGGTGTTTTTGATGTGTGTGTGTGTGTGGTTTTTTTTTTTTTTTTATGTTTTAGACTTTTTGGGTCACTTATTTTATTTTTAATTCTTTGATGTTTTAGACTTTTCTTGGTCAATTATTTTATTTTATAAAATATTCAATTTTTATATTTATTTTTTTGATTCTGCCTTGGTTCACCTCGAGGCTCGTTTATCTTCTTTTTAACTTTAGAGATGAGAAAAAAAGAAAAAAAAAAATAATTAATGTAGCTATTTATTGCGCTATACCCGCTATTGACAACTATATGTGGAATATGGTTATGTGATTTTCATTTGATTAATCAAATTTGAGTTTAAGATGAATTTGAAAGTTGTACCAATTGAGTAATTTTGGATAGTATTTGTTAGTTGTTACAATCAGTGATTGATTTGAATTGACAGATGAGTAACTTGAACTTTGATAATGTCAATGTGTTATGTTGTTTTCGTCTGATTCAATCAAATTAGTTTGAATTTAAGATAAATTGAACTTTGTAGTTTGTACTAATTGAGTTGGTTTGGATAATGTATGTTACAATTTGATTCTTTTGGGAAAGTAAGATTTGAAAGCAAAAGTAGAAGATATATGCCTGTTTTGAGGAACAAGGGGACAAGAAACCCTAATAAAGTTATTAAGCTTATGAATTTTATTTAAGCTAGTGTTCAGAATTCAGATTTGTATTCAGTGGCCTATGGTGTGTATTGTTTTAGAGTTTTAGGGCTCATGCAAAACAGGAGTCATGTTAGAGTTGGTCAAGCTTGGTTTAAAAAGCGGGCCTAGGCTTAAAGCTCAACAAGGCTCAAGCCCCTGCGCTTTTGGTCGATTAAGGTGCGCTTTTTTCAAAAAGCCCACGAGTGGCGGGATTTCTTGGCAAAAAAATGACCCTGAGGCGCGCACCACATGTATGCAATTCCAGATTAAAACATATATATAGCATACTTTCCTCAAAATATTGGGTTAATGATGCTAGAAACCTATAGGAAATATATAAAAAGTTATATAATTATTTGCGCCTCGGCCCTCGGGTACGAAAAGCGGTGCGCTTTTGCACTTGGCGCTTCGCGCCTCAGTTTTAGACATTGTCACTTTTGTGCGCTTTTCGCTTTTTAAAACTAAGTGGTCAAGTGGATTTCAAGTTCTTTGATAACTAATATAGTAATATGTGGTCTTGTTCTTTAGTATCTATATCTTGTTTAATTTATGATCAGTGGAATTCTGTGTGTTTTTTTACATAAGTTCATGGTGAGTGATACTGGATTGACGGGTGCATACTTTAAATTTATGTGTTGTAATAACATTGAAATTCAAATGTCTATGGGGGTCTAATGCCTATTGTTCCTAGCTCTTTATTTATGGAAGAAGTCTGAACATTGATGAATGTTAATACTATGTAATAATGTAGTTACACTCCTATTATCTATTAGTAAGAGAACACATTCTCATGTGTGGTTGAATATTGATTTGCTGATTTCAATACTTTATCTCCATGCTAGCATGAATCTTTGGTTCTTATGACGTCTGTAGGTGTGATTAACAATGGTATTTGATCCTGAACAGTTGTTAGACAAGGTTTTTGTTAGTTTGTGGACTTTTATCTTGCACATTTTGATAATTCTTGTAACTGAGATTGCGATTGGCTGTTTCTATGGTCCTTTTAGGCTAATCTAATCTATATAGTTTTTACTCAATAAGGTAGGTTGGTTTTGATTTGTTTTAATGATGGTTGACAGTATTTGTAGAACTTCTAATTTAGCCAGATCATTTTATTAGGTTAATTAAATTTGTATTGCATCTAGGATCGGGGAATGAGGCCAGTGTTGAGCAAACGGAAACAGTTGAGACTCAGGCTAATAAATCAGCATGTGAAGAGATTGGAGAAACGCCTAAACTGATTGAAACAGTCGAACCTGAAAAATCAAGAAAGAACGGGAAGTTCAACTTACGGAAAAGTTTAGCTTGGGACAGTGCCTTCTTCACTAGTGATGGTACGCTACAATTTTAATTTAATGCGTATTGCATTTTTTATTACAACTGTTTTTTTTATTATTGTTATTCAGACTTCAGTATCACGTAACTACTTTCAAAAGGCACACCCGACATTCCATTTGTCTTGCAAATTCAAGCTCATTCTTAAATTCACTTATTTGTCGCACACAGGTGTTCTTGATGCAGATGAGCTGACTACTATGATTGAAGGAGGTGATAAGCGTTTAAAAAATTGCTTACCAGGAATCGAAGAGGAAGTTTACAGATCAACGGAATCAATCTCAACATTAGAAAGTGATAATTTGTCACTTGATTGTCTCGAGGCTGAACTATTTGAAGACATTAGAGCTTCAATTCAGAATTCTAATAAATTATCTAACCTAACTGATTCAAGTATCAAGTTGTCATCTGCAAAGAGAGATTCTCAACTAAAAGTTACTAGTAGTGAGTAAACCTTATTATATAATAGATGAAAGCCAACTGTTTTAATATCTTCTTATTTCTTAGTAATCATTATATTTTCAAGGTTTATATCTAAACTACATTTTTTATGTTGTATTTTATTTCACTACAGCACCGAAGAAGGTGGATCTTGATTCTGGAAAACGGGTATGATACTATGCTTCCTTGAGTTCTATGGTTGAAAACTATTGTCATTGTTTTTGTGATTGAAGTAAAGGCGTCCGTTTTAACTCATCTCATTTACTTATGACTGGATGGTTATGTTTTTTGTCCATCGGGTAGTAAAATAAACGAGCTAGCTAAAAGCAAAAGATGTCAAGTGGCTCAGACAGGCTTAGTTTTTTTTCTAGTAAAATGCTTAATACTTTTGAACATGAGGTGCTTTATAGATCAAAGTTAAAACAAACCTTTACAAAATTATTCGTTTTGACCCGGCCAACCAGTCAATATTCCCACCTCTAGATTGTATTTGTACCAATTACTGATAATTTTCTAATTTTGATCTGTTTTTGTGTTGATATATTTTTTGTCTGAAGCTTGGCCCAAGAACAAAAGATAATAAAACTTCATCAATTCCACAACCTAAGATAACTAGCAGAGTGAACTTGAACATGAAGTCCATGTCAACACCAACTAAAAAAGCTTCATTGAGTGCGAATCATGCAAAGGATCAAGATACTGCAAAGCAAGCTCATGGTAAAAGACAAGAACTATTCTTATCCCAATAAATCACAATTTTAGTCCAAAATAGTTGCAATTCCACAATCTGAGTCCAAATTACTGTCAAACACACAAACAACTATAAATCGCCAAATTGTATGATTTCTGTTGCATTGAAGTAAAGTTCCATGGCATTTGGGAAATTTTACCCCTAAACTGAACATAAATCATGAAAATTGACGTTTTTGGACTTTTTGTGCATTTGAAACTATTGAAGACTAAGATGTCAGTTGTCAATATGTTTTTCCTTAGTTTTTTTTTTTTTTTAAATAATTTAATGCAATTGGTACTATCTTATTATCTATATCCTTTGTATTCTCAAATTCCCTTGCATTATTGTCCATTTGAATGTAACAGTTACACAGAAAGGGACTCAAACAGTAAAAACAATCGCAACCGCAAAAGGATCGAAGGTAACAGGAGTGATCGGTCCTCGAAGGGGTGTGCCAAAGCCGTTGTTAAGTTCCAAATCATCTTCTTTGGGAACTTCAACAGCCCTCAAAACGGAGCCCACGAGACCATCTTCATCATGTAGCAATTCTAGTAGTTCTTCTTCAGCAACTGATGTAAAAGTAAGATCATCAGCAAATATTTCAAGAAAAAAAGATGTTTCCAAATCTGGTAAACTTACAACCACATCAATAATTCCCCAAACGCCCTCAAGGATTAACACGAAGAACAAACAGCCACCTGTTAATTCAAACCTGTCGTCAAGCATATCACCGGCAAGTTCCATAAGTGAATGGTCTTCCGTATCGTCATCAACAGCTTCAACCTCCACTGTCAATCCAAAGTGTACATCAAGAGGCAGTATAGATACCTCTGGCCAATCAGATTTGCGTATTCATCCAACAGATAAAATCTCAAATAAGAAAGGAAGCCAACCGGTAGTTGTGCATCCATCTCAAACTGGTTCAGTTTCTCGACCTCCTGCTGTTCAACCAACGGGACTTAGAATGCCTTCACCAAAGATCGGGTTCTTTGATGGGGTTAGTTTTAACTTAGTAACTTCTAAGTTTCTTTTATGCTTATTTTCTAGTTCTTTCATAACAAAATAACATAAATATCCTATTTTGGGGACCCTTTTAATCACTTTCCACATGTGATATTGAATCTCATGCATATTGCAAAATTGGCCCAAACCAACAATTCTGAGAAACCGAATCAGTTTCTAGCTCTCGGATTCTTAAAATTGTTCTTTTTTCGGTTTGATACAGCAAGAACCTGCAGTCTTGCACCCAACTTGTGATTTTTTGTACTCTTCGGTTGACATTGACTTAATGAATGCCCTGACTTTGTAATGCAGGGAAAGGCAGGTGCTCGAACTCCAAACGGAAGCGTAAGATCTCAATCAAAGTTGCCAACAAGTGTACCCAAAACGGTATCCACACATTTTAGTCAAACCAGCTCAAATGGTGTAAAATTTGGAAAACTTCCACCACCAAAAACACCTGCAGTCGCTACAAACATGAAACCAAATCCTCAAAAACTCGCCCCTAAACCATCTCAACAACAACAAACGTCCAACCCTGAAACCAAAACTGGTCCTGTAACTTCTGATGTTTCAGATCATAAGACGGAGGCAAGTTTGAATATTTGCGTAAACCCGTCTCAGAACATTAACAACGATTCAAACAAACGACCCGATTTGGGAAACTACGGTTATGATGTGCTTTCTAGAGAATGTTCAGTTGTGAAGGATAATAAAATGGATAAACCAATCACAGATGGATCAAGGACTCCATTTGCTGTCAAGAACTCTATTTCTGATACCAATGGTACTAGTATGGAGGTAACTGAAAAAACTGTCAACTTTCCTTTTATAGATAGTCAACAGAATGAGAATAGTGAGGCTGTTTAAGCTTATGTTGTTTAGATGTTACTTTAATGATGCTTTTGTCCAAATAATTTTGTGTTTGCTTTTAGAAAGTATTAATTGCCTAGTGAGGTGGTATTGCAATGTTGCATAGACCATGTAGTATTACTCTGTGTTTGGGTCAATATCTGGACTAATGTATTTTTGCATAGTTCAACTTAGGGGCTGTTTGTTTGCGTCTGACTCAGTCAGACTAGGGGTTGTTTGGCTGGGCGCTTCTGAACGGGAAAAATGTCTGACCTAGCCTCTTATCGGGTCAGATTTGGAGAGAACTCTGACTGAATCAGAGTTGCTGCTGCGTTATCGAGCTGATCTCTAGCCAGTCACGAACCAAAAATTGCCGCATTATCAAGCTGATCTCCAGCCAGTCACGAACCATTCATATGTCCAACCAAACATCACTTAATAATTCAGCACTTAACCATTCAGAACCCCTTAACTATTCAGACATCTTACTGGGTCAGCACTTACCCATTCAGAAGTTGCCAAACGGCCCCTTAACCACACTAATTGATGTTATACTTTGTATTGTCAAGAGCGGCCTTTCTATCCTCCTGGGATAGAGGTAAAGTTTGTACTTATCTCAGATCTGTCAATAACTTTGTTGGTTTTGGGTTGTTTGTACATTGGTTTGGCTTACATAATGGGCTAGGCTTAGATGGTGGGTGAGCATTGTAAAAATTGTTGTTACCATTCGTCGTTGACTTCACTTGAAAGACATGTCAATGAGGATATAACCATAAGGAATATAAAGAACACTTCCACCTCAAGGCAAACCCATTTTGGTCGGAACACATCTTGATCAACATTCAGTTTGGCTAGAACTTGTTTCAACCCGTTATATGATCCAACGCGTTTGTTTTACCAGTCTTAGCTTAATATTTCAACCTCTTATGTTGGTCATGTTATAAGCAATGGACAACCCATAAAGGTTAAAAACATCTATCAGGTTGATCAATATCTTGATTCTTGGAAGGATATACTCGGTTTATGAGTGACCAAATCTTAAACCTTAAACGATATCTGATATGGAGAAAGATAATTGGATAAACAAGAACTTGAGCCGGAAACCAAAAACCAGAATTTGATAAAGAAAACTTGTGAGAAATATTTGGACAACAATTTTGTAGTAATCAAAGAAGTGCTAAATTGATTTTCAACAAAAAAATGAATTAAAGCAGTTTCAATAAAGAAAAGAAAAACTAGCAAGCACTACATCATTGATATACTAGTATGACACACCAAAATATTTTTTTTATTGATGTCACATGATACCAGTACTCATAAGTCTTTCCTAAATTCCTAGTTATTGAAAGTGAAGAAAACAAAACATAAACGAATGCGCTAGGTTGTCGATACATATTTAACCCCGAATATAACTTTTATCAAATCATAGATAATAACGGAATATAAGTATAATTTCTCTTTATTCTACTACTTTTTTTTTCTAAGTGTGTAGTATTGCATATTACTATATATATTAAGCAACATCCGACAACGGAACAGTGAATTGAGGGTGAAATGGTAATTTCACCACACCTACTAGTTGATGAATATAGCTCATCCCAATTGTATTCTTATATGTGTCAAATTGTTATTAATTATTTATTTTAATAATATATCATTTATCATTTAATTTAATCCTTTTAATAACTTGTTTGTGTAACATATTCAAAAAATTGGTATACTTAGCAATTTCTTTTCAGCGTTCCGATATAAAATTCATTGAAGACAACTTGCATTTAAAATTATTAAAAAAAAAAAATAGTATCGTAAACTATATAAAGTACCAGTACCAATACTTTTCCAAATCAAACCAATACCAACCAAACAACATTAATATCTATATCCAAATTTATGGTTTTTGATTTCGATAAAAATCAATATCTTTAATTTTTTTTTGGCATCGTAAATTATACCGAGTACCGTACCAAACCAATCCAGATACTTCCATGTTTTCCACAACACCGCGCGGAAAATTCCCACTACTAAATTAATAATCATCAAAAGTAAAAATATTTAGATATTTTATTACTTGTAAAACCCATAAAAGTTTTGTTACTAAAATCTTACAATTTTGCCGCAAACTCTTAACAACTGAAGGACCCCACCTCTCCTGTAGACTCGGACACACAGAACTAATCTAACTAATTACTATGTAAATAAACATAATAACAATCTTAAGTTCCTTAACTAATAAATCACTTAATCCATGTTTCTTGGATCCTAGAACAAGACTGTTTCCATTACTACTTTCTAATGGCATGCATGAAGCTTGGCACCAAGACTGATGCATTCAGACTTGATGGACACATTTGGTAATCACCAATTTCACATAATTTAGTATCAAGTCAGTTACTCTTTTTTAATGATTTTGTCTAATTCTGTGTAATGCTTCTTTCTTGGGTTTATTGGAAGAGGTTTGATGTGATGATAGTTATAGGGATGATAAACGGTTCGTGTTTGTGGGTTGGCGGGTCACATCAGACACATGAATCTGAACACGACACGAATATTTATGGGTTGTGTTTGTGGGTTGGCTGGTCGCATCAAACTCATGAATCCGAACATGACATGAATATTTGCGGGTTGATCCGAATATGACCCATTTAACCTGGAAATTTCTATTTTATATTTTTTTTTTTGCATATTAATATTTTGAGAGAGTTTACAACAAAAGATACAAGTGTATATAGAAAATTACATTTAATTATAAAATCTTTATGTCAATTTTTGTTTTAATATAATTATATTACATGAAATACACAACCGATTTAACTTATGAAAAAAAACATATTTTGAATAAAATTAAAATATAAGATAAATGGGTTAAACGAGTTAGCCCGCCAACTTGCTGGGTTCGGAATGAATCCGACCCGTTTAGCTAAACGGGTTTGTGGGTTTAACCTGAAACTGACATGAACCCGTTTAGACTAAACCTAAACCCGTGCATTTCGTGTTAGGTTCATGTTGTGTTTTCGAGCCGTGTCTGAAATTCACACCCCTAACCAAGATGAGGATGATGAGTGGATGTGCTAGTACACAAGGTTAGACCGGATAAGGAATGCGATTTTTAGGGAAAAGTTAAGAGTGGCTAGTTTTTCAGATTAGATAATGTAGATGAGATTGAGATGGTCTGGGCATGTAAGAGGAGGCAGACGACAACGCCAGTTAGGGTAGCGGAAACCATCACTGTGAAGGGGAGGAGGAGTAGAGGTAGACTCAAATTGATTTGAGATGAACGGATTAGGGAGGATTTGCTAGAGTTGCGCATCTCTAAGGACATCGTCCAGGATAGGAGGGTAAATAAGTGTCGTAGGCTCTTAGCGTTGGATTAGGGACTTAGATGTCCATACATTTTGAATGGACTTTGCATATGATGTCTATCATGTTATATTTGTTTCTGTTTATACCATGTTACTCTTTCACCACTTCTTTTGTTTTTGGTAGTTTTTCCCTTTGCATATAGTTAGCTAAGTTGTCTATCTGTTGTTTGTTTGGAGCTGGGGGTCTTTTTGGAAGCGGTGCAAAGATTTAGTGATAATCACAATACAGTCTCTTGATGATCAATAATAGTACCAATATCATCTTCCCTGTTGAAATTATACAGTTTAGATCAAGCATTCAATGATGTTTTGTTTCAGGCAGTGTACAAGTGGACTTCCAGGTGATGTCACGGTTGAGGTCGGAGGCATGTCGTTTTATCTCCATAAGGTGCGTAATCGTTTGAATTCGGTATTGTTTTTCGCAGAATAGATCCAATGATGTATTAATAACCTTTGATTGTGTTTTTGGTTAAAGAACTTGGGATTGAATTAGAGATAGTCAACTTTTAGCCACTTAGATATGTGAAATAAGGGCTGCAAAACAAGCTGCGTTTGAGCTCGGCAAATTTAGGCCATGTTTGATCTCGGCTCTGTAGCTCAACGAAGAGCTCGAGCGACGAGCATATATGTGTGCATGGTTGGAAGATTTGTTGAGAACTGCATATTTGCAGCTCAATTTTTTCAGCTTGAGCTCGAGCTTGAACTTAGGAACAACTCAAATTGTATGAGCTCAGGCCGAGTTCCTATCTGTTTAGGTTGTTTTTTTAACCCATTTAAATGAGGGTATTGGATTTTAATAATCCAAACTTTTACCCATTGGTCGACAATAATTTGTACTTCCAAAATTCCAAACAACGATCCCAACTTTCAACGTATTGGCCGACAATGAACCTTTGTTAACTGAGAACTAACTCAGTTAGTGGATGATGACGAGGACGCTGATGTGGCACGCTCACGCTGACGTGGATGATGACATGGCATGCCATGTCAGCATCCACGTCATCATCCACGTCAGCGTAAGCACACCACATCAGCGTCCACGGCATCATCCACTAGCTGAGTTAGTTCTCAGTTAACAAAGGTTCATTGTTGGCCAATACATTGAAAGTTGGGATCGTTGTTGAGAATTTTCGAAGTATAGATTATTGCTGGCCAATGAGTGAAAAATTGGATTATTAAAATCCAATACCCCTTTAAAAAATCACTACATTCCATTCCATGAAAACGAAAATTACATCACAATAACACGCAGACGGGCAACAAGCTGCGCCGCCACCCCTTTCTATATGGCGAACCATTGTCTCTCATACCAGCTAGAGAGGACACTCCTGTTAAGGTTGTTAGATAAAAAATCGTCTAGTTTACGACCGTAGCGAAATTTCACCTGAATTGATATTGTTGCAACAATTCAAGGATTACAGTATTACACTGATTAACATTCATGTATGCATATGAACTTTGGCTGATATGTCTTATTTGCATCTTATTTCTTACAGTTTCCTTTAATTACAAGAAGTGGGCTATTGAAACAACTTATTGGAGATTTTTCAAGTGAAGACGAGCACGTATGCGTTGTGCAGCTTGATGAGATACCCGGCGGATCTAAAACATTTGAACTTATAGCCCGATTCTGTTACGATATAGAACTAGAGCTTACAGCCCACAATGTCATCATCCTTCGCTGTGCTGCAGATTTCCTAGAAATGACAGATGATTTTGGGGACGAAAACCTTATTACTGTAACCGAAAACTTTTTACTTGACGTTTTCGCCTCATGGGCAGATTCAATGAAGGCGCTTGAATCCTGCGAAGAAGTTCTTCACTACGCAGAAGAGTTATTCCTCATTTCGCGCTGCATTACTTCGTTAGCGAAAAAAGCTTGCATGGGTTTCAATGCTGCAGTAAACAACCATGAAAAGGTACCAAGTTCCACCGTTTGGAACGGGATTTCGACTCCTAACAAACCCGTGACAACTGATGATGGTTGGTGGCACAAAGACGTTTCTTTACTCGGTTTACCCCTTTACAAACGGGTCATTCGGGCTATTGAATCTCGCGGAATGAAAGCTGAGACTATAGCAGGGTCTCTTGTGGGTTATTTAAAACGATACATACCGTTATTGAACCGTGAATCGGGTTTCAACGATGCTAACTATTTCAAAACAGTTTCGCCTTCTGAAGCGGATCAAAGAAATCTTTTCGAAGACATTGTGGAATTGTTCCCCGACCGAAAGGGGATCATTGCCACCACGTTTCTTGTTCGGCTTCTTCGTACGAGCATGATTTTACACGCGAGTCCATCATGTCAAGAAAATCTTGAGAAACGGGTCGGGGCGCAGTTGGACACCGCTGTTTTAGAGGATTTGTTGATACCAAATCAGGGGTTTAACACTGTGGATACTTTGTATGACATTGATTGTTTTCAAAGAATACTTGAATATTTCCTGTCTATGCAGCAAGCTCCTAGTGCAGTGTGTTCGCCATGCATAGTCGAAGAGGGATTAGACGAAGGGAGCGGAGCCCAGTCTTTGGAGGCGATGGCATCCGTGGCTAATCTGGTTGACATGTTTCTTGCTGACGTGGCTGCCGATGTTAACTTGAAGCCTCCAAAGTTTCAGTCTCTTGCTGCTTCGGTTCCTGACTACGCTCGCCAAGTTTCTGATGGCATTTATCGCGCAATTGATATTTATTTCAAGGTACGACTTTTCTTACTCGCGTTAAATTAGCAAACATACCCTTCGTTGATCTTGCGTTAATATTGTGACAACGATACAGGCACATCCGTGGCTTGAAGACTGCGAGCGCGAACAAATGTGCAGACTTATGAATGTACAAAAGCTGTCACAGGAAGCAGGCACTCATGCAGCGCGTAACGAGAGGCTTCCAATGCGTGTAATTGTGCAAGTTATTTTCTTTGAACAACTGCGGATCAGAACATCGATAGGTGGGTGGTTTTATGTGTCTGAAAATGAAGGTGGCGAGGTGGGCAGGTCACAGGAAAGAGGCGGTCGTGGTAGTGGTGGGAGGCTGGGCATGGGAGAGATTAGGGACCGTGTTCTTGGGCTCGAGAGAGACTGCGAGACGATGAAGTTTGAGATTCGAAAAATGGTGAAAAACAAGAGAAGTTGGAACTTCTTGTGTAAGAGAAAAAGTAAGAAAATTTGATTGCATTTTTGTTTTCTAAAGAACAGTTTTGTAATGCTTTTTTCTAACAAGACTATGTCTTTTATGTCAAAACAACCATTTGATTGTTTTCTTTTGATAGGAAGACACGTTTGTTTTCACTAATTGAAACTTTGTGATATAGTAATAGCATTGAATCATTGATCATCTTTAGTTTAGAGATGAAAATTGAGTAGAAAACAAAAGAAAGTTATAGGCCCATTTAAGTTTTGATGGTCCTTAATATGTTGGGCTTTGGGCTTTGGGCCCTTCTTCATATCTTAAATGGTTGGGTTTATGGATTAGTGGATCGAATCCGACATAAACCCAACGCGTATTCGCCGTTGATACATTTTTTTTTATTTTTGTTTTGAGTTAAATACAATTTGAGTCCATGTAGTTATACGTAATCTGCTGGTTGAACCATAATTCTCAATTTAGGTCTCATGAGTCTTTGTGGTTTCCGGCACTGGTAAATGCATAGAGAATAATTACATTTAAGATAAAATAACATGACTATTTCTTTATCTGAAAAATATTGGGATAAAATATTTAGTATCTCACTGGAAACAACATCTCTATTTCTACGGGGTATAGCTAAGTCTTTCTACATCTAATCCTTCTCAGACCCTATCTGAAAGCTTTGCTATTGGTGTGATTTACTAAGGATGATGACGATGACGACAAAGATATGACAAAATATTTTCATATAAGATAAATAGGCCAGTCCACGAAACCTCATATTGACCCAAACATGACTCGTTTAGTTAAACATGTTCGTAGTTTCGACGTCCCTACTTTTTACCCCTCAAATACATGTCATGTAGTTTTTGGATAGCTATAAAATAAATGTTGGGATTATTATTATTTTTTTAACGATGACTTTCATATAAGTGACTCAATGTCACTCTGCCCCAAACAACGTTGTCATAACTGGGACCACGCTGGTGTATCAGACCAGGTTACGGTGTTCCCCCGAAAACCGTACTGCCTCCAGACGAGTTTCCTCGCTGGAGTAACAGCCAGATAAAAACCGGGGTGCGGCTCAGGATTGAACGCTCCTCGATGCATTTGTCAACATCATTGCCCTGATGCCGTAGAAAATAAACAAGGACTTTTAGCCATAGACTGATAATAGATTTCTTTTGTTCTTAAGATTATTTGGTAATTATAACCTTTTATGATCCTATTTGATTTTGTTGTAAAACACACTATGAAATTGTATCAAAAATATCGAACAAAAGATTCGAATGATTATTATATTATATATAATATACCTTAGCATTTAAATAGGTAACTTTCACTTATTTGATTTTTGCCATAATTTTTATTTTTTTTTTTGCTTTTTTGGTAATTTTTTTTTCATTTTGACCACCAATTTTTTTGTTAAGTATTTTTTTCCTCATTTTTGCCACACAAAGTTTTTTTCACTTTTTGTTTAAGTTTTTTTTCCCATTTTAGCCACCAACTTTTTTATTAAGTTTTTTTTTTCACGTTTTGGCCACCAACTTTTTTATTAAGTTTTTTTTTTCATTTTGGCCCCACATTTTTTTTTCTCATTTTAACCGCCAATTTTTTTGTTAAGTTTTTTTTCCTCATTTTGGCCACACAATGTTTTTTTTACTTTTTGCTTAAGATTTTTTTTCCCGTTTTGGCGACCAACTTTTTTATTAAGTTTTTTTTTTCATTTTCCCCCCGACATAATGCGTTTTTTACCCGATTTCGCACGGGTTCGGTTTTTGTCCATTTATTATCTATATATTTAACGACCACGAAATGAATAACTGCTTCACTCTAACGTACGCAGCCGGCCACCGACCACATCTACCGTGCGCCATCTCCAACATGTTCCGCGGACCGCGGGAGATTCCTGGTATTTTCCACGTAGCTGCTGCCACTTTTGTATTTTCTCATTGTCCAAGGTTAGTCTCTATGCCTTTGTCGATTACCAAAATCCGTATTAACGCGTCATGTGAAAAACGCGCAACGCGCGTATTGATTAATACACCTAGTTATTGATGAAAACTGAAAAGGAATTACAAAGAAAATGAAATGTAATCGACTGAATTGAAACCTAAAACAATCTGATACTTATAAGCCCTAACCCCTCTTTAGTTTGTTAAAAGTCTGTTATGACTTTTGTTCAAGTCAAGATTAGCCCCTCCAGATTATCAGACATTTCATTATTAAACCTAACTATTAAAGCAGAAATAAACTTTGATAAATGTCACAACTGGCCCCTCAACTTTCTTTGACCAGTTTTGACTTATTGTTTGACCATGATTATGACTCAATTATCCAACAGATTTTTTTTTAAATAAAACTTTAACCAACAAAAAATGTATGATTATCAAAATAGACCACAAATATAATCTTAAAAAAAAATATAAAAAATCAATAAGTTTCATTTAAACCAACTTGAAAATAAATGTAACCAATAAGAATGCAGGTTAGACCTTAGTCACATCAATGGTTGTCTACAACATATTATATCATCTGTTTTTGCTTCAAACATGTCTCCAACATACCTGCCACTTTTCTCACTCACCATGTGATCAACATCATAAGTTTAAATCAAAATCATCATGTTTTTCTTTCCCACTTGCTTATTTTGCACAGTACAAACAAATCAATCAATCCATACTGTGCATACCTTACTTCAACAATCTCTAAAAGGATCTCTTTCTTGAAGTAACATATGTTAACAACAGTTGGAAATAAAACCACTAGTGACATTAATAATATTGCATATATATTATATGGTATCTTTACAACATGGAACTAAACAGGAGTTTGCAACTTGCAAGTGAAGGGGGTTGTTACAAATGAGACAGGTTTTGTCATTTCCATCATTAATAATTTACAAAATATAAAAGAAAATAAAAAAAGATTAATACCCTTCACATTAAAAACCTAATTAGAACAAAAGCACAATTCAAAGTTAGCTCCTTTTTGCATCTGCCACAGATCTTTCTTTCAAGAAAATATAAAAAACTTTCTGTGCAGCAAAAGTCTTCCCATTTTTGTCTTTCAACATCTTGAGATATCATAGTCAGTGAATTCAAGTTGTTGTTCAATTTCCCAGTTTAACTTTACTCCTTCATGACATGGAACATATTCCTGTGACATTTATTATTTAACCAATTCGGGTCAAAACGGTCAAACTAACTAAACTTCTTATAAGTTATAATCACATGAAATCTATAATTTTTTTATGAAAATGTTCGATACCCGTAGTAATTTTACAACAGATGGTGAAAAGTTTTAAAAATTTATACAAAAAAAAGTTTGAATTTGAAAAGTCAATTGTTTGACTAAAAAAGTCAAAGGGTGTGTCTAACCTCCAATTTCCTGACCAAAACCTTGGCTGTTGGAGCAGAGACGATGATGTGGCGTGCGCTTGGGCTAATGAAGCCTTCTTCAACTGCTTTGTCGATAAATGACAATAGCGAGTTGTAGTATCCATCAACGTTTAGCAAACCAACCTGCAAGATTTTTAATATCTCAGTTTCTTTCTATGAATTTTGTATCATTTTGAAATTTAATGGAAAACAAAAGGTATTTTATTTTATTTTATTTTACCGGCTTATCATGTATGCCGAGTTGAGCCCATGTTATCACTTCAAGAAGCTCTTCAAGAGTTCCATATCCACCTAAAGAATTAACAAGATTAGCTATTAAATGATGCATTAAATTAATAAAGTTATAATTGACAATATCAATAAAAAAATTTTATACAAACAATAGTGAGTTCACTCTCAAAACAACTTATTGGTGTATCAAAATGCAATAAGCAAGGTCTAAGTGATTAAAATATGTCTTGATTTTGAGTTCTTAAGATGTTGATAGATTGGTCAAGGCACTAAAGATTAAAGCATCATCTTTTAATCATGAATCTTGGGATGTGGGTTGTTAAAAAGTTCACATCTTTTTTATTGATCATAAAGCTTCTGGTACAAGTAGCTTTCATAGCACTACAAGTAACAAAATTTGGTCATATTACTCAATGTTAATTAAAAAGATTAAAAGATCACACAAGTTGATCAAGCTTTTTTTTTTTTTTTTTAACGTCCAACGAAAGTCCGGCCACCCACGTAAGCCCAATGGCAAAAGGCCACCCACGCCTGTGAACGCGGACGGCGCTGGTGACCTAGCCCGCCACAATTCTAGAGGAAACCCACCACCCAAAGGCTCACTGTGGTAAAACCTCCGGCTCAACCTAGAATAAATTGCTCCAGGTGAAACCCCAACCCACAACCTCCGCATTGCATGGTCATAGGGCTGCTACTCCACCAAAGGTTTGCCAAGCCAAATGCATTAACATTTGTACCTTTTATAGAGAAAGACCAAAGAGAAGGTAAAAGGGTCCCTCTTTATTGTGAGCTAAGCACTCTTTTAAATCCTAATTACTTTTCATGATGATAACTCTAGTCAGACCACTTTGCATCATAAAGAAAATAACTTTTTCAAATATTTATTTCCCTCTTTTTACTACAGAAATATTAACCTTTTGAATCTTGATATTAAAAAGAACATAAAACTGTATAATTATATATATTGAAACTTTACACTTTTTCGGATTTTATTAATTTACTTTAAATTAGCCCGCGTCAAATAAAAACTATTATGTATTCTTTTACTGCCTCAACCCTGACCGTTCAAGCATAGCATTAGTTTCCATGTCAGACAAGTTTTTACTTCTATTGTTGCACCGAAGAATATGTTCATGTATACGTTACATTTTGATCATCATAAATGTCTTAGAATGCATAAACTTATATATAGTTATTTTTAAAAAAATGGGTCAAATTTGTATTAGTAGAAATAGACCAAATGGGTCAAATTTGTATTAGTAGAAATAAACACTTCAAAGTAGTGTCTCAACTCCAGGTGGGCAATGTAACGTTTTTAGTAGATTAGGGTTTGCCATTCAAAAAGGGGTGGCGGCGCAGCTTGTTGCCCGCCTTCCCGCTATCTTGATGTAATATGTTCAGTTATAAAAAAAATATAAATAAATAAAATGGCAGTTGGTTTATCTTAAAAAAAAAAAAAAAAAAAAAAAAAAAAAAAAAAAAAAAACCTTTATTTTATATATTCACAGGAATAATGGTTTATTTGCAATAAAGTACAGATGTGGTGACTGACTTGTAAATAGTAATGAGCATTGTTTCATCTGATGATGAAGAATTTGTACATAGAATTTATGTGAAAGAATATGAGATTTTTGCAGTGATTATCATTAAAAACCTGGTAAAGCAATAAAAGCATCAGAATGCTTAGCCATCTCTGCTTTTCTCTGGTGCATATCAGCCACTGCTTTCACTTCTCCTACTGTTACACCAGTTAACTGCAAAACAATCAAACAAAACCATAAACTTCAAACAAAAATATTAATATTAATATTAATATTATATAAAATGTTATCATAGTGGTGCAGAAATGGTGGCCATTCAGTAATCTTTTGCAGAATTAGTATTCAGAGTTTGCAGTTGATAATGCAGACAGGTCCAAAAATAGCTATAATGAGTTGTACAAAATGCATTAAACTCATGTACTAATTTAAATTTGGCATTTTCTGAATCAGAAAAGGAAAGATTCAAATAAACAATTTTTTTAACAAAAATAGTATGTAGCAGACAAGCCACTGAAATTGTTATCTGGATAAGGCTACAATTTACAAGGACCAAGAAAAAACAAAGCTCTAGAACACATATTTTTATTTTTTTTTTCTTACCCATAATAAATACTTTATCTATCATATTGATTAAAATATGAAAACTTCATTAAATTAGTTAAAAAAAAAAAGAATACTTATACATCAATGTACTGGCGGATCCAGAGGGGTTCCGAGGGTTCCAAAAAAAGAAAATTTTAGTGGAAAAAGTTGGAAAGGAACCACTCGGAATCATTTCTAGATTCGTTCACGCCTTCTAAGAGTGTTTTTCATCATGTGGACGTCGTGTCATCAGAACCATTTTTTAACCGAAAAGGGTGTGTTTCTAGGGTGTTCCCCGCGTGAAAGTGGGCTATCACGCTCCATTACTCACGTTGTAAAACTAACTTATATCTAAGATATTAAAGGGAATATGCGAAAATAGAAACGTGAAAAAAAACCCGGATAAGATATAGTATTATTCTGAAGGAAGCTAACATACATGAGAAAATACAGTATATCAACGACAAACGTATCCAGTAAATCTTACAAGTAAAACAAAAGAAGTTTAAATTTAGAATTTATAGAGGTTAAAAAAAATAAAAGCCAAGAAACTTTCTATATAAGCAAGATAACATAAATATTACCATATAAAGTAAAGAAACTTCTCACATACAACAAGGTTTCTACTTTCTATATTTTTTTTACATGTTACATATTAATCATATATATTTTAATTGTTTGGTTATTTATGTAAAGAAAAGTTTAAACACTTTTTATGTGTAAAAAATGGCAGACATACCTCTCGAGGCATGAGTGTCTTGGGAATGACTCTGTAAATAGAGAGACAAGAACATGACAAAAACATTAGTTTAATCAAACATAAACAAACCTCAAATCATCATGCTTAACATACCATATATAATTCTGTCTGTATTATATATTATTAACACTCTGTCTTATAACCTTACCCAATAACATGGCGACCACCATCATGAACAGCTTGTGAAACCAATCCCATTAACCCTATGCTTCCTCCTCCATACACTAAATCTATGTTTCTTAAAACCTGCAAGTTTACTGAGTCAACTCAGTCATGTAACCCTTTTGGAAACAGAGCTTTACTACTTTTTTTTTTTTTTTTTTTTTTTTTTTTTTAACTTAATATGTGCATGCAAGATTCTAAATTTTGACTGAACAAAATTACAGTCAACATTTTAAAACTTACCCATTATAAATATTGCAAAAAGATTTGAAATTTACAAGAGTTGAAACTTCATATTAAAATAATAATAATAATAATAATAATCTTGAAAAAGAAAGATAATATATAAACATGTAAATAAACAACAATTTTTTTAAAGCTCAAATACAGTCAACAGTTGAAAACAAACCCATTACAAAAATTTTAAAAAAGATATGAAATTTGCAAGAAATTAAAGCCCATATTAAAAAAATCTTGAAAAAGAAAGAAAAATAATAACTAATAAAAAAATAAAGAAATTTTCTTTTAAGCTCAAATACAGTCAACAGTTGAAAACAAACCCATAACAAACATTAAAAAAAGACATGAAATTTACAAGAAATGAAACTACATATTTAAAAAAATTTGAAAAAGAGAAAAAAAAATAAATAAAAAAAGAGAAAAGAATATACCAATTCTTGTCCAAGCTCAATTGCAGCATCCTGGTAGCTACTTTTCTTGCCTTGGCTACTTCCACAAAAGACACAAATTCTCTTGAACTTGGACACTTTCATTTCACCATTAAGCTCCATTCTTTTTTTTTTTTTTTTGGTTAATAAAATATTTGTGGTGAAGAAGAAGAACACACAGTTAAGACACACACACTTAGCCCACAAATAGGAATATGGAATTTGATGTAATAATAATAATAATAGATGTGGCACAGGAAGATATATAGTACTACAACAACAATGGATTTGTGTCAAATCAAGAGAGAGAGAGAGAAAGAGAGAGAGTAAATAATATTTAGTGTTTTAATATTTTTTTTTATGGCTTGACCATTCCTTAGCTTTTGGTGCAACCGCTTGTCTAAACCATGGTTGTATTTATAAGGGTCATGGCACGTGACTAACCCCACTCATAGTAGTCCCTACTAAGCTACCACCATACCATAATATTCTATAAAACTAGATTTATATTCCTTCTTCACATAATAGTCTCCAAAAAGATCTAATAATGTTCATGTTGTTAATGTTCAACAGAAAAATTAAGGTTTCTTTTGAAAAAAGTTAAATTAGTTGAAATTTTGTGTATGTTAATTAGATAGGTGTCGGCGTGATGAGGTGGGGAATACATGACATTGACATGGGCGCTCGTAATGGACTTGAACTAATCAATTTAAAAGATATCATATAGTTAAAAGTAAGGTTGTTGAGTGTGGGGAATGTTTCCGGGATGTCGAGGGCTGGACAGCCACGTCCACATTGCCCCCCTCTAGGCCCCATCGCATGTCTTTCGTGGCTTGGTGGACGATTGTGACGAGCCTCTTTGGTTCATGCATGTGTGTGCATATGTATATGTGTATAAGTGTGTGTGTATATATATAGGGAAGTCCATCACCCACACCCCTAGGCTCATCACTTGGGTGATGAGCTGGCCCCCAGTGACGTGACGGCTTATGTGGAGGCCCGTCCCAAATGACGGACCACCTCCACACCCACCAGCCTAACCCACATAGACGAAAATTGCAATTAAAGCTAAAACCTAAATGAGAATTTAGTTGAATAATCAATTGATGAAAACGAAGTCAAATCCATTAATTTTCGCCCCCACCCCTGTGGTAGAGTCGTATAGAAAATGAGGGTTAGAGCTTAGGGTTAAATGGTCTCAAGTTTGAATCTGATTTCACTCGGGTTTTACCGCAGTGGGTCTTTGGGCAGACGAGTTTTTCCCGGTTCGGGGAACTTTGCGGTGGGCTCAGGCTATCCAGTGCTTCATCTGCCACGGACGTATGGGGTACCTTTGTAAGTGGAGCGGGTGACCCTGGGTAGTCGGGTGTTATGTTTCGTAGGTCGCTAAAAAAATCCATTGATTTCCGGGCAAAGAGGAGAGGAGGAAGCCATAGAAAGAGTGAAAGATTAAGTGAACATGGAGAAAAATCGCATAGAG
This sequence comes from Ambrosia x helenae, assembly GCA_030844895.1. Taxonomy (NCBI): domain Eukaryota; kingdom Viridiplantae; phylum Streptophyta; class Magnoliopsida; order Asterales; family Asteraceae; genus Ambrosia; species Ambrosia x helenae. The sequence goes on from CM061232.1 coordinate 34,778,658, forward strand.
AGAACAATTGGAATTCATTGAATTTAATGTGATCTTTATATTATATCCAAAAAAAAACAGAGAGAATTATCTACGTTATCCACAAAAGATAAGTATCATATTACAATTCAATGTGATCCGTATCAACAATCGGTATCTTAGCCAAATAAAGAGGTAATTCATGATTTTACTTTAAAAAAATAAAGATGACATTAGTACATTACATAAAGAGAAAGTATATGATATAAAGTTTCTTAACATGAGAAGTGTAAGAAGTCACCAGTGATTGACATCTGTCAATTTAACCTAACCACAGTTAAACAAAATTAAACCTATTTTCCTCTTCCCTACTCTAAACCTGACCCATCCTCATTTTGAAACAAACCGATCGAAATCTCACCACCACCACCACCACCAGTGGCGGATCCAGGAATTTTTTCTAGTGGGTTCGCTGTTTTTAGATACTCCAACCAATAACGTAGGATTGAACATAAAAGTTCGAGACAGTTCGGGTCGAATAAAGTTAATGATTAAAGTACGATGCATTAATAATATTGTCGTTTTTTTAATCAAAACTTAGATCATACGGATACTTGAAACTTTCATTTAGGTGACTATGAACTTCCATCATATAAAAATAAGATATAGTTAGGCATCAAATAAATAGAAGTTGAATATCTAGCAAGATCATCAATAAAACATAATAGGAACATCCATCACGTTCCTTTGAAGTATAGAAGGGAGAAGTAAAACAACAAAATTCAATCTATTATCAGTATGAATTGTCAGGTAAACTAAGTGATGAGAATGTCAAAAACAGATCTTAACTTGTTGCAATGATTTTTTTGGAAGGCGAAGTTGCAATCTTTATTCACACCCAATTAAAACTTTACATCAGAAGACTAGCAATTTACAAGCTCCCCAGCATTACAAGTTTACAACCCCTTGCTACGTACACACATAAATCAAACAAAACAAAAACAAACTTTTGTACCACCCTACCCATTAATACAAAATTGGCATCATTGCTCAATTGGAACTCCATTGCTTAGCTCTATTACTTATCCACATAAAACTTATTGTTTAGATCTTACCGAATTAAGATTGCGTCAAACTGGACACGTTTTGCATTAATAATTCAATTGTTTCTGGTTCGCCACATCGCCCAACATCCCACCATTATTATTTTTTGTATCACGCTTCTTTTGTTCACACTAATGCCGGTGCTCCTGTGAACTTCCAGCAGATAAGAAGTAGAAAATGAGTATATTGGGGATATTCGACACAAGGAGCTTACCATTTGCCATATCATAGTTGCAATGTAATTTCACAAAATCATTGTGTTTGAGAAAGTGGTGATAAACTTAAAATAAACTTAAATACATTTGATCAAAGTCTTTGCACATCCATATATACATAAACTTATAACAATAGCATATTCTCTAAGTCTGACTTCAGTTTGTGAGAGGGAAGGGGTTGTTTCACGTTTCTTAAATAAATAAAAAATGGTGACTTTGGAAAGAATCGATCCTAGGACTTGTTATGTAGAACTCAAAAGTCTTAACCAGGGAGCTATATTTAGTTTTCTGCTATGGGTACACACCCAATTTATCTATGGGTTCAACCCATTTTTTTATATAGGATTTCTGAAAAAAATTCGAGACCGAGTGGGTTCGCGTGAACCCGCGCCCTCATGGGTAGATCCGCCCCTGACCACCACCACCACCACCACCAGAACGTTATCCAATGAACAATAAAGCTTAAAAGACACATTTCTATCTAGGCATTAAGGATTGATGCAGCGAAAAACCAAAATGTAACGTTGATTTGATGCAGCGAAAAACCAAAACATAACGTTGATTAACAAAGATAGTGATGTGGAATTAAAGGTTTGGCTTAGGGAATTAACAAAGATAGTGATGTGGAAATAAAGGTTTGGCTGTTTGGAAGCAGATTTTTAAGACGCACCTGTAAGGTGATTTTGATAAATGCTTTTGATAAAGGTAAGGTGCTAGTCCACAACTGTAAGGTGCGTTTGATGTGTTTTGGTAAAGGTAAGGTGCGTTTGATTTTTTGTTGGGTTTTGATGAGTGCGTTCAAAATTTTCAATGAGTGCTTCCAAACTTTTAATGAGTGCTTCTAAATTTTCAGTGAGTGCTTCCAAACTTTTTAATGAGTGCTTCTAAATTTTTAATGAGTGCTTCCAAACTTTTTAATGAGTGCTTCTAAATTTCAATGAGTGCGTCTGAAATTTTGATAAGTGCGTCTGAATTTTTGATGAGTGCGTCTGAAAATTTTGATGAGTGCGTCTGTAAATTTGATGAGTGCGTCTGAGATTTAAAAAGGCTCTGTTTTCACCAACTTCATCTTCTTCCTCTGCAACTTTTTTTAACCTAATTTTTATGTTTAATTATCCTTATTGAAACAAAATCGAGAGTATTCGACAACTATTACGATTCATAATTGTTCATATTATTATTTTAATCCTCTGTTTTTGATTATTTTTAGATTCAAATACTGATCTTACGTTATTGTTCATTGTAATCGATTTTTTTTTTGTTTTTGAATTGTATAATCATTCTGAACATGAATCGATCTGAAAACGATGAAAAATCAGGGTTCAAATTAGTTCTGTTGTTATGATTTGAAAAAAAATTAGATGGTTTTTCCTATTTTACCCTTGGTTAGTTTAAACCAAGTATGATTAGGGTTTTTAATCTGCATCTAGAAATCTTGTTAATCTAATGGCTGAGATTGCTTCTTACGCTTCTTACATTAAGAAGCTTTGTACGTTAACCTCTCCCTTACATAAAACGTAGCCAATGATGTCCAGTTCAACTAGTCGGGGTTGGAGGGTTTACACGCTTGCGTGGTTCCTCTTCATAAGTTCTTAGGTTCGATTCCCTCTGTCACCGAAAAACATACCCATTAGTGTTGAAAGGGACGAACATGTAAGAAAGGATTCGATCATGAGCAGGAGGGCTTTATAGTCAAGAAATTTATACTGATCCACACCTTCAAAAAAAAAATATATTAAATAAAATGTAAAATTAGTGGTCCAAATGAAGTAAGCCACTTTCAAGTTTTAGTGTTATTATTACATCATTTCTTTGTATAAAATTACGCCTTTTAAGAGTTTAAATATTGTAAAAATGTTAAAAACATGTACATGATCGACCCTCTCTCCTAGGCACACTTGTTGAGTGCATAGGAAACACTTGATTTAAAAAACAAAGTTCCCACTCCACTTCCCCATATCACTTCCTAAGCATGCTCCCATGACCCATTGCCCATCCCCACCCTCTCTACCCAAATTTATTAATCGTACCAACACTCATCCATTTTGGAGACGTGACAGAATCGGAATATTTTAAAATAGGCTCTTAGACTGATGGGTATGGGGAGTGGAAGGAGGGAAATGGTTGAGGCGGCAGTCAAATGACGATGTGAACACCACCCCCTGTTTGGCGTGGGAACGGTGTGAATAGGTGGCGTGGAGACTCCTACATGGTGTGGGAAAGGGTTTGTGAGGGTCGCTTGATTTTTTTTTTCAACTGGCGTGAAACTTGGAAGTGAAAAGTCGAATCACACTTCTCATGCATGAAAACCACGTGAAAATAATGTTGCACTACGTGGCAGTTTTCATAGAGTGTGAAAAGTGTAACCACACGCGATAGTCTTAATATACGATTTTCTTTTAAGTTGGCAATTTAAGACTCAGAAGATAAGAAACCCACAAAGAAGGTAGATTACCTTTTTTTTTTGATGTGTGCAAATGATCTATAGAGAACAAGTGGTGGAAACACTTGGGTTTTTCCTATGAGACTTAAGTTCAATCCCCACTTGCATCAAATAGTGAGCCATTTAGTGCGCAATGATGGTGACAAACCCACCGAGGGGGTTCGATCCTGAGCGTCGCCCCGGGTTTAAACAGACTGTTACTTTAGCAAGGCAACTCGTGTGAAGTAAGAACGGTTTTCGGGGGGGGGGGGGGTCACCAAGGCCGGTGATTCTGCATGGAGCCTGATAGAACATCGTCAGGCCAGCCTTGGCAAGCTGTCGGTTCAAAAACGAACCGGCGGAGTGACAATAGGTCACTCATAACGAAAGTCACCTACAAAAAAGGTAGAATGCTTTTATTAATAATAAAAAGTTTAGTTAAAAGAAAAAATCAATAGGACCTAAACCTCTTTTAGACTTTGATAGGACAAAAGAAATCAAGTCAGAGCCCAAAGGAACGCTACAGTTTGCTCCATGAAATCCGTTCAAAAAAAAAGTTTGCTCCATGAAATCCAACCCTGGCCTGTCCTAGTTCAGTTCAATTAAGATAACACCTTGGTTCTCCCCATGACATCTGACCTAGTCTTAATCATGTGTGATTTAACTGCCACTATGTCATGATGAAATCCTTGTCCTAATCATCATGTTTGTTGATCTATCACTCTAGTGTTAGTGGGTGTGGATACACCAAAAATGCCATGTATTCTTACCATATAGGATGCCACTTAGAACATGGTTTATGTTCTCTTTTTTGAGACATGACAAGGATATGGAGACAACCTCCTTGCATTTATTTAATTTATTTTTTTAATATTAATTTTAATTATAGTTAAAAGTAACAAATAAACAATATGAAGTTTAAATAAATACTAAAATTAATAAAAAAAAATTACAAGCAATCCAAATAAACCGTAAAAAAACAAGATTTTCTAAATTTTTAAAAAACTACATCCACTTTTGATGAATTTTTTTGTTGCATTTTTTTCAACACTTCGCGTTGTTTTTCGGGAAAACTAGAAAGGTCGGTCGACATAATTTTGAACTCTTCCACCGCTTTCGCTTCCTCTATCAACCTAAGCTTTTCCTTCTTGATCTTTATTTTTGGAGTTATGGATTTAAATAATCCCAACTATTGGCCAATAATAGTCCCAATTACAAAAATAACCACTAACGGTCCCAACTTTCAGACATTTTGCTCTCAATGGAAACCCCCCATCCGTTAACTCACACTAACGCCGTTAGCTGAAACTCACAATTATAGGCAATTATTCATGGGATTTGAAAGAGGGAATCAAGACCATCTTCATTAGTTCATCACTCTGTTCATAAGTTTAACCACAAAACAAACGTGATAAGGTTCTCGTAGAACGCCAAGCCTCACACTCATGCAATCATGAACCTAGTAAAAATAAAAAATTGTTATTAAAATTATATCGTTGTATACTTTTTAAAATTAAATTTGTTTTATCATTCTCTTTTGGAAACAAAATCACAAAACAACTTATTTCACTATCTCCGCTCCTTACCTACCCAAACACTAACGACCCTACCATCACCCACAACCATGTGCTAAGCAATACAAACTACAAAGCATCAACCAAAAATATATATTAAAAAAAGTACATTATCAATAAACTGAAAAAACGGTCAAAAACAATAAACAACCAACATTCACAAAAATAGATAAATAAATAAATAAATAAAAATTAAAAAAAAAATCAAAAGCTAACAGAAAATTCATGGATTTAGGGGCTGTTTGATTGATTAAGTGCTGAATCATTAAGTGGTCTGAATGGTTAAGAGGCTCTGAATGGTTAAGAGCTGAATCATTCAGCATCTCTTATTAGCTTAATGATTCAGCACTTAATCATTCCATTCAGATGCTGAAACAAACAGTTTGAATGCTGAATGATTCAGACCTGAATGGTTAAGAGGCTGAATAAGAGACTATCAAACAGCCCCTTAGTTTTTTCATTAAAAAACTAAAATTTCGGTTTCAATTCAGTACTTCAGTTTTATATGAAAACCCAAAAACATTTAACTAAACCGAAACACATAGATCTATGTGTTAGACTATCCGTTGGCGCGAGCGAGCAGGCGCGAGCCACCGACTTCACTCTCAAGTAACCCGGTCACTTGACACCGTTGTGGCTGGGGGTGAGCGCCGGCACGACCGAAGCTCACTTTCTCTCGTTAAAGCACGCGACCAGCATCGCCTGTGCTCGTGCCGCGGCTGTTGGCGTGGGACTGTTGTGGATGGAGGTTAGTATCAGGCTCGATCGCGGCCACAACGGATAGTCATGGATTATTCTTGGTAAATGACGTGGTTTTTCTCTGCTTCGTTTGTCGTTCAATCCATGTTTATGTATTAAACCGTGAGAACTAAACAAACATTAATACCTTTTGTTTTAACTATGATGAACAAAATGGCAGGTTTCTAACCTATTCTACGGGCACCCCTTCATTGATTTATGAGTGCTTATGTGCCACTAGATAACTAGAATGAAAACATAGTGAGTTGAGATGATACATCGGATGGTTGAAATGTGAAGTTATGTAACTTTATTAGGTTATGTATTGTGGAGTGTCTTCGAGGCTATACGTTGTGATTTAACTATATAGTGTAATAACCCCCTTGGTGTCCCTAGGGGTGTAAATGACACGTAGCGGCTAGAGAGCTACTCAGGATCGACTCAATAAAAAGCTCGAACGAGCCGAGCCTTAACAAGTTCGAGTCTGAGTTCGAGCCTGAAATAGGACTCGTTTAGTTATCGAGCCCGAGCTCGAGCCATACATACAAAACTCGTTTAAGATTGCGAGCCTAAACAAGCCCAAGTAAATGTTATATTATTTTTTTATGTATGCGATTTTGTCTTAGAACATGTTCAATTTTAATTAATAATATTGATTAGCCGAGCTTTTGTTCGTTTAAGCTATTGAAACAAAAGCTCGAGTTGGGCTTTTTGGTCGCTTAAAATTATTTTTAAATTCTTGAGCCGAGCCAAGCTCGAGCCTCAAAAGAGCATGATGAGCCGAGCTCGAGCCTAGTCAAGCATGGGCTCGGCTCGTTTACTCTCCTAGTCCCCCCCCCCTTAACGCCAATGGCTGTAATATATATGGTTGTTGTAATATCCGGCCCCTCTCACCACCAATATTGTCCGCTTTGCCCCGATGGGTCGCCCATCCTGAGCTCAGGGATTTGTTTTTGGTTGCCCTAGTGGACACTTCCCAGGAGGTCACCCATCCTGATATTGCTCTCACCTGAGCACACTTAACTGTGGAGTTATCCTCTCATCCACTAACATTAAGCCTCAAAACGTGTTTGAGATTAAAGAGACATTGGATTACATATGAACCAATGATCTCTCATGGCCTCGGCCGATGTGGGATTTTCCTAGGGTGTCACAGTTGTAATATATAAATTTCATGAAATTAGTTAGGTAGGCAGAGAGTATGGGTCGATTCAGTTTACTTATGGATTAAAACTACGATTATAAGGTATGGTGGTATATAGCCCCTCCCCCCCCCCCCCCCTAGCAGAATAGCGCCCTAAACACCACCCCGTTGCCACCACACCATTAGAGGGCGTTATCCTGTTCATCGCTAAGAGAATGGCGAGAGACAAAGGGTTTGGTAGTGGGGACCACACCTTGTTTCACCATCATATTTTGTTTTATTTTTCTATATTTTTATATAGTTACCAATAAAGCTCCTAGGGGCCGTTATTCCATACCGTACAAGTTACCAATAAAGCTCCTTGATTATGTGGTGCCAATGTCTCACTAATGTGGCGCAATGAAGTCCTAGTGTGTGAAAATGTACATATTAAATATATCAAATCAATTAATTTCACAAAACAAGTTTCAAAAGGGAAAACCCGCAAAACCACACACTATTGGTAAGTGTACCTGTCACAATGTAGCAAAACAAGTAAATCCGAATATCAAAGCGTGGACACTATAGGCAAACCTCCAGTACGAACCCTTACCGACTTCTAGTCTAAATAATTTGGATTTTTGAGATTTTGAATTGAAAACTACTAATGTAATTAAACTAGAAAACAAGAACAACCAAACGATCGATTTTCTGAGGTTCAAGAACCTTGAGAAGTCCAGACTGTCAAGACACTTATCAACTATGATAAATTTGAAAATGCGAGTTATCCAAACTCCAAAGGTTTTTTTATGTCAGATTCGTCTGCTATTGATAACACTTTGAGACGGTCAAAACTACATAAAACAATAACTTCGTATATCAATGTCAACATAAAATTTAGTTGATCGGACATGCAATGGAGTTCTATCCATCATACAAACAAACTCTTACACACTTTCGCTATGAAAAATTCTTGAACTTACAATATAAAAGTTGTAATATGGTGCTAAAAATTGAGTTCAATACTAAGGTATATCTAATGGCTATCGGCCAAGTGAAATGCTAAAATGTGGTGAGAGTGCATTAAGTCAAATGTGCATTATATGATTTCGACATGAGATAAGGTACAAAATGCCACACAATGAAACTATTGGTCCCCGGCTATATGTGGAAATAAAAGCATAAGGCAAAAATATAGGACACTAGAAAAGACAATGCTATCATTTGAAAGAAATACATTTACATTAGAAAGTAATAAAACAATATGTTAGTATTTCTTTATATAAAAAAAACCCTTAGAATAAAAAGTAATTTCCAAGAATGTATTTATAATTTTATAACATTTGTAGAAGATGAGTATCGATTGTATTCCAAGAGAACCGTTTTGATATTTCAACTCTTGGCACATTAGATAAAATTTCACATTGTACAAGGATTTATGAGATGTTGGTAATTCACCAATGTTGTTGGACAAAAGACCTCTTTGTAGATGTTAACTCGTTCACTTTTTTTCATTTTCTAAAAGTGTTCAAAATATCAAATATGCATAAGGCTCCGGCTATTAACACCCCTCCTTCTATTTCAACCCCTCAGAAGCGTCACGCTATGGCCAAAGTGAGACGCTTCAGGTCAAATCAAAAGAGGTGGTTACGAGGTTGCAAGAAAAGTTGAATTTTTTAATCCAAAGCGCCTCGCTATGGCCAAAGCGATGCGCTTTGGATCAGGGGTTTAATTTGGGTTGTTTTTTTTTTTTTTTATGTTTTGAAGTGTATTTTTTTATTTATTTAATAAAATATCGATATTGAAATCTAGAAAGGGGAAAGACGCGGTAAGGCGAAACCAGGTCTTAGAGAGTACACTCATTCGAACAAGGTTTGTTCACCACTGTTAAGTACTAATGAAAACCTTGATCTGCAATATTTGAAAATTATCATTTCTTGACATGCTTGGTAACAGAGATGAACACTTTTTTCTTTTGTTCTACAATATTTGTTAGCTGTTAATGTTGTTCTATTTTTTTCTACTTTCAGAAAGGTTTGAGAGAGAATGTTATTGTTCTCGAATCTCAGTTAGTGTGAAATGTTACTAAAATGTGAAGACCTTGATCTTCGAATGCGATATGCGCGTTAAATTTCATTAAATAAGTGAAAAAGGCGAAGTGATCAAACTTTGTAGAGGCATATGTTCTACGGGAGGTGAGTTGGCAATCAAGGGATCCGCTTGGAATCTAAAGCTTCGCGTGTCAACTTCCCTCTAACCTTTGCGCCATCATCGACTACAGCAAACCGGCGATCTTCCTCCACGACACTCCTAATAGGCCTCTCTTTATATCATGGTATGATTTAAGGTTCCAATTTTGTTTTGTGTTGCTTTTTAATAATAAATTTTGTGTTTATCAAACCCTAACGTCTAATATTAGGATATCGTTTAACTCCATGTTTGAAATATGGATCTCGTTGTCACTACGGTTAGTGGATACCATGGATCAGAGATTTAAGCTAATCAAACTCATATCTCAAGCCGGTGCAAGTTATGTTGGAGCAATGATTGTGATGAATGATGTATCTGTTTTGAGGGTGTAATGATGATGATGGTTATGATTTGATAGACGATTTATGAAACTATCAAGAATCGGAAATTAGTAAAATAATTTATGAAACTATCAAGAATCGGAAATTAGTAAAATGATTTATGAAACTATCAAGAATCAGAAATTAGTAAAATTTATGCAATCAATCTATGACAAGATTTAATTTATTTCCAAAAAATAAATAAAATAACAATAATAAAATCAAATGCAGTATCAAACAATGAAAGCCCCAAAAACACATATTACACAGACTACCGATCCAAAGGCAAACAAAGTTTAAAGGCTGAACACGAGTATAATCAAACAAGGGTTCCTCTTGTTGGTTTAACCCTTGTTGGTTTAAACTTCTTGTTTGAAAAGAAATAGCACAAGTCCTTCTTTAATGTTTTTTATAATTCTTTAGAACAAAATGTTTTGCATGTCTAATTGATATCATGAACTTCTAGACTCTGTTTCCCGCGTTTCAGTATGTTTAATTGATCGGATGTGACTTCTGAAAACCACAAACGATCAATTAAACATTCTGAAACACGTCAAACGAGCCCGGAAGTCCAGCATGTCGATTAGACATGCAAAAATTGTATTTTAAATAAATATGGGTATCGACTGTATAGTCCGAGCACCACGTACAATGATTTATGAAAGTTGTACAAACTCGGATGTTTCTACTGAAAAACACAAACGAGCAATAAACAAACCGAAATGCTTCAAACGAATTTTTTTGGATTGGAAACAACTTAAAAGAATTAAAAATGAATTAAATATATTTTTTAATCAATAACAAATATTTATAACGAATTATCAAGAATCAAGAATAAAAAATTTAAGTGTCAAGAATCACATAACAATGACCAAGGGTTTCCCCTCGAAAGGGTAAATCAAACAAGAGATATAAATCATAGTATTATTCACTGTTATGTTCGGCTCAAAATGAGTTAATGATTTCGACAAGGCATAAGTACACACAATTAAACATAAGGCAAACACGTAAGGCACATATATGAATTGTATTTGTGAATATAGTGTTTAAACATATTTAAGTGAATAAGTAAATAAGTGTACATAAATCACCCCAAAAGTGTGAAAACGAAAAATGGGAAAAGTATACTTACAGTTTGCGTAGAGTTTGATACTACCAAACGGTGAGAGTTAAATGGTGGTGATCCCAAAGGATTAACATAAATGGATAAGAATGTATAAGGGAATGAATCTTAAACTAGGGGTGTAAATGACACGTAGCGGCTCGAGAGCTACCCGGATCGGCTCGGTAAAAAGCCCGAACGAGCCGAGCCTTAACGAGCCCGAGCCTGAAATATGACTCGTTTAGTTATCGAGCCCGAGCTCGAACCCTAGATACAAAGCTCAATTGGGCTCGCGAGCCTAAACGAGCCCAAACATAATTATAAGTTATTTATATATCTCTAATAATTTATAGCCCACATCTTCAAAGCCCAAGTCCTTATTTCATAGGCCTATTTAATAACACTCGAGAACCGAGCTTTTGCGATCTCGAGCCAAGCTTTGAGCTCGTTTGAGATTGTTCTCAAATCACCTCGAGCCGAGCTCGAGCTTTTGATTTTGCTAGCGAGCCGAGCCCGAGCTCAAGATTGTAGGCTCGAACCGAGCCAAGCTCGAGCTCGAGCTTTATAAAACCATAAAGAGCCGAGCTCGAGCCCAGTCAAACTCGGGCTCGACTCGTTTACACCCCTATCTTAAAGTCTAACGTATCGAAGATTGGGAACTTAGGGGTTTTAAAGACTAGATTTGAGGATTCTAGGGTTTTTGAATTTTATCCCGAATTGGTTCCAAATAATATTAATAAACTTTATAACCCAAGCATCTTTTAATAATTATTTTAAATTAAGAAGTCGTGTAGGATAATTAAATTGGTAAATTACAAAGTTACTTGAAATTGAAATATTTAATTATATGCAATAAAAACATATGAATTAAGAATAGAAATAAATAATAAATCAAATAAATATAAAAATTACAAGTAAACTTTATTCTGAGATAAAAAATATTTTAGAATTTTTTTTAAACTCATAAGTTTTGATATTGTAGTATTTTAAATCGATTTGTTATTATTAATAATGCAATAATTAGGAAATAAATACAAATAAAGTGCAAAAATATTACTTTCATTTTACAACAGTATTTTATATGTATTATAAGTGAAAAATAATTTTATAAAATATTTTTCATAATATTTTCATTTAAAACATAATTTAATTGAATTTAATTAATTAAATATAGTTAAATTGTAAAAATGGGGAAAAATAATATTTTTACAGAAAATAGAATTAGTAAAAAGTTTTATACGATTAGAAATAACTCCAAAATAATTTTGGTATTAAATGATAAAAATGATTTTTTATGAATTAATTATAATTTAAACAAAACAAAGTCATAAAAATAAATAAATATTTTAAATAAAAATAAAGTTATTGACATAAACTCTAGAGTCACACGAAGCTTGGAAAAATTTTGTAAGAATTTTGGACCACATTTGCTATTTTTAAATAATTAAAAATGATTTATGTTGATTGTAAATAAAAAAACATAAGAAAAGGATGTAACAAAAAAAAACCCCTAACAGACCCGACCCTTGAGAGCTTGAACCTGTGTTCCCGAGTTTAAAATCCCACGCCCAGACCAACTGGTCTGGGTGGGTGTTTGTTGAGTGATTTATATTATATTTCAATTTATATAATACATGAAACCAACAAATCCCCAAATTAAACCTTATGAACCCTAATTCTCAAAACGATCTAATTGAGCAATAAAACGACACAGAAACATAAAACAGATATGGGGCTTTTAATCCCCACTAAGAATCGACCTAAAAGACATTAATAATCGAAATAGAATCATACCGAATGATAGTGGACAAAGCGAGTCAAAACCGAGACATAAAGCGCATGATTTAGATCAATCGGGTGTTTGAAAGTGGGAATTCAACCAGGGGATCTTCAAATCGGCAGTTTTAGGCATTGGGTGCGAGGCTAATTGAGATAATATAGTCTATTTATGATGATTGAGAATTTGGTTATAGGAAAGTTTATGAAACGTAATTTAATTAGCTAATTGACCGTGATTACTGTAGTTATACATGAAATTGATTGTAATTCATGATGAGGGCATGAATTTCGCACCTCAGGGTGGTTTCAATTTAGGAAATAATGCTATAACGAAGGTGAATTTGTGGTTTGTTTGGTCGTGGTCGCGATATGGGTCAACATACATAGGTGAGTTTTTTTTTTCTTTAAAGAAATAAAGTGAGTTCTTTTTTAGTTGTTGGTTAAGGATTAATGGGAAATGGGTTTAGGATAATTGGATATATAAAAAGTTAGTATGTTTTAAGCCATTTTTTTAAATAATAAAAAAAAATATATTGAATAAATTATTATTACAAGAGGAGCTAAAATTGTAAATATATGAAACAGGAAGGGTGACTGTTGTTCAAAAGAGATAGTGAAAGGGGACGGATGTCACAGTCGACGTCTTGTATCCAACATTCTAACGACCAACTCATATATCAACTTTAAGGGGTTGTTTGTTTCAGTTCTTCATGAGCTTTCAATAGGACAAATACCTGAATCACTTAGATATAGTTCATTCAAACTGTTTGTTTGGCGAGTAGGTGTTTGAATCAGCCAGACATTGCCTCTGAATGGGTAATCATTAAACCTCTTACTAATTCAACACTTAATAGTTCTAACTCCATACTAGTTTAGCACTTATCCATTCAAAAGTTGTCAAATTGCCCCTAAGAAAAAGAAAGACTCATTTATTATAATGAGTTTTGAAAACAACCAATTATAAATGAAAAAAAAATGAGAAATGGATTTAAATACTCCTAAATTTCAACTATTGGTGGATAATACTTCAAACTTTCACTCTAATCATTAGCACTCCCAACTTGCAACTTATTTTGTTCCATCATCCCCAAACTAACGGAGGTCTAACCTGGTTAGTCTACGTGGCAAAAATGTAAAAACCTAAACTTAAGGGAAATTTTTGAAACTTTTTATTATTATTATTATTATTATTATTATTATTATTAAAAATTTTATAAATCCCACCCACCCACCCACCCACCCCATCCCTTCTTCTGGTGACAAACCACCCCCATCTCTCTCTCTAAAAACACCATCTCTCCCTCTAAAACACCATCACCTACACGGCTACACCAACTGTTGCCCTTACCACCTGTAACCACCATTCTCTCCAATATTATTAATCCCAATATTCAACATATTCTCACTTTCCATTCAATCTTTTCATCAAACGTTTCTCCCAATTCAATTTCTAGGGTTTTGTTCAAGATTGTTCAAGAATCTGCCACCATGGTTTACTATTCAACTGTACCAACACAACATCACGGGTCCCAGTTTCCCTAACCTATGCGACAAATATTCCGACAATACAACATCACCCGTTAAGTTTAATGTCGGCAACATACTCAGTCCGTACACCTGCAACAACAACAACAATAAGCCCATTAATTATTAAATCATCACAATGTATACGTGTATGTGTACTGTAGTTATACTAGAGTAGGTAAGAATATGTAGGTGTTGGTGACGTGGAGTAAGCATAGGAATTTGGCAACGATGGCTGCTCTGTTTATGGTGTCTTTAGCAATGGCCGACCATTTGGTTAATAATATATTCATATTTGTGTTGACAGATTGTTGGGGGTTTTTGTTTGAATTTGGGGTTTTGTTCAGGGGATTTGACCCTAAATCCGGTGGTGTTGTTGGAGATACGGTGAATTGGTTAAGGCATGGAGGTGATGTGGTTGGAGCTGTGGTGGAGATAACCGGTGATGGTGGTGGTGGTAGTGGTGGAGATAACCGATGATGGTGGAGGAAAGTGGGAGGTGTCGTTTGTAAGGAATGGTGGCAGCGGCGGCGGCAGTGGTGGAGATGAGGAAGAGAATGGTGCAGATGGAGATGAAGTTTTGAAGATGGGTTGTGTTTTGAAGATGGAGATAAAAAGTTTTTGAAAAGGTCCCTTACGTTTAGGTTTTTACATTTTTGCCATGTAGACTAACCAGGTTAGCCACCCGTTAGTTTGGAAGTGATGGAACAAACTAAGTTGCAAATTGGGAGTGTTAATGGCAAAAGTGAAAGTTGGGAATATTATCCGTCAACAGATGAAAGTTGGAAGTATTTAAATCCATTTCTAAAAAAAAAATAAAGAAAATCTCGATACGTATATCTTTAATTCTTTATTCTTTATGTGTAAGTGTTTTTTTTTCTTATCCTACGTAAAAAAATTACATTTTCTTCATATTCAATCATCGAAAGACGACGTGTTGGATATAACTACTAGTCCATAAATCAACTTCAAGAAAGGAAAGACTCTTTATTATCATGGGTTTTGAAAACAACCCATTTTAAAAAAAAAAATCTGAATAAGTATATCTTTATCTATAATTGATTTTTTTTTTGTGTGTCACATTTTTTTCTTGAAAAAGAAATAGCTTTTAGGTTTAATTTTCTACTTGTTATCAATCATGATAATCTTCTACAACTTCTTAAGTTATAACGATTCAAAAATATGTAATGGTGGTAAACTTGGATCCCATCATCAACATAATCAAAATATACATTGATTGAAATCAAAGAAATGGTTTTGTGATCTTTTCTTGATTGTTTTATAGTTTTAGGAAGGTGGTTGTCGGTGATGGTTAAAAAAATGTTAAATTAAGTAAAAACTGCCAAATATTATTTTTACTAATAATATACGAGTTTTAGTTTTGTGAAAATAACGGAAAAAGTGGCGGGCGAATAATCAAGCACCATCGGGTGGTGTTAATAGCCGAAAGACAATGAGTACATGCACCAATCGGCCTTTGTGTTGAGTATTATGTGTCTTATGTCAAAGGCTTGATGCAAAACTACTATCGAGTCGGGGGTCTAAAAAACAACTTATCTATTTATACCGGGTAGAGGTAATGTTGTCTACGGGGCTGTTTGGTAGCCTCTGAATGGTCATTAAGAGACTACATCTGAATGGTTCACAGTCTATTAATGGTTAAGATGTAATCTTAAGACTATGTGTTGTAGCCCGCGAGCGAGCTGTAGCGAGCCACAACTTGATCCACGTGGATCGCTCACACCACAACCCCCCAACTCGAAAGGTTGCGCGAGCGAGCCAACGCTACCACACTCGCGTGTGGTAGCGGATGAAATTCGACCGTTGGCTGGTCAAAGTTGACCGTTGGCTATTGTTGTTTATTTTTGGCAAGGTTGATCAAAAATTTCAAATCTCACACAATCAAATTTTTTTTCTCTTCACTCCCTACAAATGGATTTGGCATGGAATGATTTTTCTTCGTTCGACTCGTCTGAAGAAGACGATCTGTTTATGGAAGTGAGAAGAATAACGATTGAATACTTTATGGCCGGGTATTGAAGACGAAGAAAACCCACGCTAACCAGACAACCACCGCTTGATCGTGATAGAGATGGAGCAAACGAAACTTTGATACGGCACTACTTCAGCCCAGAGCCCATGTACATAGAAGAACATTTTAGGCGACGCTTTCGAATGAGCAAGCAATTATTCACTGGCCAATCAAATGAATTGTCAGAGCGTTATCATTTTTTTCAATAAAGAGAAGACGTAAGGGGCCGATTTGGGTTCATCTCCGTACAAAAATGTACGACCGCTCTTCGACAACTAGCATACGGGCTTTCGTCGGACACAATGGATGAGTATATTGCCATGTCCGAAAAAGTTGTGCATGAGTCGCTTCATTTTTTTTGTCAAGATATATATCTATATATATTTTACCTTCAACATATTTTTTACGCTTTTATTCTCAAATCTCGTTTAAATATGTGTGCGTGTGTGTGTAGGGATCATATCTATTTACTCACGAAGATATTTGCGTAAACCAATAATGTATGATATCCAACGCATATACGAGGTTCATGGTGAAAAACATGGGTTTCCCGGAATGTTTGGTAGTCTCGATTGTACGTGTCACACCCTCAAATTTCCACTGCGGGGTTTATACCGCGAGGTGCGTGACACACCAGGATCCATAGCCATAAGTCATAAGAACAATTCTAAATGCCCAAACCATTTAGTTTGTTTTCAAAAATATGATTTTATGTTTAATCAAAAGTTTAAGTAAGTTGCGGAGGCGTAAACCAAACATAACCGTTTTAAGTTCTTGCGCAAAACAATGCACCCAT
This sequence comes from Ambrosia x helenae, assembly GCA_030844895.1. NCBI lineage: Eukaryota > Viridiplantae > Streptophyta > Magnoliopsida > Asterales > Asteraceae > Ambrosia > Ambrosia x helenae. The sequence continues at coordinate 34,795,595 of CM061232.1, forward strand.
ATGCAAAACCAAATAATAAATAAAGTATAAGTTTAATAATGTTCAATATCCCACGACTCAATGATGCATAGCCTACAGTGCTCCAAACCTAGCGACCTGCAAAAGCATGCTAGCGTGTGTCAACATATAGTTGGTGAGTTCACAAAGGAAAGTAATTGAGTAAGTAAATGCGTAGATTTCCGAAACCATGTAACCACTAATTCACCACATGCCAGGGGTAGCTAACGCATTCATGATAACTAAACACAGACGATACCGAACTGCTAAACAACGAGCTCTCACAATAGTGAGCAGAGTGCCTTGCATCATTGCCTATCAACAATGATAATAAATGTTAAGTTATAGTTCACACCCGTGCTCCCAGCATGATGTGAGGTTTGTGAAACCTAATAGCGCTATCAACTAATAACCCGCTTGCCAACCCGGCAACTCATTCGGTATAAGAAGGACTTCAATGATAGAGTATGGTTTAGTTCATCAAGGACAAAGACATGAATTAGTAAAACCCGGTTCACCCTGTGAACCAAAGCACCCCAAAACCCAGGATGTAAAAGTAGTCCCAAACCGGACTATGAAAAAGTTTAGAATGTTGTCTCAAACCCGAGGCGCATGCTTTTGAGAAAAGAGTAGCGAAACTCACCTTAGGTTGCAAATCTAAAATCCAATCCAAAAGTAACAAGGACGTGCTACCGACTCCCTATTATATGTGCCACTATATGAGTACATGTGTATACACGATACACCACATAACTCGTTTGTCCACGACATTAATTTATGCGAAAACGTTTAAGTGACACCTATCGTAACTACATGCATAAGTAAACCCTACGAACCTGTTGGTGAATGTTATGTTTATTATCAATCATACGCGTATTTTACATCTCATATAAGTGTACATGCAAGATTATGTCAAAATCAAGTCATACGAGACTCCAAATAAGTACATATACACATATAACACAATCTGCGTTTTCAGGACAGATTATGCACTACAGAAACGATTTTATTAAAAATACCTACACAACGAATTAGACTCTCAAACTTTTACTGAATATTCCTAGGAGTCCAATAGTCATGCCACTAGTTTTATTTTGCATCAAAACCTTGTTGAAAAATTATGAAAAATCAAATATTGTGTTTTCATCCAAACGGGATGAATCCACTTGGAAACGCCAAATTATTCCCATATCAACCTAAGGGTCAAGTTTGACGGTAAAAGAATTTAGTCCATTGGATGTTAATGAAAAATGGATTTAATTGAAGTGGAAAAAAAAATTTTAGTGTAAAATTTTATCGAAGATGGTCGTTTGATTTATGAAATATTCATTTTATTAAGCGAGAAAAATAGTTTATTGACAATTTTAGTTCAGCATTGATGAATATTTTGACTCGTGATACGATTTCAAGAGAAAAGGGTTTTGCGATGTTTGAATTTTGTCGATAAATTATGATTGTAACCTAAGATAACGATGGTATTTCATAGTTCATAAAAGAAAATTTCACATCCGAACAATTTCTTGAAAACATTACCTAAGGAAATTATTATTTTTTTAAAAAAGAAAAGAAAAATCAATCTTCTTTAGTGTGATGAGTGGGTCTTCCAGCATCGTAGATCACCATGGCAAGTCTTGGGCATTGGTTGCGCCCATGGGTTGGGTCGTTGCACTCGGGGCATATCCATCCATTGGCTTTAGTGAATGAGGTAGTGCTAGTTGGTTTTTCGGGTCGTGGTTTAGTGGTGTGGCGACATGTTTTGGCTAAATGACCATATGCATCACAGTTAGTGCATATGCGGCATTGTGTGTGAGTGGGATGGTGATATTTACAACTGTTGCATAGCGGAAAGGTTCCACGATACTGCTTTTTGTTGGAATTTGGAGTCTCAGGAGTTGTCAAAGTGTGGTTTCGTTTGAGGGTTTTGCGTTTTCGGTTACCCCTTTTCGTTTGTTTGGTAGGGGTATGGGTAGAAGGTTTAGTATCTACATGGTTTGTGTTGTTCTGGATGGTATCGCCGGGGTTTGGAATTAGGTTTGTTGGTGTCTCTAGGTTAGGGAGGATAATGACTAGTTCTTGGGCAATAAGACTTGCCAGTCAGTTGAGGTCGATGCGGTTGAGACGGGAAGACATCTACGAGAATTATACATAGGAAAATTTGTATAAGCGTTTTTAAACAAGGTGACTTTTGAATTTAGAAAATAAGTTACTAGAATTTTAGTTAATAATGAAAGCTTGTGGGTAAAATTTCACTAGACGATAAAGTTGGTGCAAATTCAAGAGATAAATAAAAAAAATATATAAACTCAAGTTGTTCTCATAGACTTAGTATGTAAGTTCAAGTTACACGTATAGTATGCAAGTTTCACATTGTTCAAATAATGCAACGTATATATATAAGTAAAGTGCACATAAACAACATAGAGGAGTTTTGAATATTTGTTGGTTTGTGAATATTATTATTGTTTGGAGATCGCGTGAGTAGATTGTAAATGCGAGTCTTGAGATTGTATGCGAATAAGTCGAGTATATAATGAAAACATAGCATGAAAACATAATTGAAAGTAGTATTAACATAAAAAGAGAGGCTTGTTTTAAACAATCAATTGGAGTGTTCCGGAACGGAACTAAGACTAACCAAAGTGATTCGAATTTGCCTTTGAGTTTGAAAACATGCTTTGGCCTAATAGGTGGAAATACTCTCGCCGAAACTTTCGGTTAACGGTATTCACCCTTTTTAGTTACTACATGTTTCTTGTCATTAGTAAATTTGAGACTTTGGCGAGATTGAAAAAAAATATATCAAGGATTGAAACTAGTCGCTAAGTTGCGGATTTCACTCCTATCTTAGCGAGGTCGTTTCTTTGATTGTGGTTTGTACACTTTGTCCAACGTGGTAAGAAAATTAATTCTAACCTTCAATTGGTAAGTGTCCACTAGAATGAGAATTGTGAAATTTCCACCAAGGTGAGGATATCACTCCTATCTTGGTGTAGTTTCAAAAATACAAAGAATTTTCGCGGATTGAAAGTTATCACCAAAGTGAGGGTTTCACGCCTATTTCGGTGATTTCCTTTCGTTTGTGTTATACGAACGTCTTCGAGTGTAGAGTAATCCACAAATAGGAAGGTAAATTTTAAGGACAAAAAGAATTGAGTAGAAGCAAGATAGGGAGAACAAGTATATTAAGCATGATAAAAGGAATGGTCAAAAAGGTTCTTAACTATAGTCTAGGTCAAACATGGCAATTTTTCCTAGATCCCTATAGTCATGGCTCTGATACCAATCTGTCACACCCCAATCGATGGGGGAATACATCTGGGCGAGACTTGTGGTAGATTGTTCAAAGACTTCATAACACTAAATTATGACAATAGATTAAAATAGATTTCATTCATAGCATAAACATTGTCTAAAAGATAACATAATACAAATTGTTTCATAAAATGGAAAGTACAACATCAAAATATAGAATTTAAACTAGCGTGTGTTTCTAGTCCAATCCTAAGTAGATTTCTTGAATAAACCTGCATTAAACATTTCCTGCAACATGTATAAAATATCCGTCAACACATAAAGCATTGGTGAGCATACTAGTTTTAGTTTACATACATAGTATTTTAGAATGGTTTACTCAAATCTCATACTATAGCATTGCACATACCTATCATACAAAAGACATAACTCAAACCCGCGAGTACCACAGCGTATACCTAACATATTCATGTTAGGCCGTTTAAATCTTAACAATGACCCATAAAGGGGGCGGTGTGCTAGTCTTATAGCGCTATACATGTTAAGTGGGCTAATAATAGTTAATGATTTATGTCTAAGTATCTAAGAATCATAAGCATGGCAAGTAGCATATAAGTATGTTTAATAGATTGAGCATGTGTGTTTATGAAAGCATTAGTGTGTTTTGCATATGATACATGTTTACACCCCAAAAGTGATAAAGAGTAAAAAGGGGACAAGTATGAACTCACCTTTGGGTGCGTTTAGTAAGGCTCCAAAGGATGAGTCTTGGGGGATTAGTTCCTTAGCCTTGGTTAACTAGAATAAAAAAATAAAGGGTCTTAGATTCGAGTTTAGGTTATAGATTCAAGAGAGTCAAGCAAGCCTTTTAGGCGAACCAAAACACAAACCACCATGAAAGTGATTCGGATGGTCATAAGAGTCAAGCAAGCCTTTTAGGCGAACCAAAACACAAACCACCATAGAGGTGATTCGGATGGTTATGAGAGTCAAGCATTGGTAAGGTAGGGATGTATCCACAAACCTTTCCGAGTTATTAAATTAGTAGAGTTTATATAATTTAGTATTTATATAATATAACTTAAGAAGTAGGGTATGGTGACTTAGTTTGGATGAGCCTTGGCCTTCCTTTTGTTAACCATGAACCATAACACAAGTCCCTCCATCATTGAGTTGTTGGTGAACTTGGTTGGTATTATTAACGACCTAGTGCATAAAAGATAATAGAAGATGACCACATTTGAGGCCTCAAATTGGTGCCCTACTCATGTTTATTTTCCATGGCAAATAGGAGAGAGGTCCTAGAGGTTTCCTCAAAGGGTTTGAAGAAGAGGAGAGTGAAGAAAGTAGAAGAGAGGTTGAAGGTGAAGTGAGAAACTCACTTATTCTTGAGAGAATTCTTGAGAGATTTGGAGATTTTAAAGAGGATTTAGGAATGAGCAAGTGTTAGAATGGGTAGGAGTGGTGTATTTATAGTTAGGGTGAAGGGGGTGGGTATTTAATGAATTAATTAGGGTGGTTAGAAGTTAATTAAGTGGTAATTATATCTTTAAAAAAAGAAAAAAAATAAATAAATGACTAAAAAAATGTACGGCAATTTTACATACATTTCATGTTATGTTTTTTTTTTGTATTATTATTATTATTATATATATATGTTTTATTAATAATAAATATATATTAAGATCTTAACAAAATAAGTTTCTTGTTATAAAGTCTAAATTGAATAGGATAAATTATAACGACGACTCGTCATAATTGGTAGGAGTAACATACAGGAAGCGGATAAAGGCGAACTTAAAATTTGTTAAATACAGAATTTAAAATACAAGAAAATTAAGAAATCACGCGACGTTATATAAAGTTTGCGTCACGTAGAATTTATAGAATAAATGAAATAGATTAAGATTAGATGCAATTGATAAAATACTTTTTCATTGATCATAAGCTAGGGATTACAAGGGTACAAAATAGAAAGATACAAGAATACAAGGACTAGAACAGAAAATACGAAAAGTACAAGTGTTACAGTCTCCCCTAGTCTAGGAAATTTCGTCTCGAAATTTATTCAAGTGGCTTGACTGAAAAGATGTGGGTACTTTTTCTTCATTTGTTCTTCATGTTCCCAAGTGAATTCGGGTCCATTCTTCGATTCCCAACGAACTTTAACTAGCGGAATACGTTTTCGTTTGAGTTGTTTGACTTCACGATCCGTTATTTCCACTGGTTTTTCGACGAAATGCATAGTCTCGTCAATTCGTACATCATCAAGAGGAATGTGTATGTTCCCTTCGGCTAAACACTTCTTCAAATTTGAAACATGAAAGGTGGGATGGACATTGTTGAGTTCTTGGGGTAACTCGAGCTTGTAAGCCACTTTCCCGATTCGCTCAATGATCTTGAACGGTCCAACGTACCGTGGAGCTAACTTTACTTTCTTTCCAGATCTGACTACTCCTTTCCAAGGAGAGACCTTGAGGAGTACTTGATCACCAACATTGAATTCAAGGGGTTTTCGCCGCTTGTCAGCATAGCTTTTCTGACGGCTTCGAGCAGCTAAGAGATTATCACGGATCTGGATGATTTTGTTGGTCGTTTCCTGGATGATTTCGGGACCAGTGATTTGTGCTTCACCAATCTCGTGCCAACATATAGGAGAACGACACTTTCGGCCATAGAGAGCTTCGAATGGAGCCATTTGGATGCTGGTATGGTAACTGTTATTGTACGAGAACTCGACCAATGGTAGATGAGCATCCCAGTTTCCACCAAAGTCGATTACACAAGATCAAAGCATGTCCTCAAGAGTCTGGATCGTACGTTCAGTTTGACCATCAGATTGAGGATGAAAAGCTGTACTAAGATTAAGCTGAGTTCCCATGGCAGCCTAAAATGTTTCCCAAAGACGGGAGGTGAATCGACCATCACGGTCTGAGATGATGTCAAGAGGAATACCATGACGACAAATGATTTCCTTGGTGTAGATATGGGCTAGCTTCTCAACTTTGTAATCTTCCCGAATGGAAAGAAGTGAGCTGACTTGGTTAAACGATCAATGATTACCCAAATACTATCATGTCCAGATGATGTTCGAGGGAGCTTGGTAATAAAATCCATAGCAATACTTTCCCATTTCCACATGGGGACTTCGGGCTGTTCAAGCAAACTCGACGGTCGTTGGTGCTCTGCTTTTACTTTGGAGCAAGTGAGACATTTGGACACAAAGAGAGCAATGTCCTTTTTCATACCGGGCCACCAATAAATGCGACGGAGATCTTGATACATTTTATCCGCACCGAGATGAATAGAGTATCGGGATTTATGCGCTTCATTCATTATAAGAGTACGAAGGTCATTACGACTGGGAACCCAAATACGATCAAGATAATAAAGAATTCCATTTGCCTTGGACTCCAAGTGTAACTCGGCACCACAAGACATTTCTTCGTATAGAGTATTTTCATTGACCGATGTATGTTGAGCGTCTCGAATACGATTAAATAGATCATTTTGAAATTGAGAGCTACGAAGACGGTCGATTTCTCGGATGTTGCATAGAACTGCATGACTTTTTCGACTAAGAGCATCGGCTACTACATTCGCTTTACTAGGATGATAGCGAATTTCGCAGTCGTAGTCGTTTAACAATTCGACCCATCGTCGTTGTCATATGTTAAGATCTTTTTGATTAAAAATGTGTTGCAGGCTTTTGTGGTCGGTAAAAACAACACATTTCGTACCATAGAGGTAATGTCTCCAAATTTTAAGGCAAAAACTACGACACCAAGTTCGAGATCGTGAGTGGTGTAGTTCTTCTCGTGGATTTTGAGTTGCCTTGATGCATAGGCGATGACTTTGCCTCGTTGCATAAGAACGCAACCAAGACCTTGATTCGATGCATCACAATAAACCACGAAATCATCATTCCCCTCGGGAAGAGCTAGAATAGGAGCATCACAAAGCATAGACTTGAGGGTTTCAAAGGCTTCTTCTTGCTTAAGACCCCAAATGAAAGGTTGGGATTTTTGAGTCAAAGCGGTGAGTGGTGTAGCAATTTTGGAAAAGTTGGAGATGAACCGACGGTAGTAACCCGCCAATCCTAGAAAGGAACGAACTTCGGTAGGAGATTTTGGTGCAATCCAATTTTTAACGGCTTCAATTTTGGCAGGATCAACATAAATACCCCTATCGTTCACAATATGCCCAAGGAATTGAACTTCTTTTAACCAAAATTCACATTTAGAGAACTTGGCATAAAGTCGTTCGACACGTAGGAGTTCTAGAATCAAACGGAGATGTCGTTTATGGTCGTCTTCGGATTTGGAATAGATCAAGATGTCATCAATGAAGACAATCACAAAACGATCCAAATAAGGTTTACACACTCGATTCATTAGATCCATGAATACTGCGGGTGCATTGGTTGAACCGAAAGGCATCACCATGAACTCGTTGTGACCATATCTTGTGCGAAAGGCAGTTTTTGGAATATCTTCTTCGTGGATTAGAAGTTGATGGTATCCAGAACGAAGATCGATTTTTGAGAAACAAGTAGCTCCTTGGAGCGGGTCAAAGAGATCATCAATGCGTGGGAGAGGGTATCGGTTTTTGATAGTAAGCTTGTTAAGCTCACGATAATCGATGCACATACGGAAAGATCCGTCTTTCTTTTTAACAAACAAAACAGGAGCACCCCAGGGAGAAGTACTCGGGCGTATGAAGCCTTTTTCGAGCAATTCTTGGAGTTGACTAGCAAGTTCTTGCATTTCGGAAGGTGCAAGATGAGAAGGAGCTTTTGTAACAGGTGTAGCACCGGGTATGAGGTCAATGCGAAGTTCAACAGAACGAGCAGGAGGAAGACCGGGTAGATCTTCGGGAAAGACCTCGGGAAAGTCACAAACGACAGGTATGTCTTTTATGCCTTTTTCCTTGTCTTTGGTTGTTACCACATGAGCCAAGAATGCAACATATTCCTTACGGAGATACTTTCGAGCTTTGGTACAAGACATGAGTTTGAGTCCTTTGGAAGCTTTCTCACCATAGATTTGTAAAGTGTCACCGTTAAGAAGCGGTATACGGATGAATTTTTCGAAACAAACAACTTCGGCACGATGTTTTGCAAGCCAATCCATGCCTACTATGATGTCAAAACTTCCCAATTGCATGGGGTTTAGATCTATGGAGAAATCATGGTCATTAAGATTCAAGGTGTAGTTTTTGATAATAAAATCAATAGAGATGGGTTCACCATTTGCGACTTCAACGGTGAATGGTTCTGATAATTTAGACCGTGCACAAGCAAGTAAGGGTTCAAATTCTAAAGAGATGAAACTCTTATCCGCACCAGTATCAAAGAGTATAGATGCATAAGATCCATTAACAAGGAACGTACCGTTCACAACATCATTTTCAGTTTGAGCTTGGGCCGCATTAAGGTTGAAAGCGCGACCCCTTGGTGGTTGATTTTGAGCCGGAGCTTGAACTTGAGCTTGGTTGTTGCGGGTACATTGAGGAGCAAAATGGCTAGGATCACCACACTTAAAACATGCACGACCATTGCCAATGGCTAGAGGAGGTTGGTTAGCGGCTCGGGGTTGGTTGGCAACCTGAGGTTGGTTGTTTGGGGTTCTAGGGCCGGTTTTGCAAGTTTGGACAAGGTGCCCATAGCGGTTACAATTGGTACAGAAAGGGCAAGTAGAGGTTGGTGGGTGATGAAAATGGCACGTGTTACATTTTGGGAAAGAGTCGGTGTAGGGTTTCTTGGCAGGCACTTGGTTAAGGGGAGTTGGAGCTTGAGCTTCGGTGGATGGAATGGTAACGGCATAGTTTTGGTTTCGGGATTAGGTAAGTTTTTTGATGTTGTTAATCGTACGTGTTTTTGCGTAGATATATGGTTTCATGACATAGTGGTGTAGACTTGTGCTTATGCGGTTACGTTCAGATGATAAAATCAAACAAAAGAATGGACAATTGGATTGCTAATGAAAACACGTAAAATGTTTTGACTGAGGGCAACATATAATTCGGGTTTATTACAAATTGAATTTTGACTGAGATCAATTTTAGCCTTTTAAGACTAAGGGTCAAGTTTGACGGTAAAAGAATTTAGTCCATTGGATGTTAATGAAAAATGGATTTAATTGAAGTGGAAAAAAAAATTTAGTGTGAAATTTTATCGAAGATGGTCGTTTGATTTATGAAATATTCATTTTATTAAGCGAGAAAAAATAGTTTATGGACAATTTTAGTTCGGCGTTGATGAATATTTTGACTCGTGATACGATTTCAAGAGAAAAGGGTTTTGCGATGTTTGAATTTTGTCGATAAATTATGATTGTAACCTAAGATAACGATGGTATTTCATAGTTCATAAAAGAAAATTTCACATCCGAACAATTTTTTGAAAACATTACCTAAGGAAATTATTATTTTTTTAAAAAAGAAAAGAAAAATCAATCTTCTTTAGTGTGATGAGTGGGTCTTCCAGCATCGTAGATCACCATGGCAAGTCTTGGGCATTGGTTGCGCCCATGGGTTGGGTCGTTGCACTCGGGGCATATCCATCCATTGGCTTTAGTGAATGAGGTAGTGCTAGTTGGTTTTTCGGGTCGTGGTTTAGTGGTGTGGCGACATGTTTTGGCTAAATGACCATATGCATCACAGTTAGTGCATATGCGGCATTGTGTGTGAGTGGGATGGTGATATTTACAACTGTTGCATAGCGGAAAGGTTCCACGATACTGCTTTTTGTTGGAATTTGGAGTCTCAGGAGTTGTCAAAGTGTGGTTTCGTTTGAGGGTTTTGCGTTTTCGGTTACCCCTTTTCGTTTGTTTGGTAGGGGTATGGGTAGAAGGTTTAGTATCTACATGGTTTGTGTTGTTCTGGATGGTATCGCCGGGGTTTGGAATTAGGTTTGTTGGTGTCTCTAGGTTAGGGAGGATCTTGACTAGTTCTTGGGCAATAAGACTTGCCAGTCAGTTGAGGTCGATGCTGTTGAGACGGGAAGACATCTACGAGAATTATACATAGGAAAATTTGTATAAGCGTTTTTAAACAAGGTGACTTTTGAATTTAGAAAATAAGTTACTATAATTTTAGTTAATAATGAAAGCTTGTGGGTAAAATTTCACTAGACGATAAAGTTGGTGCAAATTCAAGAGATAAATAAAAAAAATATATAAACTCAAGTTGTTCTCATAGACTTAGTATGTAAGTTCAAGTTACACGTATAGTATGCAAGTTTCACATTGTTCAAATAATGCAACGTATATATATAAGTAAAGTGCACATAAACAACATAGAGGAGTTTTGAATATTTGTTGGTTTGTGAATATTATTATTGTTTGGAGATCGCGGGAGTAGATTGTAAATGCGAGTCTTGAGATTGTATGCGAATAAGTCGAGTATATAATGAAAACATAGCATGAAAACATAATTGAAAGTAGTATTAACATAAAAAGAGAGGCTTGTTTTAAACAATCAATTGGAGTGTTCCGGAACGGAACTAAGACTAACCAAAGTGATTCGAATTTGCCTTTGAGTTTGAAAACATGCTTTGGCCTAATAGGTGGAAATACTCTCGCCGAAACTTTCGGTTAACGGTATTCACCCTTCCAGTTACTACATGTTTCTTGTCATTAGTAAATTTGAGACTTTGGCGAGATTGAAAAAAAAATATCAAGGATTGAAACTAGTCGCTAAGTTGCGGATTTCACTCCTATCTTAGCGAGGTCGTTTCTTTGATTGTGGTTTGTACACTTTGTCCAACGTGGTAAGAAAATTAATTCTAACCTTCAATTGGTAAGTGTCCACTAGAATGAGAATTGTGAAATTTCCACCAAGGTGAGGATATCACTCCTATCTTGGTGTAGTTTCAAAAATACAAAGAATTTTCGCGGATTGAAAGTTATCACCAAAGTGAGGGTTTCACGCCTATTTCGGTGATTTCCTTTCGTTTGTGTTATACGAACGTCTTCGAGTGTAGAGTAATCCACAAATAGGAAGGTAAATTTTAAGGACAAAAAGAATTGAGTAGAAGCAAGATAGGGAGAACAAGTATATTAAGCATGATAAAAGGAATGGTCAAAAAGGTTCTTAACTATAGTCTAGGTCAAACATGGCAATTTTTCCTAGATCCCTATAGTCATGGCTCTGATACCAATCTGTCACACCCCAATCGATGGGGGAATACATCTGGGCGAGACTTGTGGTAGATTGTTCAAAGACTTCATAACACTAAATTATGACAATAGATTAAAATAGATTTCATTCATAGCATAAACATTGTCTAAAAGATAACATAATACAAATTGTTTCATAAAATGGAAAGTACAACATCAAAATATAGAATTTAAACTAGCGTGTGTTTCTAGTCCAATCCTAAGTAGATTTCTTGAATAAACCTGCATTAAACATTTCCTGCAACATGTATAAAATATCCGTCAACACATAAAGCATTGGTGAGCATACTAGTTTTAGTTTACATACATAGTATTTTAGAATGGTTTACTCAAATCTCATACTATAGCATTGCACATACCTATCATACAAAAGACATAACTCAAACCCGCGAGTACCACAGCGTATACCTAACATATTCATGTTAGGCCGTTTAAATCTTAACAATGACCCATAAAGGGGGCGGTGTGCTAGTCCTATAACGCTATACATGTTAAGTGGGCTAATAATAGTTAATGATTTATGTCTAAGTATCTAAGAATCATAAGCATGGCAAGTAGCATATAAGTATGTTTAATAGATTGAGCATGTGTGTTTATGAAAGCATTAGTGTGTTTTGCATATGATACATGTTTACACCCCAAAAGTGATAAAGAGGTAAAAGGGGACAAGTATGAACTCACCTTTGGGTGCGTTTAGTAAGGCTCCAAAGGATGAGTCTTGGGGGATTAGTTCCTTAGCCTTGGTTAACTAGAATAAAAAAATAAAGGGTCTTAGATTCGAGTTTAGGTTATAGATTCAAGAGAGTCAAGCAAGCCTTTTAGGCGAACCAAAACACAAACCACCATGAAAGTGATTCGGATGGTCATAAGAGTCAAGCAAGCCTTTTAGGCGAACCAAAACACAAACCACCATAGAGGTGATTCGGATGGTTATGAGAGTCAAGCATTGGTAAGGTAGGGATGTATCCACAAACCTTTCCGAGTTATTAAATTAGTAGAGTTTATATAATTTAGTATTTATATAATATAACTTAAGAAGTAGGGTATGGTGACTTAGTTTGGATGAGCCTTGGCCTTCCTTTTGTCAACCATGAACCATAACACAAGTCCCTCCATCATTGAGTTGTTGGTGAACTTGGTTGGTATTATTAACGACCTAGTGCATAAAAGATAATAGAAGATGACCACATTTGAGGCCTCAAATTGGTGCCCTACTCATGTTTATTTTCCATGGCAAATAGGAGAGAGGTCCTAGAGGTTTCCTCAAAGGGTTTGAAGAAGAGGAGAGTGAAGAAAGTAGAAGAGAGGTTGAAGGTGAAGTGAGAAACTCACTTATTCTTGAGAGATTTGGAGATTTTAGAGAGGATTTAGGAATGAGCAAGTGTTAGAATGGGTAGGAGTGGTGTATTTATAGTTGGGGTGAAGGGGTTGGGCATTTAATGAATTAATTAGGGTGGTTAGAAGTTAATTAAGTGGTAATTATATCTTTAAAAAAAGAAAAATAAATAAATAAATGACTAAAAAAATGTACGGCAATTTTACATACATTTCATGTTATGTTTTCTTTTTTGTATTATTATTATTATATATATATGTTTTATTAATAATAAATATATATTAAGATCTTAACTAAATAAGTTTCTTGTTATAAAGTCTAAATTGAATAGGATAAATTATAACGACGACTCGTCAAGAATTGGTAGGAGTAACATACAGGAAGCGGATAAAGGCGAACTTAAAATTTGTTAAATACAGAATTTAAAATACAAGAAAATTAAGAAATCACGCGACGTTATATAAAGTTTGCGTCACGTAGAATTTATAGAATAAATGAAATAGATTAAGATTAGATGCAATTGATAAAATACTTTTTCATTGATCATAAGCTAGGGATTACAAGGGTACAAAATAGAAAGATACAAGAATACAAGGACTAGAACAGAAAATACGAAAAGTACAAATGTTACAGATTAAAGTTGACCCAAGTTTTTAATCCGAAAATCAGTTTAAACCTTTATTAGAATAAAATTCTAAAACATATCAAATGACAACCAATCCGTATGATTTTACTCATTCCAGAAACCTAAGATCTAAGACCATGTATGACATGCACATAACAAGAATTGATCAAAACTAATACTTTAAAGTCAAGTTACAGAGCCTACTAGTCGACATTCATCTTTTGTCCAGATTTTAATCATGCAATATTCTCAACTATATCAAATTCTAGGTGTATATTATAAATCAAGAACCTCAAATAATCATCCTACATGACCTAACATACATTAACATGACCAAAGCATGCAAGATTCATCATGAACACAATCCTCTATAAACCATAGACGTTCAACAATCAACAACATACACTAACATGCAAACATAATCATATAACCATCATGACACCTTATGTTTAACACATTAATCTTTTGAAAACTCATGTTTTAATCTTTACAACTTTGTTTCAGATTTGTACAAACTATATTATGGTGTTTAAAAACATGGTCAAGAAGATTAAAACACAAAGGTTTAAGATAATATACCTAAAGCACTTCACAATCAAGAACCAAACACCTTCCAATCCTCCCGGATGATGTTCTTGAGCCTTAGCAGTTGTTAGAGGGTTTATTTTTCGTATGGGGGTTGCAATGGATGATTAGGGTTGTGATTATGAGAAGCATGGGGCTTAAGGTTGCTTAAATATGTGATTAAGTCGGTTTAACTCGTCTGGGCCAGCCGAACGGCCGTTCGGTCTCAGTGAAGGGCCGTTCACTTTGACACGGCCCGTCTCGGGCGGCCCAGTTCAGCGTATTGCATGTTTTCTTCGATGTTTTCATTATTTTCGACCATACCAAGCGTAACCCCATGTATTTAGACCCCGACCATCATAACGGTTCATCGATTACGATTTTGATAACACGTTCAGTTTAAATTCACGTAATCACATAACAGTTTACACATAGATTCACATGAAACGAAACACGTAATTGCAATTAATATCAAACACTTAATTCACAATTATCTATTTTCTCCATTCACCAACGTTCAGGGTTCAATACTCATGTACGTAATTCTGTAATTCCCCGAATTACCTCTTTATGCAGTTATTATCCTGTAACTGTGCAACGCGTGACTCACCTAACTAACCCTAGTTAAGTAACATGCTGTAAATGTAAGTAAAGTTAACTAGAGTTTAGTTAAAGTATGAATCTGAAAATGCGGGGTGTCACAGTACGCATGTTGGTTAGGCTATGTGTCCTATGGCTTGGCAAGGTCAGTTTCATTAAGGTGATCATTCTGAACCGAGTATTATACTTGAAGCGGTGGCCTCGCATGATCTTTGGTTTTGGCATTCTGTTTTTGGAGTTGCTGGGTCAAATAGCGACCTAAATGTTATTGACAAATCACCTATATTCGATGACCTTATCGACGGGGTTGAGCCACCCCAATCGTTTTATGCTAATAACGTAAATTTCAAGTATGACTACTACTTGGTCGATGGTATTTACAAAGAATGGTCGACACTTGTTCAAGCTTACTCGTCTCAACTTGAAGACAAACGCAAGTACTTTACAAAGAAACAAGAGTCGACAAGAAAAGATGAAAGAGCGTTCGGCGTTCTTAAAAAAAAAAGATTTTCGTTGATTGCCAACCCAATAAAGTTTTGGACACGAGAGAGGAGTATGGAAGTCATCTATACATAACATGATATAGGAGGACCAAGGCATGGCGATATGTCAAAATTACTAAGGTGATATCCACGTGCCCAATCGACAATCGTTGATATTCAAAAACTCGACAACATAAACAATATCAAGAACCGTGAGATACATGGAAACTTTCGTCATGAATTAGTCGAACATTTATGGGCTAGATGTCCGGATGATCTTGTATTAGATTAGTTTCAGTTTTTTTACTGTAAACATTAATCTAACATTTTTAGTTAAGTTTATTTTTGTATTAATATTATAAATTATACAAATTTAGAAAGCCTAAAAAATTTAAAAAAAGAACCCGGATAAAGCCACTGCTCGCCTCTAGCCACAACAGGATCAGATGAGCGACCAACAGCTTTATCAACTTGCCAAGTAGGCGCTGACATGGCGCAATATAAAAGAATAAAGTTGTGGCTAGAGGTGAGCCACAACACATAGTCTAAGTATGAATGGTTAAGAGTTAATATCTTAATAGTTGTCTCTTAACCATTCAAACTTAAGATTACCTTTTAACCATTGATGGGTGTCCTGAGTCCGATGATGATGACAATAATAATAATATACGCGTTTTTCTAAGACAATAAACAAGTTTTCAGATTTTACAAATATATGTATAGATAATTAAAAAAAAAAAGCAAACCCAAAAAGGATTGATTGTAAATATAAGATCCTAAAAGTGAAGAAGTTTCAAGAGAATGAAATGTCAATTTTATAAATGTAAGTGACCGTTTGATCGTTAACATTAATTAATAGGTAACAAACTAAAAGCAAATGTAAGTAAGTACGATTCATTATTTGAATGAAATCATCTTTGGTGTCGGCAGTCGGCACATCTACCTTTAAACTAGGCCAACCTCTTTGCTACTCTCAAGCGCAACGCGGTATTGAAGAAAGGCCAACAAAGTCATCACGGGCTCCCATAAGAATCTCTTTATGATGAATTCAGAATACTCACTGGGCACCCGATCCTCCAGGTCCACCAATCTAGGGAAAACCCGATCACCTACCCGCTCGAATGCACGACAGTGAATATCCCGTAAGACCTGGTCTCCTTCATGATTCAAACTTATGACCATAGCCCCAAGTTATCTGTCCTTAGCTCTCCATATATACCACTCCATCAGAAGGTGGGTGATAGGGGGCTTGTCTTGGTTGGATCAGTTTCGTTCTCCGATCTTTTTTTTTTCTTTAAACTATTATCTTGTATTTATCTAGCTTCGTGCTAGCTTTATCCTATTTTTTTTAATCATTTCATGTATTTTTTTATATCATACCAAGACAAAATAAGTTACATTTAGATAGTGGGTAAACGGGCAACAAACTGCACTTATATCATACCTATTTATATTTGTAGTTCTAAGGAAAAGAAAAAATCAATATAAAGATAGAAATCCTTTGTTTTTTTTACATGTGGCATAACTAAGTATGGAGATTAGTGGTAGTCCATTGGAAAGGCAAAGCCTTTAAAAACACCTATGTTGTGGGAGGTTTTGGGTTCAAGTCTCAAAGACTACAAGGATTAAAAAGAAATTAACATTTCAAAAAAAAAAACTTATAGTTATTGATTAACAATATAGAGGGTAGGGATGAGCTCGGGACGGTAACTGTACCGAACCGATACTGATCCTGACAATACTGATACCGAAAAATCCAAAAAACCAATACCGATACCGATACCAAACACATACGGTACGGTACCGGTATGGTATCGGTATTTTGCCTTAAAATACCGATACCATACCGATCCCATACCGATACCGATAATACCGAAACCGAAAATCCATAAATATGGATACCGATACCGATCCCGAAACCCCTCAGTTCGGTACGGTATCGGGATCGGGACAGGACGGGATTGGTATTCGACCTTGTATGCTCATCCCTAATAGAGGGGGCTTTTTAGGAACCAAAAAACAAGTGGGAACTAGCGAATTATGAATTATACACGTAAAAATAACTTACTTTTTACATGTAAAAAATTACATAATTTTTCAAAGGCTTTTCATATACATATAACATACGTAGAAGTCGTTTTAAAAACCGAAATATCATCTTTGTAACAAAAAAAGACTTTGACATGTATTTATATGCAACGGGGAGGATCAAATGAGAAGAACTTCATATGAGAACAAAAAAGAAGAAGTTACATAATGGTTAAACATTAAATAGTTTAACTCTTCTTACATTAATTATCATCTATCTAATTAATTAGTCATTAACACTTTATCCTACACGTACATTATCAAAATTTGTCCTACACATCAAAAATTCATCCTACATATATCGAAATTACCATGATTCTATATTCATGGTCCTCTCGTGGTTAGTGAATTAATAGAATGGTCGAAAAAACGGAATAGAAAGGCATTCCTTTTAAAAATAGATTTCGAGAAGGCGTATGACTATGTTAATTGGAATTTCTTGATATCTATTATGGAGCAAATGGGATTTCCATCGACTTGGTGCAACTGAATTAAAATTGAAAAGGGTCTCCGTCAAGGAGATCCACTCTCGCCTTTTTTATTCTTGATTGTCATGGAAGCATTATCCTGGATGTTGAAAAAAGCAAAGGTGATTGGCGAATTGAAGGGAATTAATTTTACGGATGATGAAGCCGATATTACCAATCTTTTCTACGCGGACGACACCCATATTTTAGGAGAGTGGTCTCGCGAGAATCTTCAGAGCACCGCCAGGATTCTTGGTGTTTTTTTACTTATGCTCGGGTCTAAGGATTAACCTTCACAAGTCTAACTTGTATGGAGTTGGTACCCAAGACAATGAAGTTGATAATATGATGGAAGTGTTGAGGTGTAGACGAGGTGCTTTCCCATTCGTTTATTTAGGGATTAAAGTGGGGGCTATAATGTCTCGTATAAATAATTGGAACATGGTGATTGATGTTGTTAAGGCTCGGCTTGTGTCTTGGAAGGTGAAAACTTTATCTATAGAGGGACGATTGATTCTTATAAAATTGGTTCTTGAAAACTTACCGATTTATTATTTTTCTCTCTATAAAGCCCCGGTCGCGGTTATTGATAGTATTAAAGCTATTATGAGACGCTTTCTATGGGCGGGTTCTAATGAAGAAAAAAAGATACCTTGGGTGGCTTGGGATGTCATAACAAGATCGAAGGATGAAGGTGGATTAGGCGTGAATAAATTTCAAGATATTAACGACGCTCTTCTTCTTAAATGGGCGTGGTGATTCACAAAAGAGAGTAATTGTTTGTGGAAAAGGGTAGTGATGGGGTGTCATGGATCAAGTCGGTCGTGGTCCATGCTCCCATGCTCTTTATCAGCTAGTGGATGTTGGAAACAAATCGTTAAAATAGGGGAAAAGAAGTTGTGTAATGGTAAAACTCTTAATAGTTTTTTTGTAGGTACAGTTGGCGAAGGTTCTTTGATTCACTTCTGGGGAGATACTTGGCCTCGTGAAGAACCTTTACACTTAACATATCCAATGTTGTTTAATTTGAAAAAAAAAGAAGTGGGCTATGGACGATGATTGGATTCAGCTTGTCAATGGGTCGAAAAATCTGAAGTGGGAATGGAAAAGAACTGCTTCAACATATGAGGAGGTTAATGAGTTGTTTCAATTATTATCTGACATCCATGATTATCAACCGAGCTTGGGACATGATCGCTGGTGTCGGAAAGGAGACAAAAGTGGATTGTATTCCGTGAACAAGGCAAAGAAGATGATGGCTGAAAATAGGACACATGTGCCGATCAACTCGAGTATGAAATGGAAATGCTGGACGCCATTGAAGTGCAAAACTATGGTGTGGAGGGCAGACATTAAATGGCTCCCAACACGGGTGGAGCTTCTCAAACGTGACGTTGCTTTGAATGATGGTTCGTGTGCTATGTGTAATGAGGATTTGGAAACTACGACACATTTGTTTACAGGTTGTGTGTTCTCGGATGAACTTTGGGCGCGAGTGGGATCTTGGTGTCGTTTAAGTCCCATCTATGTTTTTGAGGTGCAAGATCTTTTGAAGATGGTTGGTACTTGAATGAAGACGAAGAAGGAGAAATACATTCTTAGAGGCATTATCTACACTACAATGTGATCGATATGGAATGAACGTAATGCGAGAATTTTCAAGGGCAACTCTCGGAAACCGGTCGAAGTGGTGGAAATTATCAAATCTACGGCATTCTTTTGGATTCGACATAGGTCTAGATTGAAAGGTATTGATTGGAATGTTTGGTGTAAATATCTTATGGACGTGATGTAATGTCGTTTTTTGCCCGGGGATCCTTGCTTTGAGAACCGCTTGTGGCTTTGTGTGTGAATGAAATTTACCGAATATAACTTAATTATTTTTATTTCTATTTATAACATATATTGGAGAAAAGTGGGTCCATATTTTTACATCAGGGTGGCATGTCATGCATGGTTAACATGGTTAACATGGTGGGCACTTCTAAGATTCCAAAGCCTAAATTGAAGGGATTCGACCATTAAAGGAAGGGGGTGATGACTGATGAGAGAAACATCATGTCTTTTTGACATGTGTTGTTTATTTTTTATTGCTATTATACATATAAAAATAAATACATAACTATAGTTTCAATAAATGAAATTTTAGTGTAGTAAAATAGGTATAACCTTTTATAGGATTATGATACTAATGTTTCTCTATGTTTTGAGTTTTGACATTCAATAATATTTGAAGTTTTCAAGTTCAATGTTATTATGAAATGTTATTATTTAAGAGGCATTCCATAACCTTTGAAGTTTATTAGGATTAACGATGTGTAGTAGTCACGGACATGTAATTTTCTTTTCGGTTATCATTTTGTAAAGTGTGTTTTGATTTGAAATACTTGTAAAAGTTTCATGATTATGAAGTTATGCAATATTATTATTAGAGATCATTTAACTAATAAAATGTTGATGCCACATGTGTCGTTTAGTTTTGTTGTTGTGTTCTGATATAAGCCAATTAGAGGAGGCTAATCTTCCAAGATAGATAACTCTTAGAGGGGGCCAAGCTCCAAGAAAACTAGAAAAGAAGAGATTAAGCCTAAGCTTTTCTTTCATAATATTATTTCCCTTCAATTCATAAACCAAATGCCTTTAAATAGGCTTACGTACAAAAGTAAAGCAACATAAGGAAATGCATGGACATATATCATGCAAAATAACTACCCACTAACTAAGAATAATAGTAACTAAATTAAGTAAATAACCAAGGAAAGAAACTTCTAAGGAAATGTACGGTGAACATGGATATCATGGTGTTGATCTAGGCAACACGTATCATGTTCTTACATGCTGGCAGTATGCCACTATATATATATTAACGGATGATGTAATATAATGAATGAAATCCTTAAAAATCCTTATTTTATTACAGAATTATAAACCTTGTTCGTGGTGAAGTCCTTAAAATACCTATACGGACACATCTTACGTAAACAAATAACCAACATGTAAACTCAAGTCACTAAATGTAAACGACATATGTGTCAAATCGTTAGTTTTACCGATTAAAGCCATAACTATTTAGTCCGAACCTTTTTTATATAGCGATGAGACAAAAGACCAGTGTTACATAAGCAATACATTTACGAAAGTATGTAACCTGTTTTTATTGTTAGTAACTTAATACTACTGCTAGTACTGCTTATTCTATCGCACTTTAAATTATAACTTTCATGCTAATTTTTTTAAGACATGCCTACTAGTTAGGGCGGACGGGGCGGTCATCACGGCCATCATGCTATCCCACCCAATAATATTGTGCCACCTCATTCTATCACATTCCATCACATTTCATCACTAAACCCATGCGGCGGTGTTCACTTTTCATCACATTTCATCGCTAAACTTTTTTTTTAACTATAAATGGTGGTGGTGATGACGGGTGGTGGTGATGATGATGGTGGTGACAGGTGGTGATGGTGGTGACAGGTAGTGATGACGGTGGTGGTGAAGATGATGATGGTGGTGGTGGTGGTGGTGATGACGGGTGGTGGTGATGACAGGTGGTGGTGATGATGGTGGTGGTGACAGGTGGTGGTGATGATGGTGGTGGTGAAGATGACGACGGGTGGTGATATGGTCAGGCGATGATGATAATGAAGATTGAAGAGTGTTTCGCGGCCGTGATGTACGTCACGAAAATCCATCACGCCATCACTATCGCGGCCGTGATCAGATGATAGAGGTGGTGTTTCGTGGTATCACGCCAACCACGGGGTGGCCATCACGGACCACCCCGTGTGCCCTTATAGAGAGATTAAATGAGAGATAATCACAGACTAATAATATTCCATGACCCCATTGCTATAAATTAATCCCATCATCGCCTACTATAATTATCGAAATGGATGTCTCTTGATCCATCGAGTACCAATAGCCAATCTTGTAACTTCCTCGATCTATTATAAAAAGTAGAATAAAATAATTTAGAAAGTTAGTTGACATAATCAAACAAAATATATCATATTATATTGTTATTATTCAAAAAAACATATAGAGAGTGACAAAATTTATGGTTATTAGAATCAGGAAGTTAAAAAACGGTTTCATAAAGTCAAAGTAAGCTTTGTTTTCTTGCTATTAATTCTTGCTATTAAATATATATAATATACTGCTTGAAGGTGTCCCACTCCCATATTTGCAACATTTTTCTTATTTTCCTTTTCTTTTGTATAATATCTTTTCACGGGTATGATTGTAATTTAAAAACACCTATAATATAATGATAACTTTTTTTAACCGTGCTTAGGCAAGCATTGGCTCTTAAACCCTGCCCAAGTTTGAAACCTTTTCAGTGGTGCTTACACCCATTATTTATTTATTTAGTTTTTTTACACTTTGTAGGGACTAAACCTGAGACCTCTCCAGAGAAACCCTTATGAAAAAGAAAAACCCTCTCACCATCCCACCAAAGTGGTAATGCTGTTATAATACCATAATAACTAAAATTGGTTATGTGTAATCAATCCGATCATAAGTTTTACACCCCTCAAGTTTTCTGCCAAGGCGACATGCAAGTATACACAACAATACATATAATATGCAGTTATGTACTAAATATCGTACCGATATATGTGGCGTTACTAAAAGCTTTTATCTAGTGATTGAGACGTTGTGTTACGTATTGTTTATTGAGTACTCTATAAGCGGTAACTTTAGGATAAATAAAATACCAACATTGATTATTTTTTTAATGCGGGTTTGTTAATGAACATTGGGAGTTTCGTCAGTATACGCAAACACATGTGTGTGTATGTTTTTATGTATGCTACATAGGAGAGATGCACATGTTTCTATGCTACATAGAGTTCATTAGCAAGAGTTCATTAGAGAGATGCATAGAGTTCATTAGAGAGACGCATAGGGTTCATTAGCAAGATGTTTTGGACTGTATTTTTCTACTTTTTTTTTTTTATAAAAAATTCTAATGACTCCAAATAAGGTTATTAGTTTATGGCCGATGCATAAAGAAGTGAAAGAGGTCTTTTATTGACATTTCACGTGGGAGGAGAGTTGTGAAAGCAACATGTTACCAAGGAAAAGATCAACCATACAAAACCCCTCGATTTCTAGCTAATTTACCCATTAAGTGCGAGGTCACCTTGTAGTGGCGAAGCTTGAGAGAAAATCTTAGGAGGTTCGAAGTCACCGTTAGGGGGTCGAATGTCGAAACCGTATATACCAAAAAAAATCTATACGGATACTATATAATCGAAACTTCTGAGCGAAAATTCCGGGGGGTCAAGCACCCCCTCCCGCCCCTATGATGGAAGAAAATTTCGGACGACTGATGTTGGGCTCTTAGGTTTTGAATGAAGGAATTAAGAGGACGGGCATCGACAAAGGAACGTGGAAATTGTCGTATTAAAAAAAAATCTTACTTTGAGCAACTAGTGGCATACTTGAGATATATTGTCACATTGTCCTTTACATGTATCTTTAATTATAGGAAAAATGGAAATAAATAATCTCAATTATTTACTATTAGTCAATAACAGCCTTAACTACGAAAATTACCACTAGTGGTCCCAACTTTCGACATATTGGAATATAATGGACCTTTACTAACAGAAGCTTAAAACCGTTACCCCCAGATTACGTGGCTAATGAGCTGGTGTTCTTACGTGGCATAAGTTGTATTTAACAAACATTACCTGCTTTTTTAGGATTCTCATGTGTGATAACTTATGCCACGTAAGAACACCAACTCACCAGCCACGTAATCAGGGGGTAACAATGTTAAGCTTTCGTTGGTAAAGGTCCATTATATTCCAATGTGTCGAAAGTTGGGACCACTATTGGTAATTTTCGTAGTTGGGACTGTTATTTGCCAATAGCAAATAGTTGGGATTATTTATTTCCATTTTTCCCAACCCCATACCCGGTTAAGTATGCTTGTCCCAAACCCGGCCCAAAACCCGTCGGGTTTGTGTTGGATAATTACCCATCAGGTATCGGGTAAACCCATTAATTTTTAAAACTTATCCATTAAGTATATCCGACCAAAAACCCGATGGATATCTATAGGGTAACTATTTACCAATTACATTTAACATTATTAAATATATGTAAATGATTACAATATATAAATTTAAAATAATTAAATCATATAAAAACACTCAAAGACATAGATAACAAATAGTATACCCTAATTTTTTTTATAAGTTTTAGCACAAGATAACAATCTAGATGGACAATTAGATATATTATGCATACATATTTAAAAAGATATATTAGAAATTATATTGGGTATCTAATCGGGTAAATGGGTATACGTTATCGGGTAATCGGGTCGAGTAAACAAGTATATCATCAAATCCCAAACCCGTCCCAAACCCGCAAAAAAAATAAAAACTAATCCCATACCCGGACCCATACCCAATTACCTGACCCCAAATCCGTCCCAAATGTGTCGGATTTCGGGTTTGATTGCCATCCTTAGTTTTTGGGGGAAAACGCCCCACTTGATTTGTACACTGCCCCCTCCACCTGATTTGGAGCGTTTTCAAGCCCACCCCAAAAAAAATCCAGGGTGTGTTCTTGTGTGATTGGGCCAATCAGATTCAAACTAACGCAAATAAAATAAATAAATAAATAAATAATATTAAATGATTGGATGTTCCATGAAAATTTTCACCTTACCATTACACCCCATCCTAATTTCAATCCCATAATGGTCCCATATGCCACGTGTCGATTGATGCCCCATGGTCCATGAAAATTTCACCTTCCCATTACACATGGTCTTAGAATAAAATTATTAAGAGAAAGGAGACATCCATGAATGACACATGCCTAAAAAGAATTCATTTATTAGTACAACTAGGTGAAATCCCGTGTGAAAGCACGGGAATACTATATCTTTTTTTTTAAAATAATTACTCCCCAAAATATAAAAAACCTAAACAAAGCAATTGTTATAGTCTGTTTAGTAAACACCAAATTTAAAAGTCAATCATCTGTTGCAAGAAAAACTGTGTTTGGTAACGTATGTTCCAAGGCAGTGCGTGTGTTAAGGAGTTCTTTCTAAAACAGCTATTACTAAAACCAGTTGTTGATTCAAACAGATGTTACTTCAACGGTTTCGTTCAAACAGATGTTGCCTTAAACAGTTGTTACTAACAATGACATCACATTTACATTTTAACGTCTGTTTACTAAAGACCAAATAAAGAAGCCAATCATGTTTTGTAAGCAAAATCTGTTTAGTAAGATTTGTTCCTTTGATGCTACCAGTTGATAGATACTGATCAGTTGTTTTAATACTGAAGGGTGTTACAACCACGGAGAGATAAATCAACAGACACATGGAAAGCTATATCATATTTTAAGGTCTGTTTACTAAAAAACTAATAAAGAAATCAATCGTCTGTTGTAAGGAAAATCTGTTTAGTAAGATCTGTTCCTCTCACGATATCAGTTGATAGTATTAATCAGATGGTTTAATACTAAAGGGTGTTACAACCACGGGAGATAAATCAACAGACGCATGAAAACTATGTTGACATAACAGATGTGTTAAAAAGAAACAAATAATCTTAATCTTCAAGTGAGAATTCGTTACTCTGTTTACTAATATATCTGTTAATCTTCAAACAGATGTTCAACATCTTTGTTAACATATATTTTTAGCAGTTGACTTTAACAGTAGATTATTGATTTTGACTCGTTTTTCCAACACTAAGTATACAAGAAATTGATATAAGTAATCGGTATTATTTTACTAAAATTAGTATTTTTCATCTAATAAACATAAATCATTACATAATGATGACATAGTATGTAAAATAAAAAAATCAATATATTTAGACCGGTAATAATATTAAATACATTTAAATAATAAGTCTGTTATCTTCAAAATTTCGTTCAATCTTTTATTCTTCTCTTAAACATGGTTTCTATAGGGCCTACAGATTTTTTGTATGTCTTCACTAAACTTTTCATTTGACATTTTCATACGTTAACGTTTAGAAAAAAATATTCTGTATGCTTTGACCACAAAATTATGTGATTCTCAGTGTTTTTGTTCCCCACCGTATTTTGCGGGCACGCGGCTACCCCGCTAGTATTTATTTATAAGAAGAGTATATTCGGTTGTCGTTTTAGATGCAGTGTCCGGTCACTATGCTGCCGACTGCGGTGGTCCAAGATGGCGGCTACCCACTATTCTCCGGCCCCACCCTTTACCCCCTACACACTACAGTTTCCTTCCTGACACCAACATTTCATGAAGTCCTTTGCTTCATTGGTTAGATAACCACTACACTTTCTATTCCTTTTTCTACTATTTCCTATACATTTTTTTTATTTCTTTTAGTTCATTACTTTAAAAATAATATATTGTTTCAACATTGACTGATTGATTATAAACTATTGTTTATATTTTTAAATTGAGTGACACTTTAAAGTTTAAAGTGAGACTGGTCTATACAAGATGTTAAGTTTACCATATCAAACAAGACGTACTCTTGTCATTAATCCTAATCCTTCGTTGCATGTGTAGGTCGAAAGAAAGAATGGCGAACGTATGTAGGAATAAAACTCAAAACTAAAGCATCGATGGTGTGTTAATGACATGTTTACTAGCATGCGAAGAGATGTCGCGATTAAAGGACATATTGTAGAAACATATTAGGTAATCTAACGGGCTTAAGTAGAACTTGGGTTTATAGTTGAGTATTGAGTTAATTCAACTTTGTAGTTGGATGTGTGGTTGAAAGATTACCATTTTAAGGCGAAGTAAAGAATATTCACTAGACCTTGAGGTTTAGAGTGTTTTCACTAAAGAGTATATTAGATAAATATTTTCAAACGATAGATGAAAGATAAAGCGGATCATCACACAAATGTGTTTACATATATGCAGTGGCGGATCTAGGCCACAAAATCAGTAGTAACGTTTTTCATTTTTTTCATTTTAGTAGCAACGTTTTCCAAATTTCGTAAAAAAAATCCAAATTTTCCACTAATTTTCCACTACGCACGCGAAGTTGAGCCGCAACGTCCGCAACCCCTCCCTTTATGGTATGTCCGCCCCTGCATATATGTTTATTTTTTTATTTTTTTTATTTTTATTTTTATTTTTTTGGTTCTAGTTTTTAAGGAAAATAATATTGAGCAAAATTTTATTTTAGAATTTGGGATGGCTTGATATATTTTCTTTATATGCAATCCCAATATATGCATAAGAATGATGATTTAAGATAAAGGGTAGACAAAAAAAAGAATAGATATGAAGTCAAAGAAACATAGATGTTATTGATAATGATCAAGAAGAATTAACACCTATATTTTTCCCTCAAAATATTTGGTATTCGGATCATCTTTTTGTGACATCAACTCTCCATGAGGCTAGATCAAAGCTCATGTTATGAGTCGTGTATTAGCATCCCTAATAAAACTATTTCTCATATCGTCGGGTTCATAGTCATGTGTCTCTTTTTCCAAATGTGATGCACATTACCTGAAAGTGTATCTTAAACATTCACCTATAAACCTACTTGAAATAGAAAATATTCAACTGATAGGTTGTATAATTTCCAAGATAAATGTTTCATTGATAATGATGTACAATATATACACAATCCTTGATTTATCTCTTGCTGTCATCAACTAAACTTGTGATATTTCTATAGTTTTAATAATCTCAAGTTTTTAACTTCGGCATATCACTTATTATGTTCTTTACCAATGTAAAATCGATTAATATTTTTTTGGTTGTGAGTTGGATAAACTAGGCTGGGTAATCAGGTTGGCATCACCTGAAACAGTGGCGAAGCTTGGTTTCGGAATTAGTGGGGGCCGGACTCAATTTTTTTCGATCGGTAGTGGCAAATCGGTGGTGGCCAAACTTAACCCGAACTCAATTTACCTATGAAAATCGCAAATTTATACTACTGCGCCAGAAAACAGGGGGGTCAGGGCCACCCTGGCCCTTCTTATCCTTCGTCCCTGACCTAAAACCATACATGCCCCAATTAAACCCATAAGCTTTTTCAGTTCTGTTCACATTCTACCTCCTATACCCGAATACATGTCCAAAATGTTTCGGATTTTTCCAATACGCATTCCTTGTTCATCTCTATGAGTACCACATGATTTCGACTCTCGTTCTCTTGTACCTTAATCAATCTTAAATGTAATCCAAAAGGACACCTATAAAAAATAAACAAATTAATCACATGAAATAAAGATCTCACCTACTTATTTTAAATAATGACAGTGAAGAATTTATCAATTACACAATTATAACATAATAATTATTTCTTAAACAAATGTTGCTTGGCACTCCGTAAAAGAATAAATATATTAAATAACTAAAAAAAATTATTCATAAAGTAACATGTCTGGATCAGTGAATCACAATACTTAAAAACAATTCTACTTTAGCTAAAAGATGAAATAAAATACACAAAAAGTATACATGAATTCAATTGGTATGACATATGGATAGTCTTTAATTCTTTCTTCCCCTAAAAAGTGTAACGAAGCACAACCTTTAAACATTCATGTTCTTTCATTAGGTGACAATGACATAAGATTGTTTGGGTCGGTTCGATTTCGGTCAAAAGTATGTTGTTTTATCTATAACCTAGTTTCGGGTTCATATTGACATCTTCAAATGCCTTCTATGGGGCCGATTCAAAACCAAGTAAAAGTTTTCCAAACATGTCTTTTTAAATAGCATTCTAAAAAGTAGTTTGTATTGTTATATAAAGATATGGCTAGATGGGGCCAAAGATAGCTAGAATATTGTTTAGAGTTATATGATATGTTTTAGAACGCGTTTTAAGTAGTCGGTTTATGCTTATGTCCTTATTGGATAGAGATAGATGTCTAAGTACATTATATACCATAGCCTTGATATTAAACATTAATAGTATAATTCCACCTTTTATTAATGTCAACATAACAAAACTGCACCAAGTAGCTTATTGAGTTTAATAAGATTGTTTAGAGATGTAATTATGGTTTCATAGCATACAATCATGACTTTATGTCCTTTCATGGGATATGGTTTTCACTATTCACTTATCTTCTTATTGAATTATTTAGGATGTGTTTGGTATAAAGATTTCCTTTCAAAGATATGACTTTAAAAGTGTTTGCATAGTGTTTGAATTAAGGCTACTGGGATGTGAGGATGGAGGGATGAGCCTTCACATAAGTTTCACATAAGCAAGCATGTCAGTAGAAAACAAAAACCCTGGAACACATTTTTTCCTCACTTTATTATCCCTCCAATTCCCTTCATTTCCCTTCTACAAAAAACTCTGGAACACATTTTTTCCTCACTTCCTTTCCAAACCTTTCTCTTCCATCCTTTAATGAAACTCGGGAACATAGTGTAAGAGATAGAGAGAAGGGGGTGTACCAATATTCAGAGGCGGATTCGGATTTTTTTCCCAAGTGAGTTCAATGTTTTTGGGTGCTCAAATATTATAGAAAAAGGTATAAAAGTTTTCGGGCTGGTTTGATGGTTCGGGTGGAGTAAGTTCGTCACATAATACAACAATAAAAAATATCAACATTAGCCATTAAAAGAGCACATAACATAAATATGATGATCTTTAGGAATTAGAAAGAACCAACTATAATTGTTTCCTACGAGATATATTTTACATGTAATATACGTGTATTTTTACTAGATAAATATTACATGCACCATCCCTTAATTTTATGCTCTGATGTACAATTGACTACACGAAAACATGTACCATATAATGGTCACTAAATCAAAATTAATCGAAGAGACAAGTCAAAAACCAAATTATAATCTAGCAAATATGTGAAATATATCAAAATATGACTAACTTCTTGGTCACAAAAACTAAGCATCACATGGGCTATGGCTCATGATGCGTCTAATTATAATAACTGAGAAATAATGTGAGCATGCACAATCAAAAAAGTGATAATCGTCAAGTAAAAGACAACATCTTGTATTTTTAGTTTTAGGATGAAAAATCCATCTGAACTGCGTCCGTTCGTTTAGAACATTCAAGTGCAAATCAGTTAGCATAAGCAAAAACACAAATATATTCCAAAAAAAAATATTGTTTTAAGAGAATTAAACCGACGACCTATTACACATAAGTCAAAGGCCTTCAACACCGGAACACTTCATCATTTTTTTTATGGGAAAATGGCCAAAATAGCCCCTTAACCGGGCGTTTTGCGTAAATGGCCCCCTCCACCATCTTTGGAGAGACGGGACACGGTTTCCAAAAGGGCTGAACCGTCTTCCGAGATCCTTTGGATTCCAACCAGTAGCAACCCAACACGTGGCGGTTACGATCCCGATGTCTGCCAACCGGCTCCCGTGGCGGCTTGAGACGTGTCAGCGCCGCAAAGCCGTCTCCGGTGGGGTCCCTGAGACGGTTCACCAACGGCTCAAGTTAAGCCGTCTTCGGCTCGGCTTAGCCGAATCCGTTTTGGCTGAACCGTCTTCAGCCCCATTAATTAATTTATTTTTATTTTTTTTCAAATTTTGTTTGGGTATAAATATGTGGGTTTGGTTGAAAAAAAAACACATCTAAATCAAACCAAATCTTCTCAAATGTTTGTTTCAAGCCAAAATATTTTACCAAGCCAAAATATTTTACCAAATCAAACAAAATCTTCTCAAATGTTTTTTTCAAATTTAGTTTGATTATTCGACGTGTTTTTGAGCTTCAGAATAGCCGAATATTTTTTCGGTAAAAATTATGGCACTTTTTAAACCTAAGCCTTTGGGATTTATCTAATCCCATTCTATGGAAAGCTTCTGATCCGAAGTTTTTCACCCATTTTCTTTGGCCTTAAAAATCCTTTCACCCATTTTCTTTAGCCTTAAGTTGACCTCCAACCACTTGGTAATACATTTGGAGCGAAAGGTTGAAGTGATGGATAGGTTTCGGTCGGAGTTAGTGAGAAGTAAAGCGAAAAAGGCTTCTGTTGGATTGCTGTTACATCTACATAATACTACTTGGATTGTTGTTGCATCTACACGTGGGTTAACCCGTGTAATTTGCATCGACGATTTTGTAGTCTACTTTGTTGGCAAGTTCATCCTTTTCCTAAATCTCTATCATGATCTTCTGGATCATCCGTCTTTTACATGTACAAGACGGTCGGATGTGATATTTAGGAGAGTTTGTTCTTTGACTTGTCCGGACCGTTGGTAAGCATCTGTCCGTACATATATTTATGTACGTATTTAGGGTGATGAAGATGAAACTGGACAGTGGGTATAAAGTACACTGCGAAAATATATCTTGGCGTTCCAAGCAACGGAAATGTCTCGGTGTTTGACGTGTTGAACGACTTCGTGAATTATAATTGTTTGTATATTGTAATTGTTTTAATACTTTAGTTGTATTTTTATTGGATCCCTATTATTATTTGTTTATGTTAAGTTTGTTTAAGGTCATGTGTTCTCTACTTTTTGGTGTTAAACAAAACACTCCCTTTAAACAATATAAACTTAAAATAAACATTTTTTTTATTATAACTTAAAATAAAAGGAGCATTAAAAGTAAGAAAAAAAAACTAATCCAAAGCCCCGGCGACATCACGAATCATCTGCCACGCCGACAAATGAGTAAAGGGTGGTCGGCCCGAAAACTCGTGCTCAATCTTGGCATGTTCAAGTTTTTCATGGTCCGCAGTGTCTTGTGGGAGTTCACGGATAGCGGTTTGATAAAACCCCTCGAAGAGACGGCACTTGTTTTGCAAGTCCGTCCACTTCCGGTTGAGAGACTCCGTTGACCTGCTTGAACCTCCAACCAAAACTTTGAACTCGTTGAGAACGAGTGGCCAAATGGACCCTCGACGTGGTGGGTTTTCTTTAACAGTTATCCAAGCAGTGCACAGGGCAATTTCTTCTTCTTCTGTCCACGGTTTCGGTGCCATTGTGATTTTGGGTTTGGGTTTCTTATCTGTGACGGTGTACTGACGGTCTGTAATGGCAAACCGTCTACTGGCTTTATATAGGAAGGACATATACGGGTGGGTTAAGCATTCAATAGGGAATATCAATAGATTTCATAGTAAAAATTACAACATTTTTTAAAACACTAAATAAATTAAAACACTTTATTAATAATAAAAAATACATTAAAAAAAGAACATTACATAACATTATTTTTAATAAAACCTAAATTTAAATATAATCACGTAACAAATGCCACGCGGAAAGGTATTCGAATTCTTCGTCGTAGTCCAAAAAGTAGTCGATTTTCGCCAATTCTATGAGCCCTTCCTCGGACTCGTTTGGCGACTCCTCTTTGTTGGAGTTGAAGAACCCTTCGAATACGGTGCACTCCGCCTTGACGTTGTGAAACTTTTCTATAACATCTTGTGTCGTACGGTTTGTCTGACCGCCGACAAGTGTTCGAAACTCGAAAAATACTCTACTCCAAAATGGAGTTGCACGAATTTCTTGACTGGTGTTCGAAACTCGGGTGTTTTCGGCAACATTTCGCCATGCCAGTGTAACCCCAAGGATCTCCTCGTCGGTCCATGAAGACATTTTACTTGGTTTGATTGATGTTTTGTAAGAAAAAATATGTGATGTAGTGAAGAATTTGTTAATTTGGCGGGTATTTATAGTGTGAAATAATTTAATTTAATTAAATATTTAATATGGTAGGTAAAAATAAATAAGGACAATTAAAAAAATAAATAAACTTCCAAAATAAGAATATTTTATTAAGAATTGTTTGGACGTGGTAAGCACCTCCAGAAATACATTTTTTTCAGCCATGAATCGTCTGTAAGACGAACATGTTTGTTTTAGATCACCGTTCGTAGTAATTGGTTTATCAGTAACCAAATGCTCCATCAGCATAAAAAGATATACCGCTTCATTACCAGACAGGGAGTTATGTGGTGCAACATAGTCTTCGTTAAGATTGAAAGTTATACATTTTTCTGGATTACCTGTTTTCTTCCAGAATCTTATGTTCACTAGTAAAGCTCCTAAATAAACTTGTATCTTCGTCAGCTTTGGGTGAACAATGGTTCTGTATTTGTCTCTGATACGAAGGTCTTCGCAAGCATACATAACAAGTTCTTGCGTCACCAACTCTAGTCGCATCAGTAACCATTCCCTATTTTCAAGCTGAACGGGGAAAAAAAACAAAATCAACGTCGAAAAATGAAGGAAACGGTTTGAATTTGCCATTGCAATAGTTGGCCAAGTTTTTTGGTACAGATTCTAATAACGAATTATAAAATTATGGTGGAAGAATTGTCCACCGCATATTTAGCGAAGCATTTTTTTGTAGCTTTCTACTCCTCCAGTTCATCAGTCTTCCAACCCATCCTTCAACATGCTGAAAAATAATTGAATCACAATTTCAGTAAAAAAAAAAAAATAAAAAAAAACATTAAAATTTAAGTTATTACTGTTGGTGTGAGGTAGCCGTTAGAACGATAGCCCAACAAAATTCCCCAAAAATTTTTGTCAAGCTCAATACTTCTTGAAAAAACAGCAGAATAACAAAACGGTGCGTCGCCTTTATTGTAGAAGTCAACAACATTAGTTGCCCAATTATCATTCTCATCGTCCGGTATAGCCCATTTGCCGATAACGTTTCCGTGTAAGCTTTGTCGATTACTGATAAATTCTCTTTCTTTGGTAATTTCAGGTTCCTTCGGACGCCTCCATTTTTTTAGTATCCAACTCGAGGAATGTTTCTCTGGTTGAGAAAAGTATTCTTCTGGAGCTATATTTTTATCACGGCCGTCAGACATTTTCTTGAGCGATACTTCTCCAACAACCTTTTTTAACGACAAAATATTTTACGTTTACAACTACTTATATAAAGATGATTTTAAATATAAATTATTTATTTAAATTTTTAATTTTTTGTTTTTTAATTTTTTAATTGATTAGGGGCCCACAAAATGCACTCTCGGGAACCGTCTGACAGCAATGGGAACCGTCTCCTTGGGAGCCGACTGAGAGTCTTTGGGAACCGTCTCGTCAGACGGGTTAGTATTGGGAACCGTCTCCTCAGACGGGTTAGGCGTTGGGGACCGGACCCGGCTTGTGAGACGGGTTGGGAACCGGAACCGGCTCAGCAGTTCTTTCCAAGTACCGGCTCAAAAGACGTGTTGGGAACCGGAACCGGCTCAGCAGATCGTTCCGGGTACCGGCTCAAAAGACGGGTTGGGAACCGGGACCCGGCTTTGTCAGAGGGTTGACTGAGAGGCTTTGGGAACCGAACCCGTCTTGGTCAAACCGTCTCATGAGACGCTTTGGGTGTAACATCACGCAATAAATACTTGTACGTTACGCATGACATTTAATAAAACGTCAAGTTTTCTTAATTATCGTCGCATTTATTATTTTTGTCGCTAGTATGGAACCCTAATACTATATATTATATTATATATATGTGTGTGAGTGTTGAAATAAATCAAAAAAAATGATTTGCCTTGGCCGGGGTTCGAACCCGCGCCAAAGGCCGGTCCAAACCATCACACGAGCCCAACCAGCTGGGCTGGCCAATCCCTTGTGATAAACCCGGATCAACAATAAACTTATACACGATTAAAATCCTCACAGTTGACAAGAAAAGTCAACTGTGGGATTCCTTGTTAATCAATCCAAGTTTTTAACGCGTAATTATGCTATCTATGGTAAATTCGTGATATTACCGGCCCAATACAACACATTTACACAATCAATTACACGGCATCGTTGCCCTAATCATCAATTGGACGCGTTTACACATTATGGAAAGTCAACTATCTAATTAACCCTAACCCTAATCCCTTAGTATAAATTGAGGGTCTGCGTAGCTTAACAACTCGCTCATACCACTCTCTTCACCTCCAATTCTTTCTATTATACCCTAATCGTTGCTATCAAGCTCGTGGTTGACTTTTCCCTTTGACCCGACCTTCATCATCAATCGTACACTGTGAGTTCAATTTTTTTGGTGGGTTATATTCATCGGCGATCAGACAACATTAGCCCTAACAATAATCGGGCTATAGTTGTCTGATTTGCTCAATTGAAAATCTAGGGTTCGTCGAGGTATAAATTGGGGATAAACTAATTCAGGCTTTACGTATTTATTTATTTTGAAGTCAAAACCATCACAACCACCGGCCTAGGCCAGGTGGTTGAGACGCTGGTCCTCTACAGGGGTCACCCGGGTTCGAGTCCCGGCTCTGACCGGGTTTTTGTCTATTCTTTTCTTTTCTTTTTATTTAACAAACAAATAATTATATATATATATAAATCCTTTTAATCTTATAAATTCTTTTTAAAATACCAAAACTCTTTTATAAATTCTAAAAAAATTATATTTGTTTAATCTGTAATAAAAGTTTTATTTGTAATTTTTATTTTTCAGAAAATCATTTATTTAATAATTATAATAATTAAATCATTTTTATACTATTTTATTTATAAAAATCCATTTATATGTCAAAACAGTATTATTAAATTTCCCAAAAATTATCCTAACTTTTTATAAAGTTAGACTTTACTGAAATAATTTTTAATTCAGTAAAATCATTTATTTAATATTTTTAATCAATTTTTGTAAGATTTAATCATATTTAATTCATAATAAATCCAATTTTCATCATTTTTGCACCAAAATTTTATACAAATTATTTTTAATCATTTAGAACAGAATTATGATTTTTAAAATAAGATTTCTTTAATTTTAGTATTTTTGTATATTAAAGTTAATAATTGACTATTTATAAATAAATAGATTTAAAAATCTATTTTAAATGTAATAATTTTATAAAAATTATTTTATTGCTTCAAACACCTTATTGTACTCATTCAAAATTCAAACTTTATAAAAAGACTATTTTTCATTAATTATCCAATTTTCCCTTATTAATTAAGCATTTTAAATTTAAATCTCAAACAATTGATTATCCCCAAATCGAAACCCTAGGATACACATATTAGTTACATAGACTTAGACTTATTATATATTACCTCATTATAGGGTAATATTTGGAATCACTTTGGGCAACACAATTATCATATCTTTTCAACAAGTTAACATTCGCTAAGGTGAGTTTACATAGCCCCTTTTACTCTATTTTCACTATTTTTGGGGTGAAACATGTTTAAACATTTTATACTATCATGTACTCATATTTACTTGTGATTCAATTACAACATCATTCTATCATTTGACTGTAACAAAAAGACACAGTACAATCATTAACAATGATCAAGCCGCCTGTTTAGATTATAGCGCTATAGGTCTGACAAACCCATCCCACCCGCATAGACTCAGGGATGATCGATAACAGTAATAACATTTAACTAACTTGCGAGTTAGTCATCAGTCGACACAAGGTTTGGTTGTACAAAGACGCATTGTTGCATGTCGGTATCATACTCTATCATCATACAACCCTGAGTGTTGTACAAACTATTGTTATCAACTATTTCTCAAAAACCTATGTAATTCTCACCAACTTTTGTTGACCCAAACATTTTCAACTTAACATGTTTCAGGTCCTACTTGCTTGAAGAATTGCTTGAAGATATGTGCATAGTTTATTCAATTTGATGTACAAATTCTTGTAGAACAATTGCATGTAATTTATTTAAATCAATTAATGAAAACTTATTATTCTCCATGAGCTGCTGAACAATCATCAATACGTGGCACCCCGATGTTTCCGCCATCGGTTGGGGTGTTACAGATTGGTATCAGAGCCATGGTTATAGGGAATTAGGTTATTAGAGAAATAATCTAGTCTATAACCATAGGATTTAACCAGTACTTGCTTCTTTTGTTTGCTATTCTCTATCTCCCTCCTACTTCATATCCCTACTCTCATCCCTACAAGAAGGTTGCTCTCCATCACTGGATTCACTCTTAGACTAATAAGGCAAAAATCCTCAGGTTTAACCTGAACCACCTTGAGATCTCGTCGAAGTTCTAGATTTTAATAACGAACACGTGCAATCTGGAAGGGTGAACGCCTGTATTCTGAGTCTTCTGTCTAGGCTGGCATTGCGCATATATCCCAATCAGACGAGGGACCCGGATGCCTACCTGGGAATTCTCGGGATGAGTGTTCACTTATAGGCTAAAGCATGTCTTCATATGTTATTAGAATTTAGAATCTTTGATAAGTCAACGTTTTCGTTTATTCGTTTTAATTAATGAATAAATGATTACACTCCTTATATAATCTCATTCATTTCATTGTGTCTATTACAGATCATGCCTCCACGTCGCAGCACTCGCAACAGCAATGGTGAGAACCACGAAGAAGGTGGTGACAACCATAACCATGACCAAGTTCCTAACCACAACAACAATGGGGTCGATGCTCAACTGGCTGCGATCATTTCTCAACAAATGGCGCAGCAAATCGCAACTCTGGTTCCCAACTTGCTTGCTCAGGTCATCCAATTGAATGGGAATGGTCACAACAACGGGAACGGGAATGGCAATGGCAATGGCAATGGCAATGGTAATGGACCCCAAGCTTGCACCCTCAAACATTTCAACTCTTGTAACCCTCCAAAGTTCAGCGGTGAAGAAGGAGCTACTGGACTTCTCCAATGGTTTGAGGGTATTGAAAATACCTTCATCAACAGTGAGTGCCCCAACAATTTCAAGGTTCGTTACGCCATGAGTGTTCTCCATAAACGAGCACTCACATGGTGGAATGAAGAAAAGCGTACTCGTGGGGCCGAAGTTGCTCTTACTATGACATGGGACCAAGTCAAGGAGGTCATGAAGGAAGAGTTTTGTCCTCGCAATGAAGTTAAGAAACTTGAGGATGAATTCCACACCCTTGCTCAGGATAGTGGGGAAAACCTTGCTTATAATACCCGCTTTCACGAGCTCAGTCTGTTATTGCCTCATAAAGTCACTCCACTACCTGTAGCCATCGAAAAGTATATCGGTGGTTTGCCTATGCAAATTCAAGACACGGTATGGGGAAGGAACCCTGCTACCCTTGAAGAAGCCAAACGTTTAGCAGCTACCCTAACCGATAATCACGTAAAGAACGGAACCTTAGTTCGGAAAGGCAATAAAACAAGTATTGTAGCCGCGGTAACTACTGAGAATCAGAAGCGTAAGGCCAAGGATCCTGATGTCAACCACACTACACAAGCTTCTAACAAGAAACCTTATACAGGAAACCATCCATTGTGCAACACATGCAACCGACATCATCCCACTGCTTCAGCATGTCGCTTGTGCACCAATTGTGGTAGGTATGGCCATCTAGTTAATACTTGTCGCGAGACCCCAAATCCTAATGCCAACCAACCCATCAACCCTGCTCAGGCCGCTAATCCTAATCGATACAACTATGGTCAATGTTATGAATGTGGAGACCCAAATCACTTCCGTAACCGATGCCCTAAACTGAACAGAGATCAAGACCCTCCAGCTACCTGACCAAGACTCACCATTTGACTATTGGTTACTTTTATTCTATGTATTGACGTTATTCGATTCAAGTAATAAAATTCAAGTATTATCATAACATCTGTGTGCATGTTTGTCTGAATGTGAACTAATTGCTATATCTGTAATCATACTTGCTTGTACAACAATTAGTTAACTATCAAACGACCAGCTTAACGATTGGTAGAGGTCATCATGTCATTCCAACAGTCGGGAGAGGCCCTACCACCTGAACGACTGGCGGAGACTATCAGACCTGCTTAACAATCGGTAAAGTCATAAAAGGACGCAAAACCCTAATGTAAGGTAAATTGGTAATTACGGTCCGGAACGTAATCATGAATTTACAGGTACGTTAAGGTAGTGTGAAATTTTATCAAAGTCTTCAGTAGTTGACCAATTGTAACCCTGGTTTTCTCTTAACTTCGGGACGAAGTTCCTAAAAGTAGGGGAGACTGTAACATCACGCAATAAATACTTGTACGTTACGCATGACATTTAATAAAACGTCAAGTTTTCTTAATTATCGTCGCATTTATTATTTTTGTCGCTAGTATGGAACCCTAATACTATATATTATATTATATATATGTGTGTGAGTGTTGAAATAAATCAAAAAAAATGATTTGCCTTGGCCGGGGTTCGAACCCGCGCCAAAGGCCGGTCCAAACCATCACACGAGCCCAACCAGCTGGGCTGGCCAATCCCTTGTGATAAACCCGGATCAACAATAAACTTATACACGATTAAAATCCTCACAGTTGACAAGAAAAGTCAACTGTGGGATTCCTTGTTAATCAATCCAAGTTTTTAACGCGTAATTATGCTATCTATGGTAAATTCGTGATATTACCGGCCCAATACAACACATTTACACAATCAATTACACGGCATCGTTGCCCTAATCATCAATTGGACGCGTTTACACATTATGGAAAGTCAACTATCTAATTAACCCTAACCCTAATCCCTTAGTATAAATTGAGGGTCTGCGTAGCTTAACAACTCGCTCATACCACTCTCTTCACCTCCAATTCTTTCTATTATACCCTAATCGTTGCTATCAAGCTCGTGGTTGACTTTTCCCTTTGACCCGACCTTCATCATCAATCGTACACTGTGAGTTCAATTTTTTTGGTGGGTTATATTCATCGGCGATCAGACAACATTAGCCCTAACAATAATCGGGCTATAGTTGTCTGATTTGCTCAATTGAAAATCTAGGGTTCGTCGAGGTATAAATTGGGGATAAACTAATTCAGGCTTTACGTATTTATTTATTTTGAAGTCAAAACCATCACAACCACCGGCCTAGGCCAGGTGGTTGAGACGCTGGTCCTCTACAGGGGTCACCCGGGTTCGAGTCCCGGCTCTGACCGGGTTTTTGTCTATTCTTTTCTTTTCTTTTTATTTAACAAACAAATAATTATATATATATATAAATCCTTTTAATCTTATAAATTCTTTTTAAAATACCAAAACTCTTTTATAAATTCTAAAAAAATTATATTTGTTTAATCTGTAATAAAAGTTTTATTTGTAATTTTTATTTTTCAGAAAATCATTTATTTAATAATTATAATAATTAAATCATTTTTATACTATTTTATTTATAAAAATCCATTTATATGTCAAAACAGTATTATTAAATTTCCCAAAAATTATCCTAACTTTTTATAAAGTTAGACTTTACTGAAATAATTTTTAATTCAGTAAAATCATTTATTTAATATTTTTAATCAATTTTTGTAAGATTTAATCATATTTAATTCATAATAAATCCAATTTTCATCATTTTTGCACCAAAATTTTATACAAATTATTTTTAATCATTTAGAACAGAATTATGATTTTTAAAATAAGATTTCTTTAATTTTAGTATTTTTGTATATTAAAGTTAATAATTGACTATTTATAAATAAATAGATTTAAAAATCTATTTTAAATGTAATAATTTTATAAAAATTATTTTATTGCTTCAAACACCTTATTGTACTCATTCAAAATTCAAACTTTATAAAAAGACTATTTTTCATTAATTATCCAATTTTCCCTTATTAATTAAGCATTTTAAATTTAAATCTCAAACAATTGATTATCCCCAAATCGAAACCCTAGGATACACATATTAGTTACATAGACTTAGACTTATTATATATTACCTCATTATAGGGTAATATTTGGAATCACTTTGGGCAACACAATTATCATATCTTTTCAACAAGTTAACATTCGCTAAGGTGAGTTTACATAGCCCCTTTTACTCTATTTTCACTATTTTTGGGGTGAAACATGTTTAAACATTTTATACTATCATTTACTCATATTTACTTGTGATTCAATTACAACATCATTCTATCATTTGACTGTAACAAAAAGACACAGTACAATCATTAACAATGATCAAGCCGCCTGTTTAGATTATAGCGCTATAGGTCTGACAAACCCATCCCACCCGCATAGACTCAGGGATGATCGATAACAGTAATAACATTTAACTAACTTGCGAGTTAGTCATCAGTCGACACAAGGTTTGGTTGTACAAAGACGCATTGTTGCATGTCGGTATCATACTCTATCATCATACAACCCTGAGTGTTGTACAAACTATTGTTATCAACTATTTCTCAAAAACCTATGTAATTCTCACCAACTTTTGTTGACCCAAACATTTTCAACTTAACATGTTTCAGGTCCTACTTGCTTGAAGAATTGCTTGAAGATATGTGCATAGTTTATTCAATTTGATGTACAAATTCTTGTAGAACAATTGCATGTAATTTATTTAAATCAATTAATGAAAACTTATTATTCTCCATGAGCTGCTGAACAATCATCAATACGTGGCACCCCGATGTTTCCGCCATCGGTTGGGGTGTTACATTGGGAACCGGACCCGGCCCATGCAGCCCGGTCCCACTAGGGTTTACCTTTTGGGGGTAAAAGTAAACTTTCGGTGAAAGTCTCTCCACCGAAAGACGCTACGTTGACGGGAACGCTCTTTTACCGGTTTTCTTGTTTATCATCTATTTTCCGGCGAACGGTTTGCTAGGACTCCGGTCAAAGTATCAGACGACGGTCATTTATAATTAAAAAGGTAATATTAACGTTCCTTTTTAAAGTTTAAAATTTTTTTTTTCATTGAAAACGACACAACACAAACGGGACCACCCGACATATTTTTGGTCATGTGGTCCACCACGAACGTGCTCACCGTCGACCGTCGATTAATTTTTAATTTTGTTTGTTTTTTTGTTGTCCGTTAATCGAGGTTGACCAAACCCGTTTGACCATGTTTAATCCGAGTGACTTTGTCGACCCGATGAACGCACATCAAATACTACAAGAGGAACAGTACGAAGAGTTTTTTCGGCACCCACAACAGCCGAATCCTCCTCAGAGCTTACCTCCTGCGGTAAGCGTTTACTACCATTTTTCATTCAAGTATTTTTATCATTTTTCATTTACCTTGTTCGTTACTAAAAATTTTTTTATAACCTTTTTTTTAGTCTGATACCGAAATAAAAGTCCGAAGTGCCTGGAACAAAGTAACAGAAATGAATACTAGAATGTCCGAGGCAATGAAGACGCGTTTTAGGGAGACCGTCTTCGGTCACTTTCTGGATGTTATGAGCCATGTTTGCGAAAGTAATTTGTTACTCTCAGTGGCACAACATCAGATTGAGACGGGACTGCCTAGTATCGACGGCCTTTTTTATCAAATCGGTCCTAACAGTCTTGTATTCACTCCACAACAGTTTTGTCTGATAACGGGCCTAAGATTTGGCCTTCACGATGGTTGGGAACTCGCACAATCCCCAACATCGTTTAAAAGACGAATATTCCCTGAGGTGAGTAAGGTATCTTATCAAAGTGTGCTTGATATTTTCAACGGTGACTGGAGCGATTATGAGGAGGATGATCTTGTCCGTATTTGTATCCTGGTATTGATTGAATCGGTGTTTAAGGGTACCCAAAATACCGCGACCGTGGATGATCTAGTGCTCGATCTTGTTGATGACTTTGTAGTGTTGAATACATTTCCATGGGGAAGTTATTTTTGGGAAGATTTGGTTAAAAATATCAATAACATGCACCTGATTCAAAAGCGGGGTACAAAGGGCTTCAGTTTAAAATCTTGTAATTGGGTTTTCAAGGTATTAGTTTGTATGAATTATTTACTTTTAATTATTAATTTTAACAAATATTTGAGATATTTCTAAATTTTGTTTAAAAACTTGCAGATCTGGATATTTGAGATATTTCCAGAATTTAAAAACGATCCAGATTTTTTTCTTGGTGATGCAATCCCCAGAGTTCTTTCCTGGGGTCCGGGAAAAAAAATGAGGAGGAGCACCATTGATCGTAAGATCACCGAAAATTCTATGGTAATCTTTTGAAATCATTTTCTACCGAATTTTTTTTTGAAAAGCTAAATATAAGTGATAAAATTTGAAAAAAAATTGTTGTGCTTCAGCATGAAGGGCTTAAGCCGTTTAGGTTTCTACTTCCGAATGACTTTGAGCTGCGCTGTGCCTGGTACACTGATAGTGCCCATTTTTTACGAGCACAAAGGAACCGGGCTCAAGGGTGTTTTAATAAGCCGTCCGAGTTTCATCCGTCTGCCTATGTAAATTTTGATAATACGGGAGCGGATGATGTAAATTTCGATGATCTGCATACGGTTTACGGTGATCAGCCTGTTGATTCGACGGCCAAAAAAAGAAAGTCGGAAACTGTTCCGACAACCTACACTATCAACGATGATTTAATAGAGCAATTTAAAGCGTTGATGGATGATAGGTTGGAAAACTTTTATAATAACAAGTTGAAAGGTTTATTGCCTGAGGTAAAGTTGTCGTATGATTATTATTAATCCGTATTAATTTGTTGAAAAGTTTAAAATAATTAACATTTTTAAATCTTAGGTACGTAAATCCCAACCGACTGGTGTAGAAGGCCCGACGAGCTCGCATCACAATGAAAATGTTGATGAATTGTTTAGCTCGGGTGATGTATATAGACCAGACACCGACGGCCTAAAAAAGCCTGTATGTTTTATTTTATTTTTTTCCTTCATAGTTTAGCATTTAAATTCAAATAATTGGTTCACTTTTGTCACTTTAACAGTTGAGACGGTCTCAAAGGTCAACAAAGCCATCCTCGTGTATGCTTTCCCCATTTACAACAATAAAAGGTGCAAAAAAGAAGAAGTTCAAATCAGACGATGAAAACGAAAACATAAAACTAATAAAAAAATGGTATCCAAAACAAAAGGATAAACATAGAACTTGTGCACTATTTGGGGGAAATATATTCCCGGATGGCTTTTGGGAAGATCTTTTCGGCGATGATGATTCACTCGGTTGGTTAGGCAGCGAGGTAATAATTTTTAAATATTTGTTACTTTTATTAACTATGTTTAATTTAATTAATATATTTACCGCAGTTTAATATTGAATATTCAAATTATTTATTATAGCACATATATGGATGGACACACCATCTCTACGAGACTCTTTGGAGCTCAACCTCCCGTTGGAGCATCCTTCCTCCATATTTTGTGGGGGGTTTATTTAGCCGTACTAATAACCAGCCTTTTAAAGATTTGTTTGATGGTCATTCGAACCGTTTCCAAAAATCGCTGATGTTGACGAGGTTGTTTTTCAAATTTAAATAATGGTTTTGTTTGTTGAACATATTATGATTTGTTTTTAACATTTTGTTTCAAACTATTCGCGATTTAATAGGTATATGTTGTGTTGAATATAAGCTTACAACATTGGATCCTCGGAGTTTTTAACCTGTGCCAGCGAACGTTTACCATCTATGACAGGTAAATGTTGAACCTATTCATTTTAATGCCGGTTTTCATTAGGTAATAGTGTTAATTTTGATAATGTTTTTTCTATATTTTGCAGTTTACTTGGTTTGAAGGGCGCGGAGAAGGCCAAAGCAGAGGTCATATGCAATGCTAATTATGCATTTGAGCTTTGGCTAAGATCCAATAATTACTACGAATCCGTAAACCCGTACATGTACGCCCCTCCTTTCAATGTCGTAGAGCCTGAAGATGTACCCCAACAGTCCGGAGATCTTGGTGATTGTGGGGTTTGGGTGTGCATATTTATTGAGAGGTTGATTAAAAACGAACCTCTAAATAATAAATATGAAAACACCCAAGTAGCAGCTTTAAAAATGCGGCACAGGATGGCCTTTGAATTTTATAGGAACGTTTTGCCGGAAGCTGATACGGTAGATAATAGACAGACTCCCGATGAAGACGAACTGAAATTGTTACCTTAATATTACTAATGTCATTATTATTACTACTCCTCTTGTGTTACATTAGTAGATATGCAAACAAAACCCAACTAACTACCAAAAGTAACTTCAACAATCTGGCCTGCAAACGGTATTTTCTAGCCAAAGCTTGTTGCTCGTCTAACGATTGCCTCAACCCCGGAACGATTTTTTTGCACCTGAAACATTATGACGCTTCTACCCACCTAATAAATCCACAACCAGCAGTCTGTGGTTTAAAAAAAATAAACAGTTATTTGATGATCATTAAAAGCACACGATAAATATTAAAATTTAATACTTACGCAACACACGAAGTCTCTA
Source organism: Ambrosia x helenae (assembly GCA_030844895.1). Lineage (NCBI taxonomy): Eukaryota > Viridiplantae > Streptophyta > Magnoliopsida > Asterales > Asteraceae > Ambrosia > Ambrosia x helenae. The sequence goes on from CM061232.1 coordinate 34,840,269, forward strand.
TCCGGGTTTGCATCAGTTCTCGAGATAAGTATACGTGTAGTTGCACCGCATGAACATATTTCTCTTGACCTGCTAAATCGTCTAGATGAAGACCTTGAAGATGAAGATGATGACTGAGACATGGTGATGGTATATAAACCTCTACACAATTGATGATGAACGGTTGGTGGTAGGTATATTTATAAAAAACGAAAGAGTTATTTGCCAATTTAGTCCTTGACGTTTGGCAAAAATTGCAAATTCCACCCGATATTGGTACACCTATCAACCTAGGTCCTTATATAGAAGCTCATTTCACATGCTTTTTAATAGCATAATGACTAACATTCCTGCTCCCGTAGAGAACACAATTTGGGTTAATCCACATAACCAATCAAGTTTTTGGGCTCCAAATGTTCTTGAGTTTTACTACGATGGTGATAGCACATGTTGCTATACAACCTATATGGGGCGTACACCATTAAACAAAGAGTGGTGGGGTGGTATTTTAGGGTACTGTGGAAGCGGATATCTTCAAAAAACGGTAAATACTATGACTGTTACGTTATACGTTATATGATATGATAATTTTTTTTGTGATTTTATTAACATTTATTTACAGCATGTTCGTGCATGGTGCAACAAATTGATGTCGTTAAGGGACATTGAACGACAAAGAAGACCAACAACATGTAGTTATGGTCTTTGGACTGTTCTTCCCCCTAATTTCTATAACCTAATTATTGAACAAGATCACCATGCTTATTGCTACGCAAACGGCTCGAGAAGAATATATCCACCTCTTTGGGAAGTTGATATGGTAGAATACTGTTTTTTTTGTATATTTTATACCTTTTTATCGTGCTGTATAAAATCTACATTTCGTTTTGGACTGTAATTTTCAGGTATATATACCAGCCTCGATAGACGATGAAAACTGGTTTGTTCTACAAGTTGACATGAAATTATTACAAGTAACAGTGTATTTCCCAAATAACTGTAGTCCCATAGATTGCGGCGATACTTTTTGCATTCATAGAAAAATTCATCAAATTCTTATAGAATTTGAATCTGCTTTCATATGGTTTCTAGGGGCTATAACGTACTGGCAAAAGTCTGGTAGAAACGAAGTTGAATCATTACAATTTTCGGGGGATGTTGTCTGGCCTGTCACCAATAGTCGCATTGGTCGACATTCAGGGGTAATCGTTTGTATGTTCCTGAGAAATCTTGTTCAAAACATTTCATTGACTTGGAGAGAAGGCAGCCTACATGATGCTTGCATGAGATTCAGACGTTTCATGGCAGATGAAATTTATGCTGGTCGTTTTGCACCGTCAAATATTTAAATATTTATCTACCTAGTTTATGTATTGATGTAAAACTTGATATATCGAAGTTATTTGTAAGTTTTATGTTATAAACATTGTTAAGTAAATAAATTAAAGTAAATAGCACCACTAAAAATCAGCAAGGTTAACAGTCGAACAAGTATTATGAATTACATATTCTGCAAAGTCATCTGCTTCAACGAAAGTGGGGGACGGTGTTTGATGATGATTTTCTTTCTTTGAACCACGCCTAGCAGATTTTGATCGTGAGGCAACAGGAGCTGAACATCGGTCACGATGATGACCGTGAGTTCTACAACGACTGCAATATACAGGCGTAGGTTCCTCGCCTCTCGATAAAATTTGTTTATTTTCACGAGGACGTCCCGACTGTCGTTTTGTGATATGTGGTGGTTGTAGAGGAATCAAATACTCTGGCGTCTCCCATTCAGACCTGTGGGGTAAAGGATAAATGACCTCTTCATATGTTGTTTTGTATAACTGGTTGCTATACCAAGGTGACGTATAATGACTGCAGTCCTGTTCCTTCAGTAATTTTGATACTGCAATCATGTGGCCACATGGGAAACCAGATATCTGGGGAACACAACAACTGCATGTTTCATTAGACAGATCAACAAAACCATTTTTCCCACCGTCTAGAACTTGAAAAGTGTTAACCCCAACGCCATAAGCCTTCCACGTTCTAGAATATTCAATCTTTTTAATAATTTTTTTTACCGCGAAAGGAGTCAGTACGTGTTTATTTTGAATAGCCTCATTTCGGCGTTCGTAATACCATTGTTGAAGTTTTTGTCTAAAAAATTCAACCAAATGGGTGATTGGAACTTTTCGTTCGTCCTTAGATAAGGCGTTGATTGACTCTGCACTGTTAGATGTCATATAATGATATCGTTTCCCCGAACAGTGTGCTCTTGACCACTTATGTAAACCGATACTCAATAGAGTATTCCTAACCCGTGGTAGGGCTGCACACAGCGCGTTAAAACTTTCTTCAAAATCAGACACCCGGTAAGCTTTACAAGTGTTCCACCACAGTGTCTCTAAATCCTTCTTTTTGCTTTTTGGTATCTTTAAGTTCACCATCAAATGTCGACAGCACAACCCGTGAAATGCATTAGGAAAAACCGTCCGAACTGCCAAATCTATTGAGTTGGCTCTGTCAGATATGATCGCCAAATCCGGGTGCTCACCGATACACTCTTTAAGTTTCGATAAGAACCACGTCCAACTCTCACCGTCCTCGGATTTGCCGATACCATATCCAACGGGTAAAATTTGGTTGTTACCATCCATGCCAACAGCAAGGAATAACGTTCCCTTAAACTCACCTTTTAAGTGTGCCGCGTCTATAATAATGACCGGTCTTAAAGACAGAAGAAAACTCCGAATCTGTTTAATAAAATGAAAAACAGATAAATTTTAGACTTCAGTAAACCAAAACATCAATAATTTATTTAAGTTGGTATGAAAATAGGTAAAAATATTTTACTGACCGTTGCACCAATGGCAATAAAAAGCATTTCAAAACGATTGTCTTCATCAGTTTTAATCTCAGTAACAGTCCCTGGATTTGCATTTCGCAAATTATAGCAGTAGAACGGAAGCTCAGAAAACGATTGTTTGCTACTTCCTTGCAAAAGCTCAAGTGCATGACACTTCCCCCGCCAAGCTTGAGTATATGATATATCAACCTTAAATCTTTCTCGAAAATCTTGTACTATTTCGTTTCCACGATAAACACGTCTAGTATCTCGCAATTGGTGCTTCAGTATGCTACCAATTACTTGCGGGTTAGCTTGACGAAGATGGGGATGTGTTTGAGTTTTAGAACATGTGTGGTTGTTGTTAAAAAATGTAACAAAAAACGTGTCTGAAGTTGGGACAGAACGTGACCTAAATTGCCAATCACAATCATCAACTACACATGAAATTTCATACCTCGTTTTAGATGACCTGTCGACTTTATAGGAAAAACGTTCAGACAAACAAAAATTTCCTAACTGCAATTTCAATTCATCTTTGTTACGAAATACGGAACCTTCAGAAAAAACTAAAGAGCTTTTGGTTATATCGGAAAACAATTCAGGACTTGGCTTTCCATAAAATTCTTCTTTTTCAGCTTTCTCATCATCGAAATTTCCAAAACACCCATATGGTGTGTAATGATCAAAATTTTCTATAGACACATTTAGATCAGGGACTTTTGAATCATTTGAAGGTACGTCGTTTAAATGAGCATTACTAGACGAACCCACACCTGGTTCATCTACAACATACAACTTCAATACTTCATGGGGGTTTTGCAAAGCAACTTTAAAAAGAAAAGATACATCACGATCATTAAAAATGTCGATTGCATCATCAAAAGCTGACATTTTATAAGATAACCTTGAAATGTTTGGAATCTCACACACATCGGAAACTACATTTAAAAAACTAAGATACGAGATATTTGAATCAATTTCAAAACCACGTCTTTTACAGCTACTATCAACAACGTATTCCATTCGACCGTTGACAACTTCCCACCTGCCTCCACTATAGATTATAAAACTAACCATTTTTAAAAACACAACTTTTTTTTAACACTTGGAAAGAAAAATAAGGAATACAAGAAAAAATTCAAACAAAATTGTTACAAAATTTACTAATTTTATAACAAACGGTTCGTCATGGACGTCACATCACCGAAAACGTCTCCGTCGATGTACGACGTCCGGCATCGAGTCGGTTCAGAAACAGTAAAAAGACGGTACGGGAAGCCGTCTTTTTCGTACCCGCTGACGTCTCAGGAGACGGTTGATAAATTTTAAAAGACGTCACCGGAGACGGCTTTTTCGTACCCGAACCGGCTCAGGAGCCGTCTCCGGTGGGATCGGATATATTATTTTATTATAAGCCGAGCCGAAGACGGCTTAACTTGAGCCGTTGGTGAACCGTCTCAGGGACCCCACCGGAGACGGCTTTGCGGCGCTGACACGTCTCAAGCCGCCACGGGAGCCGGTTGGCAGACATCGGGATCGTAACCGCCACGTGTTGGGTTGCTACTGGTTGGAATCCAAAGGATCTCGGAAGACGGTTCAGCCCTTTTGGAAACCGTGTCCCGTCTCTCCAAAGACGGTGGAGGGGGCCATTTACGCAAAACGCCCGGTCAAGGGGCTATTTTGGCCATTTTCCCTTTTTTTATATATAGGTTAGAGTTCACTCTATATTTATACAGAGTTAGAATAAAATACACAGCGAAAGAAAAATAGAAAGTCATAGGAAAGGTATCAAACGAACTTCGATTGACCTCATTCAAGCAGCATTGGAACCGTCTCATCGAAGTCTACGATCTTATTTTTTAGGTTTTTACTTTTTTGGATTTTTAGCTTGTAGTTTTTAGAATTTACGTTATATCGTTGTGTCTTTTATGCGGCATTGTGTCTTTTTCTTATTTTCATCATTGTATCATTTTTGCGATTCATTGTGTCTTTTTTCTTCACAACTGTGTCATAATTTTCGCCATTGTGTCATATTTCGTGGCTCATTGTGTCATATTTCATGATCTATTGTGTTTTTTGTATCATTCTCGCCCTTCTCATTTTTGTTACACTGTATAAAATAATTTGACCTTATTTTTATATAGACATTATACTAATTAAAATTTCTAAACTCAATGGGTACTGGTAAACCTAGACCCATGTACCTAGTTCCGTCCTTGCCAATACACCCTTTAAGACCATGTGTAGTGGGGTGGAATTCCACGCCCCACCAAGCCCCTCCCATCAATCAAATTCATCCACCTCAAAATTGCTCTCTCTCTCTCTCTCTCTCTCTCTCTCTCTCTCTCTCTCTCTCTCTCTCTCTCTCTCTCTCTCTCTCTCTCTCTCTCTCTCTCTCTCTCTCTCTCTCTCTCCCCTTCACGCCATCAACCGGTGTTATATACACAATGCTCAGACTGAATAATTTTGAAGAAAAAAAACGCCCCTAAGGGCGGTGTTAGAGCGTTTTTTGTGTCATCCACGCCTATTTCGTATTACCACTACATGTGATTTAGAATCTGCAGATAACATAAGAAATAAAAAAATCAATGATCTTATGATGTAGACTTTCTACTCTATATTCAGTCTACGTCTCTCTTTTGTTTAGTTTAAATTAATAGCATAGTTTTAAAAAATTTCAATTTATATAATAATAACTTTATAAAACAACCAACTTTATAAAAAATAATATGCTTTATTTCGTCCATTTTTAAAAATAAATCTTTATATACTCATGTTGAATCTATTTTACAAACCAAATGCCTCCTTAACACTGAAATAACCTTTTTAGGCAAAGGTGAATCAACCTTTTAGGTGGACTTGATTTGTACACAGTTACCTATCTAAACGAATAAAAGACTCAAGATGACATATGCATGAGATTTATATATAAGACTATAAGGAATGCGTTGTGAGACCCATATAAGACTATAAGTTTTAGACACATTAAGAAAATAAAATCTATGAAATTATTATGTACAACCCTATTTTTATTTTATTAATAGATATTCTTACATGGTCTTGGTGACTCATAGTCGGCATGAGTATAAACCATAAAGTAGTTGCCATGCATAGACTTTGGTAGTTGGTTTCCAAATATTGTTAACAAAAGCTAATATTACTAAATCCAAGACAATGATGATATAATGACATGTACTCTTTTCATTAAAAGATGTATGTTACTCTGGATTTAGTCATTAGGCTTTTGAACTTAGTATATAACTAGTCAATGTGGGGTTGTTTTGCTAACTTACAAAGCTTCACCACCGAAAGTTCATTTTCCCTCCAAGTGACAAACACATTAAAGGTTCATGTCTCACCCTTTATACACAAACACATATGTGTCAATGTGTGTATATATAAAGAAATAATATCACTATTTTGATAAAAGCAATTTTAAAAACATAGTCATAGTCTTTGATTTCATGTATTTCTTGACAAGAAACTGGCTAAAAATTGACATGTCGACAAGAGGATTACTTGGTTTAAGTTTTTACTCAATTATGTCGTCTTATATATGTTATATAGTTTTTCATGGTTTTATCTTTTGTAACATGTTTTTGCCTTTATTTTTATGTGACTTGGGTTTTTTGGGCTTGTGTTTGTATTAGGCTTGCAAACGGACCGAATGAAATATGGCTTGTTTATGCTAGTTTGTTTAACTTTAACAGAACAACTGAACGAACATGAAGAATTAAACAAGCGAATTATTCTTGTTCATGGTCGTTCATTAATAAAAGGAATAATGGAAATAAATAATCCCAACTATTGACTATTGGCCAATAACAGTCCCAACTACAAAAATTACCAATAGTGGTCCCAACTTTCGACATATTGGAATATAATGGACCCAAACTAATGGAGGTCTAACTCCGTTAGTGTGGTGCTGACGTGGCATGCCACGTAGGATGCCACGTAGGATCATTTTGCCACATAGGATGCCACGTCAGCATCACACTAACGGAGTTATACCTCCGTTAGCTTGGGTCCATTATATTCCAATATGTCGAAAGTTGGGACCACTATTGGTAATTTTCGTAGTTGAGACTGTTATTGGCCAATAGTCAATAGTTGGAATTATTTATTTCATTATTCCTTAATAAAATGAACGTGATCGTGCTCATTTAGGTTCGTTCGTTAATAATATGCATGTAAATGGACATAAATGAAAGAATATAAACAAAAGAAAATGTGTTTTGTGTATGAATAAACATTCATAAAATAAATGAACAAGCATAAAAGAACATTTATGAAAATAAATGAATGCATGAGACAAGTTTCATGTTCCTTTGTTTAATTAATTAAATGATGTATGCTTGTTTTGTTAAATAAACAAATATAAACTAAGTTCCCGCCAAACAGTTCACTAGAACATCCACTTTGATTACATGATTTTTACCCGATTTTATCTTTGATTTTTTTTCACTAAAAAGATTAAATTGTATAAGAATGTATAACCTTTAAAAACCTCAAATTACATAAATCTCATGTCAGTATTTTAATTAGTTATACTGGTTAAAGTCATGTAGTTTCAATCTATGCCTAAATCATAGGCATGTGTCATGTTTCTTTCATTGTTTTTTAAATATTAAGAGAAGTTAGAATACTATGCATATTGGTCAAAATGACCAATAGAGTGATTTTCCCAAATCTAGTAAATTTTTTTATGCAAGTAATTGTTGACACAAAAGTAGGGTGTGTGATATAAAGAAATGGTGGTTTCTGACTAGCTCATTTGGGACCCAAAAATGTGTCAACTTTTCTTGATCTTGTCCCTCTTTATGAAGCTACTTCATGTCTCATCTCTAATAATCTGTCTACTGGCCAATTCTTCTTGATCAAATTTATTATTAAACATTTAAACTTAAGTTACATAACCAAGCCTTTTCTATATGCATTTTTGCAAATGAAAATCAATATGAAATACAAACATGTTTGTTCGATTCATTTTATGGGTCCCACTGGAACGAGGATAGAACGATAAACAAAAATAATGATGTGTAGTAGACTAGTAGTTATACTTTTGTGGAAGATTAAGAATGATTATGAAAGACAAATCAAGCATGATTCTAGTAAGAAATTGCCTAAAAATGAGTGCAAATCTTTAGACAAAATGGTAAAGAGTAACATGCATTAATCAACCTCCAAAATTTGTTGAACAAGAGGAGAAACATGATGGGACCCATTTCATGGTCAAGCAAAAAGATTGGGTAAAAGGTCAAAAAGAAGTACACATCTCAATTGGATCTTCAAATTTCTGCATGAGATAAGAGTTGAAATGTTATTAACCCTTTTTCTTCATGTACCAAAAGTAGAATTTGAATTGAATGATTCAACTCAAAACATTATGATTCAGTCTCCATGACTCAATTCTGTCTGACATGCATGGCATGATGTGTGCATAGGATATAAGTATAACTATAATCTAACTACCCTTTGGCTTTAAGTCAAAGATAACAACAACAAAGGTAAATGGAATCATTTAGGCCACAAATCTTGTAGCTTTTGCCATAATTCAAACTACTTGCAAAAAGCAGTTAAAATTAATTATTTAATATATATCTAAAAACCAAGTTGTTAGTAAGCATGTTTTCCCAAATTAATGGAGTAATCATTGCCTAATGAAAGAGATTATGATAATTTGAACCATTGGCTTAGTCAAAGGGTGTTGCTTAGATAAAGAATATAGATTGGGCTATATGTCATACTAACAAAATGGCTAACGTGCTAAAATAGTCTAGTTATAACTTCGTGTCTATGATTAGTTACTGAGTCCAGGCTTGTGACTGGCGGAAGTTTAGGTTTGGCTCAACCCGGGGGGGGGGGGGGGGGGGGCATATTTCCTCATTTAGGGTTTTAAATCTAACACTTTTGCATTTGGTAAACAGTGTGGGAAAAACATCTTTTTTTCATGTGTTATTTTGGTGTTAATTTTGAATTTTAAAATTTTGGCCGACTTGCTAAAATAGAACCGCTCTATATGGGACATAATTATTCATTAGTGTTATCAACTTTTCTCTTAGATCTTGTGCTTAAACACTATGGTCGTGCTTTTTTATTGCATCATTGATCATGTTATCCATTGGATACATATATATCATAACAAAACTTTCTGCCTTCTTCATGTTGTAACGACATAGTTATTTGCCATGTTTGTACATGTTCTTCATATTATGAACACAAAGTAGCATGTTCATGATCTATCAAGTGCTAAAGATGTGGAATGAGGCAGACCACTAGATGAATCTGACATAACCCTCAGCTTAAAGTCCACAATTCACAACTGTGCAATGATTGTAGAAACCTCAAAGACAAGTAATCGGTTGGGTCAAGCCGGACCCATGAATGCTACACTATGGAGACCATTTCCTACCATTGTTGGACAACCTCTCATGATCACCTTTACATATGTCGGGACGAGCGTATGAACTATAAAATGGTTAGCAAAAGGACCCTGATGGTTTGATTCCTGTTTGAGGAACTGTAGAGGCCCACCATACTCTATTGTCAATTAAGAGTTTGAACAGCAAATATCAACATATTCGGATAAGGCCCATTTGAAGAGTGTCCAAAGAGGCTCATAATAATTGTATATGACTGACATGCATGTGAACAAATTTCTAATGTTTCAATGTGAAAGAAAATAATCATGCATAAATAAGAGTTGGCCCATTAACTTATAACTAGTTCAATGTGATTTATGTTAAAATGACCCAAACAAATTAAACCAAGAAAAATAATTAGCTAAAAGGAGATCAAAGATATGCATGTATCTTTAATGAGCTCCCGGCACACCTCTAATTCTCTAAACCATTTTTAAGATGACGCCTTTGCGGAGGTACCTATAACACCATCAAGTGATTTAACCGGGGTATAAACCTCATTTACACTACCAATCCTAACAATCATCAGTATATGCACCTTGTAGGATTTGAACACTCCATCTCTAGAATAGAAAGGAGACACGTTACCAACACATTATGTTTTATCATGAAACGAGGAAATGAAGTCCCCAATATAGTCAATAATCTCCACATTTTCAATGTGCATATAAAATAATCATGTACTTAAAATTTGCATAGCGTCATGCACGCCATATATAGAATATATTCATATCCACATGAATGTTAAGAAGAGATTTCAAATTGAAATCATTTTCTTGCATACAACCTGTAAAACGGATGAACAAAACAAGATTAATGATTTCTTGATTAGGGGAGTGAATATTGGAATCAATTTAATCAAAAAATCATATGTAAATAGAAGTCAAAATATAAAAGTCAAACCATGTCAAATATAAACAGTCAAATGTCATTTAGGAACCATTGTTAAGAACCAACATGGCTCTTGGTTAATTAAAAAACGGTTATTTAACCATCAATTGTAAGGTTATTTAACCATCAATTGTAAGGGTATAAATACCCTCGTATGTACTATGTTTAAACTGTAGAATAAATTTGTTAGTCTATTTTCTTTGTCATTGTACCACCGAATCCATAATCTATGCATACTCAATATTAAGTGTTTATCCAGATTTGATGCAAGATCCTGAGGCCCTCATAAATAGCAAGATAATTTAACAAAGGGAAATTATAGAACAAAACATAGTTACAGGAACTCTTTAGATTCTTCCTCAATATCTTTCTCTAATTCGTTCGGTGATCCTGAGTTCCTCTTCCAGATCTTCGTCTTGACTTGCCTTCCACGGATTCATTCTCAGAACACTAAGTAGCCTACACATCTCCAACACATCTGGCCATCTTTGTCACAATCACTCTGCTCGTGCGCCATTTATCCATACCTATAGGCTATAATATACAAACTTAACAAAAAAAAAAAAATAGTAATCTTAGCTAACTAGTTTCCCTTGAACCACAATGCATACCTCATTTTGTAAAGCCCTAAAGACCGAAGCACTAGACTAACTATTTAACACTCAAAAAATGTTCAACATCATCAATCAAAACAAAACAATCTCATATTTTTTTCATGATATCAACAGGCTTAATGCTCAAATTAAAATACGCGAACGCTACCATATGCCTAACAGTCTAACGCAATATCATATACGTGCACAACATGATTTAATTTGAGTTTGGTTTTGACATTCACAACTTCAACCTTTCCTATGCTACTCTCCCTTGTCAACTTCACCATATACTCTTATTTTTATTTTTACCAATGCTAGAGTTCAGGCCTAAGGGTTATTAAAAACTACCACAAATGAACTTAATAAGTTTCCCTTAAACTATTTAATAAATCGTCCATATTAATCTTGTGGAAACTTTGTTATCGATGGCTCCCACTTCTTTGAACTTTTGGAAGCCAAAACTCCGACTTCAAAAACTCTCATAGCTTCTCCCTACTTAGTACGCTGAGTACCATCCTAAAATGTTGTTCATGTTCCTCCTTACTTCTCGAGAATAATGTATATATGTATGGCCTAGATATGGTTTGCACACTGTATTCACTACGTACGCCCCACTTACGGTGTGCGCATATAATGTATATATGTGTGGCCATTGGGGGGCAAAAGTAAAGTTGCACTAGTTTTAACGTTATTTTACTAATTTCGTGAAAATAACGTTAAAAACGACAGACGGTTAATCATGCATCATGTGGTGGCGTGGATAGCCAAAAGACAAAGGGGTACATGCACCGATCGGGTTTGTCCCGATTGCTAAGTGTTTTGTGCCTTATGTCCAAGGCTTGATACCAAACCACTTCGAGTCGGGGGTCTCACCGGAAGCAGCCTCTCTATTCTTAGGGGTAGAAGTAAGGCTGTCTACATCTTACCCTCCTCAGACCCTACCTTAGCTTTGTTATAGGTGGGATTAACTGAGTATGATGATGATAATGCATGTATTCACTACGTCACTCATATTTCCTAAATCACTACGTTCTGCTAAGTGAATGTTTCTAATAACCCTCAACTCTAACTTGGTAAAAATAAATCAAAAGAAAAGAATAAATCACTTTACAATAAGTTGGAAGTTGGATCAAAACAATAAAATAAAGACACTTGTGGACCAAAGCTGAGTGATCCTGCATGGTGAGGCAAACCTCATAGAAGATGATGAGTCCCTAGCAAGGAGGGAGATACTGAGGCAATCCCACATCGTCCATGGATAGGACAAGTTGGGTGTGTACCGAGTAACCCACCTTACCGACTTACACCAGGAGACCTTTATAGAAAATCATGAGCTTGCTGCTTGTGTTACGACATTGGAAAAAAAATTGACAATGCCATTATCTTGGTATGTTCTAATTCTCTTATAGTTATTAAAAGAGTTATATCCCAACATAAGAACTTACACAACCATCGAACCTTTTTGCAACTGCTTCAACTTTTTTGATTGATCACATCTCTACAAAGGTAAAATCTCTGCTTCTTATGTTACTTTGTTGTATACAACCTGCAAGAAAATATTTCAATGCACCCGCTGTCACAAAAAAAAAAAGGTAAAAATATCAAGAAAAAAAAATTGAACAATGACAATTACAATCTTATGCATATAGATTAATCATTTTAAGACATAATTCGCCAAGTAGCTGCAATGCACCCGAAGGCACAAAAAGGGATCAAAATTATCAAGTGAAAAAAAAAGCCGGTTAAACTTCAATAATAACAATCTTATGTGTATAATTCACCAAGTAACCGGAAGCAAACAATACCATACAACTATTAAGCTTAACCTTTTGGTGAAGTTTGAAGTTACAGTGCTAAGTAATTTTATCTTTACCTTAGAAAGTAGTCGATCTGTAAACATTTACTTGCTTCTCAGAGTCAAACGTCAAACAATACTAAACTACGAAAAAATGTTTTTGCCGTGTCGTATAACATGCTTTCAATTCATTACCATCCTTACATTACATGCAAGTAAACTTCTATAACAAGAAATTGGTTGATTGACATCAAATTATATAACTGTGGCGGTCAATCTTCATCATTCTACTTCCTCTAATGATAGAATAAAATTAGGCAACTAAAAGTATGTTAGATATAATAATCTTACATATATTGACAAGAGGGTGAAAATAAGTTACATTTCGATTTTTTGAACTTGCAATAGCTAACTAATGAGGGTTAAAAACACATCCAAAACAAAGCTCTTTCGAATCCTCTCGCAAGCATTTGTTCCAACCACTTTGTCAAAAGACTACATTCTAAATAACCTAAGAACTTCGATACTTGATTAATAATCCACATCAATTATGCTTCTATTGTAACAAAAGATTCCACTTTTACGTGGAAAATGCCCTTATTGATAGTTATGATTTTATGTATGGACAATTCCTTAATATCTTGTTCATTCACAACAAAATATTTTCTTTGTGCATCGATAAAAAAAAAACATGTTTTTTGGGGGAGAGATGATATTTCAGCAATCAGGTCACATATATCTAACATATTAACACCTAAAGCTTTACGACAAAGTGAACCACTCGAATAAACGAGACAAGTTTAGATCCCTCAAAAGAAAATGCACATTCTTAGGTCACAAAGTATTACAAACCAAAGATTATAGAAGCAAACATACAGTTAACAAATAATTGTATCCGAATCTAAATTCTTAATCTTTATCATAAAGAGAGACACAATGTTAACCATTTAAGCTAAATAAATAGTAGCTTATAATATATCAAGAAATGCATAAGCTTCATTCTTTTACAAGAAAACAAGTCGTGTCATCATCATCATACTCAGTTAATCCCACCTATAGCAAAGCTAAGGTAGGATCTGAGGAGGGTAAGATGTAGAAAGCCTTACCTCTACCCCTAAGAATAGAGAGGCTGCTTCCAGTGAGGCCCCCGACTCGATGTGGTTTGGTACAAGAAAACAAGTGAAATAAAAAAAGGGTGATACTATTTGGACACCCAAAAATTTATTTGGACACCCTAGGTATGCCTCGTATAGCTCTATATGAGGCATATTTAGGTCAAAAGGCTGCACACAAACTTCAAGGGAATCTCAGACCTAAAACTTCGTGCCAATATGTCTCATATTGGTCAATATGAGGTATATCATAGCCAAGTATGCCTCATATAGATCAATATGAGGTATATTAGGGTCTTTTTATTATCTTTTTGTATTTTTATTTTTATTGTTTTAAATACCTAAAAATACTAAATTAACTTTAAAAAAATTCAAAAATTAACAAAAAGTTAGTTATATTCATTCCAATATTATTTTAACAAAATTACAACTTTTTGTTACCATTATTATTTTATAAAAATTATTTCATTTGTTTGGGTATGGATGGTTTGAATTAGGATAGGTTCACATTAAAATTGATTAAAATTTAAAAAAAATTTAAAATAACAATAAAAAATTAAAAAGTAAATAAAAATTAAAAAATTAAAATTAAAAAAAAAACAAAAATAAACTTAAAAATAAAATTATAAGGGATCTGAAAAATTTCATTTTGAACCGGACCGGTTCGACCCTATCAGGCTAGATAACAACCCGGACTGTTACGACCCAGCCGGGCCGGGTAGCGACCATAACTGTTTCGACATGACCCGCCCCGTAGCGACCCGTACCTTTTCGACCTGACCCGTCCCGTAGCGACCCGGCCGGGCCCGGTAGCGACCCGGACCGTTTCGACCCGGTCGGGCCTGGTAACGATCGGACCGTTTCGACCCGACGGGACCGGTAGCGGCCCGGATCATTTCGACCCGACCGGGCCCAGTAACGACCTAGACCGTTTCAACCTGACCTGTCCCGTAGCGACCCGGATTGTTTCGACCCGGCCGGGCCCGGTAGCGACCAGGACCGTTTCGACCCGGCCGGGCCCGATAGCGACCAGGACCGTTTCGACCCGACCGGGCCCGGTAACGACCCAGACCGTTTCGACATGACCCGGACCGTTTCGAACTAGCCGGGCCCGGTAGCGACCCGGACCGTTTCGACCTGGTCGGGCCCGGTAACAACCCGGACCGTTGCAACAATAAAAATGAAAATAAAAAAATAAAAAAAGACCCTGATATGCCTCGTATTAGTCAATATGAGGCATATCAAAGCCACCATATCAGTTTTCAAGCCAAGTATTGGTACCAATACTAGGCTTGATATGCCACGTATTGCCCAATTCTAGTTGAAATTTTTTTTACACTATTTAAAATAATGTTGGTAACAAAAAGTTGATTTTTTTTAAATAATATTGGACAGAATATAACTAATTTTTTGTTAATTTTTGGATTTTTTAAAGTTAATTTAGTATTTTTAGCTATTTAAAAACAATAAAAATATATAAAGAAAATAAAAAAAAGACCCTGATCTGCCTCGTATTGGTCAATATGGGGCATATCAAAGCCACCACGTATTGGGTTTGATACTAGGCTGAGAAGAAGTGATATGAGGACTAATATGCCTCATATAGACCTATATGAGGCATACTGATGTATTAATATGGATCGTATTGCCCAATATGATCCATATCAAGTCACCCTCTTATCACTTTTCAAGCCTAGTATTGGTACCAATACTAGGCTTGATATGCCACGTATTGACCAATACTAGGCTTATCAGTGTTTAATACTACTTATATTGCCCAATACTAGGTATATCAATGCTGTTTTTATTTTTTTTTAAAATACAATATTATTGTAATAATATTGTTTAAAAATACTAAAATAACTTTTAAAAATCCAAAAAAAAAATTAAGTTTTATTGATTTGAACACTATTTAAAATAAAGGGAAATATCCGGTACAAAGTGTTTTTTCGGTAACAACTGTGAGAATCAAAGGAGGGTATTTTTTTTTATTTTTTTTTTCAAATTTTTTTCCCATATTGTTAAACATGTATTATAGTATTGAAAACTAAAAAAAAAATTTGGGAAAAAATAATTTTTTTTACTCCCTTTGATTTTCACAGTTCTTACCGAAAAACACTTTGTATTTGATCTTTACTCTTAAAATAATGTTGGTAACAAAAAGTTGAATCTTTTTTAAAATAATATTGAACAGAATATAACTAATTTTTTTGTTAATTTTTGGAATTTTTAAAGTTAATTTAGTATTTTTAGTTATTTAAAAACAATAAAAATAAAAATATATAAAAAATAAAAATAGACCATAATATGCCTCATATTGATCTATATGAGGCATATTATTTTATTGTTTTCTGTGTAGGTCAACATCAATTAGCTAAAAGACAAAAATTGTACTTCAATATGCCTCATATAGGTCTATACGAGGAATATAAACTTTATTGTTTTCTGTGTAGGTCAACATCAGATAGCTAAAAGACAAAATTTGTATTTTAATATGCCCCATATAGGTCTATACGAGGCATGACCAGGGTGTCCAAATAGATTTCAAGGGTGTCCAAATAGCCTGAGCCTAAAAAAATCACACTAAATTGCATTCTTCTGCCGATTGATTGACGGTTTGGAGAAAGGTTTTGGGGGAAGCATGAAATATAGTTTGAGGAGAGAAGATTATACCCATATGGGCATATGGCCACACCCATATAATCTAATCCAACACCATCATCGAACGTTCGTTTGAGATCGAATAAAACGGTTGTTTACGGTACTTTATCTCAAATCATAACCCCTGAGTTTCAAAAGGTCATTTATGTATATGTCGAATGTGTTGGAGGTATCAAGCGGCTCACAAAATCACAATCACAAGAACAATATTTAGAGGGACTCTCTGACTCTTTTATTAATTGGAAGCATAAGAAAAATACAAATAAACCTACCTCTATTTATAGGCTAAACATTACTAAGAGATAAAGCAAAACAATTAATCTTCTATATCTACTAGACCTTTTTTATTTCTAATCAAATACTAATACTTATCCGAAATTTAAACTTTCAACTTGACTTGCACTCCAAGTTTGCTTGTTTGTTACGCAAAGATTAATCGTTCACATTCACCCCCTTAATCTTTGACTTCTTTCCATCCAAATCCACCACTCCGAGCAAAGATCTCATATCTTCAAACTTGATTCTAGGAAGTGCTTTAGTTAGGATATCCGCCTTTTGTTCGGTTCCTCTAACATGCTCTACTTGAACTTCTCCTCGTTCGATACACTCCCGTATGAAATGATATCTTGTATTAATATGCTTGCTACGACCGTGAAAAACTGGATTCTTCATTAACGCTATTGCAGACTTGTTGTCAATCCGCATTTGTACTACACTTTCCTTACATCCAGTTAATTCACTAAGTAATCCACGCAACCATAACGCCTTACATGCTGTAGCGGCTGTTGCCATGAACTCCGACTCACACGAAGAAAGAGCCACTGTCTTTTGCTTCTGTGAGTTCCAAGAAATTAAGGCATTTCCATAATAAAAAGCCATTCCCGTTGTACTTCTCCCGTCAACTAGATCTGTTGCAAAACTACTATCACAATATCTAACCAAGACATCTTCCCCATCTCTTCGATACTCCAAGCCATAATCAATCGTACCTCTTATGTATCGTAGGATGTGCTTAATAAGCTGCATATGACTTGCCTTAGGTTCTTGCATGAACCGACTCATAACTCCTACCGAATACGAGATGTCGGGTCTCGTATGCACCAGATACCGTAGACTACCAATTATACGTCGATACTTGGTTGCATCAACTGGCTTTCCCTCATCATCTTTAGTCACTTGCAGCCTATTCTCCATGGGATATTTTGTAGCATTGCATTCTTCCATACAAGCACTTTGTAGGATCTTCTTTGCATAAGCACTTTGTTTCAATGTGATTTTACTCTTTTCTTGTTGAACTTCAATGCCCAAGTAATAACTTAGCAGTCCCAAATCTTGCATCTCGAATTCTCCCATCATTTGTTTCTTGAACAAATCAATTTCAATTTGATTGTCTCCTGTTACAATCAAGTCGTCAACATACACTCCAACTATCACTAGACCACCGTTTTTATTTCGCACATAAACGGCTTGTTCTCTTGGACACCGCATGAAACCAAGATGTTTAAGAGTTTTATCGAGGCGTTCGTTCCAAGCCCGGGGAGCTTGGCGTAACCCGTACAGTGCCTTTCGTAATTTATACACCATATCTTCCCTTCCGGGTACTACGAATCCCTCCGGTTGCTTCACATAAACTAGTTCCTTTAATTCGCCATTTAAAAATGCCGACTTGACATCTAAATGGTACACAAGCCATTCTCTTTTTGCTGCCAATGCAAGTATCATTCGTATGGTCTCCATTCTCGCTACTGGAGCAAATACTTCATCGAAATCCACCCCCGGTTGCTGGACATAGCCTTTAGCCACGAGTCTAGCTTTGTGTTTTGTTATATTCCCGTTCACATCCCTTTTAATCTTAAACACCCATTTTAACCCGATGGCCTTCGAACCTTTTGGCAACTCCGTTAATTCCCACGTGTCATTTTCTTCTATCGATATTAACTCATCTCGCATAGCCTTTTCCCAATGCTTATTTCCCTTTGCTTCCCCATATCTCAATGGTTCATCATTAGTTAGTAAACACTCTTCAGCAACTAGAACATAATCATCATACTTCTTTGGGATTGTAGTTTGTCTTGATGACCTTCTCACGTTCTGAACTTGTTCATTTTGATCGGGTTGCTCTTCTTCTTGTTCGGCATCCGTGTCACTATCGAGTTGCTCCTGATCACTTTCCTCATTTTGGATGTTTTGATCATGAGGCTGTGGATCAGATTCCTCATGAGATGGTGCTCCATGAGTAGTTGCATAGAAGTTATTTTCTAGTTCCACCTCAAATCTGACCCATTGCGGTCCACTGCCAACACCTAATCTCTCTTTATGTCTTGACCAATCAAACTTTAGTCGTTCTTCAAATTTTACGTCTCGACTAACATGAATGTTATTTTTCTCGGGATCATATAACCTGAAAGCTTTTGAGCCAGGTTCACTTCCGACATATACGAGTGGAACACTTCGATCATCGAGTTTAACCGTATTTACCGACGGTATTTTCATATAGGCTTTACAACCAAAAACCCGTAGGTGTTTTACGCTTGGTTTTCTTCCATGCAAGGCTTCGTATGGGGTAACATTCTTCAAAGCTTTTGTCGGAACTCGGTTTAACACATAAACGGCGTGACGAACAGCTTCTCCCCATAGATTTTGTGGCATAGACATGGCTTTCATCATACTCCTTGTCATATTCATCACCATTCTATTTCGCCTTTCAACAACGCCATTTTGTTGCGGCGTATATGGAGCGGTAAAGAAACGGCGTATTCCGGTTTCATCACAATAGTTGGAGAATATATTGTTTAGAAATTATCCGCCTCGATCACTTCGAATTGCCTTGACTTTCAATCCCATTTGGAGTTCTACTTCCTGTTTAAATTTCTTAAACAAGTCCAAAGCATTAAACTTATTTTTAGTAGTATAAAGCCACATATATCTTGAATGGTCATCGACAAATAAAACGAAATAACGATTTCCTCCAAGTGTGGGAGGATTAATGGGTCCACACAAGTCCATGTGGATTAACTCCAACGGCTTAGAAGCACGGTACGTGGCTTGTTTGGGAAACGACTCGCGAGCATGTTTCCCTAACATGCATGCGTCGCATAGGTGCTCTCCTTGTTTCGTTTGAATTTTTCCATAAACCATGTTTTTATTTTTCATGTCTTTTATGGATTGAAAGTTTAGGTGACCGAGCCTAGCATGCCAAAGCCATGCTCGATCATTAATCGAATTTAGAAAACATACCGGGGTTCCAACTTTCAATGCTATTTTGTAAAGACGATTCGAACTTCTTGGCACCTTCATTAGCAATCGGTTTCCTTGTTCGTAAAGCCATAAATAATTGTCTTCCATCCAAACTTTGCATCCATCTTCGGTCATTTGTCCTAAGCTTAAAATGTTGCTCGAGAGATCCGGAATATAGTAGACATCATTTATGACTCGATGTTCCCCATTCTTGCACACGAACATCACCGATCCTTTTCCTTTGATTGCGACTGTTGAACCATCGCCAAACCGAACCAAGCCGATTATGGTTATATTGATCTCGATAAAGTGAGACTTTATCCCTGTCATGTGGTTAGAAGCACCATTATCTAGGTACCAAATGGAGTCATCATGATTATCGCTTGCATGTAGTTTCGGATTAACCTTCTCTTCGTTTAACAAGATTTTGTGTTCTTTGAATTCTACCGAAGCCATCATCAGTGCAGGACCATCTTCTTGTGCTTGGTTCAAATTTACTTCAGCCTCAGGTTGTTTGGTACACTCCCACGCATAGTGTCCGTTTTCATTACAATTATAGCACCGAACATTACGCTTATCTCGTCCTCTATTGTTATAATTGTTAGTTTCCCGAGGTTGATTATTAGTTTCCCGAGGTTGACTTTCACGTGCTTGGTTCACATTCCGATTATCATCATTTTGTTGGTTTCGGCCACGACCCCTACCGAAACCTCTTCCTCGGCCACGTCCTCTTCCGCGCTGATCCGAACCTCTGCCACGACCTCTATAACCTCGTCCACCTTGTTCTCAATTCTTGCTTCTGTTTTGAGATTCGGTTCTTGTGAGAAACAATTTTCCGTCTCTTTCAGCGATAACTTCATGTCCTTTGATACGTTCCTCGAACGCCTTTAATCTTCCAATGCAATCTTCGACGGTCATGGTGCTAAGGTCAGCAAACTGTTCGATTGTAGCCACGATTGTGATAAATCGTGATGGCATGCTATTTAGTAGCTTCTTTACTACTACAGTGTCTTCTACACTTGTTCCCAAAGCATTAAACTTGCTTATAAACTCAGCCACCTTTCCAGCAAAATCTTCAACCGTATCTTTCTCTTCCATCTTGAGTTGTTCGAATTCTCGAGTTAATGTTTGTAGGCGAGCTTGCTGCACTCGATCCGCACCAAGAAATCTGACCCGTAGTGCCTCCCATATGTCTTTAGCGCTTCTTGTTGTTGCAACTTGCATCAGGATATTCTCCGGTGGTGCTTGATATATGATCGCTCTTGCCATCTTGTTCTTCCGATCATCTACAGCGTCACCGGTAACGGGATCAATCGTCTCCCACAAGCCTTGAGCATCAAGATTTGCCTCCATCATGACTGTCCAAGTATTGTAATTAGAACTTGTTAACTTCGGGCATGTTAACGATGCCGAGCTCGCCTCCCTTTGATGGACTACAATCTGTTGTGGTGCACCTCCTGCATCGGCCATGATGCTTGTTCTTTTGTTCTATGGTTATTCTCCCCACAGAAAGCAAATAAGAATCAACTTGAGCCTTCTTTAACTAATCTAGTTATTCACCCCAGACTAGTTTACGAAACCTCCTTCTTGGTTTGGTTATTCACCCCAAACCGTTTGAGCGTTGATTGCAAAAACCCTATGCTCTGATACCACTTGTTGGAGGTATCAAGCGGCTCACAAAATCACAATCACAAGAACAATATTTAGAGGGACTCTCTGACTCTTTTATTAATTGGAAGCATAAGAAAAATACAAATAAACCTACCTCTATTTATAGGCTAAACATTACTAAGAGATAAAGCAAAACAATTAATCTTCTATATCTACTAGACCTTTTTTATTTCTAATCAAATACTAATACTTATCCGAAATTTAAACTTTCAACTTGACTTGCACTCCAAGTTTGCTTGTTTGTTACGCAAAGATTAATCGTTCACATTCACCCCCTTAATCTTTGACTTCTTTCCATCCAAATCCACCACTCCGAGCAAAGATCTCATATCTTCAAACTTGATTCTAGGAAGTGCTTTAGTTAGGATATCCGCCTTTTGTTCGGTTCCTCTAACATGCTCTACTTGAACTTCTCCTCGTTCGATACACTCCCGTATGAAATGATATCTTGTATTAATAATAGCTCCAGTGAATTTCAAACGTGGTTGCGTATACGTTAAACGGTCATTTGATGGCAAGGAATGGGGGAATTAGAAAGCAATGATGTGGGTATAGCATGACCGTAGTTCGAGATATTTTATGAGGTTTTAGAGCAATAACACACTTTGAGCGATCCCACACATAAGCCTTAATTTTTTAGTAAAAAAATATGGATTCATCTTCGTAATCCACGTTGTCATCGTCGTCATCATCATCAACATCCGACATCAATGAGGCTTTGATCATAATAGTCGTAGTTGCAGCCCAATCTTTATTACAGTAAGCTGAAAGTTCGCATCCAACAACAAGAATAGTTCATTTAAACCGAAATAGTGAATCTGCTAATTGTTGTTTGGTGCGTGACTATTTCTTTTATGATTGTATATATACTGACAAAATATGCAGGCGTGGTTTTCGAATGAGATTACAACTATTTCTACACATAGTTAACGAGTTGGATAGAGATGTCATACTCGTGGTTCAAACAAAGTTATGATGCAATCCATTTACAAAAGTGCATCCTCTTTCGTACTAAGAGTAAAACAAATACCATGTTGAACAGAAAGAGCATGGTTAGATTGTTTTATCAAACATATGGTTGGTGTACAAATGAAAGTGACTAAATGTTCAAACAATATAGTGTGGTGAATGTGAAATATGGAAAATAAAATACATTATGTGGTAGGTTATGGAGGATTTCACACTTCCCAAAAAAATATATGTGTTATGATGGGTGCAGGCCGGCTCAACCCTTTAGGGGGCCTAAAGCGAATTATCAATTTGGGGCCCTTTTTCCGAAAGCATAAAATATTTTTTTAGTTCTTGTATAGTCCGTGTTGCGATACGTTGTGTCTAACGAGCCAAATCAAATCATAATTAAATGGAGGGTATTTGTAATTGTCACTTTCTTATGATCTGTTCCTCTACTTCCTGAAATTACACAGCCCAATTCAGTGTTTCAAAATAAAAAATTGTGGCCCTATAGATTTGGGGGCCCAAAGCCCTAGCCTCATTTCACTTGGGCTTCAGCCGGCCCTGGATGGGTGAAATGTGATGGTATGTTGAGGGGTACGTATATATCATTTGGGTTTCGATACTTTTTTTTTTTGGAAGGTAGGGTTTCGATACTTCAAAAAGTAAACATCACAAGTAAAAAAGGGGTCATGTTATTCACACCGGGTTTTTAGGGTTTCACATCTCTCTACGGCTCGTAGAGGCCTCTACGAGCTGTAGAGGTGTCAGAGCATTGAAAACCACATCCCTATACGACTCATAGAGGCCTCTACGAGTCGTATAGGTGGGGGCCACTGCAATGATTGACACAGGCCTCTACGACTCGTAGAGACCTCTATGAGCCGCAGAGGACCCTTTACAACCCATAGGGGCTAGTGCAAATAAGTTTTGGGGTGGTGCAAATAGGGGGGGGGCTAAAAAAGGGATTATATCAAAAATACTTTAATTAACTAAATGAGTAAACTGCTAAAATCGTCTATGAGGTTTGGTTACATTAGTCACTTAGTCAAAAATATTTATTCTTTTTGCATCTTGGCCCTTGAGGTTTTATTATCTTATCATTTTCATCCAATTTGTTAAACCCGTCAACTTTTAACGTTAAATGATAGGCAATGTTGTCTTTTTACCAAGTCTAAGAGTAAACTACAAGCATTCATATGATTAATAAATTCTCTTAGAATTTTAAGTTCTGTTGAACCTAAAGTTATACACTAAAAATGCTAATGTTAGGGTTTGATTCTATACTATTATATAATGAGTTCTGAACGGATAAAATGGTCGTTTCATATTTATCTATATAGGCAAAATTGTAAATTAATTAAATTGCCAAGACAACTTTAATACAACATTTAAATCAATATTCTATTAATTAATAGTAGAAAAAGACAAAATAAACATGAGAAGATGGATAATATTTTACACATTCAAGTGAATAAATGACAAAACAAATAACAACAACAATAATAATAATACAAAATGTGAATAAGACAAGAAAAGAAACATACCATAACTTGTAATAAAAATATATTTGCACATCGTTAAAAAAAAGGAACCAGCGAAGAGAAACGGTCGACCAACCGTTAACTTGTAACCGAGCACTCAGTTCAACCTATTCAGTGTGATTCAATTATCATCAAACAAATTAAATCGAAACCAATCGAAATACATCTATATAAAGACCCAAAAACCCATGACACAAACTTGTTTTCCTCGACCCTCTCTGTTTGTGACCACGTTCGGCAGACCGAAGTCTGCCAAGAAAACCACAACCAACACTGTTTCGACCTGTACCGTCGGAGCAATGTATATTCTAGAGGAAACCTAAAATACAGATATGTTGCCTTAGGAAAATGTGGTTCATCGAAACCTCGAATGGGAGAAATTTCTTAGAAAAAAACGTTTGTTTTGAAGTACTAAGTTAGAATTTATTTATTTTTATAACTAACCAGGATAAAATCTCAGGTTTTATAATAAACTTGGTGTTCTTTATGGTTATGGTTCAAAACTGAACCGAATCACCCTGTGTAACCCCTGAAATCATCAATCTAAATGTTGGGTTCTCACTGCAAAACTCGGGCACCCCACTAGTAGTTATAAAGCAAATTGGAATATACTAAAGTTTTAACCTAGTTTAATCTTGTTCCTTGTTTAAATGTGATTGAATATGTGAAATTTTGTGTTTTGATTTTGATTACGTTAAAAACCATTATTTGGTGCAAAAATTGTAATATGTTTGCATATGTTTTACGTACTATTGAGTGTACGAATTTGAGTTAAAAAAATGATGTAGAATGTAAAATTATACATAGTTATATTATACACATTTAGAATAGAAAAATTGCTAGACCATCTCCAGTTGGTTTATTAGGAGATGTATTTAGATGATGTGATAAATTTTTAGGAAGGATTGCATTAGAGGAGGTTGACATTGAGGGGTGATGTATGTGGATAAGTGTTTTGCATTTTGGCTATGAGAGGGAGTGAGAGAGAAAGTGAAGAGAGAAAACAGGTAGTATGAGGGAGAAGCTGAAATAAAAAAATTGGGCTAGCTAACGTGGCATGGCAGAATGAGAGAGGGTGTGCATTTATACCCTTTACATTGGAGATAGTCTTATAAATATGTTGAAATTTTAGGGAAAACTGGTTTTTTACCAAATATTTTAGACAACAATAGCTACATATATATATATATATATATATATATATATATATATATATATATATATATATAGGGCTGGGATACTTTGAAAACCAAGGTGAGTTATGAGAACCATATGAACTCTTTTGAGCCATTTATCTTGATGATCCAACGGTTGAGATCGAATGATTAGACCTTTTGTCTTGGCATCTTTTTTTTAGTATTTTTTAATATAATAAAATGAGTGAAAGGGTATTTGAGTAAAATTGTATGTGAGAGAAAAAACTATATAATATCATATTATTTTTTTATTCCATTACTAAAATAACCACATTTTTTTTAACTTTAATTTATTTTATTAATTCATTTGTTTTTCTAAAAAAAATACATTCAGTAAACTTTCAAAGTTCACCATTGTAAAAATAATACATTCAGAAAACGTTTTTATACCAGTGTAAAATTTTGAAGTTCAACAATTTTACATCTGCTAATCTGTCATCTCTCTCCATGTATGAAAACGTCGTTACACTAGTATAAAAATTGTAAATCTACTATACACAAAACTATTACAAACAAAATACATTGTATTACACTAGTGTAAATGCCCACGGTAAATGTATTACACCTAGGTAAAATGCCCACCAAAAAAACATCTATACATTATATTACACCACAGTAAATGCCCACCAAAAAACACATCTATACATTGTATTACACAAGTGTAAAAAAAACCCCAAAAACAACATATATACCACAAACTTCTACAGAAAAATACATGAGTGTAAAAAAACCAAAAAATACAAAAGATCTATACCTCAAAACATCTACACATTTCATATTTTACACTGGTGTTTTTACATCATCATCTTCACAGCATCCTGACAAAACCCTAAAAAATTAATATTAATAATTTTACACTGATGCACAAATAATATCAGAAATAATAATAATAACATAAATAATAATATTAATAATAACAAAAAAATAATAATAATACTAATAAATAATAACATAAATAATAATAATAATAATAATAATAATAATAACAGATTTAATAATAATAATAATAATAACAGATTTAATAATAATAATAATAATATTTAAAAAAATTAACATGCCTTCGTCACAGAATTGTGTGTTGCATATAGAAAGTTGTAACATGTTTCACCCCAAAAACGGTGATAAATAGAAAAGGGGCTATGTAAAACTCACCTTAGCAAAATAGAATTGTGTGTTGCCCAAATGTGTCAAGTATCACCCTATAATAAGGTAATAAATATGTCTAAGTCTATATAGTCTACAAATGTATATGTTCTAGGGCTTCGTATTGGGGATAAATGCTTGTTTGATTATTATTAAAAATGTTTGATAATTGAGAGAATATTAGTAAACAAATAAGCAAAAATCTTTTTTATAAAATTTAAATTTAAGATGGTCACAATAATTTCTTTAAAGTATAAAAATAATTTTTACAAAATTATTTTCTTTAAAATAGAATATTAATTCTATTTATAACAAAATGTCAAAATTTAACTTTAATATTTAAAAATATTAAAATTAAAGAATTATTAGTTTAAAATTTATATTTCTGTTCTAAATAACCAGAAATAATTTGTATAAAATTTTGGTGCAAAAATATTAAAAATTGGATTTATTATGATTTAATTATAATTAAAACTAACAAAAATTGATTAAAAATATTAAATAAATGATTTTTCAGAATTAAAAATCATTTCAGAAAAGTTTATTATTGTACAAACTCAGGACAATTTTTGTGGAAATTTATAAAATTGTTTTGATATTTTAATGGAATTTTATAAATATAATAGAATAAAATTGATTTAATTATTATATATATTAAATAAATTAATTTTTGAAAACTAAAAATTGTAGGTGGAACATTTATATCAGATTAACTAAAAGTAATTTTTTTAGAATTTATAAAAGAGTTTTAATAATTAAAAACGAATTTATAAAAGTATATATATTATATATAATTATTTGTTAAAAAATGAAAAAGAAAGCAAAAAGGGGACGCCACTGCCGGGACTCGAACCCGGGTGGCTTAGGAAGCTAGCATCAGTCACAACCACTTGGTCCAGACCAGTGGTTGTGATCATTCCCGTTCGTTTAAAATAAATATAATAAGCAAAACCAGGTTTATCCCCAATTTCAACCATTCGAGCCCTAGTTCTGCAATTGTATGATTCACACATCAATAGCCCAATTAACCTTAGGGCTATTGATGTGTGAGTGCCGAAGGTCATAACCCACTAAAATAATTGTACTTACAACGTTGATACGATTACGATTGCTCGGTCAGATTAAAAAGTCAAACACGCTACAATTATCAAGAACAGAGGTTTGTTTGTGAAGAATTGGGGATTGGAATATGATGTTCGGTAATGTGAGATGGTCCAGAAACCTTCAATTTATAGTATAATGGCTCGGATGTTCAAAAATGGTAATTGTTGACCATGACTTGAATGTTGACGCGTTAATGGTTAAAATTGGTATGAATGGGAAGGTAATTGATCGTGTATTTAGTTGTGATAGGCCGGTAATCAAGCTCCTCAATCAACCCTTAACAATTAACGAGTAATTGATGTTGATTATGGAATGTCGTGGATCTCAGTTGACTTTCCAAGTCAACTGAGGTGTTTAAATGTCGTGTTATAATTATAAATAACCGTGTTTGAAACAATGATGTATGCTAGACCAGATGGTTGATGTGTGTGGTGTTGTGTGGCTTGGCTCCGGTTCGAGCCTCAGAAGAAGCATCCTCTTTTTTTTTTTTTAAACAGTGAAGGGAAGGGGGAAGTTGGGCTCTTGCCGTTCGGGTTGGGCCAGCCCTGGATTGGGCTTAGGAAATAAGGAAGGGATATTGGGTTTGTTTTAAGGGTGTGTGTTTTATTATTATTATGATTATTATTATTATTATTATATATATATATATATATATGTATGAATAGTTATCATTGTGTTAGGGTTCTAAATATCACCAAAAATAATAATAATAAAACTTGTCGTTTTAAACCGTAACGTACAATTATTTAAGGCGAAATGTTACAGTCTCCCCTACTTTTAGGAACTTCGTCCCGAAGTTAAAAGAAAACACCAGATTTACAATTGGTCAACTACCGGAAACCTTGATAAAATTTCTCACTACCTTAACGTACTTGTAAATTCATGATTACGTTCCGGACCGTAATCACCAATTTACCTTACATTAGGGTTTTGCGTCCTTTTATGACTCTACCGATTGTTGAGCAGGTTCGATAGTCTCCTCCAGTCGTTGAGCAGGTGGTAGGGCCTCTCCCGACTGTTGGAAAGACATGATGACCTCTACCAATCGTTGAGTAGGTTGTTTGGTAGTCAACTAATTGATGTACAAGTAAGCAAGTATGATTATAGATATAGCAATTAGTTCATATTCAAACAAGCATGCACTCAGATATTATGATAACACTTGAATTTATTTCTTGAATCAAAAGTGCCATTACATAGAATTAAAGAGAAAATAGACATCATTCAAATGGTGGGGTTTGCTGTTAAGTAGCTGGAGGGTCTCAAGCGGGGTTATTTGGAGCATCAAGAGCATTTGTAGCAGGGATTCGACAAGCATCCGCAAGATGCCCATACCTTTGACAATTGGTGCACTGTCGGCAGGGAACTTGAGTTGGATGGTGATACTGGCAGGTGTCACACTTAGGTTTATTCCCGTTGTATCGTTTCTTGTTGGGTGGGACAGTGGTGTCTATTGCAAAATTCCTGACCTTGCATTTCCCGTTGGTTGAGGCCTCAGTTTTGATATCAACGGTAGGTTAGGGAGTATCCTTTTTCTTTTCCCCTTTACGAGTCAGGGTTCCTGCCTTCACATGGTTATCTGTTAGGGTGGCAGCCAAACGCTTTGCTTCCTCCAAAGTAGCAGGGTTCCTTCCCCACACTATGTCTTGAATCTGCATCGGTAAACCACCAATGCATTTTTCGATCGCAATGGGCAAAGGGGTGACTTTGTGGGGTAACAGTAGGCTAAGTTCGTGAAAACGAGTGTTGTAAGCAAGGTTTTCTCCACTATCTTGAGCAAGATCATGAAACTCATCTTCCAGCTTCTTAATTTCATTACGAGGACAGAACTCTGCCTTCATAATGTCTTTAGCTTGATCCCAAGTTAAGGCTAGTGTAGCTTCAGCTCCGCGAGTGCGTTTTTCTTCATTCCACCAAGTGAGTGCTCGTTTGTGAAGAACACTCATAGCATAACGGACTTTAAAGTTGTCGGGGCATTCACTGTTGATGAAGGTATTCTCAATACCCTCAAACCATTGTAGGAGTCCCGTAGCTCCTTCTTCACCACTAAACTTTGGGGAATTACAGGAATTAAAGTGTTTAAGGGTACAGGCTGGAAGTCCATTCCCATTCCCGTTGCCGTTGCCGTTCCCGTTGTCGTTCAACTGGATGACTTGAGCTAGTAAGTTGGGAACCAAAGTTGCGATTTGTTGCGCCATTTGTTGGGAAATGATTGCAGCCAGTTGAGCATCGACACCATTGTTGTTGTTGTTGTTGTGGTTAGTGTCATGGTTATGGTTGTGATTGCTACTTCCTTCATCATGATTGTCACCACTGTTAAGACGAGCACTGCGACGTGGAGGCATGATCTGTAAGAGACACAATGAAATGAATGAGGTTATATAAGGAATGTAATCATTTATTCATTAAAACGAATAAACGAAAACGTTGACTTATCAAAGATTCTAGATTCTAATAACATATGAAGACATGCTTTAGCCTATAAGTGAACACTCATCCCGAGAATTCCCAGGTAGGCATCCGGGTCCCTCGTCTGATTGGGATATATGCGCAATGCCAGCCTAGACAGAAGACTCAGAATACAGGCGTTCACCCTTCCAGATTGCACGTGTTCGTTATTAAAATCTAGAACTTCAACGAGATCTCAAGGTGGTTCAGGTTAAACCTGAGGATTTTGCCTTATTAGTCTAAGAGTGGATCCAGTGATGGAGGGCAACCTTCTTGTAGGGATGAAAGTAGAGATATGAAGTAGGAGGGAGATAGAGAATAGCAAGTAAAAGAAGCAAGTACTGGTTAAATCCTATGGTTATAGACTAGATTATTTTTCTAATAACCTAATTCCCTATAACCATGGCTCTGATACCAATCTGTAACACCCCAACCGATGGCGGAAACATCGGGATGTCACGTATTGATGATTGTTCAGTAGCTCATGGTAAATAATAAATTTCAATAATTGATTTAAGTACATTACATACAATTGTTCTCTAAAATTTGTACATCAAAATGATTAAATACTAGCTACGCATCTTCAAGTGTTAACTCTAATCTTCAAGCAAGTAGAACCTGAAACATGTTAAGTTGAAAATATTTTGGGTCAACAAAAGTTGGTGAGAATTACATAGGTTTTGATAATCGAATAAAATTGTTGTGCAATTCATGTGTCATGGCAATCTAGTCCATATGTGAAAACATACTAGAAGTAAATCGAGTGCATAATCAACCATTGTGACTGTTGTATTGTGGTACATCCCATACGCTCATTGTTCACTCGTTTGTATTGCAGTAACAAACACCCACGCTACCTTTGTAGGAGGTATGTATCCGGGTGGGATTGTCAGTCCAATAGATCTATCAATGTATACCGTTTGGCTGATGAAGGTTTATGCTAGAATTGTGCTTACCCTAGTCATGTTCAAGACATAATGCAACATAGAAAAACACATAGACACATTGATGATTGAATTGCATATAGAAAGTTGTAACATGTTTCACCCCAAAAACGGTGATAAATAGAAAAGGGGCTATGTAAAACTCACCTTAGCAAAATAGAATTGTGTGTTGCCCAAATGTGTCAAGTATCACCCTATAATAAGGTAATAAATATGTCTAAGTCTATATAGTCTATAAATGTATATGTTCTAGGGCTTCGTATTGGGGATAAATGCTTGTTTGATTATTATTAAAAATGTTTGATAATTGAGAGAATATTAGTAAACAAATAAGCAAAAATCTTTTTTATAAAATTTAAATTTAAGATGGTCACAATAATGTCATTAAAGTATAAAAATAATTTTTACAAAATTATTTTCTTTAAAATAGAATATTAATTCTATTTATAACAAATTGTCAAAATTTAACTTTAATATTTAAAAATATTAAAATTAAAGAATTATTAGTTTAAAAATTTATATTTATGTTCTAAATAACCAGAAATAATTTGTATAAAATTTTGGTGCAAAAATATTAAAAATTGGATTTATTTTGATTTAATTATGATTAAAACTAACAAAAATTGATTAAAAATATTAAATAAATGAGTTTTCAGAATTAAAAATCATTTCAGAAAAGTTTATTATTGTACAAAATCAGGACAATTTTTGTGGAAATTTATAAAATTGTTTTGATATTTTAATGGAATTTTATAAATATAATAGAATAAAATTGATTTAATTATTATATATATTAAATAAATTATTTTTTGAAAACTAAAAATTGTAGGTGGAACATTTATATCAGATTAACTAAAAGTAATTTTTTTAGAATTTATAAAAGAGTTTTAATAATTAAAAACGAATTTATAAAAGTATATATATTATATATAATTATTTGTTAAAAAATGAAAAAGAAAGCAAAAAGGGGACGCCACTGCCGGGACTCGAACCCGGGTGGCTTGGGAAGCTAGCATCAGTCACAACCACTTGGTCCAGACCAGTGGTTGTGATCATTCCCGTTCGTTTAAAATAAATATAATAAGCAAAACCAGGTTTATCTTCAATTTCAACCATTCGAGCCCTAGTTCTGCAATTGTATGATTCACACATCAATAGCCCAATTAACCTTAGGGCTATTGATGTGTGAGTGCCGAAGGTCATAACCCACTAAAATAATTGTACTTACAACGTTGATACGATTACGATTGCTCGGTCAGATTAAAAAGTCAAACACGCTAGAATTATCAAGAACAGAGGTTTGTTTGTGAAGAATTGGGGATTGGGATAGGATGTTCGGTGATGTGAGATGGTCCAGAAACCTTCAAT
Source organism: Ambrosia x helenae (assembly GCA_030844895.1). Classification (NCBI taxonomy): domain Eukaryota; kingdom Viridiplantae; phylum Streptophyta; class Magnoliopsida; order Asterales; family Asteraceae; genus Ambrosia; species Ambrosia x helenae. The sequence goes on from CM061232.1 coordinate 34,872,170, forward strand.
TTATAGTATAATGGCTCGGATGTTCAAAAATGGTAATTGTTGACCATGACTTGAATGTTGACGCGTTAATGGTTAAAATTGGTATGAATGGAAAGGTAATTGATCGTGTATTTAGTTGTGATAGGCCGGTAATCAAGCTCCTCAATCAACCCTTAACAATTAACGAGTAATTGATGTTGATTATGGAATGTCGTGGATCTCAGTTGACTTTCCAAGTCAACTGAGGTGTTTAAATGTCGTGTTATAATTATAAATAACCGGGTTTGAAACAATGATGTATGCTAGACCAGATGGTTGATGTGTGTGGTGTTGTGTGGCTTGGCTCCGGTTCGAGCCTCAGAAGAAGCATCCTCTTTTTTTTTATAAACAGTGAAGGGAAGGGGGAAGTTGGGCTCTTGGTGGGCCGTTCGGCTTGGGCCAGCCCTGGATTGGGCTTAGGAAATAAGGAAGGGATATTGGGTTTGTTTTAAGGGTGTGTGTTTTATTATTATTATGATGATTATTATTATATATATATATATATATATATATATATATATATGAATGAATAGTTATCATTGTATTAGGGTTCTAAATATCACCAAAAATAATAATAATAAAACTTGTCGTTTTAAACCGTAACGTACAATTATTTAAGGCGAAATGTTACAGTCTCCCCTACTTTTAGGAACTTCGTCCCGAAGTTAAAAGAAAACACCAGATTTACAATTGGTCAACTACCGGAAACCTTGATAAAATTTCTCACTACCTTAACGTACCTGTAAATTCATGATTACGTTCTGGACCGTAATCACCAATTTACCTTACATTAGGGTTTTGCGTCCTTTTATGACTCTACCGATTGTTGAGCAGGTTCGATAGTCTCCTCCAGTCGTTGAGCAGGTGGTAGGGCCTCTCCCGACTGTTGGAAAGACATGATGACCTCTACCAATCGTTGAGTAGGTTGTTTGGTAGTCAACTAATTGATGTACAAGTAAGCAAGTATGATTATAGATATAGCAATTAGTTCACATTCAAACAAGCATGCACTCAGATATTATGATAACACTTGAATTTATTTCTTGAATCAAAAGTGCCATTACATAGAATTAAAGAGAAAATAGACATCATTCAAATGGTGGGGTTTGCTGTTAAGTAGCTGGAGGGTCTCAAGCGGGGTTATTTGGAGCATCAAGAGCATTTGTAGCAGGGATTCGACAAGCATCCGCAAGATGCCCATACCTTTGACAATTGGTGCACTGTCGGCAGGGAACTTGAGTTGGATGGTGATACTGGCAGGTGTCACACTTAGGTTTATTCCCGTTGTATCGTTTCTTGTTGGGTGGGACAGTGGTGTCTATTGCAAAATTCCTGACCTTGCATTTCCCGTTGGTTGAGGCCTCAGTTTTGATATCAACGGTAGGTTGGGGAGTATCCTTTTTCTTTTCCCCTTTACGAGTCAGGGTTCCTGCCTTCACATGGTTATCTGTTAGGGTGGCAGCCAAACGCTTTGCTTCCTCCAAAGTAGCAGGGTTCCTTCCCCACACTATGTCTTGAATCTGCATCGGTAAACCACCAATGCATTTTTCGATCGCAATGGGCAAAGGGGTGACTTTGTGGGGTAACAGTAGGCTAAGTTCGTGAAAACGAGTGTTGTAAGCAAGGTTTTCTCCACTATCTTGAGCAAGATCATGAAACTCATCTTCCAGCTTCTTAATTTCATTACGAGGACAAAACTCTGCCTTCATAATGTCTTTAGCTTGATCCCAAGTTAAGGCTAGTGTAGCTTCAGCTCCGCGAGTGCGTTTTTCTTCATTCCACCAAGTGAGTGCTCGTTTGTGAAGAACACTCATAGCATAACGGACTTTAAAGTTATCGGGGCATTCACTGTTGATGAAGGTATTCTCAATACCCTCAAACCATTGTAGGAGTCCCGTAGCTCCTTCTTCACCACTAAACTTTGGGGAATTACAGGAATTAAAGTGTTTAAGGGTACAGGCTGGAAGTCCATTCCCATTCCCGTTGCCGTTGCCGTTCCCGTTGTCGTTCAACTGGATGACTTGAGCTAGTAAGTTGGGAACCAAAGTTGCGATTTGTTGCGCCATTTGTTGGGAAATGATTGCAGCCAGTTGAGCATCGACACCATTGTTGTTGTTGTTGTTGTTGTGGTTAGTGTCATGGTTATGGTTGTGATTGCTACTTCCTTCATCATGATTGTCACCACTGTTAAGACGAGCACTGCGACGTGGAGGCATGATCTGTAAGAGACACAATGAAATGAATGAGGTTATATAAGGAATGTAATCATTTATTCATTAAAACGAATAAACGAAAACGTTGACTTATCAAAGATTCTAGATTCTAATAACATATGAAGACATGCTTTAGCCTATAAGTGAACACTCATCCCGAGAATTCCCAGGTAGGCATCCGGGTCCCTCGTCTGATTGGGATATATGCGCAATGCCAGCCTAGACAGAAGACTCAGAATACAGGCGTTCACCCTTCCAGATTGCACGTGTTCGTTATTAAAATCTAGAACTTCAACGAGATCTCAAGGTGGTTCAGGTTAAACCTGAGGATTTTGCCTTATTAGTCTAAGAGTGGATCCAGTGATGGAGGGCAACCTTCTTGTAGGGATGAAAGTAGAGATATGAAGTAGGAGGGAGATAGAGAATAGCAAGTAAAAGAAGCAAGTACTGGTTAAATCCTATGGTTATAGACTAGATTATTTTTCTAATAACCTAATTCCCTATAACCATGGCTCTGATACCAATCTGTAACACCCCAACCGATGGCGGAAACATCGGGATGTCACGTATTGATGATTGTTCAGTAGCTCATGGTAAATAATAAATTTCAATAATTGATTTAAGTATATTACATACAATTGTTCTCTAAAATTTGTACATCAAAATGATTAAATACTAGCTACGCATCTTCAAGTGTTAACTCTAATCTTCAAGCAAGTAGAACCTGAAACATGTTAAGTTGAAAATATTTTGGGTCAACAAAAGTTGGTGAGAATTACATAGGTTTTGATAATCGAATAAAATTGTTGTGCAATTCATGTGTCATGGCAATCTAGTCCATATGTGAAAACATACTAGAAGTAAATCGAGTGCATAATCAACCATTGTGACTTTTGTATTGTGGTACATCCCATACGCTCATGGTTCACTCGTTTGTATTGCAGTAACAAACACCCACGCTACCTTTGTAGGAGGTACGTATCCGGTGGGATTGTCAGTCCAATAGATCTATCAATGTATACCGTTTGGCTGATGAAGGTTTATGCTAGAATTGTGCTTACCCTAGTCATGTTCAAGACATAATGCAACATAGAAAAACACATAGACACATTGATGATTGAATTGCATATAGAAAGTTGTAACATGTTTCACCCCAAAAACGGTGATAAATAGAAAAGGGGCTATGTAAAACTCACCTTAGCAAAATAGAATTGTGTGTTGCCCAAATGTGTCAAGTATCACCCTATAATAAGGTAATAAATATGTCTAAGTCTATATAGTCTATAAATGTATATGTTCTAGGGCTTCGTATTGGGGATAAATGCTTGTTTGATTATTATTAAAAATGTTTGATAATTGAGAGAATATTAGTAAACAAATAAGCAAAAATCTTTTTTATAAAATTTAAATTTAAGATGGTCACAATAATGTCTTTAAAGTATAAAAATAATTTTTACAAAATTATTTTCTTTAAAATAGAATATTAATTCTATTTATAACAAATTGTCAAAATTTAACTTTAATATTTAAAAATAATAAATTAAAGAATTATTAGTTTAAAATTTATATTTCTGTTCTAAATAACCAGAAATAATTTGTATAAAATTTTGGTGCAAAAATATTAAAAATTGGAATTATTATGATTTTAGTATGATTAAAACTAACAAAAATTGATTAAAAATATTAAATAAATAATTTTCAGAATTAAAAATCATTTCAGAAAAGTTTATTATTGTACAAACTGAGGACAATTTTTGTGGAAATTTATAAAATTGTTTTGATATTTTAATGGAATTTTATAAATATAATAGAATAACATTGATTTAATTATTATATATATTAAATAAATTAATTTTTGAAAACTAAAAATTGTAGGTGGAACATTTATATCAGATTAACTAAAAGTAATTTTTTTAGAATTTATAAAAGAGTTTTAATAATTAAAAACAAATTTATAAAAGTATATATATTATATATAATTATTTGTTAAAAAATGAAAAAGAAAGCAAAAAGGGGACGCCACTGCCGGGACTCGAACCCGGGTGGCTTGGGAAGCTAGCATCAGTCACAACCACTTGGTCCAGACCAGTGGTTGTGATCATTCCCGTTCGTTTAAAATAAATATAATAAGCAAAACCAGGTTTATCCCCAATTTCAACCATTCGAGCCCTAGTTCTGCAATTGTATGATTCACACATCAATAGCCCAATTAACCTTAGGGCTATTGATGTGTGAGTGCCGAAGGTCATAACCCACTAAAATAATTGTACTTACAACGTTGATACGATTACGATTGCTCGGTCAGATTAAATAGTCAAACACGCTACAATTATCAAGAACAGAGGTTTGTTTGTGAAGAATTGGGGATTGGGATAGGATGTTCGGTGATGTGAGATGTGTAACACCCCAACCGATGGCGGAAACATCGGGATGTCACGTATAGATGATTGTTCAGTAGCTCATGGTGAATAATAAATTCCATTAAATAATTTAAATGAATTACATACAATTGTTCTAGAATTTGTACATCAAATTGGATAAAACTATACACATATCTTCAAGCATCAATTCATATCTTCAAGCAAATAGAACCTGAAACATGTTAAGTTGAAAATGTTTTGGGTCAACAAAAGTTGGTGAGAATTACATAGGTTTTTGATAATAGAATAAAAATGATGTGCAATTCATGTGTCATGTCAATCTAGTCCATATGTGAGAACATACTAGAAATAAATCGAGTGCATAATCAACCCTGATGACTGTTATAATATGATACATACCATACGCTCATGGTCCAATTGAATATGTTATACGATAACAAACACCCACGCTACCTTTGTAGGAGGCACGTATCCGGGTGGGATTGTCAGTCCAATAGATCTATCAATGTTTACCGCCGGCTTGTACGGAGTTAATGATTATGCTAGAATGGTGCTTACTCTAATCATGCTCAAGACATAATGCAACATAGAAAACACATAGACACATTGATGATTGAATTGCATAAATGATGTGGTAACATGTTTCACCCCAAAAACGGTGATAAATAGAAAAGGGGCTATGTAAAACTCACCTTGGTAAAATGTTATATCTGTTGAGAAATGTGTTGACCAAATGTATCAAGTATCGCCCTAAAATGAAGTAATAAATATGTCTAAGTCTATAGAGTCTACAAATGTATAAGTTCTAGGGCTTCGAATTGGGGATAATTTGCTCGTTTGATTAATATTAAAATATTCGCCAATTGAGAGAAATTTAGTAAATAAATAACCAAAAATCTTTTTATAAATCTAGGATGGTCACAAGAATGTGTTTAAAGTATAAAAATAATTTTTATAAAATTATTTTCTTTAAAATAGATTATTAAATCTATTTATTACAAATTGTCAAAATCTTAACTTTAATATTTAAAAATATTAAAATCAAAGAATTAGAAGTTTAAAATTTATATTTCTGTTCCAAATAATCAGAAATAATTTCTATAAAATTTTGGTGCAAAAATAATGAAAATTGAATTTATTATGATTTAATTATGATTAAAACTAACAAAAATTGATTTAAAATATTAAATAAATGATTTTTCTGAAATAAAAATCATTTCAGAAAAGTTTATTGTTATATAAACTTAGAATAATTTTTGTGGAAATTAATAAGATCGTTTTGATATTTTTATAGATTTTTATAAATAAAATGGAATAAACTTGATTTATTTATTATATATATTAAATAAATAAATTTTTGAAAACTAAAAATTGTAGGTGAAGCATTTATATCAGATTAACATAAGATAATTTTTGTAGAATTTTTGAAAGTGTTTTAGTATTTTAAAATGAATTTTTGAATTATAAGTAATATATATATATATATAGATTTGATAAACAAAAAAAATAAAGAACAAAAGGTTGATGCAGCCGGGTTTCGAACCCGCGTCTGCTGGGAAACAAGGCAACAACACAACCACTTGGTCTAGACCTGTGGTTGTGTTTAGATTCAGTTTGTTTAAATGATAACCGTTAACTGTTCTTCCCCAATTTACTTTCGAGCCCTAGAAAATTCAATCGAGCAATCCATACATCATTTACCCGATTTATCTTAGGGCTTATGCTGTGTAGGTGCCGATTAAAGAATCCCATAAGAAAATTTGAACTTACAAACATGTATTGGGCTCGCACGATCAATCAAAGGTTCGGCCAAAAAAACGAACAGAAATTGATTAACAGAGGTTTGATACTAGGAATTGGAGGTTGAGAGAGATTGAGTGGCGAGTTGGGACTGCTCGCAGATGGCAAATTTATAGTGTGGGTTACTGGATTGAAGAATTGGCAAGGATTGACCCCTAATCAATGTCATACGCGTAAAGCTTCAATTGGTCAACGATTGATTGTCAATTAATGTGTTGCTTGGTCACTGATGGCCGATAATTATGTATACCTTCCTATTTTGGATCAATCATGAGTTAAGGAGGTTGATTTGGTGTGTTCGTGATGCACAGTTGACTTTCTAAGTCAACTGTGACTGTTGTAAGGTATTGATTTAATAAATATGCATCGGGTTTCAAGCAAGGATGAAGGCTGGATCAGATGGTTCATGTGAGAGGTTGAGTTTGCTGCTGCTCGGGTTCGAAACCCAGCAGAAGCATAATTTTTTTTTTTTTTTTTTTAAACAGCATAGATGGGCTGGCTTTGGGCTTGGGTTGGGCTTGGAAAATAATAGGGATATTGGGCTTAGGGTTTGTTGGGTTTAAGGTTTAATAAACTAGTTTTATCATTGTTATTGTTATTATTATTATTATTATTATTATTATTATTATTATATACCTATATATATATATATATATAAATTGTGTGTTAGGGGTAGTATATCAAATAAGGTTTTTACGTTGAAAAGAATTTGGGGAAAATTTTGCGATGTTACAGTCTCCCCTACTTTTAGGAACTTCGTCCCGAAGTTAAGAGAAAACCAGGGTTGAAGGGGGGTTGGATAAAAATTAGGACGGGTGTGACTTGAAGAATTTTATGTTAGGGCATGACAATGAATAGAGTAACCTGTTTCGGAATAGCGTGGATAGGAGGCGTGTTACGTGTGAGTTGATTTACTAAATGAACTACTAGATATCTAGAGTTTACATTTGGTTAACTACTGAAACCTTGATAAAATTTCACACTACCTTAATGTACCTGTAAATTCATGATTACGTTCCGGACCGTAATTACCAATTTACCTTACATTAGGGTTTTGCGTCTTTTTATGACTTTACCGATTGTTAAGCAGGTCTGATAGTCTCCGCCAGTCGTTGAGCAGGTGGTAGGGCCTCTCCCGACTGTAGAAAGACATGATGACCTCTACCAATCGTTAAGTAGGTTGTTTGGTAGTCAACTAATTGTTGTACAAGTAAGCAAGTATAATTATAAATATAGCAATTAGTTCACATTCAAACAAGCATGCACACAAATGTTATGATAATACTTGAATTTATTACTTCAATCAAAAGCGCCATTACATAGAATTGAAAGCAAACAACATTTAAATGGTGGGACTTGCTGTTAAGTAGTTGGAGGGTCTTGATCTCGGGTTAGTTTAGGGCATCGGTTACGGTAGTGATTTGGGTCCCCACATTCATAGCATTGACCATAGTTGTATCGATTAGGATTATCAGCCTGAGCAGGGTTGGTGGGTTGATTGGCATTAGGGTTTGGGGTCTCGCGACATGTGTTGACCAGATGGCCATACCTACCACAATTGGTGCACACGCGACATGCTGAAACAGTGGGATGATGTCGGTTGCATGTGTTACACAATGGAAAGTTTCTTGTATAAGGCTTCTTGTTAGAGGCTTGTGTAGTGAGGTTTACATTAGGATTCCTGGTCTTACGCTTCTGGTTCTTGGTAGTTACCGCGGTCACAATACTTGTTTTTCTCGCTTTTCCGAACTAGGGTTCCGTTCTTTATGTGATCGCCATTTCCATTTCCATTGTTGTTCCCATTCATTGGGATGACTTGAGCCAACAAGTTAGAAACCAGGGTTGTGATTTGTTGTGCCAATTGTTGAGAAATAATCGTAGCTAGTTGGGCGTCACCTCCATTGTTGTTGTGGTCGTGGTTGTGGTTGCTGCTCTCTTTTTCATGATTGTCACCATTGTTAATGCGAGTGCTGTGGCGTGGAGACATGATCTGTAAGGAACACAATGAAGTCTCAATGAGGCATGAAATGAATGAGGTAATATAAGGAATGTAATCATTTATTCATTAATTAAAACGAATAAACGAAAACGTTGACTTATCAAAGATTCCAGATTCTAATAACATATGAAGACATGCTTTAGCCTATAAGTGAACACTCATCCCGAGAATTCCCAGGTAGGCATCCGGGTCCCTCGTCTGATTGGGATATATGCGCAATGCCAGCCTAGACAGAAGACTCAGAATACAGGCGTTCACCCTTCCAGATTGCACGTGTTCGTTATTAAGATCTAAACTTCGACGAGATCTCAAGGGGGTTCAGGTTAAACCTGAGGATTTTGTCCTTTTAGTCTAAGAGTAGATCCACTGATGGAGAGCAACCTTCTTGTAGGGATGAAAGTAGGGATAAGAAGCAGGAGATAGAGAATAGCAAGTAAAAGAAGCAAGTACTTGTTAAATCCTATGGTTATAGACTAGATTATTTTTCTAATAACCTAATTCCCTATAACCATGGCTCTGATACCAATCTGTAACACCCCAACCGATGGCGGAAACATCAGGATGTCACGTATAGATGATTGTTCAGTAGCTCATGGTGAATAATAAATTCCATTAAATAATTTAAATGAATTACATACAATTGTTCTAGAATTTGTACATCAAATTGGATAAAACTATACACATATCTTCAAGCATCAATTCATATCTTCAAGCAAATAGAACCTGAAACATGTTAAGTTGAAAATGTTTTGGGTCAACAAAAGTTGGTGAGAATTACATAGGTTTTTGATAATAGAATAAAAATGATGTGCAATTCATGTGTCATGTCAATCTAGTCCATATGTGAGAACATACTAGAAATAAATCGAGTGCATAATCAACCCTGATGACTGTTATAATATGATACATACCATACGCTCATGGTCCAATTGAATATGTTATACGATAACAAACACCCACGCTACCTTTGTAGGAGGCACGTATCCGGGTGGGATTGTCAGTTCAATAGATCTATCAATGTTTACCGCCGGCTTGTACGGAGTTAATGATTATGCTAGAATGGTGCTTACTCTAATCATGCTCAAGACATAATGCAACATAGAAAACACATAGACACATTGATGATTGAATTGCATAAATGATGTGGTAACATGTTTCACCCCAAAAACGGTGATAAATAGAAAAGGGGCTATGTAAAACTCACCTTGGTAAAATGTTATATCTGTTGAGAAATGTGTTGACCAAATGTATCAAGTATCGCCCTAAAATGAAGTAATAAATATGTCTAAGTCTATAGAGTCTACAAATGTATAAGTTCTAGGGCTTCGAATTGGGGATAATTTGCTCGTTTGATTAATATTAAAATATTCGCCAATTGAGAGAAATTTAGTAAATAAATAACCAAAAATCTTTTTATAAATCTAGGATGGTCACAAGAATGTGTTTAAAGTATAAAAATAATTTTTATAAAATTATTTTCTTTAAAATAGATTATTAAATCTATTTATTACAAATTGTCAAAATCTTAACTTTAATATTTAAAAATATGAAAATCAAAGAATTAGAAGTTTAAAATTTATATTTCTGTTCCAAATAATCAGAAATAATTTCTATAAAATTTTGGTGCAAAAATAATGAAAATTGAATTTATTATGATTTAATTATGATTAAAACTAACAAAAATTGATTTAAAATATTAAATAAATGATTTTTCTGAAATAAAAATCATTTCAGAAAAGTTTATTGTTATATAAACTTAGAATAATTTTTGTGGAAATTAATAAGATCGTTTTGATATTTTTATAGATTTTTATAAATAAAATGGAATAAACTTGATTTATTTATTATATATATTAAATAAATAAATTTTTGAAAACTAAAAATTGTAGGTGAAGCATTTATATCAGATTAACATAAGATAATTTTTGTAGAATTTTTGAAAGTGTTTTAGTATTTTAAAATGAATTTTTGAATTATAAGTAATATATATATATATAGATTTGATAAACAAAAAAAATAAAGAACAAAAGGTTGATGCAGCCGGGTTTCGAACCCGCGTCTGCTGGGAAACAAGGCAACAACACAACCACTTGGTCTAGACCTGTGGTTGTGTTTAGATTCAGTTTGTTTAAATGATAACCGTTAACTGTTCTTCCCCAATTTACTTTCGAGCCCTAGAAAATTCAATCGAGCAATCCATACATCATTTACCCGATTTATCTTAGGGCTTATGCTGTGTAGGTGCCGATTAAAGAATCCCATAAGAAAATTTGAACTTACAAACATGTATTGGGCTCGCACGATCAATCAAAGGTTCGGCCAAAAAAACGAACAGAAATTGATTAACAGAGGTTTGATACTAGGAATTGGAGGTTGAGAGAGATTGAGTGGCGAGTTGGGACTGCTCGCAGATGGCAAATTTATAGTGTGGGTTACTGGATTGAAGAATTGGCAAGGATTGACCCCTAATCAATGTCATACGCGTAAAGCTTCAATTGGTCAACGATTGATTGTCAATTAATGTGTTGCTTGGTCACTGATGGCCGATAATTATGTATACCTTCCTATTTTGGATCAATCATGAGTTAAGGAGGTTGATTTGGTGTGTTCGTGATGCACAGTTGACTTTCTAAGTCAACTGTGACTGTTGTAAGGTATTGATTTAATAAATATGCATCGGGTATCAAGCAAGGATGAAGGCTGGATCAGATGGTTCATGTGAGAGGTTGAGTTTGCTGCTGCTCGGGTTCGAAACCCAGCAGAAGCATAATTTTTTTTTTTTTTTTTTAAAACAGCATAGATGGGCTGGCTTTGGGCTTGGGTTGGGCTTGGAAAATAATAGGGATATTGGGCTTAGGGTTTGTTGGGTTTAAGGTTTAATAAACTAGTTTTATCATTGTTATTGTTATTATTATTATTATTATTATTATTATTATTATTATTATTATTATTATATACATACCTATATATATATATATAAATTGTGTGTTAGGGGTAGTATATCAAATAAGGTTTTTACGTTGAAAAGAATTTGGGGAAAATTTTGCGATGTTACAAGATGGTCCAGAAACCTTCAATTTATAGTATAATGGCTCGGATGTTCAAAAATGGTAATTGTTGACCATGACTTGAATGTTGACGCGTTAATGGTTAAAATTGGTATGAATGGAAAGGTAATTGATCGTGTATTTAGTTGTGATAGGCCGGTAATCAAGCTCCTCAATCAACCCTTAACAGTTAACGAGTAATTGATGTTGATTATGGAATGTCGTGGAGTTGACTTTCCAAGTCAACTGAGGTGTTTAAATGTCGTGTTATAATTATAAATAACCGGGTTTGAAACAATGATGTATGCTAGACCAGATGGTTGATGTGTGTGGTGTTGTGTGGCTTGGCTCCGGTTCGAGCCTCAGAAGAAGCATCCTCTTTTTTTTTTTTTTAAACAGTGAAGGGAAGGGGGAAGTTAGGCTCTTTGTGGGCCGTTCGGGTTGGGCCAGCCCTGGATTGGGCTTAGGAAATAAGGAAGGGATATTGGGTTTGTTTTAAGGGTGTGTGTTTTATTATTATTATGATTATTATTATTATTATTATTATATATATATATATATATATATATGTATGAATAGTTATCATTGTATTAGGGTTCTAAATATCACCAAAAATAATAATAATAAAACTTGTCGTTTTAAACCGTAACGTACAATTATTTAAGGCGAAATGTTACAGTCTCCCCTACTTTTAGGAACTTCGTCCCGAAGTTAAAAGAAAACACCAGATTTACAATTGGTCAACTACCGGAAACCTTGATAAAATTTCTCACTACCTTAACGTACCTGTAAATTCATGATTACGTTCCGGACAGTAATCACCAATTTACCTTACATTAGGGTTTTGCGTCCTTTTATGACTCTACCGATTGTTGAGCAGGTTCGATAGTCTCCTCCAGTCGTTGAGCAGGTGGTAGGGCCTCTCCCGACTGTTGGAAAGACATGATGACCTCTACCAATCGTTGAGTAGGTTGTTTGGTAGTCAACTAATTGATGTACAAGTAAGCAAGTATGATTATAGATATAGCAATTAGTTCACATTCAAACAAGCATGCACTCAGATATTATGATAACACTTGAATTTATTTCTTGAATCAAAAGTGCCATTACATAGAATTAAAGAGAAAATAGACATCATTCAAATGGTGGGGTTTGCTGTTAAGTAGCTGGAGGGTCTCAAGCGGGGTTATTTGGAGCATCAAGAGCATTTGTAGCAGGGATTCGACAAGCATCCGCAAGATGCCCATACCTTTGACAATTGGTGCACTGTCGGCAGGGAACTTGAGTTGGATGGTGATACTGGCAGGTGTCACACTTAGGTTTATTCCCGTTGTATCATTTCTTGTTGGGTGGGACAGTGGTGTCTATTGCAAAATTCCCACCACCAAAAACCACCATCAGCCGCCACCCATCGGACCACGTTCGCCCCTTTCACCATCATCGGACCATTTGGGGTCAATTTTATAGAAAACGTGTGTGTGATAAAGAGTAGAGAGAGAAAGTAGAGAGAGTGTGTATGAGAGAGAGAGAGAGAGTAGAGAGAGAGACAATATGTCTGATGAGAAAGTGAAGAGAGAGTGAGGTCAAAAGGTGTTTATAAAAAGAAGTAATAATTACACTTTTGATTTTACTAAACTACCCATACAACATATTGTAAAATGACATTGTTACCCTCATGTTAAAAAAATTACAAAATATTACAAATAGGATATGTGTCACATTTTGATTGGTCTATAGGAGTTTTCAAGTTCTCGCAACTCAGAGGAGTTTTCAAAATATCTGAATCCTATATATATATATATATATTGTATATATAATTATTTGATGTTGTGAGAGTATTATAATGAACTAAACTATTTTTAAAATAGAGCCAGGATGAATGATATATCTATGTTAAAAGTTGTATGGTTGTAAGAACCAAGGATGAGAAAATAAATCAAACTTGTCCCATATTAGTGGGATAAAAAAAACTTGCATGGAGTGAAGCAGGAGCACTCCTTGAATATTGTATAGCTTGAGCTAAACACTAGCGGGAACCTATAAAAGAAAGGGGAAATTGATGTTCATCAAATTAAGTCAAGTGAAAATCTAGCTGACATATTCACTAAATCTTTACCTAGAAGCAGTTTCGAGTATTTATCACACAAGATCAGTCTTCCCAGAATTAAAGATGTTTTTTTTGGTTTCAGGGGGAGAATTATACACACTATACAAGGCCGGCCCTTAAGGGGTGCGGGGAGGACTCCGGCCCAGACCCAATTTCTCGGGGGCACATTGACCCTCTGGTAATCTAAGTTTTCTTAACAGTAATGTCCTTAATTCGACGAATTTTTGTATGTTTGAGCCCCAAAATTGTTAATCAAGTATTAATCATAGTGAAGTGTAATTTATATAAAACGGAAAGTAAAAAAATGTTGAGAGAGGTTAAGAATTAAAGAAGAAAATGAAATGGTTTGAGAAAAAAATTGCAGGTTTATTAATGAGTGTAGAACTAGAGAGAATGACGAAAACGAAATGAAGAGGTCTCACACTTAGTTGTTTTTGCTTTTTACCGGTTGGTTTTAGCTTCCTTTTTAACTTTTATTTTTGTTATGAAACAAATTTTTTTTACTTGCCCAACTTTCACTCATTTATATATTCACCCTTTGTGGGATTCGAACTCCCAATCTCCCCTAAGAGGATTTGTTAGACTACAACCTAAGTGAGAAATAAAATTTGATCCATCAATTTGATATTACTTTAATCGTAGCTTAAAAAATAGTTTACATTATTTATTTCGTTAAGGCCTAAAACTAAAGCTAAGAGGCACAATTTTTGCAGCTCGGCTCGGGCACCTAAATTTTCAGGGCCGGCCCTGACACTGTACTATTTTCCTTTTAACTAAGTTTTGTCGTAATGGATTTTCTTAGTAAGGTTTTTAATAACGCGGCATAACTGATCTAGTAGTACCAGTTTATTTGTAGGTCATGAAGTACCATTTTGATATCATTTTAATGTATGTTGTTAATAGTATATAATAAATCTATCTATATAATAAAAGAGTAGACTCGGGTCGAATGGAGGCCTTAGAGAGCGTCCTCATGGATCCAACCAAGAAATGGAGCTCCGAATTTTACCTATATAAAATGTGTTTTATTTTTTTTATTTTTCATTCTCCTTTCTCATACCTACCCAATTCTTCCTTTGAAAATTTGCTATCCTCCTCCTCCATTCAACCCATATCTTTTGATTCTCCAAAACCTATTCAACATCTTTGCTCGTGAAAACATTCCAAGTTGTAAGTATACCTTTACCACATTTATATTATTTTGTTATGTTATGTTATTGTTATGATCGAGATATAATATTTATAATTCATTGTTGTAATATGATTTTATCATTTTTTATTGTGGTTATCAAGATTTATCCCTATAATTGTCTGATTATTTGCATTGTTAATGTTTGAATCGAGTATGATTGTATTGTTCTTCGGATGTCTTTGAATATTCATATGTTAATCATGGTGTTCTTGAGAGTCATATTATTTTGATCAAGATATAATATTTATAATGCATTGTTGTAATCTGATGTTATAATTTTCAATTGTGGCTATGAAGATTTATGTCAAGAATTGTCTGATTATTTGCATTGTTAATGTTTGAATCAAGTATAATTGTATTGTTCTTCGGATGTCTTTGAATATTCATATGTTCAACATGGTGTTCTTGAGAGTCATATTATTTTGATCGATATATAATATTTCTAATTCCTTGTTGTAATCTGATGTTATAATTTTCGAAAATGGTTATGAAGATTTATGTCTAGAATTATCTGAGTATTTGCATTGTTTATGTTTGAATCGAGTATGATTGTATTGTTCTTCGGATGTCTTTGAATATTCATATGTTCATCATGGTGTTCTTGAGAATCATATTAAAAGTCAATCGAAATGATTGTATTGTTCTTCGGATGTCTTTGAATATTCATATGTTCATCATGGTTTTCTTTATTACACTAGACTTATTAGTAATGACATATCATTTTATGTGTTTTTATTTATATATTAATACCATATTATATTATAATACATACTATTACAGCTTGTTATAAGTAACAATATGAACTAAAAACCAATTCATTACCATGAATGATTTTCATTTTAAAATTAACGTTATCATATTATGTTTACAATAAATAGAACCTCATTCAATTGTCCATAAATGTTTACGAATTCAATAATGCACTAATTAAGTATAATGGTAATTTTAAGATATTAATGTATTCATTAGCATCGACCCCCATTCAATTGGCAATAAATGATAACGAAATCAATCATTCAATTGTCAATAAATTAAAAAATTATAAACGTTTTAATGGAAATTTTGTCAAACCATTTACAAAGATAAACACTGATATTTAAATTAATAATAAATATAATTAATTATTGATTAACAGTTTCTTACAATATATACGATATTTAAATAAATAATTATTAATAATAATAATGTTACTATTTTCATTTAAATATATTTAATATAACTAGTGGGATTCGGCGTCGCGCGTTGCGCGACTGTAATACTGTAATTGCGCATTCGTTTCATTCAACAATTAAAGGGATTGTACAATAATCATAGAAGCAACTATTCATCCGAACTGGTATTAGAAGTCTAGTTACAGGGTACATGAGCAATATGTTTTTGAGTGCACATGAGGTTCAGTATGCATGGTAAATATTTACAATTATTCAATGGTGCCATCAAAGGTTGATAGCTAGTTGTGGTACATATTTACTAACATCAAACAATATCTAAGTTGCTGCCGGGTATTGCATAACAAAAAGTTGAAAGAATAAAAAGTTTGAGTTACAAAAAGTTGAAAGAATAAGTCACCTAATTTGGGTTTGCTTTGTAAAAAAAAATAAATAAATAAATAAACTCAATCAATACAACAAACGTACATCTTACCTATCAAGAGGAATGTTGTAACACATTCAACTTAGAAGTACAGCTACCTATGTCCACCACTAATAAGATTGTACCTTGGTCTCCAAGAGTTTATCCACGCAATCTATCTTATTACTCATTTAGCCATGCCTGCTGCTGCACATAGTGGTTCTCACCATCAATTTCATATCATTGCTAAACCCAACTACTATTACTATCACATGTTCTCCCACGGAGCTACACAGGTAAAGTTTTGAAGAGAGAGTTGGAAGCACAAATCTGCAAAATATACTTATGTTGTAGTGAAAAGAAATAAGCATACATAATACCAACCAAAGTGTTTATAAATTTAAAATTTCCTCTCTATCCTGAGAATAGAGAGGCTACTTTCATAGAGACCCCCGGCTCCAAAAGGGGGGGGGGGGGGGACTAATAATCAATGACAAAGGGAGAGAGTTCTATAAACTAAAAACACGTTAAACATTAATGACACCCTAATTGTTTATAAGAAGTTCAAATTCAGTGCTTAGGTCAACCCAGCCAACATTTTTAACGCTTAACAGAACCTGCACGACCAGCCCATTTTGTCACCACCACCCAAAAGCATAATCACCCAAAAAAGAAGCTTTTTTTTTACATTATAGTGTATGATTTGATCAACAAAAAAGAAATCGAATCGGAAGTTGCAGAATGTATTTCTAATGCTTTAAACCTCCTATGTTACTATAGTCGGAAATTTACAATACTACAAAAATATTAGAATCATCATAAGCATGTTAGACAACCTAATTTTTTTATAAAAAAAAAAAAAGAATTAGGTGTTTGGGTCAATCCAACCCACCACATGTTTGATGTTTCACGCTTTACCCAACCTGCCTGAGCAGCCCATTTTGCCATCAATACCAATAGCTCAAACACCAAATTAACTACAATTGCTAATTACCTTATATCAAACTCTTCAGACTTCTGAACAGATTCGTGGGCAGCTTTAACCGTCAGATTGGTCATACCAAGATTGGAACAAAGACGCCTCTGATGAATTCAGATTTGTGAAAAGAAAATACAACAAAAGTTAGGAACTTCTAATAAAATTAACAAAAACTAAAAATAGAAAATAAACTTACCATGAAATCACCAACATGGACGGTACCCATCTCTACTGACTGGCCCATTTCAAGCTCTAACTGTTTAACAATGTATTCTTTTGCCTGACCAATTTCCTTCTTAGGCGTGGATATTTAATGTTCAAAGGTGAGTCCCCTAGCCATGTGTCTAACCAAAAGCGCACCATCAGTCCGTCTCCAATAACAGCAACCTAGTTTGTTACAAATTTGGTGCAAAGTATTAATTACCTCTTCATTAAAAGAAACCTTTAAACGCAGACCACAGTCATGTAACCGTTGTCAAGCTATAACCCACCATTGCCAGTATTCGTTATTCATAGCATCTGGTTGTGGTACCTGTAGTAAAAAAGAAAGAAAACAATGAAATTTGTTTGTTAACATACAGTAGATGAAACCATTTTGACAATTTACCTTCAGCACTCTCAGAGAATCAAAGCATCGAAAATAATTACCGTATAAAACGCAAACAAACGGACGACTAAAAGACGATGATTGAACACCGATGAGGGCACCGGAGTTGCCGCTGTCACTGTTTAAAACAGAAAGTCCACCGCTTCCGTCTTCAATGTCCAGATCCACCATCATCATCTTTAACCACCTGAACTCTCTCTCATCATGTCGTTTCTCTCATTTAGAGGAGAAATCCTAAAAAGACCCCAGAAATGCTAATTAAAATCCTAAAAGATAGTTTTAATGAAAAGGTTAACACAAATCAAAAGTGTAATTGATGGAGTGGGAAGTAGAAATCATACCCATTTGTTGCCAACACCATAATCATCGGAAATTTTTTTCTTGTATTGTAAAACGATTTGTACTCACACATTTAGACTTGGTTTTCAGACGCGAGAGTGCCCCTGCGCATGGTTGCAAAAATAATTAAGCTGCTAAACAAACTTAAGAAAAGCAAACCAAACCAAACCAAACTACAAATTTAACACGTTAAAATAAGTCATTACTCAAGCTAACCTCAAATGTTATCTCATTATATCTAAGTACACTA
The DNA here is from genome assembly GCA_030844895.1 of Ambrosia x helenae. NCBI lineage: Eukaryota > Viridiplantae > Streptophyta > Magnoliopsida > Asterales > Asteraceae > Ambrosia > Ambrosia x helenae. Next base: position 34,890,674 of record CM061232.1, read on the forward strand.
CAAGGGTTTCTTGAATCCAAGTTTGAAACTTTAAAATTTAAGATGATCTTCACCTCTCATAACATGTATCCCTCATGATTTGATCTACTACCGGCTGGAACTACAAAATTCAAGTACGGTGCATACATCCTGCTTATACAATGATGAATAAATAAGTGAAACCTTGGGAATGTTCTACATCCTCTTTTCTTCCTGCTGAAAACACAAAATCCATAAGTTGTTAAAGATAAATAGAAACATCATTTAAAAGCAAACTAATCTTAATGTTCCAAGTAGTTGTTAAAAAAGATCATTTAAAAGCATATTAAAACGTAAACATGGAAGTAGGTAGCTGGGAAGTAACTGAGAAAGCATCACAAATATGAACAAACATGTTTGAATACCTGGTTGAATATGCCTTCTCAACGCCTTTCTGATAGCCAATACTTGGCCATCAAATATACAATAAGAGGAAATTAAGAATTCCCACCAAAATAAAGTTGGGTCTATACTCGTAGGAGCTTAGAGTTAAATTGGAGCTTGACAACTTAATTGCATCGATGTCTTTCAATGGACCTTGAACATGACTATGCATGTGCATAACTGCAAAACTTCATCAAAGGCAAAAGAAAAGCATAAAACATGTACACATCCTAACAAAAGAAAACGTAAACCAGGTCAAAAAAAGTCACCTGCACAACAAAAACTAAGGGTGGCGAAGAGACAAGCTGGAAAAAAAATGCCGATCACCTTCAAACTGATATAATGTGGGGAAAACATTTTTGTTTTACGCCAAAAAGAATGTTAAACATGTAACGATAGCACGTTACTTTCTGAGGTCAGAAATTGAGTTATTTATATCCATTTTAAAGAGATTAAGATTGTAGTAAAATTTGTTTATCAACAACAAACGGATCAAAGTAGGTCGTTTTAATATGAACAAAGTTAAGAAAGCATCGTTACTAAATAGATTGAAGCTTTAACTTAGATAAAAAAATAAAAAAAAGACCACTGTACTATAATAAATAAAGTTCCTTCTTTTGATTCAAAATAGCCAACCATGAAACTACTCTTATAGAGGCAAGAGGTGTAAAATAGGTATTCACCAACAAACTACAATAGTATATGAAATAGGAGCCATGATAAACAGGCCACCTCATTGCCTCTTAATCTTATGCAACTGATGCGTGATTAAAAGTGAAACCACATTATCAAGCTAGCAGCCCAAAGCTGAACTCGTAATCTTGAACCTATTATAGACCCAATTAAAATATTATTGCTTTCTGTGACACAAAACCATAAAAAATATTACCAAACAACATAAAGATTCCATTAAACAATGAAACATAAGGTTAAGGTTGTGCATACACAACTTTTTGATTGCTTGGTTTTGTTTCATTTCAAACATGGCTGGGTCAAGAGCTCTTTTTTGCACTGCTTCTTTTTTATATTTCTTTACCAATTTATAAAGGTGTTTATAATAATATATTTTGCTATTTTTCGTATAAAACCACTCAAACTAACTTTGAAAAGTAAAACTGTTAAAAATAAAGGAAGGTCGATTAATAATAATTGAAATTAGGCTAAAGGTACATCATCATTAGATGAACTCATGAACATACAAACTATGTGTATGTGTGTACGTGGGATTGAAATGCTAATAAAAGTATACCTGCCAATCTGTGGTACATTGATCAGTTTCCTTGAGTAAAAGATGACATGATGACCACTGGCACCTCTCGGAAGTTTGCGGATCCCTGAGGAAATGAACAAACAATGGATGGATAAGATGAACACTTGATGTTTTCAAATGAAAATTTTACGATTTTGGAAGGTTTAATGTTGAATTTTTAGCAATTCATAACCAGATATAGAAGCCATACTTTACTTGGTGATTATCGGATCCACGTAGGGGAAACTAAACTCCAATTAGATTAAAAAGAATACAATCTCACCATCGAGTACCAAATTCCGGTGAAATAGCCGCTGCATGTCAATTTATGATTATCACCACCATCGAGCACCACCGGCTACACTCACCCACAACCACCGTAACCAGCGTCATCATCCTCACCTTCAAAACCCATCGCTGTCGTTAATCCTTGCCCCAATCGGAACATTTGAGACCACTGACTCGATCACAGCGAAAACAACGACGACGACGGAGGTAACAACCGCGTCTCCGCCACCGCCCTCACTTTCTTTGTCTTCATCGTCCTTTCCCTGTCTTCTCTTTCTCTCTCTACAGGTCTCTTAAAATCCCAGAGTAAAAGAAAAGGCGCCTCTTATTTGCACCGGATTAAAACTTATTTGCACCTATCTACAGCTCGTAGAGGCCTCTACGAGCTGTAGAGGAAACTCTGCTGCTCGTAGAGGTCTCTACTGCTCGTAGAGAACTATGTCAGATGTGGTCCACACTTGCCAATCATTGACAATCATTTAATGATACCTCTACTGCTCGTAGAGGCCTATACGAGCAGTAGAGTTTCCTTGAATTTTTTTCCATCGTGCATGGAACTGAATGCTTTTTAAACTTTTTAATGTCCTCTACAGCTAGTATTGGTCTATACGAGCAGTAGAGTTAATATAATTCAGTAAAAAACTAGCTTGTAGAGGAGCTCTATGACTCGTAGAAGTATCCTCTACGACTAGTAGAGGTCTCTACTGGTTGTAGAGAAACAAATATTAAAAAAATCATTATTTTTATTATTATTATAAATTATACTATTAGAAAAAAATAAAAAATAAAATAAAATAAAAATGTGTGTTATTCTACGACTAGTAGAGGCCTCTACTGGTAGTAGAGAAAACCTCCACGAGCCATAGAGCTCATCTACGAGCTCCCAACATTGTTTCTCTACGAGTGGTAGAGGCCTCTACGCTCGTATCTGTTCCACCCTCTACCACTAGTAGAGACCCATACCACTCGTATATAAATACTCTACTGCCTGCAGAGGCCCATACGAGTGGTAGAAAACCTTTTTTTTTTTTTCTTAGTTTTGTTTGTTAATTTTATGTATGTTATTTGAGGTTTTATAAAAAAAAATTCCATTACTTGTTATATGTATGTCTTTGAAGATCATCTGGTCTGGCTTGTTACCATTAGTTCCTGTCTCTATAGTCGAGCTAGTAAAACGAGATATCTTATTGAAGTGAACGTTCACAAAGATCGGGAAGTAGTAGCCGTAAATCTATCCACTCGTGTAGTTTTAGGCCGCAGATGTCTACTTTTCTTCAATATGGAATTCAAATCAGATCCTAGAGTTTAACCACTGGGGGAGAGTGGGTGAGCTTGCTTTCGAAAGTTTAAAGTTTCCTGGCTAAAAATCACCCGCTTGTTTACAGACTGAACTGATCTATAAAAAAAGACAGAAGCGAGGAAAGGCCCCTTCGCTGCTCTCTCTGTTTTTTCCCTCGAGCGGGATTTGAACCCACGTCCGACTACCTGTTGAACTATAAAAGAGGCCGCTCTACCGCTGAGCTACCGAGGTGGGGCTTAAGACGGGAAATCTAAATCGGCACATGCTTTTTATAATATATAACAAGTAGTGGAATTTTTTTTTATAAAACCTCAAATAACATACATAAAATTAACAAACAAAAAAAAAGGTTTTCTACCACTCGTATGGGCCTCTGCAGGCAGTAGAGTATTTATATACAAGTGGTATGGGTCTCTACTAGTGGTAGAGGGTGGAACAGATACGAGCGTAGAGGCCTCTACCACTCATAGAGAAACAATGTTGGGAGCTCGTAGATGAGCTCTATGGCTCGTGGAGGTTTTCTCTACTACCAGTAGAGGCCTCTACTAGTCGTAGAATAACACACATTTTTATTTTATTTTATTTTTTATTTTTTTTCTAATAGTATAATTTATAATAATAATAAAAATAATTATTTTTTTAATATTTGTTTCTCTACAACCAGTAGAGACCTCTATTAGTCGTAGAGGATACTTCTACGAGTCATAGAGCTCCTCTACAAGCTAGTTTTCTACTGAATTATATTAACTCTACTGCTCGTATAGACCAATACTAGCTGTAGAGGACATTAAAAAGTTTAAAAAGCATTCAGTTCCATGCACGATGGAAAAAAATTCAAGGAAACTCTACTGCTCGTATAGGCCTCTACGAGCAGTAGAGGTATCATTAAATGATTGTCAATGATTGGCAAGTGTGGACCACATCTGACATAGTTCTCTACGAGCAGTAGAGACCTCTACGAGGAGCAGAGTTTCCTCTACTGCTCGTAGAGGCCTCTACAAGCAGTAGAGTTGTCTAAAACCCTAAAAAGCCTCCGGTGCAAATAACATCACCCAAAGAAAAAAGGGCGCCGATAAAAAAAGAAAAAAGGGCAGTTCAACATGCACGTGTCAAAAGAAAAAAATAAACACCTGTATTAAACAAATATTATATTAATATAATATAAAAACACCACAACAAATTGAACCGTTTTGAGAGGCAAAAACGCCAATTTGCTAATCTCGAACCCGAGCATACTCCTTGAAATAAGGAGACCCACACCACCTGGTCTCTAAACAATCTTGTTAACATACTCAACACAATCAATATAAATAACATTATAACCATATATATGATAGCACTATTCATGAACATTGGTAATTCAATATATAGGATAATTTAAGACATTTTCTTTATCCAATTTTTATATAAATAAAAGAAAATAACATTATTACCATAATACAATCTAACCGATCATTGACCCTAACAGAAAAACCTTATCTATTTTTAATTGTTAAGTGTTATATTTACATAGTTTAAATAATGACGTTTTGTTGGCGGCGTTTTGTAACATGTCAAAAGTTGCCTAAAGTGTGTTTACAATGCGTCCTTTTGGCTACATGTTGAATGGGTCGGGGGTTGATCCTTTTGGTGTCTATTTTTAATAAAATATAGGAAATTTATATTACAGCATGTGACATTGGACCCATTTTCTTATTAGTTATTTTAAGCTATGTAATCAGTTTGAACCATTAGAGAGATAACATGTAAAATTTAAGCAACCCATTCAAGTAAATGGGTTAAGGATTGTTTCTTGATTTACTTATCATCATATCCATATCTTTACAACAACTATATTTTATGTAGAACACAAATATGGAAAACAATGGTAGAGGTTTTCATAAATTATTGAAAACGAGTTGCACTCTGAGGATCGTGATGACAATGATAACAACTTCGAAGGTGAAAAATCAGCTATCAATGAGCAAGACTTTGATGATTTTGATTGAAGTAATGAAAATGTACCATTGGTTGAAGTTTGTTAAGCGCCAACTAAATGATAAGTGTTCTATGCTTAAGCTAAGTTATGATTAGAATATATTTATTACCCAAATGATGCAATGTGTGATATTGTGTTAGTATGTTATGTAGTTTGAAGTTGTCTGAATGTTTAAATATAACGCTTAATCATTCTAAATTAAACTTTTACTCAAAATCAGGTAAGTTGGCAAAATGTTTTGTTTGGTATCAGATCATAAGCTTTCATTTGAATTTAATTACGATAAAATGAAATTTTAATTTTGGCAATAACTGAGATTTATGTAGTGTGTTTATAGCTTGGTTTGTGATTTATAACTATAAGTTATGTGATATGTTACTTTGTTTCTATTTATTTTACTTAAACAGCTTATGATCTATGTATTGTGTTTATAGCATTGAAAACCTTAAATTATTTCCTTACAAATATATTTTTAGTCTTATTTCCCAAATTATAAATTTAATACATTTACTTTGTTCCAGTAATGTTACCAAAAAAACATTGATCAGAAAACGGTTTGTGTAACGGAACAAGATTACAAGTTGTTAAAAAAGGGAAACGTGTAATAAATCAATTGGAATAAATACAATATTATTCATTTTATTCAATTCTTTGTTTGTATTTTTTGTCAAATTAAACTTTACTTAGTCGATATATCCATCATATCGTTACATTAAACTGTTAGATGACATTTTGAATTTAACATCAAAATTCATACATATTGCATTATCAAACATTTAGTAACAAAAACAACTTGCATAATACAATTGTTAATTTCCTACTTTTTTTCATTTTACTTTCGGGTGAACCGTGGGTCCCCACGGGACTCTAACCTAGTAATAATATATTCGAAGAGGAATGTTATAAATTATAGACAATTACTCCATTTGATAATCTCTTTTATATATTTCACCATCTCTTTTATATCTTATCAACTACTAGTGGGTTTATCCAAGCATTGCAGGGGGATCCACAAATGGGTTGCAATACAACATTATGATACTTAGGTTTTTTGCCGCAAGTTACGCAAAAAGAATAGAAATGTGCACATTATGTTTTAACAAGTATTCGTAGAAAAAAAGAAAAGAAACGTGCACCGCCACGTACAACTAATTGCAGTTCACCACAAAAACCATGTACTCATTATTGAACAAATCTTAATAAACTAAAGGTATGTTACTATAACAGACCAATATGAACATAAACATCACTCTTGTGTAAACTGTCCGGTCATTACATATCTACATAACCTGCTATGGATTAAAATCATTGCAAGGTATGGGACTTGTCCCACATTGGTTGTATGGGCAACCAATGTGGGGTTTATAACCCAAGTGGGCTCTCTCTCCCATTAGACTAGTCTTTTGGGATGAGTTCTCCTGTTTGGGTTGCAACATAACCGTGCCATTGAAGACACTTTGCTAAATGATAAAGTTCATTTACATGACAAACATGTAGTAATAATATGATATTGTATACACTATCATATGAATCTCACTGTCCATTTAGAAACTAAAAGTTGTGATTTGTAAGTTTGTAATAGACTTGCCCAACCTGATCCAACAGTTAAAAAATTACCCAGTGTAGCCAATGAGTCGAACCATCCCGTCCACTTTGCCGTTGGGTAGACGCATATATATGAAAAGGGTTTATAATATAGGTATTATTATGGCACACGGTAGCCAAAAATTCCCAAAACATGAATAGAATGCAAGTGTGCAGCCATATCGGGGTGATTATTTTGAATGGTTGAAAATCGGCAATCTTGGCTCTTAAATCCTCAAATATCAACAAAATGCTAGACTTAATATCTCTGAATTATTTAAGGGTGGACCTTGTCATGCAAATAATCCATTCCCTTTGCTGCGTCAACAAAAAAATCTTTACCCGCTGCACCCAATCAAGCATGGGCCCCGGTTGTGCTCTTTACAGACCATTCCTACCTGCATGTATATATGCATATTATATAGATTTTAAACCCAACACCAATTATATTTCAACTTATATATCCATTATTTTAAACACGAAAACAAAAGTGCAAACAAGTGTTCATATAATGCAACATGTCATATAGAAATCCCGTGGTTGCAAATTCATAAGCCAAGACACGTGTATTTCCTTCCACACAGCTCAACAGGATTTTTGTGTTTCAATGTTGAGACCATGGAAATATTCTTGAACAAGAAGACAAACATTATAAAGAAAAGAAAAGGATAACCTCAATTTGAATAGAAATAAATATACATATATGAGCAAATAGCCAATTTCTACTGCACTGTTCATTTTAGTTCCTACTGCTTTTCTACTTATAATTTACATAAAAACAGTCAGTCTTATGCTTTATTATGGGTCAAACGGTGCCTTTACCCCTTGCATCTTGGCAACAAGTGAACTCATCGTGCATTGGGTGCACACTAAGTACTATTAATTAATGTGTCAATTACAATAAAAGAAGTTATAGGGTCAACCTCTAGCTACATATCCAGTACCTTTTAAATGAATGGTAATAACTTATAGCTCGAAAGTTACATGCTGATAGAAGTTATAGGGTCAACCTCTAGCTACATATCCCCAGCCGCCATTCCTCCAGCTAAGGCTCCAGTTAGGATGTTTCCATAATTCCACCTAAAAATTTGAACATTTAAGGATCGTTCGGATATTTATTTGCAAAAGTGATATTGTCATATTAAATACCCAAAATCAAATAATCAAATAATAACTTGGAAAAAACACATCCAAACACCCTTATAAAGCTAATAGTGGATTTTTTTTCTTAGCAAGATTGTATGAACTGGAGATAAGACTTTGGGAGACTTTATGCTCGTTAGAATTGTTTAGTTAAATAGAACACATCGATTTTGTATGAATATAATCAATACTTTGTAGTGACAACAATATATGTGTTAACAAATCATTAGAAGTTAAATGATTTATTAATTACCTTCTTTGCACAACCTTTGGCGGTGGACCCTCATAGTAGAAGCTTGGCCTTGGGTTTGCCTTAAATAACAAACTCTTTCTGATTTGCTTTAAGTTTGCTTCATTTTCTTCACTTTTAACACAAAATATAAAGTTCAAACTAAAAATAGATGAAAAAAATTAAGTGATAAAGGTCATAGAAATTTTACCTTAGTTCTTGCCTCCCATTGAATTCTCTACCCCCAACACTTATTGTTTCTTTAATTTGGAATAAAATTGAAGCAAAAAAGAACTAATATATATGTGTATTTATATATATATATATATATATAGAGAGAGAGAGAGAGGGGGGGGGGAGTTGGCATCCTTATAACATCTTTAAGAGATGTTAACATGGCAAAAGATGTTAGCATACAAGTTGAAAGTGGTTGGTCAAGTAGATTAGAAACATTTTTGTTAATGATTGGTGTAGCATATACGGTTTTGTACTTTTATTCATTAAAAATACACTTTTAAGCTTTTTTTTTTTTTTACTATTTCCAAACTAATTATCATCTACAAATTTGTAATCCAGGACAATGATCGATTAGGCATTTTTTTTTTTTGGTAATTGAAGTACGTTTCACTGGTGAAGATGATTTGTTTACATAGACTGAATCATCAAGAACAAAGACTGGACTTGGATATATTTGAAATAATAATTTTCAGACCATGGAAGTTCTCCTACCAAAACAGATCAATAAAAGACTACACCAACATTAAATTTTCTAAACAAACAGGCAATCCTTTAACCAATATCTAATGAACGACACGTATATCATATCATCAATCTATCATAAAACGGCTAAAAATTAATCAACTAATAAAAGCTATAGAGCCTAATTTCACGTAATTATCATGATTAAAATTGAAAACAAAAATGATTCCGTTGAATGATATAAAAAAAGTACTCTGGTTAGCTTGACTTTAACTCTAGGAAGACTTCAGTCACTATATTTTAAAGTTTTAAAACTCATACAAGTTTAGTTGAAATAAGATTATTCATTGTGGTAACATAAATTATTATCTTTTATCGTCATTATATGAAATTTGTTCAAAAATATTGTTATTCTGTGTGTTTATTTAGTTTTGGTGAGTTCCATTTTCATATAAAAATTAATTATCTTTTAGGGGCATTTAGGGAAGAAAAGTTATAAAATTTAATAACTTGTAAAGAAACTCTTGATATGCTATTTTAACTTTAAACATATTTTTCTATGCTTCCTGCTTTATAATGCAGTATAGATATGCTTGAGTAGTTATATTACATGTACAATTTCAATGAATGGATAATATTGCCCTCATTGTTTTTCTCTGATTCTTTACAATCAACTCTTTTTTGAGTGTTGTCCCAATAATTGAAGTACGCATGCCTCCAAAAAGCCAAAAGCCTCCAATAAGAAAACAAAAAAATAATATAATATTTCTTAATTATTGTACTTTTTAATTACATACTTGCATAAAAAAAAAAATTCAATAGTTACATATTTCCACTAAAAACTTCTTTTAAATAATTTCCATTTAGATTTAACTCTAAGTAAATAATCATTTTTCTAGTTTATCAATGTACTTTTGTACTCGTGATTCATGAACCAATATATTATAGGATGGTTAGTGTTATATCACTAATCTTGATCTTTATTAATTTACTTTTGTACTCATGATTCATGAACCAATATACATATCACTAATCTTGATCTTAGATGATATTTCCACTGACAATATGCTTCTTAATCAAAATATAATAAGATAAAAACGACGATGTTGAGGCCACTATAAAATAAAAAGTTTGTTCGGCCAGATGATAAATGAGCTTGTGTAGCTAAACTACTAACGAAGGTGTTGCAATTTTTCAAAAAAAAAATATGAACCTATACATAACTCTTTTTTTATTATTATCAGAGTTAAAAAGTATTGCATAATTTATAATTTGAATATAGTTTGTTACCTGTTTACCTAACTTCTTTTTTTTTTCATGAAATGAAATAGTTGGACTTCTTTAAAAAAAAAAAAAAGAGTTAATAGCCATTTTGCCTGCAATTTAAAATTTTAGGGTTTACAACCCTTTAAAAGAGGGAAGATGATGAGGAGAATTTATAATTGATTATAATAATCATATAGGAAAGGTCAAAATTTTCCCTCATTTAATTATGCAAAATGACAAAACTGTCCCTCACTTAACGACACTTTCTAACCCAGTTAGTGAAATGGACGGAAATGGCACTAAAATCCAAACGTCAGGTGTCCAGTTGAAAAAAAAAAAACCTTTTTTTGGACTGAACTACTGAAGCAGTAAACCGGACCAAACATCAGGGACAAAAATGACAGTTACTCAAAAAAAATGTAGTCATATGAAATTTATTAGATTTATGATTTTTAAAAAAACTTAGTAACCCTCCTTTAATATTTGTACAAATTAAAGATTTTTTTTTTTTTTTGAAAAGTGAACTTCATTAGAAACACGCACAACCGGTCCTCAAAACAAGGACCGGAGGCCGGAGATTACAACATATATGTCGGATTTATCCGCCAATCTTTCCAAACAATCTTTTTAAACCTGGACCTAGATCTGAGCCATAAAAAGGAAAAGGACTTGATTTTAGCCACAATGATATCAACTCTAACTTCTTTGTCTTGAAATAGCTTCTCGTTCCTTGCGTTCCAAATCACCCACATCGTAACCATGATAATACTTTGGATAATTTGTCTCCTAAACTTGTTTTGGCGGCCTGTAGGAAGCTTTAACAAATCTTGGATATCAAAAGCATAAATCGGGGCTACCTTGCACCAAGACCCGATGGCCATCCACACCCCAAACGACACACCACACCCCGTATATAAGTGAGTAGACGTCTCGTCATCCGCTTCACAGAAAGCACAAGAAACATCCTGGATGTTGATACGTCTACGTTGAAGGGCTACCCGGGTCGGTATACGGTCCATTTCAAGTCTCCAAACAAAAATCTTTACCTTAAGAGGAACCCAAGGTATCCATTTCATAGAAAATTGGCGTTGTTGTACTCGATCACGAATCAAATTTTTTTTAACTTCAGCAACCATAAATCTGTTATCATTACTAGTAGCCCATCTCCATTGGTCCTTATCTTGACTTAACACAGTGTTGATAAGATATGAATTAAGTTGTTGAGCTTGAATTAATTCATTATCACACAACGTTCTTGTCCACTGCATATTGAAGGCTTGAACATCCTCGTCCCAGAATTGATTAATGGCTGCAAATTTGTTAGCAGAGACACGAAACAGTTCAGGGAATTTCTCTTTCAGCGTGACAGAACCTTGCCACCTATCGAGCCACAGCCGGATATCATTACCGTTGCCAACCACGCCTTCAAAGTATGAATTTAAAGGAGCCGCTTGGATAGCAACTTTATTTAACCATGAAACCATGTTCTTCCAACCACCAGAAGTACTACGATTCATTGGTAGAACATCCCAAGCTCTATTGTTACCATGACAGTGATCAATAACTTTTCGCCATAAAAGAGCGTCTTCAACTTTGTACCTCCACGCCCATTTAATCAATAAGGCCAAGTTCACCTCCGATAGCTTCGAAACGCCCAATCCACCCGCCTTTGTAGGGGTGGTGACCACATCCCAACCTACCCAATGTATTTTTCTAATAGTATCGTCGCCCGCCCATAAAAAAACGTTTCATGACTTTTTCAATTTCTTCTATAACCTTCACCGGGGCCTTATAAAGGGAAAAATAATAAATGGGCAAGCTAGATAGAACCGACTTGATTAGAATGAGGCGACCGCCAATAGCAAGAGTTTTGGCCTTCCATAGTTTTAACTGAGACTTGCATTTATTTATAACCGAATCCCAACTTTTAACACGATTCATGTTGCCACCCACCTTAATACCGAGATAATCGAACGGAACACTCCCAGCTTTGCATCTGCACACTACAGAAAAATCAAAAATCTCTTGTTCTGAACAATTGACGCCATAGATATTAGACTTGTGTAAGTTAATCTTCAACCCAGAACAAAGGTGGAACACTCTAAGGATGCGAATCAAATTATTAAAATTGCATAAAGACCATTTCCCCACTATGAGAGCATCATCCGCATAAAGTAAATGCGAAACACAAAGGCCCTCATTCCCAAGACGTAAGCCTTCAAACTCTCCAATATCCTCGGCCTTATTGATAAGGCATGAGAAGGCTTCCATGACTACCAAGAAGAGAAAAGGGGATAAAGGATCTCCTTGTCTCAAGCCTTTCTCACATTGAAACATATAAGTAGGGGATCCGTTAACCAAAATAGACGACCTGGCGGACTTTAAAACTCCTTCAACCCACATACACCATCTAGCCGGGAAACCCATTTGATTAAGAATAGAAAGTAGAAACTCCCAATGTACATTATCATAGGCCTTTTGGAAATCAATCTTGAATAAAAAGGCCTTTTCACTTCTACGTTTCAGCCAAGCAATGAGCTCATTAATTACAAGTGGCCCATCAAGAATAAACCTATCCGAAAGAAATCCACTCTGGTTCTCAGAAATTATCAACTTCATCACCTTTTTGATTATGTTAGCCAGAATCTTTGAGATCACTTTGGAAAGAATACCAATCAACGTAATCGGCCTGTAGTCTTTAAGATCAACTGGGTTCTTAATCTTTGGTATAAGTGTAATGAAATCCGCACTATAACCATGATTAATGTGCCCCGAATTATAAAAATCTGCCATTAAGTTGACGAAGTCGTCTTCAAAGAACGTCCAGAAATGTTTGAGAAAAGAGAAATTAAACCCATCTGGACCCGGAGCTTTATCACTGCCACATTCAAAGACCGCCTTTTTTTATTTCTTCTCTAGAAAAACTGGCCACCAAATCACTTTTAGCACTCTCGGTTAGCTTCTTCAGGTTATCGCATAATAGAGGAGGCCTGCAAAAATGTTTAGAAGAAAACATATCTCGAAAAAACTGAAATATATACTTTTTGACAAGAGAAGGCTTTGTAACCCAATCCCCATTAACCATAATACCCGGTATGTGGTTTTTGGCCTTGCGACCATTAACCACACAATGGAAAAAACCCGAGTTTTCATCTCCATTTATCGCCCATTGGATCCTCGACTTTTGTTTGATGTCAAGGGCCCTACGGTGATCGATTAATCCCACTGATGCTTTTAATTTTTCATAAATCCATAAGTCATCATCTTCTAAATCATGCTCCTCCATTCTTGTTTCCAAAGTGTTAATCTCTTGTTGCATAGTAACAAGTTGTTTGCCTTCCTTGTCATACATATCTTTGCGCCACACCTTCAAAGCCTCACGAACAGCTTTGAACTTGGTCGAAATAATATCATCCGGCCTACCCGAATAGTCGCCCTTATCAAGAATATCCACGATAATGGCTTCACAACCATCTCTATCCAACCACGAGTTATACCAACGAAACGGCTTAGGCCCAAAATTCGAATCCACAATAGATAAAAGCAAAGAGCAGTGATCCGATTTTTCTTTCGGTAAGACGCGGCCAACGGCTTGAGGCCATCTATTAAGAAAATTATGACAAACGCGGATTCGATCTATTTTGCTGAATTTAAACCCTTGCTCGCTATCCACCATATAAGTAAATCTATTCCCTCGCATCTTGTATTCTTTGAGACCCAAGGAATCAATAAAAAAAAATTAAAATCAGCTGCACTAACCGGGTTGAACAAGGAGTTTTTACGATCCTCAGGGAATCGCACAGCATTAAAATCTCCGAGAAACATCCAAAGCCCAGAATACTGCTGAAAAATATCCGTCAATTGTTCCCATAATCTCCTCTTACGAACAACATTTTGTGGCCCATAAACGTTAACTACATTTAAAGGTGTATTGTCCGATACTAAAAAACCTCCCGTGAGCAGAAAATTTGGACTAGAAACCGAAAAAGTCTTAGAAAAGACTTTGTCATCCCAAACATTCATAAGACCACCCGATCTCCCATCTGCATCAACAATATCATACCCAAAACCCGCACCACCCCAAATGCGACTAAAATCAAAAGACAGAGACGAAGACATCTGAGTCTCTTGTAAAACCAGAAACGACACTTCATGTTTACACTTCAACCCTTTAACCCATCCGACTTTCCTTTCCGCCCCTAACCCTTTAACATTAATCGAGAGAAAATTCATGGATTACCTTTCTGTGAGCCTTCTTCCAAAACAGCTTCACGCACCATATTATCGAATCTACTCAAATCGGCTCCCAATTTTCTTCCGAGTTCCGTGGTACTGTTTATCTCTTCGTCCACTACCCGGTTGGCCGCCAATTCTTCCACGTTGGTACTTCGTTGTGGCTGGGAATTTAGATCCAATTGCTCGCGAGCAATCCTTCCCTGGTCCTCAATAACGATATCGTCCAACATACTATTACCTTGAGAGTTATCGAGGTTTTCCTCATTGTTACAGTTAACCTCAGCCCCGGTTATTCCCAACAAGGCATTCAAGCCAAACAGATCCATACCCACTGGGTCATAGTCAAGTCTTGGTCTCTTTAAGTTAGTGGGCCTTTCATCAACCGAAATCAACTTAGGTTTGCCTATCTTGGATTTATTCTTTTTGGGCTTGGGGTTCTCCTTTCTAGTCACACGCCCACGTATGTTTTCTCAGTCACGTTTTGGGCCTCCTTAGGCATATTATTATCATCAATATTCTTGTTGACAAAGTCATCCCAAGAAGGAAATTCCATTTGAATTCTGGTCAACCCATCATTATTACGTAATGATTGGGTGAGGTTGTCAACATTAATATGATTGGAAGTTTCCTTATCATTCTCCTGACTAGTATCCCTAGAATTATGGCCCGCATTAATGCCCGCATTAATTACTTCCATCGGAACCGGTTCGAGACCGTCGTCCGTTACCGGAACTGGTTCTTCGACAGCCTGGGTTGCATCCGTATCAACTATCGTAACATCTTCGTTGGACAAAAAATCCGGTAACCATTGGCCGATTTCCTCCATAACCCAAATACGGAACTTGCGACGTCTCCAAACTAACGTAACTTCCTCATTGATCCGTCTCCCATCCCCAACTAATACCGCAAGATACTCAAAGGACAAATCCTTGTCATGTTGTTTAACATCGGCCTTGTGAATGACTTTCCCGTACCTAGAGCCCAATGTGTTCAAGGTATCGTTACATAGTAAATTTAAAGGAATACCTTGAATTTTAAGCCACGCCACCCGTTCGAATGGAAAAGATTGGCCTTTCCAGACCACAACGGATTGAATGAACGCAGTTTGAGATAAAAGCTTGATTCGGAGAACTTCAGCTTCTTCGGCAGAATTGCATGTAACAAGGACGGATAGGCCTCCCAGATATTGAATTGAAAACAAACTGGCACATCCTTCTTTCAAATTTCTGGGGAGTTTTTTAAGTCCCTCGATGTCAAAAACATTAATGACTAAAGCTTTATCATGAGCATGATCAAACTCGTTAACCAAATCAGGTACCGTAATCATTATTTCTTCTTTCTTCTCCTCTCTAACTCCCGTAAGCATCTCCTTAAACGAAAACCCGGATGATGAGCCATTTACCATGGAGTTACCAGCTGGTTCCGTATTCTGATGAACTTCCTTTCCTTTATTCGAAGAGTCTTCTCTAGCCGTACCCGATCTCGTCTGTTTCATCTCTCCTCCTGTAAACCTTGCTATATTTGCTCTAAGTTTATATGATCCCATCCATAAGTTTTGCATGTGTTCATCCAGATCGTTGCCATTCCTGTAAGGTTTGATAGTAACGAAACCAAACCTTCTTCCCGTCTTATCTCTTTTTCTAGCAATGTAAATCTTTGATATCTCCCCGTACTCCTGGATTAAGCGTTCTAAATCAGCACCACTACAACCATCGGGTAGGTTTGTAATGTAATATTTGTCTCCTTCTTCGGTGGAAAGATGAGTTTTGGCCGGAAGTGCTCCGGGTCTTCTGTCGCCCATGCCGTTTGTCCAAATTAAAGATCATGACAAAATTCAAACCAAAAAAATCATTACTATTATTTTCCGTACATTTAGGGATGTTTATTTCTATAAATCGAACTCAACCACAAAAATCATTAGCGTCTACTTTTATAAAAAAAAAAAAAACAAAGACAATACTACATGTGGCACACCCCAACCCGGCTAGGGCTGACGTGTCACTCTTACAGATATCAAAACAAAAACCAATCCATAACGTTAAAACATAATTACCATTTATTATGATGTAGAAATAAATTAATGAATATTGCTTGTTCAACTTCTTTTAACACTCTTCACTGATTCCCCAATATCCCATATTACCTGCGAAACAAATAAGACAACACAACAAAAGAAAATACGGCTGAGCCAAAAATTGCCCAGTAACGGAGGAATCAACAGTACAAGTAAATTCAACGCAGCGGAAAAGCAAGACATAATAGAACTAAGACCGAAGTGAACATACGAAAGGGTTACGAAAACCAAATGAATTATATTTCAAACTTGAAATCAAAATGTTATATCGATACGATGGATGAACAAAACCCAAGGCAAAACCTGATACTTGACCGAAACATAACTAGACACATACCGAAGCATATAAGAACGATATCAGAAACGTGTCAGAACAAATACATACATCAAACTACGTGACTATTCATATAAATAAAGTAAGTCACGTCAAACGGAAGCACCCACGAGCCTAAACAAACTTACAAACTGGTACATAGCTAGCTAGTCTATGCACCTATGAGACGGTGAGCGTGGCGTACACCCATTATTCCAATCTCCACAAAACATAAACATATAACAGAAGTCAGAATCAGATCTAGGATATATCCATACGCCTCTAAGGGACCATGTTAAAGACGCCGTGATTTTGATTACGCACTGTCACGGAAAGTGTTCATGTCGTTGACGCCCCCAACGACAAGTCAAAACAAACTGCTCGGGTGACAGAGTACAAAAGCTAAGGCCATGTAAATAATTACATGCAAACTAAAAATGACACTAACCGGAACATGCAACCATGAGTACAAGTCGGAGGTATGGCATGTTATGATACACTAACAACAAATTGACAAATACACACCGACCCAAATACGAACCGATGATACTTGTAAACCGATGACAAACAGACTCTATGTATAAACGTAAGTCCGTACTACAAAGTAACGGATATGAATTTTATACTATGATGATACGACTAACGACCCCGTACACATGGAAGGAAACAAAGTTCTACTATGATTGAAATAAAACAGAATCCGTACCTTAGGTTTAGCGAATCAAAGCAACAGCTACAATCAATATGTTGGAAACTAATCCTTCTCAACGATCACAAACCTACGTGTACGTTACCGTTTTATCAGGTATATTCATGTCTTACGTACTCACAACCCTTTTAAATTATTGATGATTTAAACATCTTGAATGTTTAATTATTGAAAGAAAACTCAAAATACTTACATAGCTTCTAAAAAAAATAGGAAGCACGTTTCGGTTGAGTGGTTTCATCCTTTAAAGAATAAATACTTGTTAAGTATATTTAAAATTAAATACTGTAAGTTTACTAACATACAATCGGAACTAACAAAAAAATATAAACATGTCTGAACTTTTAAAATCATTAACTCTTGTGTCCATATCAAATGTTATTTTACTAATTAATATTTTAAATTTGATAGTGGTAATTATAGTTAGTCATAAACATTAATATTATATCTTATATCTACATGGTCATGAAATATACATATACATATATAATAGATGTAAGTAAGTTGACAACCAGGTTCATGTTTCATCTCCTTCATTAAAATCTCCGGTAGCCGGATACGATAGTTATTTAAAGCAAAACTAAAGGCTAGCATTAGTACCATGTGATCCCCAAAAGCAAGGTTGATCGATGCGATGCGGAGTAACTGGAGTTGCTTTACGGTGGCCCGTTAATGGCTAGTTTTGGCTCAGATCGGAGTACGAACGGGTCTGCTCGGGATTCCACCAAGTGACTCGAACTTAGGCGAACAACAGAAAACGAACGTCATGGTATAGAGTCATCAAGCTTCCCTTACGGTGGTGCGTCGGTGTTGATCCCACAGAACCATAGAGGTCGTACAAAACGATGTGAGAGTTGTGAGGTTTATAATAAGCATTGGTTAGATTTAAATAGTGTTGATTGTGATTAAACGATAACTCAAAATCCCGGTTACATCGTGAGTTTGTTGTGGAATAAGCAAGTGATTTGTTAAGAAAGACTATCTCATCTTTTTAATTTGATTTGAATTGGTTTCATGCGCAGAGATTTTGGTGTGGTGGTTGGCCTACAGAGCTTTGGCAATTAGATTGGATAGTGTTTAGTTACCATGGTCATATACTACATGTATTTGAATTTTTTTTTTTTTTTGTACGTAACTCATATAAATATGCACATTTCTTATTTAACCAACAACCAATTATTAATTCAATTTATACCTTTAATAATTTAACTATATTTGAACTTAAAAATTTCGGATGCTACAACATGTGTGGTCACTACGTGTTACAGGTGGTTTTGCATCTAGACATGTTTTGCTAGAGTTGGTCACTACATGTATTAATGTTCGGGTGTGTGATCATCTTGACACACGTCACTTATGTTGCGCGATGGCGATTGCGGTGACGATTATGCTACCAAACTACATTACTAGCCACACACTTGTTAAGAAAATATGGATCGGTACTATACAATCCATGTGATATATAACACATATGATGTTAGATGGCTGGCTTTATATAGATGGATGTATATTCTTTACCTTTTAAATGGTTCAAACATAACATGTTTCTGACACATTTCTTCATAACCACGTGAGCTTTATGTGGATCTCATTGATGATAGCCAATTATATTATAAGACTATCCGGAGTGGGAGGGGGAAAGAGGGGGATGAAGCGTCATGTGACACTTGTGGGACCCATGTGGGAGGGAAAAAAATTGTGGGAGTGGAAGGGGGGAAGAGGGGGGGGGGGAGGAGGAAATAATATTATATTGTGTTAAAGTTAAAAAAAAAAACCTGACCAATCAGATCATGCCACGTCACCCACCAAAAATGCCCCATGCCGGTGACCTCCCCCCCCCCTCCCGCCCCCCTCCACGCCATACCGGCGGCGGTGTCCCCCCCCCCCTCCCGCCCCTCTCCCGCCCCCACTCCGGATAGCCTAAATGTTGATTTTCTTATAACAAAACCTTAACTTGATACAGTTAAGGATGTCAATCAAGATTTTTAATCAAGTAATCATATATTAACATTAAAATGCCGATAATAATGGATTAACTTGCTTTTATAAGGACATCATTGCAATTACAACTAATAGATAGTATCCCCTTTATAAGTAAATATGCCATTACTTCTTTGATTATGCTCTATAAAGATTATTAGTTCTACGTTCTAACCACTTTCTTCAACTTTAGTTTTCTTTAATCTACTACCACTTTTGCTTGCAAATGTGTGATTGTGTGGTGATATTGTAAATAGGGATGTGATAAATTAAAAGGTTGGAAAAAGTTCGGGAAATTAATGAAAAGTATTCTTCTATGATTATGATTTTATAGTCAAAACCAAGCTTTACATAATTACATTGGAAATTGTTTATGTGTAGCATAATGAATTTTCTAACTAAACTATGTGTTTGACATTGATTTTGGTGATAGCTTATTTCCTTATTGGTTTTTTCAAAAAGCCAATAAGTTATATCAAACTAATTGTACTTTATATTAGGTCGTTGTATGTTTGTTGTGTATGTGTGCGTGATTGTTTATTGTTTGAACATGTTTGTGTGTTCGGATGGGCATGTTCTTGTTAGTATTTACGATAAGTAAGAAACATACATGCTTATTGCAAACATATGTTTAGATCAACTATGTTAAATACATTTTGTTCATTATACAAAATGGCAAAGAAGATCACATATTGACAACTTGTTTTCAAGTATAAAAGCATAATCAGAGAACTATTTTGGATCCTTTTAATAAAAATTATATTTACTTGTTGTAACCAAACTATCTTTTTTTAACAACAAATGTTACTTCCAGTCTATTTTACACCAATTATCAAACACTACTTCTTTTGCACAATTTTAAATACGGGAGACTTCTCTTTAAGAGGTATGTGTCTACACCAAGTGAGATAGTCTCACATTGGCTATTACTTGGCTGTTACTAAACTATTTAGTGTGGATTGTGATAGTCAACATGTTTTGTTACATTTGTGTGAAGTTAAATGTTTAAAATATATATTGTATAATATGCATTTTCATGAGCAATTTGATCATTTACATTTTCATTGTGACAAAACTTAACATACTTCTACAACATCATTTCAATTAATAGCAACTAATTTACTATAAAGTTCTATAAGTATGTCCTTGTAAGCATTATACTTGTCCTTGTAACTATTATGCTTGTTAATAATACTAGTAGGAATGCCCGCGCGTTGCGGCGGGTGCATCTGTATTGCCCCTTGTGCATTGTGTTTGTTGGTTATTCGTTATGTTAAAGTAGAAAACAACGATGTATAAAATATATGTTATCAAAAAGTGAAACTCACAAGTATATCTTCTTAATATTTTAAATGGGTACATCACAATAGGTCGTACTATTCCTTACAACACCCTTAGATTGGCCCACGTCCTTCGGTGGGACCCTTTTATGTATCTCGAAGGCAGATAAGTATGCCATCGTAGAGCGGTACTTAGCGTAGTGAAGTGGCGTTGTATCTCTTAATGACCATAAGATTATAGTAGAAGTGATGTAATTACTAAAATGCAGTTTGTCGTGTGCAACATATTTCTATTATTTTAGGGCACCCGCGAGATGCAGCGGAGTCAATGATTTACATAGATACTCTCGTTTTATGTTAGTTTGACAAGCGTGGTAACAAATATATTGGACCAAACAAATTAGTAATCCATATAGTTAAAACTACCAAATCGACTGATAAGAACTTGTCTTCTTTTGGATATGTAAACAATTGGTGACTTCGTGAGATCAGAAACTTAAATTCTATTCCTAGAAGCTTATAGTAGCGGAGAAAACAAAAAACCATCGAGGAAGATGATGACGTTGCTCATGAAGTATCTCTACCATATTTGCTTGTATAAAAGTCAAGCCTACATATATCGCTCACTTTAATGGGTTGAAACGTGTCATGGGTTGGGTGTGTTGGCAAACTTCAAGCCTACATATGCATTTGTGTGCAGAAGTGTCACATCATACCATCCTGCAGCCACATAAATTTAAAAAAAAGATATAAATACATAATATATGATGTAATTTATTTACTATAAACATTGAAAGATATGTAAGTTATGTATGTGAAGGGTCACCACATTATTTATGTACTAAATACATGACAACTATTTATAAGACTTAATTTTCAAAAAAAAAAAAAAAAAAAAAACTATTTATAAGACTTTAACATTGATACAAACATAATAAAGACATGGAGGTTATGAATGTAAAGAGTCACCACATTATGATACCAAAATTTACCAAAGTGTTACCATGTCCATACTATATCAATGTTACCAAGGACGCTAGCTAGGCGTATGATTTATTACTACTACGATTGGAAAACCATTACTAGACTGTTACCAATGTTCGGCCCGAGTGTGTTCAGCAATGTTACCAATGTTACCAGTTCGTGTCACACCCTCAAACTCCACATGCAGGGTTTTACCGCGGGGCGCGTGACACACCAGGATCCAAGTCAACGGTCACAATAAACGACATCTATATGATATGAAAACAACGTAAATAACCCATTAAGTTTCAAAATCTATCTATCGCTTGCGGAAGCGTAAAAACCGTATTACAACCCAAAAGTAAAACATGAAACTCTATTAATACACAAAATGAAATGCAAATGGATCCTAGACGCCATGAGACTCCGTGCGCCTAACTCAATGCTGCTACCTTAGCGACCTGAGAAAACATGCCAAAAAGACGTCAACATATAATGCTGGTGAGTTCACAGGTTTTAAGTTTACAAAGCGTTTCAAGCGTAAAGAGTTTCATCTCAAAAGTACCAAGTATGCAAAACCTTTAAATACATAACAAACGTTTCCTTACTACTACGACTGTGTTGCCGAAACCATTACTGACAAGCGTTGTGTGTGTTGCTGCCCGTGTTTGAGTTGCCAAAAATAGAGACAATATGCACCCGCCGGGCTCCCAGCCGTCGGGTGGGGTTCGTCAAGCCCAATAGATCTATCCACATTTCCCCCGTTGTGCCCGCACATTCATGGTTTCAATAGGGACTTAGCGTTGCGTTTCGTCGTATAGTAATTTAAAACAAGCGTTGCGTTTCATAAGCGTTGCGTTTCAAAAGTGTAGCGTTTCATAAGCGTTGCGTTTCAAAAGTGTTGCGTTTCATAAACATTGCGTTTCAAGAGTGTTGCGTTTCATAAACACAACGTTGTATTTGTTAAAAACCGTGTGGCATGCTTCTCCCCCGAGAAAAAGTGTATAAAAGAGGGCCGTGAAACTCACCTTAGAGTGCGCCTTCAGATACTTAGAATTCCAACACGTGTGTGATGACCCAACTTAGTGACACCTATCAATGAGTTTTACATAAGTGTGATGACTACTAACCCGAAGGCTAATCAGTCCCCAAGTTGTCCAGACCGTGACCGTGTATGTTGAAAACATGTTTAAACGTTAAACCGACCAAACCAGACAATACCCGGCATCCATTGGTGACCCGACGTCCCACGTGTTAGCCACATACAAGATATCATGCAACTTATGCAATTAAACACTTAGCATGCGCAAACATTCACCCTATCTAGCATAACGCCCAATTAACGCACAAACAAGTCCGAACACGTGTTACCAAGTCATTGGACATGTCCCGGGGTTCCTAACATGTTCCTAGGCGTCAATGTGACACCCGGCAAACTCAGGTTAGTAACGTTGACTAAACTAGTAAGTCTACCTTAGCGAGTCATGCATATTACGTCCTTAACGGGGTCAGTCGAGTCGGTATGATGATTCTGGGAATCATCGGGAGTCGTTATGATGATCCGCGGGGTCATCGGGAGTCGGTCCATAACTATGGGTACAAGGATCGGCGATTCGTGGAATCGCCGGGTCTAACGCACACACGAGTCTCGAGCCCCGGGAATTGGTGAACGGATGTAAACGTGTTAGTTATCATGCATTATATGTTTGAAATCATTATGTGACTTATCGGTATGTGAATACGTGTTTAAGCGCCAAAAACCCATTCCAGCACCTTATAGGCGATTAGGAGCCTGGGGGACTCCTAATCGCGTGAACAGTAAGCGATTACAAGGGAGTGGGGCGAGTAGGAGGCCTAATCGCATGAACAGTGGCGATTAGGGTCCCTACTCGCGAGTAGGAGGCTAATCGCGTGAACAAAGAGGCGATTAGGCCCCTAATCGCCTGATCTGGGCTGCTAATCGCATGAACAGCAGGGTCCGGGTCAAAACACCTATAAATAGAACCCTTAACTCCCCAAACACCTCTAGAACAACCCTAGCTGCTCCCAAACCACCCACACACCTTGAAACACCTCTGGAACTCATTTTGCTACAAAAATAACCATCCCCAAGCTTACACACCTTTCTTTAGCAAAACCCAAGGTGTGTTCTTCATCCCTAACCTTTGTAAAGTTGTTATTTTGAGTTCCCCAAAGTTCCAGACCTTGTTTTACCAAAATGTGTCTTTAAAAACCTTTCAAAAGAGTCCTAAACCAAGTCTACACCTTAATGCTTGTTATATGTGAAGTTTATATGCATATGTTGGTCTTCTTGGTGATTTTAACATGATTGTTTCCAAGATATGATTGTACTTCTGCTATGTAGAGATCATTAGGAAGGTTGTCTTAGAATTTTAGCCATTATTGTGGTGTTTTGAAGAAAATGCATATTTTGACCCATTTGTATGTTCTTGAGGGTTTAGGATGATTATGGTATGATTGTTGATGCAATGTTGTTAGGATTCATACTAGGAAGATGTTAGATCAGAGGTTTGATGATTTACATGGTTGTAGAGTTTGAAATCTGATTATTTCCATTTAAGGAAAGATAAGGTTGGTTGGTGAAACCTAGTACTTTGCCATTTTAGGAAATAATTGCTTAGAACATGATAGATCAGTGATATGTTGGGGGTTTTTGCTTGAAATGGGTTGGTAAATGATTTAGGTTTGATATTGGGTGTCGTTGCATGTTTCGGATCTGATTTGGAGGGTTAAACGCGCGAAAATACGTTACACAGCAGCTGCAGGCGATTAGGAATCCTAATCGCCTGAGCTGGGGGCGATTATGCAGACTTATAGGCGATTGGGACCCTACTCGCCTGATACATCAGGCGATTAGGCCTCTAATCGCCTGTAGGCTGATGCCTACTCACGTGTGACCTTCCTAATCGCATGTACTGCTGTCGTGAACGCGTTTTGACATCCCGGAACACGATTTGACACCTAGGAACATGCTAGGAACCCCGGATACACCCAATGACTCAGTAAGACGTATTCGGACCTGATTATGCGTTAAACGGATATTATGCTAGACTAGGTGAATTATTGCGCGTACTAAGTGTTTAATTGCATATGTTGCATGATGTCTTGTACTTATCTAATACGTGGAATGTCGGGTCACCAATGGGATGTCGGGTCTTGTCTGGCACGGTCGGTTTAACAGTTAAAGGTGTTTTCAAACGTTATGGTCACGGTCTGGACATTCGGGGACTAGTTAACCCACGGGTTATTAGTCCAGGTACTTATACACATCTTATGATAGGTCGCCGCTATTTGGGGCTATCATAGCTTAACTTCTTAACTGTTTTCAAGTAACGCAAACCGAGGTGAGTTTCACAGCCCCACTTTTACTGTTTGGCTTTCGGGGGAGAAACATGCTTTGTACGAACAATTTAAAGGACAGGTTATACTATGGGCACTTTATGTACTATACGGTCTTTATGGAAAGTCCCAGGGGGAAACCATGAATGTGCGGGAATGCACAACGAGGGAAATGTGGATAGATCTATTGTGGCCTCACAAGCCCCACCCGACGGCCGGGGGCCGGGCGGGTGCATATTGTCTCTACCTATCGGGTTACCGAGGCATCGGTAGCCCAGTCATCTGGGCTGGTCTCTCTATTGGTTCATGTTCAGTAATGGTTCCCAACCGTAGTAGTGAGATCACTTAACGTCTAGCTAACGTTCTTATGACATAGTATAACGGGAATGATCTTTGTGAACTTGTGACAACTCTTTTATAAAAGAAAACCTGTGAACTCACCAGCATTATATGTTGACATTTTTGGCATGTTTTCTCAGGTCGCTAAGGTAGCAGTTATCGGACTAGGCGCACGGAGTCATGCACAGCGTCTAACATTTTGAAGCATATTAAACAATGTTTTTGTAAACAATGATATGTCTTTTGGTTGTAAACAAGAATGCTTCCGCTGCTGGTTTACAGCTCAAAGCGTGATCTTTTGGTTTTAAATATAATTATGAATGCATGTTTGTTGTATGTTTATTGTGATCGTTGACTGAGATCCTGGTGTGTCACGCGCCTCGCGGTAAAACCCCGCACGTGGAATTTGAGGGTGTGACAAATTGGTATCAGAGCCAACGATTATAGTGAACTAGGACTGCATGTAGAGTCTAGTCTATAACTGAGTCGCACACACTAGACGGTCACAATTAGTCGAGTCTTAGCAAGCGGGTAACAATATGACTTCTCGGGGTGTCGGTGTCATTATCTTCTACGCTACATCATCTGTTTGCTCTTTATCATTCTATTTCTTGATTCCTCATTACTATGATTCGGTGGCGAACGATATACAATTGAACTTTCTTGACGGCGGTGTACATTGGGGTAGCTTCGGCGTACTCTTGAGATCTGTCCAAGGATTTGGACATCTCCCCTCTATGCCCTAATGGACACGCTCGTTCTTATGCATATTACCTTGTACTTATACTTATGATAATACCATGATTGGGCGCTAGTGTTCGGTGACCTGAACTTCAAACTTAAAGCGCGCCTGGAGGGCCATGTGGAACAGTTTATCATGTCTGGTGCACACGAGATCATAAACTGTGATGCATGGGATCCCTGGCGGGCTTTGGGCTTGAACGGATGGACCCAAGCTGGGCTCGGTCTAGTTTCTTGAAATTCTTAATTGGGTTATACCACGGGCAAGCCTGAGTCTTTTGTTTCATGTTGTGACAGAAGATGTCAGGAGCTCGTGGAGGTCGCAGAGGCGGCCGTGCTGGCGGCCGTGGTGGTGGCCGCGGTGGTGGCCGTGGGAACATTAATATGACCCAGGCGGAGTTGGATAACCTGATGCAGCAGCATGTGAATATTGCTTTGGCTGCGTTCCAAGCCGCTCATAACGCGATGGGTGGTACGTCAGTTCTCACCTATTCTGACTTGTTTTGGGGTACTGTATCTTTTCTTGATTTTCTTCGATGTGTCTGTCCCAGGTGGTGCTGTCAATCCCCCTCCACCTGGTTGCTCTTACAAGAAGTTTATGGATTGTAAGCCCCACACTTATAGTGGAGCTGAAGGGGCAGTAGGACTGCTCCGCTGGTTAGAGAAGATTGAGTCGGTTTTCTTGATGTGTAATTGCCCGGAAGGCGACCGGGTGAAGTATGCTTCTGCGACCCTTGAGGGTCAAGCCCTGACTTGGTGGAACTCCACCACCCAGACCCTGGGTATTGGGGAGGCTAACGCCATGCCCTGGGCAGAGTTTACTCAGCTGCTGAAAAAGGAATACTGCCCGAGGGATGAGATCCAGAAGCTCGAGCATGAGGTCTGGAATCATAAGATGGTGGGTTCTGAGATTGAAGCTTACACTGCTAGGCATAATGAGTTGGCGGTGTTGTGCCCTGATCTGCACACACCGGAATATCGAAGGATTGAGCATTATATTGGCGGGTTGGTACCGGAGATTGCGGGATTAGTAGCTGCGGGTAATTTCACTG
The DNA here is from genome assembly GCA_030844895.1 of Ambrosia x helenae. Classification (NCBI taxonomy): domain Eukaryota; kingdom Viridiplantae; phylum Streptophyta; class Magnoliopsida; order Asterales; family Asteraceae; genus Ambrosia; species Ambrosia x helenae. The sequence continues at coordinate 34,917,859 of CM061232.1, forward strand.
TTTATGCTGAGGTGGTTCGGTCTGCTCATAGGCTGACCAACATGAAGGTGGCTGAAGGGGTCTTGCCTCCTCGAGGCGTTACTGTAAAGGCTCCTGAGACTAACAAACGGAAGTGGGAAGCCGTGGGGAAAGGCTCGAGTTCGGCTCAGCCTCAGCAGGTGAGGAAGTCCGATGTTGGGGGATCGTCGACTGAGCAGAAACCGGGGGGTTATACTGGGAAGCTGCCAAAGTGTGACCGGTGTGGATTCCACCACAACGGTCGTTGTGAGGACCGGAAACCGCTGCCACAGGTGCCATAAGAATGGGCACCTGGCAAAGGATTGCAGGGCTAATCTTCAGGGTAACCGGAACCCGCCTGCTACACCTACTCCGGCTCCTCCTGTTGCTGCTCCCCAGGGAAACCAGGGCAAACAGGGGTGCTACAACTGTGGTGAACTTGGTCACTACAAGCGTGAGTGCCCCAAGTTGAAACAGGGTGAAGCTGGGAAGAATGGGTCAGGTAATGGAAACAATGGGGGCGGAGGCAGGAATGCTCGCGCCTTCGTGATCGGTTCAAGTGGTGCTCGACAGGATCCCGACACTGTTACTGGTACGTTTCTCCTCGATAATCGCTATGCTACAGTTTTATTCGATTCTGGTGCCGATAAGAGTTTCATATCTCTTGGGTTTAGTCAATTGCTTGATAGGGTACCTACACCTTTAGAGGCTAAGTACTTGATAGAATTGGCTGATGGTAAGAAAGTTGAGGCGACGCACGTCCTTAGGGAGTGTCACCTTGAGTTGTCGGGTTATTCCTTCCCTATTGATCTTATGCCGGTGTCCTTGGGTAGTTTCGATGTTGTCGTAGGGATGGATTGGTTGTCACTGTATCATGCTGAGATCGTTTGTTTTGATAAAGTCATTCGACTTCCTCTCCCTGATGGAGAAATTCTGTTGGTGCACGGTGAGAAGAGCGGGGTCCCGTTGAGTATCATTTCGTGTATGAAAGCCTATAAGTATCTTCGGAAGGGGTATTCTGCCATTCTGGCACTTGTTTCGGTTTCGTCTGAAGAGGAGAAGAAGATTGAAGATATTCCTGTTGTCCGTGACTTTCCCGATGTATTTCCCGAAGACTTACCTGGTCTTCCGCCTTACCGCCAGGTCGAATTTGGTATTGAACTTGCTCCGGGTGCGGCCCCTATTGCCCGTGCCCCTTATCGTCTTGCACCTCCCGAGATGCAGGAGTTATCGAACCAGTTGCAGGAGCTGTTAGAGAAGGGTTTCATTCGACCTAGCTCGTCCCCGTGGGGAGCCCCTATTTTGTTTGTCAAGAAGAAGGACGGAAGCCTACGGATGTGTATCGACTACCGGGAGTTGAATAAGGTTACCATCAAGAATCGCTATCCTCTTCCTCGCATCGATGACTTATTTGACCAGCTTCAGGGTTCTAGTTTCTATTCGAAGATTGATTTGAGGTCGGGGTACCATCAGTTGAGGGTTCAAGAAGCTGACATTCCCAAGACCGCCTTTCGAACTCGCTATGGCCATTTTGAATTCCTGGTCATGCCTTTTGGTCTCACCAATGCACCTGCCATCTTTATGGATCTGATGAACCGTGTTTGCAAGCCTTATCTTGATAAGTTCGTGATTGTCTTCATTGATGATATTCTAGTCTATTCCAAGAACGAGGTGGACCACCAGGAACACTTACGTCTTGTTTTGGAACTCCTGAGGCGGGAACAGTTGTACGCCAAGTTTTCTAAGTGTAGCTTCTGGTTGCGTGAAGTTCAATTCCTTGGTCATGTTGTTAATGAGAAAGGAATTCACGTTGACCCAGCGAAGATTGAAGCCATTAAAGACTGGGAAGCACCAAAGACGCCATCTGAGGTGCGGCAATTCCTAGGCCTTGCAGGTTATTACCGTCGTTTTATTGAGGGATTTTCGAAGATCGCTCAGCCCCTCACCTCGCTTACCCAGAAGGACAGAAAGTTCAACTGGGGTGATTCGCAGGAGTCGGCCTTCCAGTTGTTAAAGGCTAAACTCTGTTCTGCTCCTATCTTGTCCTTGCCTGAGGGTACGGACGATTTTGTGGTTTATTGTGACGCTTCTATCCGGGGTCTTGGTTGTGTACTGATGCAGCGCGAGAAGGTCATCGCCTATGCTTCTCGTCAGCTCAAAGTTCATGAGAAAAACTACCCCACCCATGATCTGGAGTTGGGTGCGGTGGTCTTTGCTTTAAAGATTTGGAGGCATTACTTGTACGGTACCAAATGCACTATTTACACCGATCACAAGAGCCTCCAGCATATCTTTGATCAGAAGGTGTTGAATATAAGACAGCGTCGTTGGGTCGAGCTTCTTAATGATTACGAGTGCGCTATTAAATACCATCCTGGCAAGGCGAATGTGGTCGCAGACGCCTTGAGCAGGAAGGAAACGGCTAAACCTCGTCGTGTTCGAGCTCTTCAGCTCACCATCCATTCCGGCTTACCTGATCGAATCCGTTCAGCGCAGCAAGAAGCTTTGAAGGAGGAAAACCTTAAAGCTGAAACCATGCATGGTGCTGATAGCCACCTTGAACTCAGATCCGATGGGTTACACTATTTCGCCGAACGTATTTGGGTTCCTTTATTTGGGGGCTTGCGGGAGCTCGTTCTTGATGAAGCTCACAAGTCCCGGTACTCTATTCACCCTGGCTCTGATAAGATGTATCAAGACCTGAAGATACTTTATTGGTGGCCGAACATGAAGGCGGACGTGGCTTCGTACGTGAGCAAGTGCTTAACCTGTGCCAAGGTCAAGGTCGAGTATCAAAAGCCATCCGGCCTTCTGCAACAGCCTGAAATTCCCGAGTGGAAGTGGGAGCGGATCACGATGGACTTTGTGACCAAACTCCCGAAATCGCCCAGTGGTTGCGACATGATCTGGGTAATTGTCGATAGGTTGACAAAGTCTGCGCACTTCCTCGCTATCAAAGAAACTGATGGCCTCGAGCGTCTGGCACGGTTATATCTTAAGGAAGTGGTCTCTCGGCACGGGGTGCCTGTCTCTATTATTTCTGATCGTGATCCTCGGTTCGCCTCTAACTTTTGGAAGTCCTTGCATAAGGCTCTGGGTACTCAGTTAGACATGAGCACAGCGTATCATCCGCAAACCGACGGTCAAAGTGAGCGGACGATCCAAACGCTAGAAGACATGCTCCGGGCATGTGTGATCGATTTCGGCAAGGGATGGGAGAGTCATCTACCGTTGGTGGAATTCTCCTACAACAACAGTTACCATTCTAGCATCAAGGCAGCCCCGTTCGAGGCTCTTTACGGGCGGAAATGCCGGTCTCCTCTTTGTTGGGCCGAGGTGGGTGAGAGTCAACTCACCGGCCCGGAACTTGTGTACGAGACTTCCGAAAAGATCGTACAAATCCGTAACCGCATGGCAGCAGCTCGGGATCGTCAAAAGAGCTATGCCGATCGTCATCGCAAGCCTTTGGAGTTTGAGGTTGGCGACAGGGTTTTGTTGAAGGTATCTCCGTGGAAGGGCGTTATACGTTTTGGGAAGCGGGGCAAATTGAATCCTCGGTATGTGGGACCGTTCGCAATCCTGGAACGGATTGGACCGGTAGCATACAGGCTTGATCTGCCGGCTGAGCTCAGTAATGTTCATAATGTCTTCCATGTTTCTAATTTGAAGAAGTGTTTGGCGGATGAATCTTTGGTTGTTCCTCTTGAAGAGATCAAGGTGGATGATCGTCTACGTATCGTGGAGGAACCGGTTGAAATTCTTGACTATAAAATCCGTAGCCTTCGCCGGAGTAAAATCCGCATTGTTAAAGTCCGTTGGAACTCTGATCGTGGACCGGAGTTCACGTGGGAACGGGAAGATCAAATGAAGGCTAAGTATCCCCATTTATTTCCTAAGCGCGCGTTCGAATCAAGACATGTCTCTGCTGAAGCTGAATGAATCTCGGGTCGAGATTCCTTTCAACAGGGGGATGATGTGGCAACCGGAAAATTTTTCTTCTCTTTCGTCTCTTCCTTTTTGGCCTTGGGCAATTTTCGGGACGAAAATTCTTTCAACAAGGGGATGATGTGACACCCGGCAAACTCAGGTTAGTAACGTTGACTAAACTAGTAAGTCTACCTTAGCGAGTCATGCATATTACGTCCTTAACGGGGTCAGTCGAGTCGGTATGATGATTCTGGGAATCATCGGGAGTCGTTATGATGATCCGCGGGGTCATCGGGAGTCGGTCCATAACTATGGGTACAAGGATCGGCGATTCGTGGAATCGCCGGGTCTAACGCACACACGAGTCTCGAGCCCCGGGAATTGGTGAACGGATGTAAACGTGTTAGTTATCATGCATTATATGTTTGAAATCATTATGTGACTTATCGGTATGTGAATACGTGTTTAAATATGTTAAAATAGTGTTTAACGCGCCAAAAACCCATTCCAGCACCTTATAGGCGATTAGGAGCCTGGGGGACTCCTAATCGCGTGAACAGTAAGCGATTACAAGGGGAGTGGGGCGAGTAGGAGGCCTAATCGCATGAACAGTGGCGATTAGGGTCCCTACTCGCGAGTAGGAGGCTAATCGCGTGAACAAAGAGGCGATTAGGCCCCTAATCGCCTGATCTGGGCTGCTAATCGCATGAACAGCAGGGTCCGGGTCAAAACACCTATAAATAGAACCCTTAACTCCCCAAACACCTCTAGAACAACCCTAGCTGCTCCCAAACCACCCACACACCTTGAAACACCTCTGGAACTCATTTTGCTACAAAAATCACCATCCCCAAGCTTACACACCTTTCTTTAGCAAAACCCAAGGTGTGTTCTTCATCCCTAACCTTTGTAAAGTTGTTATTTTGAGTTCCCCAAAGTTCCAGACCTTGTTTTACCAAAATGTGTCTTTAAAAACCTTTCAAAAGAGTCCTAAACCAAGTCTACACCTTAATGCTTGTTATATGTGAAGTTTATATGCATATGTTGGTCTTCTTGGTGATTTTAACATGATTGTTTCCAAGATATGATTGTACTTCTGCTATGTAGAGATCATTAGGAAGGTTGTCTTAGAATTTTAGCCATTATTGTGGTGTTTTGAAGAAAATGCATATTTTGACCCATTTGTATGTTCTTGAGGGTTTAGGATGATTATGGTATGATTGTTGATGCAATGTTGTTAGGATTCATACTAGGAAGATGTTAGATCAGAGGTTTGATGATTTACATGGTTGTAGAGTTTGAAATCTGATTATTTCCATTTAAGGAAAGATAAGGTTGGTTGGTGAAACCTAGTACTTTGCCATTTTAGGAAATAATTGCTTAGAACATGATAGATCAGTGATATGTTGGGGGTTTTTGCTTGAAATGGGTTGGTAAATGATTTAGGTTTGATATTGGGTGTCGTTGCATGTTTCGGATCTGATTTGGAGGGTTAAACGCGCGAAAATACGTTACACAGCAGCTGCAGGCGATTAGGAATCCTAATCGCCTGAGCTGGGGGCGATTATGCAGACTTATAGGCGATTGGGACCCTACTCGCCTGATACATCAGGCGATTAGGCCTCTAATCGCCTGTAGGCTGATGCCTACTCACGTGTGACCTTCCTAATCGCATGTACTGCTGTCGTGAACGCGTTTTGACATCCCGGAACACGATTTGACACCTAGGAACATGCTAGGAACCCCGGGATACACCCAATGACTCAGTAAGACGTATTCGGACCTGATTATGCGTTAAACGGATATTATGCTAGACTAGGTGAATTATTGCGCGTACTAAGTGTTTAATTGCATATGTTGCATGATGTCTTGTACTTATCTAATACGTGGAATGTCGGGTCACCAATGGGATGTCGGGTCTTGTCTGGCACGGTCGGTTTAACAGTTAAAGGTGTTTTCAAACGTTATGGTCACGGTCTGGACATTCGGGGACTAGTTAACCCACGGGTTATTAGTCCAGGTACTTATACACATCTTATGATAGGTCGCCGCTATTTGGGGCTATCATAGCTTAACTTCTTAACTGTTTTCAAGTAACGCAAACCGAGGTGAGTTTCACAGCCCCACTTTTACTGTTTGGCTTTCGGGGGGAGAAACATGCTTTGTACGAACAATTTAAAGGACAGGTTATACTATGGGCACTTTATGTACTATACGGTCTTTATGGAAAGTCCCAGGGGGAAACCATGAATGTGCGGGAATGCACAACGAGGGAAATGTGGATAGATCTATTGTGACCTCACAAGCCCCACCCGACGGCCGGGGGCCGGGCGGGTGCATATTGTCTCTACCTATCGGGTTACCGAGGCATCGGTAGCCCAGTCATCTGGGCTGGTCTCGTCTATTGGTTCATGTTCAGTAATGGGTTCCCAACCGTAGTAGTGAGATCACTTAACGTCTAGCTAACGTTCTTATGACATAGTATAACGGGAATGATCTTTGTGAACTTGTGACAACTCTTTTATAAAAGAAAACCTGTGAACTCACCAGCATTATATGTTGACATTTTTGGCATGTTTTCTCAGGTCGCTAAGGTAGCAGTTATCGGACTAGGCGCACGGAGTCATGCACAGCGTCTAACATTTTGAAGCATATTAAACAATGTTTTTGTAAACAATGATATGTCTTTTGGTTGTAAACAAGAATGCTTCCGCTGCTGGTTTACAGCTCAAAGCGTGATCTTTTGGTTTTAAATATAATTATGAATGCATGTTTGTTGTATGTTTATTGTGATCGTTGACTGAGATCCTGGTGTGTCACGCGCCTCGCGGTAAAACCCCGCACGTGGAATTTGAGGGTGTGGCAGTCAATCCGTGTTTCGGGATGTTAAAATATACATATGGCAGCATTACACGCGATTAGGAATCAAACATGTGATTAGGAAAAGTCAACTGGTGATTAGGAGGGTCAAAATGGCGAGTAGGGTTGTAATCACCAGTAAAATGGCGAATAGGGCTCCTAATAGCCTATAGTTCAGGCGATTGGGAGCCAATCGCCTATAATGAGGGCGATTAGGACTCCTATTCGCTAGTACTGCTCTGTTCCATCTTTTTTGCGCGTTTAACTCTCCACATCAGATCTGAAACATGTGTAAACACCCAATATCCAACCCAAAACATTAACCCAACTATTTCAAGCAAAAACCCCTAATTTATCATCACCCTAGCCGTCCCGAATGCATGCGGTTTCCCAAAATAGCATAACTAGCATGTAAGCATCACATCAACATGTAAAACTTACCATAAATAGCAAATATCCAGATTTCATCACATAATGACGTTATCCAACATTATCCTACTGTTCTAGCATCATCCTAGAGTAAACCCTAACCTTAAACAATCATCAAAACACAATATATCATCATTAATCCTTCATAATCATTCAAACGGTTCAAACGCCTAATATCAATATTACACATCTATGAACCTTCAAACTCCTAGGTTATCATCATATTAACTCATTTAGGTCAGAAACACAGTAATAACACAAGAAAAATCATGTTTACACAATAAAAATCCTATCTTGCATGAATACATCACATATAACAAGTATAGAGGTTTGGGTTTGTTTTGAAACTGATTTTAATGAGTTTTCAAAGACACAAATGTTTAGAAATCAGGTCTGGACCTTTAGGGATCAAAACAATATCATTACAAAGGTTTGGGATGAGGAACACACCTTGAAATGATGAGATTATGAGGTGTAAAGCTTGGAAATGTGATTTCTTGTTCAAAAACGTGTTGCAGAGGTTGGATAAGGTGTGGGGTGGCTTTGGGGTGTATTAGGGTTTCACAAATGATGTTTTAAAACATAAGGGTGGTATTTATAGGCGTTTTTAGTCGTCATATGCAGTTCAGGCAAGTATGGCATGTTACTAGCGATTAGGGATTCTAATCGCTAGTAACTACTAGTGATTAGCCCCTAATCGCCCCAAAGGTTCTTCTACTTGCCTCAATATTGGCGATTAGGGCTATCTCATATGCCCTAATCGCCCTTAGCCTATGAATCTGATTTTTTGGCGCGTTAAACCCTATTTTAACATATATAAACACGTATTCACATACCGGCAAGTCATATAATGATTGTAAGCACATAATGCATGATAACTAACACGTTCCCATCCGTTCACCAATTCTCGGGACTCGAGATTTACGTGTGTGCGTTAAACCCGGCGATTCTACAAATCACCCATCCGTGTTCACATGGCTATGGACCGACTCACAATGATCCCGTGGATCATTGTAACGACTCCCGATGATTCCCGGAACCATCATAACGACTCAACTAACCTAGTTAAGTATGTTTGAAAACGTTTTTCGCTAAGGTAGACTTATGTGTTTTATAAAATGTTAACCTAAACGTGCCGGGTGTCACATCATCCCCCTGTTGAAAGAATTTTCGTCCCGAAAATTTCCCGAAGTCAAAGAGAACGAAGCGATAAAAAGAAAAATTTTCCCGGTCGTCACAGTTCGAGACAATATGCACCCGCACGACCCTCCAAGCCGTCGAGTGGGGTCTGTCAAACCCAATAGATCTATCCACATTTCCCCCGTTGTGCATGTAACATCGCAAAATTTTCCCCAAAATTTTAATACATAAAAAGCCCTTATATATATATATATATTTTATTACACCTTCATCATTAATATTATACAAATGTGCCTAAGTCTTTATTTATCCTAACTCACAACTTATATACATACATAAATGTATATAAATAATAATAATAATAATAATAATAATAATAATAATAATAATATGATTCTAAATTCTTTTTTTTTTTTCACATACAAGATTTTTTTTTTTAAATAAAGCCTTGAGTCAAATAGTCAAAGTCCTAGTCAAAGTCTTAGTCAAATAGTCAATTCATCATAAAACCTTACTTTATGGTGTTGACCAATTTTAATGGCTAATTGACTCCAATACTAGTATAAAAAACCCACCTATGACCCATTATACTTTGCACCTCTAAATCGATTGTTTCAATCCGATTAAACTTTCCCTCATACCTTTCTTCTATAGTCTATTACTTCTACAATTGAAGCTTTGATTATAAACTCTTGTAATTGACGAATTGGAAGCTTGATATTCTTTCTTTTTCGTTTTCTTCAATTTGGACTAGCTACGTTGTTGAGTCTTTGGGATTCGCCTCGCATACATTCACAACACATTATTTCTATTTTTTTTACGAGACATAACATTTTGCTAAGGTGAGTTTTACATAGCCCTTTTTCTATTTATCACCATTTTTGGGGTGAAACATGTTACAACAATATTTATGCAATTCAATCATCAATGTGTCTATGTGTATTTCTATGTTGCATTATGTCTTGAACATGACTAGGGTAAGCACAATTCTAGCATAAACATTCATCAGCCAAACGGTATACATTGATAGATCTATTGGACTGACAATCCCACCCGGATACGTACCTCCTACAAAGGTAGCGTGGGTGTTTGTTACTGCAATATAAACGAGTGAACCATGAGCGTATGGGATGTACCACAATACAACAGTCACAATGGTTGATTATGCACTCGATTTACTTCTAGTATGTTTTCACATATGGACTAGATTGACATGACACATGAATTGCACAACATTTTTATTCAATTATCAAAAACCTATGTAATTCTCACCAACTTTTGTTGACCCAAAACATTTTCAACTTAACATGTTTCAGGTTCTATTTGCTTGAAGATTCGAATTGATGCTTGAAGATATGTGTATAGTTTTATTCAATTTGATGTACAAATTCTAGAACAATTGTATGTAATTCATTTAAATCATTTAATGAAATTTATTATTCACCATGAGCTACTGAACAATCATCAATACGTGACATCCCGATGTTTCCGCCATCGGTTGGGGTGTTACAGATTGGTATCAGAGCCATGGTTATAGGGAATTAGGTTATTAGAAAAATAATCTAGTCTATAACCATAGGATTATAACCAGTATTTGCTTCTTTTACTTGCCATTCTCTATCTCCCTCCTACTTCTTATCCCTACTTTCATCCTTAAAAGAAGGTTGCTCTCCACCATTGGATCTACTCTTAGACTAATAGGACAAAATCCTCAGGTTTAGCCTGAACCACCTTGAGATCTCGTCAAAGTTCTAGATTTTAATAACGAACACGTGCAATCTGGAAGGGTGAACGCCTGTATTCTGAGTCTTCTGTCTAGGCTGGCATTGCGCATATATCCCAATCAGACGAGGGACCCGGATGCCTACCTGGGAATTCTCGGGATGAGTGTTCACTTATAGGCTAAAGCATGTCTTCATATGTTATTAGAATTTAGAATCTTTGATAAGTCAACGTTTTCGTTTATTCGTTTTAATTAAATGAATAAATGATTACATTCCTTATATTACCTCATTGTCCTTCATTCAACCCATATCTTATTGAACATTCATTACCCAAATCACTTTTGTAACCGATGCCCTAAACTAAATAGAGATCAAGATCCTCCAGCTACCTAACCACAAGTCTCACCATTTGACTATTGGTTGCTTTTATTCTATGTATTGACGCTATTTGATTCAAGTAATAAAATATTTGTCTGAGAGTTGTTACATGGTGCATGATTGTTTGAATGTGAACTAATTATATAAATCTATACAACTACAACTCATATACTGTGCTTGTTATACTTGCTTGCATAAACATGTTATCAATTTGCAACCTATGTGTATAATAAATGCTGCACTTAATAGAGGTCATCATGCCTTTTCAACAGTCGGGAGAGGCCCTACAACCTGCTCCACGACTGGTGGAGGCTATCGAACCTACTCAACGATTGGTAGAGGTCATTATGCCTTTTCAACAGTTGGGAGAGGCCCTACAACCTACTCCACGACTGGTGGAGGCTATTGGACCTGCTCAACAATCGGTGGAGATATAGAAGGACGCAAAACTTTAATGTAAGGTAAATTGGTGATTGCGGTCCGGAACGTAATCATGAATTTACAGGTACGTTAAGGTAGTGTGAAATTCTATCAAGGTTTTCAATAAATAACCAATTATAAACTCTAGTTACCTGGTAGTTCATTTAGTCTTTCTATAGTCAATCAACTCATGCATTTCTTTTAGGAGTCCTAAAACTTAAGATTCTTATTCTCCTTGCTATTTCAGATGAACCTAATCCAACCCTTAAAACTCACACATATCAAAACTCTTACCCAAATTATTCGAAACAGTTTATTCTGTTACCTATAAATTTATGTCCTAATTTCTACCCAATCACCTTCAACCCTGTGTTTTCAATAAACTTCGGGACGAAGTTTCCAAAAGTAGGGGAGACTGTAACAATCGCAAAATTTTCCCCAAAATTTTAATACATAAAAAGCCCTTATATATATATATATATATATATATATATTTTTTATTACACCTTTATCATTAATATTATACAAATGTGCCTAAGTCTTTATTTATCCTAACTCACAACTTATATACATACATAAATGTATATAAATAATAATAATAATAATAATAATAATAATAATATGATTCTAAATTCTTTTTTTTTTTCACATACAAGATTTTTTTTTAAATAAAGCCTTGAGTCAAATAGTCAAAGTCCTAGTCAAAGTCTTAGTCAAATAGTCAATTCATCATAAAACCTTACTTTATGGTGTTGACCAATTTTAATGGCTAATTGACTCCAATACTAGTATAAAAACCCACCTATGACCCATTATACTTTGCACCTCTAAATCGATTGTTTCAATCCGATTAAACTTTCCCTCATACATTTCTTCTATAGTCTATTACTTCTACAATTGAAGCTTTGATTATAAACTCTTGTAATTGACGAATTGGAAGCTTGATATTCTTTCTTTTTCGTTTTCTTCAATTTGGACTAGCTACGTTGTTGAGTCTTTGGGATTCGCCTCGCATACATTCACAACACATTATTCTATTTTTTTTACGAGACATAACATTTTGCTAAGGTGAGTTTTACATAGCCCCTTTTCTATTTATCACCATTTTTGGGGTGAAACATGTTACAACAATATTTATGCAATTCAATCATCAATGTGTCTATGTGTATTTCTATGTTGCATTATGTCTTGAACATGACTAGGGTAAGCACAATTCTAGCATAAACATTCATCAGCCAAACGGTATACATTGATAGATCTATTGGACTGACAATCCCACCCGGATACGTACCTCCTACAAAGGTAGCGTGGGTGTTTGTTACTGCAATATAAACGAGTGAACCATGAGCGTATGGGATGTACCACAATACAACAGTCACAATGGTTGATTATGCACTCGATTTACTTCTAGTATGTTTTCACATATGGACTAGATTGACATGACACATGAATTGCACAACATTTTTATTCAATTATCAAAAACCTATGTAATTCTCACCAACTTTTGTTGACCCAAAACATTTTCAACTTAACATGTTTCAGGTTCTATTTGCTTGAAGATTCGAATTGATGCTTGAAGATATGTGTATAGTTTTATTCAATTTGATGTACAAATTCTAGAACAATTGTATGTAATTCATTTAAATCATTTAATGAAATTTATTATTCACCATGAGCTACTGAACAATCATCAATACGTGACATCCGATGTTTCCGCCATCGGTTGGGGTGTTACAGTGCATCCCCGCACATTCATGGTTTTTCCTCGGGACGTTCAAAGATCGTATAGCAATACAAATTTAAAACCATAGTATGACATATGTTACCAAAGTAGTTTAGCGCATGTTTTCTCCCCCAAAAGTTAAAGCAGTAAAAGTGGGGCCGTGAACACACCTTAGGTTGTGTTCTTCAGTAATATAAGTAAGCCAAGCCCTTGATAATCCCACTACCGGAGATCTATCAAAATGTTCACATAAGTGTTCCGACTAATAACCATAAGGTTATCTAGTCCCCGATTGTCCAGATCGTGACCAAGTATGTTTTAAAACGTTTTTAAGTGTTCAACTGTCACACTAGACCGACCTGACATCCCGTTGGTGACTCATTACCCTAATTAATCAAGTACACATAGATTACACACATGGTTCAAGCATAAAACACTTAGTTTGTATCAAAAATCTCATTTTTGAATTAGTAGGGTCGAACCAGGAAATTTATTCCACCTTCGCCCCTTTTTAAGCCACATTCGACCCTTTGGAAGTCACCTTCGACCCATTCGAAGTCACATTCGACCTTTTGAACTGATTCGACCAATACTGTCCAGGTTCGACCCTGGGATTCCACTTTCAACCACCCGATTGGTCGAAGGTGCCCAGGTTCGACCCTGGCAGAATATTTTTCCCAAAAACGCCTCAAAAACATCCGAAACATCGCGAAACATCACCAAACACAGCAGTTGAATATGATTAACATATCCCCACAAAACCCCACCAATTTTGCCCCAAAACCTGTTCATTTTAGCCCTTTCCCAAAATGACAAAAATTATGAAAACATCACATCCTGCATGAAATCTTTACCCAATTTGGAAACTTTTTGAAATCAATCCATAATCATCTTAATAGTGCTCAGTTTGTCATATGTTTGAAAACTTCAAAAAGTTCTATTGATCATACAAGCATGCATCGAGCCCTAGCTTTATTAAAAAAAACCCCAATTTAGACATGATATTATTAATCATCTAATTGTGACCATAAACAATCCTAAATTAACATCAATATCAGCCCTAGATCATGCTTCTAGCATTAGTACAATAGTAAATCATCAAACAACACATAATATCACATAACACACAATTAACATAAGTTTATTGATATGAAAACCTATGTTTAATGATAGGGTTTTGGTTTAGAAAGATGTTTAAAAGGTTTTTATTGATAAAAACATCCTTAGAACAGATCTGGACATTTAGGGTTAGATGAAAACAAATTAAAATGCTTTGAAAAGGGTTAGGATTAAGAACACACCTTGGATTCTTGATTAAATGTTGTTGGTAGGTTAGATTATGAAAAACAAGAGCAAAAACTCCTTCCTTAGTGATTAAAATCGTTTGAGAGTGTTTAGAGACGGTTAGGGTTTGTGAAATGGTGAAAAATGACAAAGTTTGGTATTTATACTAGTCCACATTCGCCCCTTTCACCTGGTCGAATGTACCCACATTCGCCCCTTTCTCAGGGTCGAATGTACCTTGACTGGTCGAATGAAATTCTATTGTTTTCATATTCCAAGTTCGCCCCTTCCTTAAAGGTCGAACCTAGATCATTTTCCAGGTTCGCCCCCACGCTGTGGTCGAACCTGGATCTATGTTTTCTAGTTTTTCCATTTTGTCGTGTTTAACGTATTTTAACGCATCCTAACACATGAACATGCAATCTTAATCTATGTTTAACATATATAAGCATGGATGATCATCTACACATCGTTTAAACACGTATTTGCATATAATCCACCATATAAGAATCAATCTACACATAGCACTTAATTTAGTTTATGTAATTTCACCAACAACGGGACCCGGTACTAGTGTATTCCCAAAATGACTCCCAATGGTCCTCCATACCATTGACCCCTGGACAATCCTATCCTGACCCAACTCAACTAACCTGGTTAAGTCCGTTTATAAATGTTTCTCACTAAGGTAGACTTAGGTGTTACTAAAATGTTTAAGCCAAACATGTCGGGTGTCACAATGTGTACCTAGGTCGGATGAAGAAATGGTTTATCCATCCTTTGAAAGCTCCAGTTACCTATGCCGATACGAGAAGTTGGACGGTCATGGTAGTGATCGTAGCGTGTCATCTCCCGATTCCTTCTTAGGTCATTATGATTGAAGCATTAAGGTGTTAACTATATTAATTTTCCATGTTAGTAGGTGTTAACTAATTTTTAGTTCCTTGTCAGTTTTGTATAATTTTAATTCGTTGCTATGTAGTTTGTTTAAATTTTTATCATGTTTTAATTTTAATCGTAGGTTTAAATGCTTATTTTATTTTTAAATAAAAAAACCGTTTCAGGGTAGTGGTGCATCAAATAAAGTGTTTTAGGGTAGTGAAATGGCATTGCAGGATTAGGGTACTCTAATTGAGCCACCCCCCCCCAGTAGCCTAAACATTAATCTTTGGTCTTGACTTACGCAACTTGCATCGCACCTACGTATAGGAGTTGAGGAAGAGATAGGAGGAGATGTGAATCGCGCAACAAGGAGAGAGAGCAAGGTTCGACATAAAGTCTTGGTAAAAATATAGATGAACTGTGAGTTTGGTGTTAAGAGTGCCCGGAGTGGGGGGGGGGGGGGGGAACACCCCCGCCACCCTGGCGTGGAGAGGGCAGGAAGGAGGGGGCGGGGCAGCTTCACCGGCGTGGGGCTTGGGGTGGGTGAGGTGGCATCTCTTGATTGGTTAGTTTTTTTTTTTTAACTTTAATACAATATAATATTATTTCCTCCCCCCCCCTTTCACTCCCCACAATTCCCCCCCCCCCCACGGGTCCCACAAATGTCACATGGCGCTTCATCCCCCTCTTTCCTCCCACCCCCACTCCGAGTAGTCTAAAAAATTACTAATTTAGTTAAAACATACGCTATACTTAGAGCATTCACAACCTAGGAATCAAATTATGTGAGGGGTTCCCTCAAATAATATGGGGTGGGTGTGAGTGGTTGTGGGTGAAGGAGAGAGAAAATATTTAAAGAAACTACTGTTCACCCCTATATATATTTTAATATTTTTGTAAGTGGTTGTGAGTGAAGAGAGAGAAAATATAATGATAAAATTATGAAAAAATATTATTATTTTAATTAGGAGAGAGAAGATTTAGGAGTGAAATAATGATTTTTAGTGTAATTTGATAGAGGAAATATAATGAAGATGATGCGAATGTTCTTTTAGCCGGATTGAAATCATCATGATGTAAAGGGCAATAAAAGTGGAATTATTTAAATAAGTTGTCACACAATTGTTGATATCAAATAGAAAACATGAATAACTTAATTTATTGAAACTTCAAAAATGTTTATTAAACTTTGAAAACATGACAACAATTGTTTACTGGTTACAACCGTTTTTATGCCAATTTAATCGTTGCTACAGGTTTTTTTTTTAAATTATAAATTTCAGAGTTGTTTATTTGTTATGAAAAGTATCCCAGTAGTATGTAATTAATGTAAGGGTTCTAGGATTCATACACCATGTGACGTCACATTTGGGGGTGTATGACATCATATTCTGAGTATGTGGCAGCTTCTTGTTGGTCTGTGATGTGGGTCAGGGTGTATGAATCCTAATTATATGGTGTATGGTTCCTAAATACCTTAATGTAATTCATGTATGAATTTGATATGTGACTCACGTAAATGATCAAGACACTTTGTTCTTTTATGTGTTTTAGGTTTATGAATTTTAGTTTAAAAATGAAAATATAAGAAAAAAATCTCATACTTATACCTAATGTAGTAAGAACCGCTGGTATTAGTCGGTCGGTGGGGTACAGACTAGCAATTAATAGGGATTAATTGAAATTCATTGAATTGAAATTGTATACGTTATTTTTAGTTTTATATGTACATACACACATTTTTATATATAACTTTTTTTAAGTAGACATGTTTTAACATGTTTATAGGAATTTCGCTGGAATTTATAGGTTTTAACCAGAATCGGTAAATTGCCCCCGATTTACGGCCAATTTGGACCAGACTGGATCACTGTTGACTGTCGGGGCCTAGCGATTAATTGACTAATCGGAGGCTAGACGCAATTTTTACAACCATGCTTATACCAAACTCAGTGCAAAACATTTAGCTTGTTTGGTATAAAAGAAGATTAGGAGGCTTGAGTATCAAAAGTCTTACGGAAACAAATGATGTGTTTTTGGTTAAGTGGTTTTGGATATTTAAAGTCGAGAAAGATTGCCTTTGGAAGCAGGGTATTTTGGTGAGCCATAAGTCTAGATTATGTTGAAATCTCGTTCAATTTAATAAATATGCTACAAGTGTATGGGGATCAATTGTTAAAGTGGGTTATCGATTGAAGTTTAGAGGTAAATCTTTGCTTGATATGTTTTAAAGTTAGGGTGGGAGATGGTAAAGAGTTTCGATTTTGGTTGGATCTACGGTTAGGAGATACTACTCTTAAAGATATGTGGTTTAATTTATTGTTTGGTAGCCTCTTAATGAGGCTCTGAACCATTCAGCTTTGAATGGTTTAGCATTCAGCTCTGAATGGTTCAGCATTCAAAATGTTTGTTTCAACATAAAAAAAATGTTCTGAATGGAATGGTTAAGAGCTGAACCATTCAGACTTATACATAGCTGAACCATTCAACACTTAATCATTCTGAGTCTCTTAGCCATTCAACCCTCTTAATGATTCAGCACTTAATCAACCAAACAACCTCTAACATGGAACTAAAAATTAGTTAACTCCTACTAACATGGAGAATTAATATAGTTAAAACCTTATAACTTAAACCATATTCACCTAAGAAGGTATCGGGATATGACATGCTACGATCACTATCACAACCGTCTAACCTTTCTTATCGCCAACAGTAATTGGAGCTTTCGAAGGATGAATAATACATTTTTTCATCTGACCTAGCTTCGTATTCCGCACCCGGGACGATTTCGTACCCTTTTGCCGAATTTGGGACTTCTTGTGTCAGACGAAGGTTTGCAACAAGAGGAACGTTTGATGTGAAATTTGTTTGGGTCTCAGCAATGTATAGTTTGTGAATTGTAGTTGACTTATGTGTAGTTGTACACTTAGTTCAACTCTTCGCGTGTCAAAGGATTTGAATCTTCACGTGCAAGGTATGAAGGTAGACGATTTGCAGCAGAGGGTTTGCACGGTAATGCGATGATCGTCGATGGTTTAAGGGTTTTGTGGGTTGAACCAGACTCGTATAACCATAACCACCACCCATGAAATCGATTTGGGTAAAAAGATAACACTTGTTTGAGTTGAGACTATGAAATAATTGTAAAAATGTTAAATAGAGATGTTGGAAATTTATTTTGGTTTTTCTTAATTAAGAGTCATTCTGATTGTTCATTCAAAACAACATAACGTAACAACAGTCAAATTCTCATTGAGAAACACTTGCTGGTTGCTATACCCGAGTTTCCCTACCCGGAACACCGACAACGGTGTCCCCAATCAGCTAAAAGTACCCCATTTTGAAAATAATTTTAAACTCCCAAACTTAAAAGAAAAACTTTGTTTTGCCATTAGACTACCCGTTGTGGATGCGCGAGCAGCACGACGTGAACGAGGTTTTAGTGCCCGTGCCTACCTCCAGCCACAACAGCCCCACGCGAACAGTCCCGACGCGAGCACAAGCGACGGTGGTTGCGTGGGTTAACGGAAAAAAATAACATTTGGTCGCGCCGTTACTCACCCCCAACAACAACGGGTTAAACGACGGATTACTTGATAGTCACGTTGGTGGCTCGCGTCCGTTCGCTCCCGCGTCCACAATAGATGGGCTTACATGACAATTATTGGACCTTTTATTTTATTATTATTCATTCCTACATTTATACACACATCTTGTATCTATTCTCTCTCTCTCTCATCTTCCTAAAAAGATCGTTTTCTCCCACTCCCTACAGTCTTGATTAGACCCCATCTGATTCAATCATCTTGCAGAACAATAATCAGCAGTAAAGGTAACACCTTTGTCACACCACCAACTTATATCATTAATACATCTTATTATTATTAATTAATATTAATAATAATAATAATAATAGTCCAAGTTTGACTTTTTTCTTGATCCTGTACATGGGTTTTTGCTTGTATGCACATATGTTTCTGGGTTTGTAAGAACAGGTTTAAATCTTGAATCCTTAGCTTTTTTAGGGTTTTGACTATCTTTCTTGATTTTGGGGTTTATATGTTGACCATGAAGATTTGATTTGCTTGTTAAGTAAATTGGAGTTTATAAAGTTAATTTGTGAAGTTATAAATTCTCATCATTTTCAAATAAAATGATGTTTTGGAATCCTAAAGACAAATTTTTGGTCAGTTTTATACATTGTTAGCCATAGTTGACCAAGTTGACTTTTTATGCAATATTTGGATAAGGATGGCTACTTTTGTTTTGGTAAAAATTAGGATCCAATACCATGTTAACCAATGAGATAAGATAAAAGCATAGTTGTTAAAACCATCGCCTCTTGCGCCTAGGCCCAATTTTTAGGCGAGGCGGTGCATTTGCGCTTTGAGTCGAGGAAATTGCGCTTTAATTCTCCAGGTGATGGTTTAGGCGCAGATTTCAGCTAGATTCCCAAATTACGGAGAGTTTCCGGCCAAGTCCGTTAAATTATGGCTAGATTCTAGCCAGATTTCTACTTTTATCTCAAGAAAACTTCTTCTATACACTAATACATTAATATTTTAAAACTTTTGATACTAACTAGATCAAAATTAGTATTATTTTAACATATTTTTACTTTATTTTCTTTCTTCACCTTTTTTTTTAATCTTAGGCCCTCGCTTATTTTGCGCCTCGCGCCTAGGCCCCTGGCGAGGCCTATGCGCCTTGAGTGCGCCTAGCGCCTTTGATAACTATGGATAAAATAAAAGTTAAAGCGTTCTTATGCGGGCGTGTATTCTTTAAAGGCGTTAAAGGCGAAAAAGAAGCTGGATTTGAAACTAAGACTAGATAGACTCAAACGCTTACCACTGTGTCGCCCCTAAAAAATTATTAGTGAGTAAAAAACTTGATAGATTGGTGTTTTTAAATGGACTTGAACTCACAAGCTAAGGCTATGGATTTGACTATATATGTGAATTATTATACAAGTCATAGTATGAATTATAATGGTCAACTCAATATGGTTTATTGTATGAATTATAAACTGACTTACTTTGTAAATAAATGTCACTAAATATATATGAACTTTGTTATTTGAAATAAATGACATTATGTTCATTTTATGATGTTCTTTTTTGTTTTTGTGAATCAGGGTTGGATTCACAATGATATGTTCAATCAGCTTTGGATATTAATCTTTCAAAACTGATATGAAGTTGGTAATGATTGTGACCAAAGCGAGCGTCAAAATCTTGTTATGCCAACAACTATCATGTGATTGAAGCCCCTAGAACACATCTCGGCCGTTAGATAAAGATTTGAAGATTAACATAACCGTTGACTGGTCATTGCATGACTGCAATTTTCTTTCGCTAATTGGTGTTATTACAGTTATTCTGAAATGGAGACAAATGATTTGATAACGAAAACTCAGCCAAACGTGATGCCTCGGCTGCTTCCAGCTGTTTTACCAGCTGTGTTTATTGCCGTTACGTATGTTGATCCGGGAAAATGGGTTGCAGCCGTCGAGGGTGGGGCCCGTTTCGGGTATGATCTCAGTCTAGCTATGCTTGTTTTTAGTTTGGCTGCTGTTCTCTGTCAATACCTTGCCGCTTCTATTACTGTTGTCACAGGGAAAAATCTTGCTCAGGTATGTTTTTTTTAGTGTTTATGCTTGCGGTTTGTGGGATTTTTACGGTTTTACCCAAAGTTTAAAAGAACGGAAACGAGCCTCGATGCGAACCGAGGCGTAAGCTCGAGGCGCAGTAAAAAAATAAATATAAAAATTATGTGTCTATAAAAAATAAAATACTTGACCTAGAAAAGTCTAAAACATCAAAAACACACATCAAAAATAAAATAATTGACTCAAAATGTCTAAAACACCAAAAAAAAAAGCACATCAAAAACACCCTAAACCACCTGAGGCGCACATTTTCTTAGCGCCTCGGCCCTTAGAGGCGTATATACAATCTGAACCCGATGAGGCACGCCTGAAACTCGTTTTCTTAGAGTTTCGACTCGAGGCGCGCCTCGAGGGGTACGCCTCACCCGTTTTTTTAAACCATGGTTTTACCCTCATATATATATTTCTTGTGTATTAAACAAAAAAAGTTGTGTAAAGATCACCTCCCCTAAATATTCAAATAATCATAAGCATAAGTTGTTTATACCGCATTAATAGGTGTGGATTGTTTTTTCATTAACCGAAATACCGAATCATGTTCTGTTTTTATATAATGATGCAGATTTGCAGTGAGGAGTATGATACGCTCACATGTATAATCTTGGGAATTCAAGCAGAACTATCAATGATCGCTTTAGACCTTTCAATGGTAACGTCTACCCCTCTTTGTTAACCCTTATTAACTTTACAATCATCATATATGTTTATAAAAATATTGTCTACTTTGTAAGATTTTGGGAACCGCACACGCGCTAAATCTTACGTTTGGCATCGGGCTCTTCACTTGTGTCCTTTTGACTTCTCTTGACGTGTTTTTATTTTCGGTTGTCTCAAACTATTTGGTAAGTTCAATCTCCTATCTCATTCTGCATCGTTTCTGAATCATCTGCGTATTTTTTTCATTAATATTTGATACGGCATATGTTCTAGGAAAATGGGAAAGCAAAGTTCATATGCATGTGGTTGGCAACCGTTGCTTTGTTTTCGTATTTTTTTGGGTGGTTACAAGTCAACGCGACACACCACTGTCAATGGGCGGGATGCTTACAAGTTTTAGCGGCGAAAGTGCGTTTGCATTAATGAGTCTTCTTGGTGCAAGTATTATGCCACATAATTTTTATCTACATTCATCTATAGTGCAGGTATGTTCATCTACAGGAATACCGAATACGTATGGATAACTTTATATTTATTTTTTTATATAAAGCGCGCTTTTTTTGGCAAAAAAAAGCGCAGAAAAACGCGCTTTTCGTACATGGGGTGTTTTTGTGCTTCAAAGTTTTATACATATAGCTAAAAAGGTTATACATTTAAGTTAAATCATATATAAACCTTATTTATATCTATATTTTGGGGTAAGGATGTTAAAAACCTATACGATATATAGAAAAAAATTATATAATCGTCTTGCGCTTCGCGTACGAAAAGCCATCGCTTTTGCGCTCTGCGCCTCGGTTTTAGACCTCGTCGCTTTTGTGCGCTTCGCGCTTTTTAAATCTGTGAATTTCTGTACATATTTGCTTTAATTGTGATACATAAGACAAGTGCTTATGCGGTATGCAGTTCTCGCAGTTTTATACTCAAAACTGGTTATGTATTGTACGCAACCCTGTATACCCTAGCTTCTGACTGTTCATATCTTTGCAGCAAAATCAGGGACCGAAACAAGTTTCAAAAGGAGCCTTGTGTCAAGACCATCTTTTTGCCATTTGTTGTGTTTTCAGTGGCATTTTTGCAATAAATTACATTCTCATGAACTCGGCAGCAAATGTGTTTTACAGCACGGGCCTCGGTCTGCTTACCTTTCAGGACGCCTTATCATTAATGGACCAGGTTCCGGTGCTAAATACAACTTTTTTTATTTTTAACTCAGTTTCTTTTATACAAAATTATTAACCATTGACATCTTGTTGAATAATTAGTTTTAAAATCGGTTCCAGGTATTTAGGAGCCTTGTGGCGCCTTTCGCGTTATTTCTTGTTCTGGTTCTTTCATATCATACAACAGCGCTGACGTGGAAATTCAGCAGTCAGTCGGTGCTCGTTAATTTTTTCAAAGTCGACATTCCCGGTTGGTGTCATCACTCAGCAATCAGATTAATATTGTTAATTCCCGCACTTTTATACACGTGGCATTCGGGAGCCGAAGGCGCATATCAACTTATGCTATATACTCAAATTATGGTGGCGGTTGTGCTCCCGTCATCAGTGGTCCCGCTTTTTCGTGTTGCATCATCAAGATTGATAATGGGTGTGAATAAAATATCTCGGTTTGTTGAGTTTTTAATTTGGGTTACGTATATCGGGATGCTCGGTTTGGTGATTGTGTTTGTTGTTGAGATGGTGTTTGGAAACAGTGATTGGGCAAGTAATCTGAGGTGGACAATGTGGGTCCCGTACGTCTTCGTTCTTGTGACTGCGGTTGTTTCGGTCTCGCTCGTGCTTTGGCTTATTATCACGCCTTTGAAATCTTCAACTTCCCGACTCGACGTTCAAAAGTGGGATAACGTTCAAGAAAATGTTCCCGAATCATCGTTTATTAAAGAAAAGACCGGAAACCATGGAGAAACTCAAGAAACGAAGCGTACACACGAGTTTGATTCTAATTCGGCCGGTGAGCTCAATTTGCCTGATGAACTTCTCGACTATGATAACCGGCCTCGTTTGACTACCGTTGAAGAAATTACTTCTAATATTACGGAACCATTGCAGCCCGATGAATCACCGAATATAGTGGAAAATGTATCGAGCCCTGCCGTTACAGTCTTGAAAAAAGACGATGATTTGGTTGAAAAGACGTTGAGAATCGATGGAAACATACGTATTGTAAAAGAGCGCGAATGGGAGCCCGAAGAACCAGCAAAACTTGTATCGGGAATAGGAACGATTAAGTCTCCCTCTAATGGGCCGGGTTCATTTAGGAGCCTTGGCGGGAAAACCAACGATGTCATGAATGGACCGGGTTCATTTAGGAGCCTTGGCGGGAAAACCGGCGATGTCACGAGTGGGCCGGGGAGTCTTTCAAAGGTAGCAGGGTTGGGTCGGGCTGCCAGACGTCAGTTGGCTACAACGCTAGACGATTTTTGGAAACTTCTTTTTGACTTGCACGGGGAAATGACACAAGATGCGAAAACAAACAAACTCGATAAATTGCTCGGTATTGATTCAAAAGTGAACTTAAAGGCGAGCCCGGTTATGTCAAAAGTGCTGAACCCGGAAGTAGATCCAGTTTACGTGGAACGGGGGTTAACTTTGTTAACCAGCTATCAACAGTTACTTGATGCATATGCGCAAAAGCCGACCCAAAATGTGATGGAAGCCGAGAAACGTTACCACAGTTTACGCATACCACAAGCTTCTGGCCCGTACCTTGATCAGCCCGCTACGTTTCACGGGTGTGAAATCAAGTCATATATAAATCAAAGCAAACAGAATTCTGCATACCTTCAAAATCGGGTTGAAGCGGTAACTCCTAAGTCGCCTCCACTTGTTTCATCGAGCTACAAACACCCGGTTTCTGTGACGAGAACCCAACAAAACGGGTTACGACCCGTGAAGCCACCGGGTTTTCCGGACCCAGTTGTGTCCAGGAACAGCTTGATGCAACCGGAACGAACTTATTACAATTTTCAGCCTACGGTACCGGTTGAGGACGTGCAGGAGAAGAAGTATTACAGC
Source organism: Ambrosia x helenae (assembly GCA_030844895.1). Taxonomy (NCBI): domain Eukaryota; kingdom Viridiplantae; phylum Streptophyta; class Magnoliopsida; order Asterales; family Asteraceae; genus Ambrosia; species Ambrosia x helenae. The sequence goes on from CM061232.1 coordinate 34,941,970, forward strand.
ATGCCGGATATATCCGGGCTCCTTCCGAATCGGGTTTCCAAGATTTTGCCTGAACAGTATGCCACTCTCGGGCAATCAGTTTATCCGGGCCCGTTAAACAGATCCGGGTCAATTTCTGGTTACGGTGGTTTGTCATACTCGACTTTATCACGTGACGCAGCTGCTTACCAACCGATTTCAAGTTATAAGTCAGGGTTAGGGTCGGACACGTGGTCCATGTGGTCCAAACAACCGTCCGAACATTTTGGGGTAGCCGAAAAGGTAAGCCGTGGGTCCGATACGAGCACTCAAGAAATCGCTACACCTGGTTTGGATTCTGAAGCGAATATTTTAAAGTCTTTTAGGCTTTGTATTGTCATGCTTTTGAAACTTGAAGGGTCTGAATGGTTGTTTAAGCAAAACGGGGGATTCGATGAGGATCTTGTGGACCGTGTGGCGGCTCGGGAAAGATTTCTTTATGAAATTGAGGTGAATCGGGTGGCCCGTGGTGGCGGAACGAAGGTCGATGAAGTCGAGTATAATAAGTATCTTGTGACATCGGTTCCAAATTGCGGCGAGGAATGTGTTTGGGGAATTGGATTGATTAAAAGCTTTGGTGTTTGGTGTATACATAGGCTTCTTGAGCTTTCGCTTATGGAAAGCCGGCCCGAGCTTTGGGGGAAGTACACCTATGTTCTTAATCGTCTTCAGGTAATCTTTCGGCTTAGCCCAACCTGTTTTGACCCGAACGATAGCCACCCGTTTAGTATTTTGTTTTTTTTTTTTTTACTTTTAACTTTTTTCGTGTTGGTAAATTTAATCGTGGTTTTCACTTGTTTAGGGAATAATCGAGCCATCATTTGCTAAACGTCGTGTACCGACAAGCCCGTGTTTCTGCCTTCAGCTTCCGGACTCGTACCAAAACCGATCATCACCATCCAAATCCATCACTAGTTGGTCACCTCCGGCGAAAAGGAAAGGGAAATGCACCACTGCCGCGGATCTCTTGGACATTGTCAAAGATGTCGAGACCGCCATCTCGGGCAGAAAAGGTCGTCCCGGTACTGCAGCAGGTGACGTGGCGTTCCCAAAAGGGAAAGAAAACCTTGCATCGGTCCTTAAACGTTACAAACGAAGGTTGCAAGCTGTAGCCCCAGACGGGCTTAGCAGGAGCCCATAGGCTCCAGGCTTCTTTGGTTACTATTTAAATGAATCTTTTATCAGGTTGTTTTGATTTTCATAAACAACCCGATATTTCACTCTTTTTTACCTTACAGGTTTTAAGTTTTGTGTTCGGTTACATTGCGTCCAAGATGAAGGCGATGGTGGTGACGCGAATGGTCGGTTCGCAACAAAACGAAGCGTATGAAGTAGAATGATGGAACTTTTTTTAGTAGATCCGAATCGATGTCGTTTGTTGTGTAAATATTTTTATGCTGGCGACAGGATGGTCTACTATCGAGATGAAATGATCGTTGTGTTTTGTTTGTTTGTTTTTCGCACATAGATGCATATATACATTAAGCCGAATGCTTTGGTATCGTTTTAGTTCATAACTATTAGCATGCGTATCGTTTATAACACCTTAAACGTTTGGTCCGTGAAAGAGCGACCTTCATCGTTAGGACCTGTTGAACCTTCAACGATGACGGAGCTTGAAAAAAAATTGAGGGATGAAAGTCACGAGACCATTAAAACAGGAGGGGCTGGATACAATACGTACAAAATTTTCGGACGAAAAAAGATAAATTTACACTGCTGAGAAAAACGGTGGGGGCCATGACACCCCGGCCCTTGATGAAATGAAAAAAAAAAGGTTCGCTATTATAACGACAAAAACTGTTTTAGTATATGTGGTCTTTAACCACCCACCCTTATGGTGGAGTGGTATCAGGTGATGAGAGAGAGACACTTGACCTTTGTGGTCATGGGTTCGACTCCTGAGCCAGTTAGGTTTTACCGGTTACCTACTATCGTGCCTTCAGGCGGGTATGCGGACCGGGTTTTTCCCTGGAACTGGCACACGGGTGGGCTAGGGGCTCTCGTGCGTGCGGGTTGAGCCACCGCGAGGCTCGTGAGTTCGGCTCCGAGTCTGTGGGCTTCCCTTTGCCAATGGGGGCCGCGTACGAGAGTACCTAGCGATTCTTTAGTTGGCCGTTCAAAAAAAAAAAAAAAAAAAAAGTATATGTGGTCTTTAGGGAAGGGGTTCATTTATTGGACTAGACAACGATGACGAGGTGTACAATTTATGGGGATGAAGAAGGTTGTTGGGTCGATTTGTGGTCCCATCGTCGGAGATTATTGTTGGCGGTATAGGTGTTAACGACATTAAATTCTTTTGATTTTAAAAACAAAATAATAATAATAATAATAATAATAAACCGACATGAATCCTGATAACAAAAAAAACCCTTTAACACTATCCGTTGTGGCCTGCGAACGAGTAGCCGCGAGCCACAAAGCAATCCACGTGGCTCGCTTGAACCACAACACACCTGGGTGAACGCTGCTGCGAGTGAGCTGAAGCGACCCGGCTCGCGTCTTATGGCGAGGGCTATTCTGGCTTTTTTAATTTTATTTCTGTATTTGGTATTTGATGAGAGTGGAGCCCGCGAGCGAGTAGCCGCGAGCCACAAAGCAATCCACATGGCTCGCTTGAACCACAACACACCTGGGTGAACGCTGCTGCGAGCGAGCTGAAGCGACCCGGCTCGCGTCTTATGGCGAGGGTTATTCTGGGTTTTTTTTATTTCTATATTTGGTATTTGATAAGAGTGGAGTTGTGGGGGAAGAGAAGATTGTGTAGAATAAAATGAGAATGGGTTTCGTGATATGTATGGAGTTGCAGACAAGATGATATGAGGAAGATGATTAAAATAGTAAATATAATAGAGATGATGGTTATTTTTGTAATTAACCATATCTTGTCATTACATATGATGCACAATTTCTTGTCAAAATATAAATAGTTTATATTATAAAATAGATATGATTTATATTTTTATTTTGAGAGCTAGCCGTTGTTAATGAAAGTTATTGTTCAAAAAAATTTTATATTTATATTTATATTTATATTTTCTTTTTATTATTATTAATCTTTTTATTATTATTTATTATTTTTATTTATTATTTAAAAGTTGGATAGTGTATTTTAATCTTTTTAATTTTTTGTAATATAAGTAATGTTTTTTTATTTTGTTTATTAATGTTTAAAATAATAAAGTTTAAAAAATAATAATGTATAAAAAATGGTTAAAGCTGTTGCTCACCTCTAGCCACAATAGCATCAAGTGAGCGACCAACAACTTTATCAAGCTGCCAAGTAGGCGCTGACATGCCGCAATATGAGAGGATAGAGCTATGTCTCACCTCTAGCCACAACGGACGGTGTAAGCAAAGAGTGGTAACAAAACATTTAATTTAAATTCAACCTTACTAATTATTAATAAAAAACAGTCAATTACAAGTGACACGTAGGTAAACGGGCCACAAGCTGCGTCGCTACCACTTTTTTGTATTGCAAAACCTATTCTATTGAAAATAAAACATTGACCCTTAGCATACGGAGAATTACTTTGCACAACTTTCCTCACACGATCAAGGAGCTTGATTGTTTGCGGGGCCAGTGTAACACCCCAACCGATGGCGGAAACATCGGGATGTCACGTATTGATGATTGTTCAGTAGCTCATGGTAAATAATAAGTTTCAATAAATGATTTAAATAAATTACATACAATTGTTCTAAGAATTTGTACATCAAAATGAAAAATACAAGCTACGCATCTTCAAGCATTAACTCTAATCTTCGAGCATGTTATAACCTGAAACATGTTAAGTTTGAAAATATTTTGGATCAACAAAAGTTGGTGAGAATTACATAGGTTTTGATAATTGAATAAAACTTGTACAATTCAAGTGTCATGGCAAGTCTAGTCCATATGTGAAAACATATTAGAAGTAAATCGAGTGCATAATCAACCCTTGTGACTGTTATAATGTGGTACATCCCATACGCTCATGGTTCACTCGAATATGTTATGCGATAACAATCACCCACGCTAACTTTGTAGGAGGCACGTATCCGGGTGGGATTGTCAGTCCAATAGATCTATCATTGTATACCGTCGGCTGATCAATGTTAATGATTATGCTAGAATTGTGCTTACCCTAGTCATGTTTAAGACATAATGCAACATAGAAAAACACATAGACACTTTAATGATTGAATTGCATATAAATGTTGTAACATGTTTCACCCCAAAAATGGTGATAAATAGAAAAGGGGCTATGTAAAACTCACATTAGCAAAATGTTATTTCTCTTGAAAAATAGAATAGTGTGTTGCCCAACAATGCCAAGTATTACCCTATAATTAAGGTAATAAATATGTCTAAGTCTATCTAGTCTACAATTATATATTCTAGGGCTTCGAATTAGGGATAAGTGCTCGTTTGATTAATAATTAAATTGTTTGATAATTGAGAGAAATTTGATAAATAACCAAACAAAAGTCTTTTTATAAAATTTGAATCAAAGATGGTGACAATAATGAGTTTAAAGTATAAAAATAATTTATATAAAATTATTTTCTTAAAAATAGAATATTAAATCTATTTATTTCAAATTGTCAAAATTTAACTTTAATATTTAAAAATACTAAAATTAAAGAATTATTAGATTAAAAATTATATTTCTGTTCCAAATAATCAGAAATAATTTATATAAAATTTTGGTGCAAAAATCCTGTAAAATGAATTTATTATGATTTATTTATGATTAAAACTAACAAAAATTGATTAAAAAATATTAAATAAATGATTTTTAAGAAATAAAAATCATTTCAGAAAATTTTATTGTTATAAAAAACTCAGAATAATTTTTGTGGAAATTTATAAAATTGTTTTGATATTTTTATAGAATTTTATAAATAAAATAGAATAAACTTGAATTTTTTATTATATATATTAAATAAATAAATTTTTGAAAACTAAAAATTGTATGTTAAACTTTTTCACTAGATTAACACAAAATAATTTTTGTAGAATTTTTAAAAGAGTTTTAGTATTTTAAAATGAATTTTTAAAAATATAAATGAATATATATATATATATATATATATATATATATATATATGTTTAATTAAAAAAAATGTTGTTGATGCCGTGGTTCGAACCGGGCCCTAGGACGGTTCGTTGGTTTTAAATCACAAGCCCAGACCAACTGGTCTGGACCCTGAGAACGTTTAATCTGTGATTATTATAATTATATAATATATAAGAAACTGATTTATATCTAATTTAAAATAAAAAGATTAAACCGTTTGATACGGGACTCGAACCCGCGTGTGCTCGCAAACCAACATCAGACACAACCACCTGATCTAGATCAGGGGTTGTGTTTGATTCAAGTTTAAATAAAATATAACACCTCTATTAAATCGTGTTCTTCCCCAAATATAAGGTTCGAGCCCTAGATTTTTCAATCGAAAGATTCACACAACAATAACCCAATCATTCATAGGGTTATTGTTGTGTGATTGCCGAAGATCAAAACCCACTGAGAAAATGATACTTACAATAGCGAATCGTGTACGAATTGATTAGTCAACCCGTAAGTCAACTTCGAACCAATATCACTTGATTAGTTGAAATAACAAGAAATTGGGGGTTGGAAGAGAGTGTTCGGCGAGTTGGGATGGGTTTATGATGTTCAATTTATAGGGATAGGGTCTGGATCATCAAATTGGAAAGTTTGACCGTGTCATGAATGGGTGTCGCGTAAATATGTAAAATTGATACGAATTAATGATAATTATACGTGTATTTGACTCGTAATAGGCCGGAAATCACGAACCCATACCAATCCTGGATCAAAAACGCGTTCAAAAAGATTAATTATAGAATCGTTTCTCACAGTTGACTTTTCAAGTCAACTGTGAAGGATGAAAACGCGTGTTATAATAATTATAAGCTGGGAGTAGAACAAGATGTCTGTGTAGATCAGCTGGTTAAGTGTGTTGTGTATGTGACCCGGCTTGGGCGCGGGTTCGATTCCCGGCCCAAGCATATTATTTTTGGCAATTTATCTATATATATATATGTATGTATATTATATATAAGTAATATAGTGTTAGGGCTTTAAATGCATTGCAATAATATTTTTAAACGACAACTAATAATGAGAAACTTGACGTTTTTGTTCAGAATGATGGTAACGTACAGTATTAAAGGCGAAATGTTACAGTCTCCCCTACTTTTAGGAATTTCGTCCCGAAGTTAAAAGAAAAACACAAGGTTGAGGGTGATTGGGTAGAATTTGGGGCAACTGTGATTTGAAAGTTCTAGGGTAGCAGTTTCGGGTAATTTGGGTAGGAGATCGGGTAGGTGTGAGCTTTAAGAGTTTGAATTAGGTTCGTCTGACATCGCAAGGAGAGTAAGAATCTAGCAAAGCATTAAGTTTTAGGAATTCTAAAAGAAATGGGTTGATGGACTATAGAAGGACTAAATGAACTACCAGGTAACTAGAGTTTACAATTGGTCAACTACCAAAAACCTTGATAAAATTTCACACTACCTTAACGTACCTGTAAATTCATGATTACGTTCCGGACCGCAATCACCAATTTACCTTACATTAAGGTTTTCTGTCCTTCTATGACTCTACCGATTGTTGAGCAGGTTCGATAGCCTCCACCAGTCGTTGAGCAGGTTGTAGGGCCTCTCCCGACTGTTGGAAAGACATGATGACCTCTACCGACTGTTGGAAAGACATGATGACCTCTACCAATCGTTGAGTAGATTGTTTGGTAGTCAACTAACTGTTGTACAAGTAAGCAAGTATGATTTAGATATAGATATAGCAATTAGTTCACATTCAAACAAGCATATACCCAAGTGTTATGATAATACTAGAATTTATTACTTGAATAAAAAACGTCAATACATTGAATTAAAAAGCAGACATTATTCCAATAGTGGGGCTTGTTGTTAAGTAGCTGGAGGGTCCCTAGCGGGGTTATTTGGAGCAGCAAGGGCGTTTGTAGCAGGAATTCGACAAGCATCCGCAAGATGCCCATACCTTTGACAATTGGTACACTGACGGCGGGGCACTTGGGTTGGGTGGTGATACTGGCAGGTGTCACACTTAGGTTGGTTCCCGTTGTATCGTTTCTTGTTGGGTGGGTCAGTGGCGTCTATTTCAAAATTCCTGACCTTGCGCTTTCCGTTGGTGGAGGCCTCAGTTTTAATTTTATCGGTAGATTGGGGAGTATCCTTCGCAACAGTTTTCTTTTCCCCTTTCCGAGTCAGGGTTCCTGCCTTCACATGGTTATCTGTTAGGGTGGCCGCCAAACGCTTTGCTTCCTCCAGGGTAGCAGGGTTCCTTCCCCACACCGTTTCTTGAATCTGCATGGGTAAGCCACCAATATATTTTTCGATCGCAATAGCAAGGGGGTGACCTTGTGTGGTAGCAGTAGACTAAGTTCGTGAAACCGAGTGTTGTAGGCAAGGTTTTCTCCACTATCTTGAGCAAGATCATGAAACTCATCTTCCAGCTTCTTGATTTCTTTACGAGGGCAGAACTCTGCCTTCATAATGTCTTTAGCTTGATCCCAAGTTAAGGCCAGTGCAGCTTTAGCTCCGCGGGTGCGCTTTTCCTCATTCCACCAAGTGAGTGCTCGTTTGTGAAGAACACTCATGGCATAACGGACCTTTAAGTTATCGGGACACTCGTTGTTAATGAAGGTATTCTCAATACCCTCGAACCATTGTAGAAGTCCCGTAGCTCCTTCTTCTCCACTGAACTTAGGGGGATTACAGGAATTAAAGTGCTTAAGAGTGCAAGCTGGGAGACCATTCCCGTTTCCGTTGTGGTTTCCATTACCGTTCCCGTTTCCATGACCGTTTCCATTGCTGTTTCTGTTTCCATGACCGTTTCCATTGCCGTTTCCGTTCATCTGGATGACTTGAGCCAGTAAGTTAGGAACCAGAGTCGCGATTTGCTGCGCCATTTGTTGAGAAATGATCGCAACCAGTTGGGCATCAACACCATTGTTGTTGTTGTTGTTGTTATTGTTGTTGTTGTGGTTAACGTCGTGGTTGTTGCTATTCACTTCATCTTGATTGTCACCACTGTTAACGCGAGTGCTGCGACGTGGAGGCATGATCTGTAAGAGACACAATGAAATGAATGAGGTTATATAAGGAATGTAATCATTTATTCATTAGTTAAAACGAATAAACGAAAACGTTGACTTATCAAAGATTCTAGATTCTAATAACATAATGAAGACATGCTTTAGCCTATAAGTGAACACTCATCCCGAGAATTCCCAGGTAGGCATCCGGGTCCCTCGTCTGATTGGGATATATGCGCAATGCCAGTCTAGACAGAAGACTCAGGATACAGGCGTTCACCCTTCCAGATTGCACGTGTTCGTTATTAAAATCTAGAACTTCGACGAGATCTCAAGGTGGTTCAGGCTAAGCCTGAGGATTTTGTCTTAACAGTCTAAGAGTAGATCCAGTGATGGAGAGCGATCTTCTTGTAAGGGTTAAAGTAGGGATAAGAAGTAGGAGGGAGATAGAGAATAGGAATAAGTAGAGAAGCAAGTAAGAGAAACATGTACTGGTTAAATCCTATGGTTATAGACTAGATTATTTTTCTAATAACCTAATTCCCTATAACCTGGCTCTGATACCAATCTGTAACACCCCAACCGATGGCGGAAACATCGGGATGTCACGTATTGATGATTGTTTAGTAGCTCATGGTAAATAATAAGTTTCAATAAATGATTTAAATAAATTACATACAATTGTTCTAAGAATTTGTACATCAAAATGAAAAATACAAGCTACGCATCTTCAAGCATTAACTCTAATCTTCGAGCATGTTATAAACTGAAACATGTTAAGTTTGAAAATATTTTGGATCAACAAAAGTTGGTGAGAATTACATAGGTTTTGATAACTGAATAAAACTTGTACAATTCAAGTGTCATGGCAAGTCTAGTCCATATGTGAAAACATACTAGAAGTAAATCGAGTGCATAATCAACCCTTGTGACTGTTATAATGTGGTACATCCCATACGCTCATGGTTCACTCGAATATGTTATGCGATAACAATCACCCACGCTACCTTTGTAGGAGGCACGTATCCGGTGGGATTATCAGTCCAATAGATCTATCATTGTATACCGTCGGCTGATCAATGTTAATGATTATGCTAGAATTGTGCTTACCCTAGTCATGTTTAAGACATAATGCAACATAGAAAAACACATAGACACTTTAATGATTGAATTGCATATAAAATGTTGTAACATGTTTCACCCCAAAAATGGTGATAAATAGAAAAGGGGCTATGTAAAACTCACATTAGCAAAATGTTATTTCTCTTGAAAAATAGAATAGTGTGTTGCCCAACAATGCCAAGTATTACCCTATAATTAAGGTAATAAATATGTCTAAGTCTATCTAGTCTACAATTATATATTCTAGGGCTTCGAATTGGGGATAAGTGCTCGTTTGATTAATAATTAAATTGTTTGATAATTGAGAGAAATTTGATAAATAACCAAACAAAAGTCTTTTTATAAAATTTGAATCAAAGATGGTCACAATAATGAGTTTAAAGTATAAAAATAATTTTTATAAAATTATTTTCTTAAAAATAGAATATTAAATCTATTTATTTCAAATTGTCAAAATTTAACTTTAATATTTAAAAATACTAAAATTAAAGAATTATTAGATTAAAAATTATATTTCTGTTCCAAATAATCAGAAATAATTTATATAAAATTTTGGTGCAAAAATCCTGTAAAATGAATTTATTATGATTTATTTATAATTAAAACTAACAAAAATTGATTAAAAAATATTAAATATATGATTTTTCAGAAATAAAAATCATTTCAGAAAAGTTTATTGTTATAAAAACTCAGAATAATTTTTGTGGAAATTTATAAAATTGTTTTGATATTTTTATAGAATTTTATAAATAAAATAGAATAAACTTGAATTTTTTATGATATATATTAAATAAATAATTTTTGAAAACTAAAAATTGTATGTTAAACTTTTTCACTAGATTAACACAAAATAATTTTTGTAGAATTTTTAAAAGAGTTTTAGTATTTTAAAATGAATTTTTAAAAATATAAATGAATATATATATATATATATGTTTAATTAAAAAAAAAATGTTGTTGATGCCGTGGTTCGAACCCGGGCCCTAGGCCGGTTCGTTGGTTTTAAATCACAAGCCCAGACCAACTGGTCTGGACCCTGAGAACGTTTAATATCTGATTATTATAATTATATAATATATATAAGAAACTGATTTATATCTAATTTAAAATAAAAAGATTAAACCGTTTGATACGGGACTCGAACCCTGTCACACCCTCAAATTTCCACATGCGGGGTTTTACCGCGAGGCGCGTGTCACACCAGGATCCCAGTCAACGGTCACAATAAACGACAACTAAATGTAAGAAAATACGTAAGACATTCCATGAAACAACCAAAACGTTATGCTTTGAGCCATAAACCAGCAGCAGAAGCATTTCTTGTTTACAACCAAAAGACATATTACAGTTTTTCAAATCATAGTTTAATATGCAACAAGACTTCTAGACGCCGTGCAAGACTCCGTGCGCGCCTAGCCATTAACCGCTACCTTAGTGACATGAGAAAACATGTCACACCCTCAAAATCCACTTGCGGAGTTTTACCGCGAGGCGCATGACAAACCAGGATCCAAACCAACGATCACAATAAACAAGTCTAAATGTAATTAATGCAATACCAAAACATAGTTTTAAAATCCCGTTTACAGCGGAAGCTTATTCAAAATAAAGTTCAACATAAATAAACCAAGTTCAATGTTTGTGAAACAATGCAACTCTATCTAGACGCCGTGCAGACGCGTGCGCCCTAGTTCCCCTGTGCTACCTTAGCGACCTGAGAAAACATGTAAAAGTTTACGTCAGCACAAAAATGCTGGTGAGTTTACAGGTTTGTAGTTCCAGTACCAAGTTCACCTGTCCATACTATAACAAATAGAAAACCAGTATACGCTAGCTAGGCGTACGTTTTGTTACTACCACGATTGGAAAACCATTACTAACACGTATACCAGTTTTGTGCCCGAATAGTTCCAAATGTTCCTGTTGTTCCTGTTTGAGACAATATGCACTCGCCCGGCCCTCCAAGCCGACGAGCGGGGTTGGTCATTCCCAATAGCGCTATTCACATTTCCCGTTGTGCAAACCCGCACATTCATGGTTCCCCCCGGGACTTCCAAAGATCGTGTAGTATACGTTAGAACCCATAGTATGACAGAATTTACCAAACAATCGTTTTAACACATGTTTTCTCCCCCGAAAGTATAAAACCAGTTTAAAAGAGGGGCCGTAAACTCACCTTAAGTTCCTTTACTCCTTAACCCGAGTAAACTCAGCTGCTATGCTAGTCCCGTACAGTGGCGACCTAACATACGACAGTTACAAGTACTTAGACTAATAACCCGCAGGTTAATTAGTCCCTAGATGTCCAGACCATAACCAAGTTCGTTTAAAATACCGTGACTGTTTAACTGACCCAAAGTACAAGACTCGACATCCCATTGGTGACCCGAGACTCCCCGTGTTACGTTTACGCTCCAAAACATACAATAACGCAAGTACACTTAACATACGTTAACACACAACAAGTTATAGCACATAGTTCACGTATCACCGGAATACATCCAATTATATGTTACCAAGTTATTAGACATGTTACGGGGTTCCTAGCATGTTACTATATGTCAAATCAGGTCTCGGTATGCTAATATACACTTACAGCAGCAGTACACGCGATTAGGGAGGCTAATCGCATGAAATGTCACGTGATTAGGGCTATTCGCCCCTTAAGGCAGGCGATTAGGGCTAATCGCCCTTTAATCCATGCGAGTAGGGCTACTCGCCTTTATTGCCACGCGAGTAGCCTACTCGCCCCTACAGTCAGGCGAGTGGGGCTAATCGCCCCTTTGGTCATGCGATTGGGGGCTACTCGCCCCTGTTACATGTGATTAGCAAGGCTACTCGCCTGTAACCTTGCTGTTCCGGTTTTTCGCGCGTCTAACGCCCCAAATCAGATCCAGAGCGTGTGTAACTACCCAATATCATCCCAAACACTATCCTAAACATGTTTAACCCAAAACCCTTCGTTCATCCTCGTGAAATCAGTCCTGCATGCAACCAAAGCAATCCAAACACATACACGTAGCATGCAATCATCATACCAACATACATAACAATAGCCCTAATAATCAATTAATCAGATTTCTATCATCATACTATCCATATTAATTCTGACCTAGCATGATTACACATCAAAACATCATCAAGATTCATAAAAATCCTATCTTTCTAATCATGCATACCCATAACACATGTTTATTGATTACAATCCGATTAATAGCTCTTATTGACGATTTTCAGAAATCTTTTTCGTTTATGAACAGGTCTGGACCATTAGGGATTGATAAGAAAACATTTACAAAGTATTATGGATGAGAATTAAACCTTGGTTTTGCAAAAGGATGATGATTAGACCTTGAAACCTTGAGTTTTTGATAAAAGTCGCCTTCCAGAGGTTGTTTCAGTGTTTGGGGCGGTTATGGGACGACTAGGGTTAGTATTAGTGAGTTTAGGAGGTTAAGTGTTGTATTTATAGGCGTTTCTAGTCGTCCAGCCCGTTCCACGCGATTATGCAGGTTTATACGCGAGTAGGGTGCCTAATCGCATGACTGTTCATGCGATTAGCCTATTCGTATGTAGGGATCCCCCTACTCGCCCCAAAGGTCATGCGATTAGGCTATTCCTCAAGCCTAATCGCCTATAGCCCCCTTGTTGGTGTGTTTTGCGCGTTAAACCCCGTTTTAACATATGTTAATGCATATTCATGTACCGACAAGTCACATAATGATTGTAAACACATAACACAAGTAAATACACATATTTACACTCGTTCACCAATTCCCGGGACTCGAGACTCGTACGTTCCGTATGCCCTGACGATCCTACAAATCGTCACCGTTTGTACACTTGGTTAAGGACTGACATCTACCGAACCTCTAGACCAACATCCAATGATCTTCTAGACTAATCAATAGTTCCCGAACCATAACCCGACTTAACTAACCCAGTTAGGTACAATATACGCGTGACTCGCTAAGGTAGACTTTCATCTAGACAACGTTGTTAACCCGAATTTGCCAGGTGTCACATCATCCCCACGTTAAAAGAATTTTCGTCCCGAAAATTGTGTAAGTAACAAAAGAAACAACGAGGGAATAAACAAACAGATAGGAATCAATAGAGAGTAGAAATCAAGAAAGAGATTTACCCGAGGTGTCACATCATCCCCACGTTAAAAGGAATCTCGACCCGAGATTCATTCAGCTGCCGAAGAGACATGCCTCGACTCGAACGCTTCCTTAGGGAAAAGATGAGGATACTTAGACTTCATCTGATCCTCCCGTTCCCATGTATATTCCGGTCCCCGGTTCGAGTTCCACCGAACCTTAACGATACGAATCTTGCTGTGACGCAGGCTGCGAATCTTGTAATCAAGGATCTCCACAGGTTCTTCCACAATCCGAAGACGATCATCAACCTTGATCTCTTCTAGTGGAACGATGAGAGACTCGTCAGTAAGGCACTTCTTCAAGTTTGACACGTGGAAGACGTTATGTACGTTACCGAGCTCCGTCGGTAAATCAAGACGATATGCCACCGGCCCAATCCGTTCCAGGATCGTAAATGGTCCGACATACCGTGGGTTGAGTTTGCCACGCTTCCCGAAGCGTATGACGCCCTTCCACGGAGAAACCTTCAGAAGCACTTTGTCGTTAACTTGGAATTCCAGTGGTTTGCGACGCTGATCGGCATAACTCTTTTGCCGGTCCCGTGCCGCCGCCAACCGATTACGAATCTGCACGATCTTTTCCGAAGTCTCGTACACTAGTTCGGGCCCAGTGAGTTGACTCTCACCCACCTCAGCCCAACAAAGAGGAGAGCGGCATTTCCGTCCGTACAGTGCCTCGAACGGAGCTGCCTTGATGCTCGTGTGATAACTGTTATTGTACGAGAATTCTACCAAAGGCAGATGAGCTTCCCAACCCTTGCCAAAATCGATCACACATGCCCGCAGCATGTCTTCTAAAGTTTGAATCGTACGCTCACTCTGACCGTCAGTCTGTGGATGGTAAGCCGTACTCATGTCTAGTTGGGTACCCAAAGCCTTGTGCAAAGACTTCCAGAAGTGTGACGTAAAATGGGAGTCACGATCCGAGATAATAGAAACAGGTACCCCGTGCTTAGAAACAACTTCTTTCAAGTAAAGACGAGCCAAGCGATCCATAGTGTCGGTCTCCTTAATAGCAAGAAAATGGGCTGATTTCGTTAACCGATCGACAATCACCCATATCTTGTCGTTCCCGCTTGGTGACTTAGGAAGTTGTGTGACAAAATCCATAGTAATCCGTTCCCATTTCCATTCCGGAATTTCAGGTTGTTGCAGGAGACCCGACGGTTTCTGGTATTCCACCTTGACCTTAGCACAAGTCAAGCATTTACTCACGTATGAGGCTATATCCGACCTCATGTTTGGCCACCAGTAAAGTACCTTCAGATCTTGGTACATCTTATCCGAACCAGGATGAATAGAATACCGGGACTTATGAGCCTCATCAAGAACAAGCTCCCGTAGTCCCCCGAATAAAGGAACCCATATGCGTTCTGCGAAATAGTGCAGGCCATCAGGCCTTCGCTCTAGGTGCTTGTCGGCACCGTGCATGGTTTCAGCTTTAAGGTTTTCCTCCTTCAAAGCTTCCAATTGGGCAGAACGGAGTTGATCAGGTAACGACGAATGGATAGTGAGCTGCAATGCCCGAACGCGACGAGGTTTAGAAGATTCCTTCCTGCTCAAGGCGTCTGCTACAACATTCGCCTTGCCAGGATGGTACTTAATAGCACAATCATAATCGTTCAAAAGTTCAATCCAGCGACGCTGCCGTATGTTCAAGTGTTGTTGGTCGAAAATGTGTTGGAGACTCTTGTGATCGGTGTAGATGGTGCATTTGGTACCGTACAAGTAATGTCTCCAAATTTTCAACGCGAATACCACGGCACCCAACTCCAAGTCATGAGTTGTGTAGTTCTTCTCGTGCACTTTGAGTTGACGAGAAGCATACGCAATCACTTTCTCGCGTTGCATCAACACGCAACCGAGTCCATGAATGGAAGCATCACAGTAAACGACAAAATCATCAGGACCCTCAGGTAAAGACAGAATAGGAGCAGAACACAGTTTAGACTTCAGTTCTTCAAACGCAGACTCTTGTGATTCACCCCAGTCGAACTTCCTATCCTTCTGAGTGAGAGTGGTGAGGGGTTGAGCAATCTTCGAGAACCCCTGAATGAAACGACGATAGTAGCCCGCAAGGCCTAGGAATTGCCGCACCTCAGTTGGCGTCTTAGGTGCTCCCCAGTCCTTGATCGCTTCGATTTTAGCAGGATCGACATGAATCCCTAGTTCATTAACCACATGTCCTAGGAACTGGACTTCGCGTAACCAAAAGTCACACTTTGAGAACTTGGCATAAAGTTGTTCCCGTCGTAAAAGTTCCAAAACTAACCGCAGATGTTCCCCGTGTTCAGTCTCGTTCTTGGAGTAGATCAGGATGTCATCAATAAACACAATGACAAACTTATCCAGATATGGTTTACAGACGCGGTTCATCAAGTCCATGAAAACCGCCGGTGCGTTCGTGAGACCGAAAGGCATGACCAAGAATTCAAAATGGCCATAACGTGTTCGAAAAGCAGTCTTTGCAACATCAGCCTCCCTGACGCGCAGCTGGTGATAACCGGACCTCAAGTCGATCTTGGAATAATAACTAGAACCCTGGAGTTGGTCGAATAGATCATCGATACGTGGAAGAGGGTAACGGTTCTTGATGGTCAACTTGTTCAGCTCTCTGTAGTCTACACACAAACGGAAACTCCCATCCTTCTTCTTGACAAACAAAATCGGGGCTCCCCAAGGGGAAGAACTCGGTCGGATGAAACCCTTGTCCAAGAGTTCCTGTAACTGACTAGACAGCTCCTGCATCTCGGGAGGTGCAAGACGGTAGGGGGCCCGAGCAATAGGAGCAGCCCCCGGTACCAGATCAATACCGAACTCGACTTGACGATGAGGAGGAAGACCAGATAAATCATCGGGAAAAACGTCAGAAAACTCGCGTACTACGGAATGTCGTCAATCTTCTTCTCATCACAAGTGGAAACAGATAAGAGCGCCAAAACGGCTGGATAACCCTTTCGAAGACACTTAAGGGCTTTCATGCTAGAGATGATGTTTAGCGAAACACCACCCTTGATACCGTACACAGAAAGGAATTCTCCATCAGGGAGAGGAATCCGAATAACCTTATCGTAACAGACGATCTCCGCGCGATACAAGGATAACCAATCCATCCCTACTACAACGTCAAAACTACCCAATGGTACCGGCATAAGATCGATGGGAAACGTTATACCCGACAATTCTAACTGACACTCCCGAAGGACACTAATAGCTTCAATCGTTTTCCCGTCAGCCAACTCAATAATATACTTGGTCTCTAATGGTACAGGTACTATATCTAGCAGTCGACTAACGTCCATGGATACAAAACTCTTGTCGGCACCAGAATCAAATAACACGCTAACAGAATGCTTATTGAGAAGGAACGTACCGGTGACTGTATCAGGGTCTTGCCTTGCCTCAGTAGCTCCAATGACGAAGGCACGTGCATTTCTGCCGCCGCCCCCGTTGTTACCATTCCCATTGTTTCCACCCTGTTTCAGCTTTGGGCAATCCTTCTTGTAATGCCCAGTGTCACCGCAGTTGTAGCACCCTTGTTTCCCTGTAGTACCCTGAGTAGTCGGAGCAGAACTGTTGGTCGGAGCCTGAGTCGATGGAAGTGTAACCCGACAATCTTTAGCATAGTGGCCTGTTCGCTGGCAGCGGTGACAACGGTTACTGTCGCAGTTCCCTTGGTGATGGCGTCCACACTTGTTGCATTTGGGCAGTTTTCCCGCATAACCACCCTGCTTATTACCCGAAGACGATGAACCCCCATTATCAAACTTCTTTCCCTGCTGCGTAGACCCAGATCCCTTCCCGTCGTTTTCCCACTTGCGCTTATTGTTCTCTGGAGTCTTAGCAGTCGAACCTTTCGCCGGCAAAATCCCTTCATTCACCTTTAAATTAGTCATCCTATGTGCAGATCGAACTACCTCCGCATAAGTAGGATGATTCCCAGCAGCCACTAACCCTGCAATTTCCGGCACCAATCCTGAGACATAATGTTCAATCTTACGATACTCCGGCACGTGCAAATCGGGACACAGCACCGCCAGCTCATTTCTCCTAACCGTATACTTCTCGATTTCCGACCCATTCATCTTGAGGTTCCACACCTCATGCTCCAGTTTCTGTACTTCTTCTCTCGGGCAATACTCCCGCTTCAACAACTGCACAAAGTTCTCCCATGGCATAGCATATGCCTCCCCAATTCCCATGTTCTGGGTGATACCATTCCACCAAGTCAATGCCACGTCCTGAAACAACGCAGCCGAATACTTCACCCGATCTTCTGGGAGACAGTTACACATCAAGAATACCGACTCCACTTTCTCTAACCACCTAAGCAAACTGACCGCACCCTCGGTGCCAGAGAATTCCTGGGGTTTGCAGTCCCGGAACATCTTATAGGTGCACATGGGTGGGGGTGGGTCAACAGGACCACCTGAAATGAAACGTACGAGAAATTACGAATAACGTACACAAGACTCACCAATGAGCCAAAGAAAATGGATAAAACAACTTACCACCACCGTTGTGCCCTAACTGAAAGGCAGCCTGGAGCAAGTTGTTCAGATCAGCCTGTGACAGGTTAATACCTCCACCACGACCACCAGCACCACCACGACCACCACCGCGTCCACCACCGCGTCCACCTCCTCGTCCTCCACGCACTCCAGACATGATTCTGGCAGAAAGAACGAGAAAATTTAGTTTCGCAGTTAAAGATAACCACTAATGTTCACAAGATCAAAGCCAGATCCAATCCAGGACTATCCCCTCAAACTCAGAGCTCACTAGTGCTTCCATGCATTTCGTTTTATGATTTTGTGTGCACCCAAAATGATAAAACGCTCTACATGGTCCTCCAAGTGTTCTCCTAGTTCAAAGTTCAAATCACCGAACATAGACTCTTAGCTACACACCGTAATACTACGGTAGTTCATGACAAGTGCTTCTATTGGAGTACGAAAGGGGAGATGTCCGAGCCTTGGACAAATCTCAAGAGCACACGAGTTACCCCAATAGACCACACTGCCTAGAAAACAAGTATCCCAACCTAAGATAGAACGGATGATGTAACGTAGAAAGACCAACGATTTAGAGACACCCCGACAAGATCATATTCAACCCACTATAACGTTTAGTACCATGTGATCGTCTAGTGTGTGCGACTCGGCTATAGACTAGACTCTACATGCAGTCCTAGTTCACTATAACCATTGGCTCTGATACCAATCTGTCACACCCTCAAAATCCACTTGCGGAGTTTTACCGCGAGGCGCATGACAAACCAGGATCCAAACCAACGATCACAATAAACAAGTCTAAATGTAATTAATGCAATACCAAAACATAGTTTTAAAATCCCGTTTACAGCGGAAGCTTATTCAAAATAAAGTTCAACATAAATAAACCAAGTTCAATGTTTGTGAAACAATGCAACTCTATCTAGACGCCGTGCAGACGCGTGCGCCCTAGTTCCCCTGTGCTACCTTAGCGACCTGAGAAAACATGTAAAAGTTTACGTCAGCACAAAAATGCTGGTGAGTTTACAGGTTTGTAGTTCCAGTACCAAGTTCACCTGTCCATACTATAACAAATAGAAAACCAGTATACGCTAGCTAGGCGTACGTTTTGTTACTACCACGATTGGAAAACCATTACTAACACGTATACCAGTTTTGTGCCCGAATAGTTCCAAATGTTCCTGTTGTTCCTGTTTGAGACAATATGCACTCGCCCGGCCCTCCAAGCCGACGAGCGGGGTTGGTCATTCCCAATAGCGCTATTCACATTTCCCCGTTGTGCAAACCCGCACATTCATGGTTCCCCCCGGGACTTCCAAAGATCGTGTAGTATACGTTAGAACCCATAGTATGACAGAATTTACCAAACAATCGTTTTAACACATGTTTTCTCCCCCGAAAGTATAAAACCAGTTTAAAAGAGGGGCCGTAAACTCACCTTAAGTTCCTTTACTCCTTAACCCGAGTAAACTCAGCTGCTATGCTAGTCCCGTACAGTGGCGACCTAACATACGACAGTTACAAGTACTTAGACTAATAACCCGCAGGTTAATTAGTCCCTAGATGTCCAGACCATAACCAAGTTCGTTTAAAATACCGTGACTGTTTAACTGACCCAAAGTACAAGACTCGACATCCCATTGGTGACCCGAGACTCCCCGTGTTACGTTTACGCTCCAAAACATACAATAACGCAAGTACACTTAACATACGTTAACACACAACAAGTTATAGCACATAGTTCACGTATCACCGGAATACATCCAATTATATGTTACCAAGTTATTAGACATGTTACGGGGTTCCTAGCATGTTACTATATGTCAAATCAGGTCTCGGTATGCTAATATACACTTACAGCAGCAGTACACGCGATTAGGGAGGCTAATCGCATGAAATGTCACGTGATTAGGGCTATTCGCCCCTTAAGGCAGGCGATTAGGGCTAATCGCCCTTTAATCCATGCGAGTAGGGCTACTCGCCTTTATTGCCACGCGAGTAGCCTACTCGCCCCTACAGTCAGGCGAGTGGGGCTAATCGCCCCTTTGGTCATGCGATTGGGGGCTACTCGCCCCTGTTACATGTGATTAGCAAGGCTACTCGCCTGTAACCTTGCTGTTCCGGTTTTTCGCGCGTCTAACGCCCCAAATCAGATCCAGAGCGTGTGTAACTACCCAATATCATCCCAAACACTATCCTAAACATGTTTAACCCAAAACCCTTCGTTCATCCTCGTGAAATCAGTCCTGCATGCAACCAAAGCAATCCAAACACATACACGTAGCATGCAATCATCATACCAACATACATAACAATAGCCCTAATAATCAATTAATCAGATTTCTATCATCATACTATCCATATTAATTCTGACCTAGCATGATTACACATCAAAACATCATCAAGATTCATAAAAATCCTATCTTTCTAATCATGCATACCCATAACACATGTTTATTGATTACAATCCGATTAATAGCTCTTATTGACGATTTTCAGAAATCTTTTTCGTTTATGAACAGGTCTGGACCATTAGGGATTGATAAGAAAACATTTACAAAGTATTATGGATGAGAATTAAACCTTGGTTTTGCAAAAGGATGATGATTAGACCTTGAAACCTTGAGTTTTTGATAAAAGTCGCCTTCCAGAGGTTGTTTCAGTGTTTGGGGCGGTTATGGGACGACTAGGGTTAGTATTAGTGAGTTTAGGAGGTTAAGTGTTGTATTTATAGGCGTTTCTAGTCGTCCAGCCCGTTCCACGCGATTTATGCAGGTTTATACGCGAGTAGGGTGCCTAATCGCATGACTGTTCATGCGATTAGCCCTATTCGTATGTAGGGATCCCCCTACTCGCCCCAAAGGTCATGCGATTAGGCTATTCCTCAAGCCTAATCGCCTATAGCCCCCTTGTTGGTGTGTTTTGCGCGTTAAACCCCGTTTTAACATATGTTAATGCATATTCATGTACCGACAAGTCACATAATGATTGTAAACACATAACACAAGTAAATACACATATTTACACTCGTTCACCAATTCCCGGGACTCGAGACTCGTACGTTCCGTATGCCCTGACGATCCTACAAATCGTCACCGTTTGTACACTTGGTTAAGGACTGACATCTACCGAACCTCTAGACCAACATCCAATGATCTTCTAGACTAATCAATAGTTCCCGAACCATAACCCGACTTAACTAACCCAGTTAGGTACAATATACGCGTGACTCGCTAAGGTAGACTTTCATCTAGACAACGTTGTTAACCCGAATTTGCCAGGTGTCACAAAACATGCCAAAAATGTCAACATATAATGCTGGTGAGTTCACGGGTTTTTCTTTTTCAATAATCATTTCATTAATCCTTTAAAAACTGTTCCCGTTACCGTTACTGTTATTGTTACTGTTCATACTATGCTTGTTCGTACGCTAGCTAGGCGTCAAGTGTGTTACTCATACGGGCGAAACCATTGCTGACTGTGTGATACCCTTGTTTACAGACTACCTCATCTTCGGTAAGCCTAGTGTGATTGAGACAATATGCACCCGCCCGGCCTCCAGCCGTCGAGTGGGGTTTGTCAGGCCCAATAGCGCTATCCACATTTCCCTGCTACATCCCCGTATTAGTGGTTTCTAAGGGACTTAGATGAACCGTATAGTAATAAGGTGTGAGCCATATTATAACATGAAAACATGTGTTTATAACTTATAACATGTAAATGTGTGATCCAAAATGTATACGCATGTTTCTCACCCCGAAAACAAAACCAATAAAGTGTGGGGCCGTGAACTCACCTTAGATCGCGTTACTTGAAAACAGTTAAATCAGTGTGCTATGATAGCCCCAAATAGCGGCGACCTATCATAAGATGTATGTAAGTATCCGCACTAATAACCCGTAGGTTAACTAGTCCCCGAATGTCCAGACCATGACCATAAACGTTTGAAAACACCTTTGACTGTTAAACCGACAGTACCAGACAAGACCCGACATCCCATTGGTGACCCGACATCCCACGTGTTAGATAAATACAAGACATCATGCAACATATGCAATTAAACACTTAATACGCGCAATAGTTCACCTAGTCTAGCATAATGTCCGATTAACGCATAAACAAGTCCGAACACGTGTTACCAAGTCATTAGACATGTCCTGGGGTTCCTAACATGTTCCTAGGTGTCAATCCGTGTTTCGGGATGTTAAAATATACATACAGCAGCATTACACGCGATTAGGAATCAAACTAGCATTTAGGATTGTAATCACTAGTAAAAGTGGCATTTAGGATTGTAATCACTAGTAAAAGTGGCATTTAGGATTGTAATC
This sequence comes from Ambrosia x helenae, assembly GCA_030844895.1. Lineage (NCBI taxonomy): Eukaryota > Viridiplantae > Streptophyta > Magnoliopsida > Asterales > Asteraceae > Ambrosia > Ambrosia x helenae. The sequence goes on from CM061232.1 coordinate 34,964,217, forward strand.
ACTAGTAAAAGTGGCATTTAGGATTGTACTCGCTAGTGCTAGAGGCGAATAGGGTTGTATTCGCATGAACATCAGTGATTAGGAGCCTATTCGCATGAAGCTTCATGCGAGTAGGATCCTACTCGCCTCTGCACATCTGTAGTGCATTTTCGCGCGTCGAACACTCCAAATCAGATCCGAAACATGTAAAAACACCCAATATCAAAACTAAACTATTAACCAACCCTTTCCAAGCAAAAACCCCCAATTTATCTCTGCTCTAACGGGCTCGGTGCGATTATTTCCAAAAATGGCAAAATACTAGGTTTCATTAACTATGAAATCTTTCCTTAAGTAGTAAAGATCAGATTACACCTCCTACAAATTGCAATACATCATCCTTATGTTATAACATCATTCTAGCATGATTCCTAACCATAAACAAGCAATGAATCATAACATAATATCCTATTTCTTCAAGAATCACCCAAATGGGTCAAAATGCCTACTTGCACTTAAACACCATAACAAGAGCTTAAACTCATAGATAATCATCCTAACAACACCTACACATCAGAAGTACATCAAATTCATGGAAACATTCATGTTATAATCATCAAAAATCATCATATGCATCAATACTTCACATATAGCAAGTATTATGGTGTAGACTTGTTTTAGAACTCCTTTCCAAGGTTTTTAAAGACTCATTATTACCAAAATAAGGTCTGGACTTTTGGGGACCCAAGACAATAACATTACAAAGGTGTAGGATGAAGAACACACCTTGGATTTTGTGACATCCGTCACTTTTCTTTTTACATATATATTAATTATAATAATAATAATAATAAAAATAAAATTCAGATTTTATTACATATATATATACACTCTTGCTTTTATTTTTCAAACCCACTCACAACTCAAACCCAACCTCCCTTGTTAATTCAGAGCCCAAACCAGTTGTCTGGCCCAATAACTGGCCCAACACCCCTTCCACCTCTCCCCTTGGCTGTTATTAAAAAAAAAAACAAAATGGTGCCTCATCCGGGTTTCGAACCCGTGACATCTCCCCACACCACACACGCGCCAACCATCTAGCCTAGACCTCACTTTTGATTTAATCCCACCCCTAATTATATTTAACCCTTATTTTTCGCGTCCCTTTCCTTCTTCCTTTGGTTATTTACGTGCAGCAGCAGGCATCAATCAACTCGGTCAAACCTTGACCTTGACCACTTAAATTAATCTATAATTTACAACCTTTTTCTTAATATACTCGTGTAGGAATGGACAACTAATTACGCACATTAACAACAGTCAAATCATGCCTAAAATGAGTATATTCACGCGTTTATATTAAACGTTGGTCAAAGCTTACCAAATCAACATCCGGACTTGTACCCTATAAATTGAACGTGCCTAGACCATCCCTACTCGCCGATAATCATTTCTATACTCTTAATTTCTGATTTCATAACCTGCAACGAAGCAATCCTTGTCGCGTTTGACTTTTACTTGACCGAGCTTCGATCTGATCGTGACTCAGTGTAAGATCTCTTTTGTTTGTGGGTTTCAATGTTCGGCCTCTTGTGAACAATAGCCCCAAAGATTCAGGGCTATTGAACACGAATTGAATGAGTTTAGGAATTAGGGCTTGTTTGATATAAATTGGGGAAGAACACGATTTTACTTGTATTATTTATTTTAAATACACTGAACCCAAACACAACCACTGGTCTGGACCAAGTGGTTGTGTCTCGTGCATTGTGAACCAGACCACACGGGTTCGAATCCCACCATAAACAACCTATTTTTTTTTGTGATCCTTTATATTTATATTTTCCTTATTCTTTTAAAAATCGTTTTAAAATACTAAAACTATTTTATAAATTCTACAAAAATTATCATATGATCTTCAAATGATAAAGTTCATCACCCAATTTTTAGTTTTTCAAAAATAAATTATTTAATATATATTATTAATAATACAAGTTTATTCATTTATATTTATTAAATTCTATAAAAATATCTAAACGATTTTATTAAATCTCACAAAAATTATTCTAAACTTGTATATTCTTAAACTTTTCAGAAATGATTTTTATTTCTGAAAAATCATTTATTTTTAATTTTTGTTAGATTTAATCATAAATAATTCATAATAAATTCATTTTACAATATTTTTGTACCAAAATTTTACATAAATTATTTCTATTCATTTGGAACAGAAATACAATTTTTAATTCAAGAATTCTTTGATTTTAATATTTTTAGATATTAAAGTCGTATTTTGACAATTTGAAATAATTAGATTAAATATTCTATTTTCAATAAAATAATTTTATAAAAATTATTTTCATACTTAAAACCTTATGTTGTGATTATATTCAACTTAAAATTTTACAAAAAAAGACTTTTGTTTATTTATTCATTAAATTTCTTATATTTAATAAACAATTTGTTTATTAATCAAATAAACGTTTATCCCCAATTCGAAGCCCTAGAAATACATGTATCCTAGAGTTATTTCCCTTACACATTATCAAATTCTTTAGGTTGATACTTTGAGATAGTTCCAACACATATTCCGTTGTCCAAGTTCAATTACAAGCTATTACGTAAACAGTGAGTATTTCCTATCCCCTTTTTGCTTTTATTCATTTTTGGGGTGTTACATGTACACTTATACAAATTACAAATACAAGTTCACATTTTTACAATACAATTCTAGTACTATGTGCATTTGCTTACAAACGTGCTTTATGCTTAGACATTTCATGTAGAATACATTTGTACTTAGTGAAATCATTAACATTGTACAAGCCGACCTTAACATTGGATAGCGCTATTTGGATTGACAACCCGCCTAGATTGATTCTCCCCCTTTTTCATCGGAGAATCCGTGGCCAGTGTTAAGCTTTTATCCATTTATTGGATAAGTACACTACAGTTCATACAGTACATTATACAGTCACAGGGTTGATTTCGCTCATTTGTTTGATACATGGTTTACATATTTGCACTGTAGCTTGCACTTGAATTGTATAACTTTTTAACCTACTATATATATCAAATCTAGGAATGCTCACCAACATTTCAAATGTTGACCAAATCTATTTTGTACATGTTTCAGGTGCAGTTTGATCTAGTGCTTTAGCAAGGAACATTTAGTGCTTTATTTTACTTTAGTTATTTCAATATTTACATTTCATTTAGACAATGTATTTTCCATTTCCGTGTAAAACAATTTTGATTATTCAATAATATTTACATTTTAGTACCATGAGCTTTTGAACAATCGTCACTACGTGGCACCTCGATGATTCCGCCATCGGTTGGGGTGTTACAGATTTTATCAAAGAAGGGTGTATAAGCTTGGTGATGGTGTGTTTTGAGGCAAAGCAAGTTCCAGAGGTGTTTCAAGGTGTGTGGGAGGCTTAGGATCAGTTAGGGTTGCACAAATGGTGTTTGGGGGAGTCAAGGGTTCTATTTATAGGTGTTTTTAGTCGTGACATGCAGTATAGGCGAGTACGCAGATGTTATTGGCGAGTAGGATCCTATTCGCTAGTAACAACTAGCATTTAGGCCCTACTCGCTAGTAACACTAGCATTTAGGCCCTATTCACTAGTAACAACTAGCATTTAGCCCCTAATCACTAGTAACAACTAGCATTTAGCCCTACTCACTAGTAACAGCTAGCATTTAGCCCTACTCACTAGTAACACCTAGCATTTAGCCCCTAATCACTAGTAACAACTAGCATTTAGCCCCTAATCACCCCAAGGGGCTTCCTACTCGCCTATAGCCTAAGTACCCGAGTTTTTGGCGCGTTAAACCCTATTTTAACATATATAAACACGTTTTCACATACTGACAAGTCACATAATGATTTCAAACATATAATGCACGATAACTAACACGTTTACATCCGTTCACCAATTCCCGGGACTCGAGACTTGTGTGTGCGTTAAACCCGGCGATTCCACGAATCACCAATCCTTGTACACATGGTTATGGACCGACTCCCGATGATCCCGCGGATCATCATAACGACTCCCGATGATTCCCAGAATCATCGTACCGACTCGACTGACCCCGTTAAGTACGTAATATGCATGACTCGCTAAGGTAGACTTACTAGTTTAACGAAAGTTATTAACCGGAGTTTGCCGGGAAATCATTTGTCACAGTTGACTTTTCAAGTCAACTGTGAAGGATGAAAACGCGTGTTATAATAATTATAAGCTGGGAGTAGAACAAGATGTCTGTGTAGATCAGCTGGTTAAGTGTGTTGTGTATGTGACCCGGCTTGGGCGCGGATTCGATTCCCGGCCCAAGCATATTATTTTTGGCAATTTATCTATATATATATGTATATCTATAATACATTATAAATGAGGAGTTATGTACAACAATGTAATTTGCATTTCCGTACAACTTAACAAGCAATATGTACAACATATTTAAGCAAGAAATTTAAGGGTATTATGGGCATAATTAGGACAATTAAGACACTTAAGAGGGTAATATAGACATTTCATCCACATCCTCCTTTACAATATCAAAAGACTTTTACAATACTACCCTCCTTCTTCCATCCATACCCTTCAATCCTTTGCCTTCTTCCTTCATCAATATAGATCATTAACCTCTTGTCTCTTCAAGTTCCGTAACCTTAAGGATCAAATTGAATGAGATTGATTGTGAAATTCAAGTCCTCCTCTTATAACATTCAATTGAAGGCCTACATGAACTATCTTGCCTAAAAAAATGCTTTTGTAAGAACTATTACTTATTTTACTATTTGCATTTTCTTTGTTTGTTGCACAAAGTTTGCAATGTTTTATATGGTTTTTTTTTATTTATGCACCTAGATTTGGAAAAGCACATTGCAACGAACAATTTTGACTGCAAATCAAATTGCTGGATTCCCCAAGGTTAGTTTTACATGTCACATAAATTGCTTCTTTGATCATTTATCATTTGTAAAATTTGTGTACTTTCTTTACGTTATAGATACAATGGCATGCACTTGATGAGATAAATGCTGGTGTATGTGACGGTATGACGTATGAAGAAATAAAGAAGAACATAAAAAAATGTTTTTGTAAGAACTATTACTTATTTTACTATTTGCATATTCCTTGTTTGTTGCACAAAGTTTGCAATTTTTATATTGTTTTTTTTTTATTTATGCACCTAGATTTGGACAAGCACATTGCAACGAACAATTTTGACTGCAAATCAAATTGCTGGATTCCCCAAGGTTAGTTTTACATGTCACATAAATTGCTTCTTTGATCATTTATCATTTGTAAAATTTGTGTACTTTCTTTACATTATAGATACAATGGCGTGCACTTGATGAGATAAATGCTGGTGTATGTGACGGTATGACGTATGAAGAAATAAAGAAGAACATAAAAAAAATGTTTTTGTAAGAACTATTACTTATTTTACTATTTGCATTTTCTTTGTTTGTTGCACAAAGTTTGCAATGTTTTATATTGTTTTTTTTTTATTTATGCACCTAGATTTGGACAATCACATTGCAACGAACAATTTTGACTGCAAATCAAATTGCTGGATTCCCCAAGGTTAGTTTTACATGTCACATAAATTGCTTCTTTGATCATTTATCATTTGTAAAATTTGTGTACTTTCTTTACGTTATAGATACAATGGCGTGCACTTGATGAGATAAATGTCGGTGTATGTGACGGTATGACGTATGAAGAAATAAAGAAGAACATGCCTGAAGAATACGAGTATGTTAAATATGAAATATTCATTTTTTTTTTGTAATTTTATACCTTTCCATTCAATGGTCTTTTTTTTAAAGGTCAAGGAAGAAAGACAAACTCAGATATCGATATCCTCGTGGAGAGTCGTATCTCGATGTGATACAAAAGTATTGAATTCAAATACAAGGAAAAATCTCTGTTGAAAATATAGAAAGTAAATAATTAAAGTTTTGGTATTTTAAGCAACGTCAAAAGTTTGCAGTTGTGCATATAACAGGTTGGAGCAGGTTATTATTATTGAGTTAGAACAACAACGCGCGCTTGTTGTAGTCGTATCTCACCAGGTAAGACAAGGCAACCACAAAATTTTACCTCCACAAATGGGTAAAAAACTAAAAATAAAACGGGTTAAACGTGTTTGTAAAGTGTATTTTAATACATGTGTACGTATCAATATAGCTTTTGAATAATATTTAGGGCATTAGTTTTTTATTAACATTTTTAAAACAAATGAACATTATTTTTGGTGGGCGTGGCCCAAACCGTATGTAAATTACCTGTTACCCATGTTACCCAACTCATCCATTGAAAGATTTGTGCAATGCAAACATGGTTTAATGGATTTGTGCATTGTAGGCTGTTATAAGAGCTTTATATGCCTATTTTGCTGATATGTCATTGAAAGAAATTTCACACATAGAGGTAAACAACAAAACATTAGATCAATCTTTTCGGTCTTTTAATCTTTGAAAACACGTTAACACGTTTGAATATCGGGAATTTCAGATGCCGCTTCATAGGAAGTTCTGGTACCGAAAAAAGATACTGACTATATTTTCCTCGCGTAACGAACCCGCTGCAACGCGCAGGCATTACCACTAGTAAACATTAATGTAATATGATTTCCATGTATTAAAAACGTTGTTATGAAATTAGCATTTGCCCAATAGTTTCAACTTTCAAGCATGTCAAGAATATGGTCGGCACAGATTAACTCTTTATTATCAAACACCGTAATCCAACGTTGCAGACCAGACTCAAGATACAACTTAACCTCACTACAGCGCTCAAAACTCTCAGATGATTGTTACAATAATCATCAACAAATACACAAAACAGAACTGAAAGATTATCAGACAAGATGATCTGATACAAATCCCTAATATGAGAGATTACAGATAAACGAATTAGAGAGAAACAAAGGAAATATCAAAAGTGGTAAAGGAACGATTTGTGCAGCTATATATAGCTGCACAAACGTGTTTCTTTAACACAACCAACGGCCAGGATCCAACGAATCCAACGGCTGAGAAGCAAGTGTGCTTTTGCACACAGATCGCCAACATGGCAACGACGAAAGGGGCTGGGCAAAAGGCCAACAGCCAAACAACAAAATGGACCACAAAACCAACCGGATCTCAAACAACTTGGGCTTCTGAAACTGGGCCTCAACAAGAAAGATCAACACCAAGCCCACCTGCAATACTTATGCAACATATTTTATATTTTGTATAAAGAAATAAAATTGAATATATAAGTAATATAGTGTTAGGGCTTTAAATGCATTGCAATAATATTTTTTAACGACAACTAATAATGAGAAACTTGACGTTTTTGTTCAGAATGATGGTAACGTACAGTATTAAAGGCGAAATGTTACAGCCAGCGCTCCAAAGGTATCAGAAGCGAAGAGTTAGTCGCCATCAAAAAATTTGACTTTAAAGTGTGACTAATAAATTAGGTAAAGGGAAAATGGCGAAAATGGCCATTGCCCAAGACCTTTTAACGAAACTAGCCACTTCAGACGTCTTCGAGAGACGGTTCCACGGTTCCCGAGTCTCTCAGCCGACTTCTGATTCTCTCTTCCTACGGACCAATGAAACCCAGCCACAGAATGTGAGCTCCTAATTGAAGCGGTAATCTTCAGTGCTTTGTGTGTTGATTGTATTTTAGCGAATGTGATTCAGCACTGCCATTGTTTTTACACCGTTTTGATGTTATGTATCGTATGTATTTCTATCACGAGGCGGATATAACATGTGTATATTTTTCCCTTGTAGTGCCAAAGCTTGATTTATATGTTAGGTTATCGCATCTTTTTGTTACTACTTTTACATCAGATTTCTTGAATATAGAAGTATTATCGTCGTCGTTCATCTTTTAGTAATTATAGATTTCGCTGGCTTTGATGGTTGGTGATTACCATATCAAATCCTAGCTATTAACCTTTTCAAGGGTTCGAGTAAAAGTTATCTTTAAATGCATGCCTTGGCTGACAAATGATTAACACAAAGATTCACTATGCAAATAATGTTTAGTTCATAGTGAGCAAAGGCGTTAGGCGCACTCAAGGCGCATAGGCCCCGCCCAGGGCCTAGGCATGAGGCACACAAAAAAAAGCGAGGGTCTGAGATTAAAAAAAAAAACAAACAAAGAAAATAAAGTAAAAATATATTAAAATAATAATATTTTTCATCTAGTTGTCAAAAGTTTAAAATATTGATGTATTAGTGTATAGAAGTAGTTTTTCCTTAGATAAAAGTAGATATCTGACTGGAATCTAGCCATAATTTAACGAATTTGGCTGGAAACTCCCCGGAATTTGAGAATCCAGCTGAAATCTGCACCTAAAGCATCACCTGGAGAATTAAAGTGCAATTTCCTCGACTCAAAGCACAAATGAACCGCCTCACACAAAAAAATGGACCGAGTTATGTTACATTATTAGTGATGATCGGTTTATATGCCAAATTGCCAATTGCTACAATTTAGATTTAACAGTAGCTAGTCGCTTACAATATTAAGTTCTCTCTTTACATGAATACATATAATAATATTGCAGGAACACTTCTTTTGAGTTGTTAAAAAGTCAGACACACAAAGGGATTCTTCGGTCATGTGGCGACGTGGCACAACGTACTACACTGAGGAACGTTTCCTCGTCACAAGGAATACTAAGTCTTGAATCAGTAGTGAAGTCATACTCTTCTCGAGCTTGATCTAATAATGCACTGAACAAAGGATGTTTTAGTAAGTTCACGTTGATCACGAACCTCCTTTGGTTTTCGCCTACATAAACCACAGTATGACCCTTCGGGACGTCTCTTGGAATCGAAGATTCGTCCTCTTCATCCATGGATAATGGCCATCTGAATATCCATTGGCAGCAGTTGTCACAGCTTGCAGATGAAGGTATAGTTCCTCCATTGTTCATCTTTTTCCACTTTTTTATCCATGATTTTAGAACCTTATCATTCATGTTTAAAAATATATGTGACTATGTGTATGATTGTGTGTGTGGAGAGAGATTTTGTGTTGGTGGTTTGAAGGAGGAAGTGATCATATATAGTGCTGAGGTTGATATCTCATGACTTATTGGAACATTAATGTGGAATATATAGGATATATATAGACATGGTTCAACACAAAACAAGCGTATATCGCGAGAACAGTGAGAACCAATCAAATATTATTTATTTATTTATTTATTTATGTATTTAATCTAAAATGCTTACGTCATGTGATGGTGTTGATAGCCAAAAGATAAGGGGTACATGCATGCACCAATCAGATTTGTCCCAATTGCTAAGTGTCGTGTGCCTTATGTCCAATGTTTGATACAAAACAACTATTGAGCTGGGGGTCTCATTGGAAGCAGTCTCTCTATTCCAACGGGGTAGAGGTAAGGATGTCTACATCTTACCCTCCTAAAACTCTACCTTAGCTTTTGCTATTGGTGAGATTAACTGAGTATGATGATGATGATGATGAATCTAAGATTCTTACATGACTAGTACAATAAATCATGGTTATGCGAATATACTTGAATTAATACGTGAATATACTTGAATTAATACACGCATGTCATGCATGTAAAAGCGAGATTCATAGAAGGGAAAAAGGAAAAATGAAGGGTACGAGATGAAGTGAAAAAAGGGCATACATACTTATTTTATTATATTCTATTTCTAGGTATATTACGTTCTTACCTTTGTATATCTTTATAACGCTGATTCACAACTTACATATTTAAATATCTCCATAGTTGTGAATCAACGTTATACATATAGCTTCGGTAAATATTTATGAGAAGCATGAGTACAACTCAATCATAACTTAAATCATGTTTATAAAAAAAAATCATAAGATGGTTCCTTTTTCATTTCTTTTTACAATTATTATTATTATTATTATTATTATTATTATTATTATTATTATTACTATTATTACTATTATTACTATTATTACTATTATTACTATTATTACTATTATTACTATTATTACTATTATTATTATTATTATTATTATTATTATTATTATTATTATTATTATTATTATTATTATTATTATTATTATTATTATTATTATTATTATTATTATGGGGGATATGTAGCTTAAAGAGGTTATGGGAAAAGGTGATAAGAGTGGAAGGTATATGTGGTTATGATCTTTTGTTGCAATGGTGGTAGTTTGAATTTTTAATATGCATTCATGGGTTTTTTGTTTTTAATATATTTCATTGACATATAGTCACACGAATTTGTACGAACAAGTGTTTGAGGTGAATAAAATTTCTTTCTTTTTTTACATATAAATTTCTTCCCAACCCACTTTCACATGTGTAAAATTATTTTATAATATCTTCAAGGAACATGTAAGTGAGGAATTGCACTTTGTCCAAGAAGCCTATCCCATGCCTTTAATAGTATCTTTTTTTTATCTATCCCCACCTATCAATTGCCAAATGCTAAGATGTCATTCTACTCTATATCTTAATTCTTCTAATAAACTTAGTGCAAAATTGAGGGTTGAAGTGTTGAACCATTTGATATGTTGAGTCAACTCTTAGTTGGTGGTGGGCCATATGCTAATTGGGCTCCTTTTCTAATGTTTAATGATTTAGTCAATGGATTGATTTGGTTCAATGATTTTGGTTTAGGAGAAGTTTAAAAATTAGTTAAAGAGGATTGCATCCTTATCTATCATTTTATCATCATCTTCAGTTGCATCAAACACTTTGCCACTTTGGCTCTTTCAATTGGGAGCTTTTTGGTGCTTGTCCCATACTCCCATTTAAATGTTTTGTCTTTCCCTTTCTAGAGAAGTTTGCTATGCATCAACCTTAAACATAAATCTTTTCTTTTAATAAATCTATAAAATCGGGTTGGGCAAAAACCGACAAACCACTTAAGACTGTTTACCGTGTATGAATCCTATTTTTTTCTCTTTCAAAGTTGGTTTGTGTTTTGGTTCAGAATTAAAATTGAACTTTTATCCTTTTCAATCTCGAAACAACATTGTTTTGGAGTGTCAACAATGGGGCTACCTACAAACGCCAGGTTAGGTTGCCCCTATCTTTCCTCGCGAATGAGCTCAAACGCCCCTTACCTTAGTCTCTTTCCCTCTCCTTCCCCTCTCACAAAGCCCGTTTGATGGTGTTTACTCAGAAGAAGCCTCTCCACTCTCTGCTCAACATCAGTTGTCATCTTCTCCACACGAGCTCAAGATCGCCCCAAAAGTGATGCGTTGTGGGTACTCTTAGTGTGTAGTATATTGTTTTTATTATGGATATTCTCGTATTGAAACTACTTGATTTGTCATCAGGATACACATACACGGTAAAATGATAATAAAAAACATGTCTTCTTATATAATCGTTGTCGGTATTATTGTTTTTCTAAATTCTAAAATACGTATTTTATCGTATCTGAAATTAATATAAATAAAAGTAGATACACACTTTAAACAATTTCAAAAATAGTATATAATGTAACTTAAATGGTAACAATTGTATTGAGTTTGATCCATTGTGAGTGGAAAAGATCCTACCCCTTGCAATAAAAAAGATTTAGGGAGTGATGGGCATCACATCCTTGAGTATCTTTATCAATGATTGTCACACATGCAGTCTTATGTTGTACCGTACAACTTAAAAGTAGGAATTCCCAAGTGTCATCAAGAGGATTGTTGACCAAATTATTCTCCATTTGTGCTTGTTTTGTCCCACAACACACTAACGCACCCATATGCTATATTAAGAAATATATTGTACATAACCGTACCCAACTTTCACTTTCAAGATTCATATGAATTTAGTTATCAATCATGTCATTTTGTTATATGATTTGGTTGGTCAAACATTAACAAATTTCCAAAGCAACTGTTTATCATCGTATACAAGTCAGAAGTTTAAAAGTAAATTACCGGTCATTAAGACTTAAGAGCATTCAATATGTTATCCGTCCCCATCCATATATTATGCTAAAAATCACTACATATTCTCTCCTATTTTTAATTAAATGATACTTTTTTTATGTCTTTATCACTTAATTTTTTCTGTTATCCACTCACAACCACTTTAAAAAAATATTAAAAAATAGAAGCGGAGGAATAGTGTTACCCCATTTCTGAACACTAACATTTTCTCTCTCTTCAACTCACAACCACTTCCTAAATACAAAGAATTCACTCACAAACATATGAGGAACCTAGTGTGAATGTTATAAGGCCGGAGTTAAGCCTTTGTGTTCACATTCTGGTTTGTAATTAGTAGCTTAAGAGCTACGTTTTACGTTTATCTTGTGTTAAAAAAATTAAGAGAAATTTGGTTAAAACTATCAAACCGTCAAAAAAATAACCAAGTTTGATTACATTGGTTTGTCCTATTTGATCAAGTTCTTCGTCTTCATCGTTTTTTTTTTTTTTTTTTTTTTTTTTTAACATGATCATGTAGGCTTATAGTAAGTCACAATCACAAACAATTTACATGTCTAGATTGGGATGGTGGGTCTCGAACCATGTGTAAGTCTAATCCCCAACTTCAGATTAAAGTTGAGTCCAGGCAGTTGGTCGGTTGATTTCCTACATTAACGGGTCCTATAAAAGTACCTCAATCATGCACATTGATACTTTTCACAACTTAAGTAATTTTTTGTATGTAAATGGTAATTGTCCATACAAAAATCTAGAACACTTTCACCTTTTGTTATTATGTGCATGATGTCCCCTCTTCTCTTGTCCGCAATAATCTCACGGATTGAAGGCTTTCATAAAGATTATACATCATGGATTGCTTTCACTCAAACATACTTAACATACTTTCACAATTTATTTGCACAAATATCTCATGTGTTTGTTTTAGTGTGCAGGTATACCGGTTATAGTCACTTTTAGCATACACGTTTTATATATTTAAACTACTTTGTATGATTAAGGGAAAATTACATATATCCTCTTATTTTTCTAGATCAATACGGGTGTATTATTGTTTCTTTAAATTTTTTTAAGACGTCTTCTGTCTATTTGTATTAAAGAAACTTGGATATTCACTTCAAAACAATTTCAAAATAGTATATAATGAAACCCTAGTGGTATTTTGTTTGAGTTTGATTTATTGTGAGTAGAGATGAAAATGAGTTTGGTATTGGTAATTTCAATCCCATACCCAATTGTAAAACCTTATCCCATATTTGGTTAAATATTCATTGGGTATTTGTAGGGTAATTACCTTTTGAGTGACCGGGCTACCTGCAGGTATCGAGTATACCCATCAATTTGTTAAACAGAAGTGCCCACTGAAATTTCTAAGTACGTTTTATGTGTTGTCATTCTAGTTTTATACATCATTACAAAATGTTTGAAATATCTAAAACATATAAATTCCATGCTAAATCTCAAAAGAAAAACTTCATACTTCATTGCATACAATAATATAAATAATATTATCAAACACATTTCTAAAGACAAAAAGCCATTTTTCACATAATAATGCTGCTAGAACGAATCATTGCTACATAAGGATCAAGGGGAAATAAAAATTAAAACTTTTCAAAGTATATGGTCCAGGTAAACTAAGTATCATCTACTATCATATTTGTACCCAAACCCTCGAAATTCTTTAATCGATGTTTATGTAAGTTTTTTTTTACAACTCTATTTCTATCTTTATCAATGATTGTCACACATGCACTCTTAGATTGTACCGTACAACTTAAAAGTAGGAATGATTGTCACACATGCACTTAAAGTTGTACCATACCACTTAAAAAGTAGGAAACCCCAAGTGTCATCAAGAGAGTTATTGTCCAATTTATCATCTACTTGTGCTTGTTTTGTCCCACAAATTGTACATTTGTACATACCGTACAAAACTTTTAACTTTCAAGATTTATATAAATCTAGTGTTATATTATGTCATTTTGTTATAAGGGCGGACGAGTTGGTTCGTGATGGCCACCTCGTGATGGCTGTGATGGCATGGAACACTGGCCAGCCCAAAATATCACGGCCGCGATGACTAAATTTCGTGATGTGCATCACGACCAAAATGTAGCCGTTTGTTATCGTTGGCTGATCACCAACGGTCTTTTGACCGTTTAAAATAAAATAAAATAAAAAAGTTTTTTTATATTCCAAACACTATATAAATATATCCATACAAAATCAAAAAAACACACAATCAAAATAACACACTATCAAACAATACACCCAACTTCAAAACATTCTAACTCCAAAAAAAAAAAAAATGGAAGGATCAAGCAAGAAACAATCGACTACGAAATGAAAGTTTAGACCAAAGGTTCGGCCTAAGTGTGACACCCGGCAAATTCTGGTTAACAACGCTGTCTAGATTAAAGTCTACCTTAGCGAGTCACGCGTATATTATACTTAACTGGGATAGTTGAGTCGTGTTACGGTTCGGGAACTGTTAGTTTGGTATAGAGGATCATTAGATGTTAGTCTAGAGGCTCATTAGATGTCGGTCCTTAACCAAGTGTACAAAGGGTGACGATTCGTAGAATCGTCAGAACATAGGGAACATACAAGTCTCGAGTCCCGGGAATTGGTGAACGAGTGTCAATATGTTTGTTTGCAAGTATTATGTGTTTACAATCACTATGTGACTTGTCGGTATGTGAAAATGTGTTAACATATGTTAAAACGGGGTTTAACGCGCAAAATACACAGAACCAACCCCTATAGGCAAATAGGGAGTCCTAATCGCCTATAGGGGCGAATAGGACATGCTATAGGCGAATAGCATGCTAATCGCCCCTACTATAGGCGATTAGCATCCCTATTCGCCTGATGATGCTGCGTACTCGCCTATAACGTGCTGGACGACTAAAAACGCCTATAAATACAATACTTGACCTCCTAAACTTCATATTAATAACCCTAGTCGTCCCACAACTCGTCCCAACACACACACACAACCTCTGGAACACGATTTTGGATCAAAACACAAGATTTCAAGCCTATTACATCAATCTATCATAAATCTAAGGTGTGGTTTTCATTCATGCAACCTTGAATAACGTTTTTATTAAATCCCTAATAGTCCAGACCTGTTTATAAACGTAAATGTCTTCTGAAAATTCGTTGTTAATTGTTGTTAATTGGATTCTAACTATTATGCTTGTTGTATGTGGGTTTATGATTAAAAGATAGGGTTTTTATGATTCAAGAAGGATTAGTAACATGATATTAAGGTAGTTACAGATTAATAATGATAGCATGTTGATGAAATCTGAGTAATTGTTCATTAGGGTTAGGGTTATGCATGTTAATGTGATGTTTCATGCTATATGTGTTGTTTTTGGGATACATGGTTGCATGCAGGGCTGATAGAACGAGGTTAAACGAAGGATTTTGATTAAAATATGTTTGATATGGTTGTTTGATTGATAATTAATGTTTACACACGTTCTGGATTTGATTTGGAGTGTTAAACGCGCGAAAAACCGGAACAACTGTGCTATAGGCGAATAGGAACCCTAATCCCCTATACTATAGGCGATTAGGAGGCTATTCGCCTGAAGGGGAGCCCTAATCGCCTATAGTATAGGCGAATAGGATCCTAATTGCCTTTACTTCATGCATTTACGATCCTAAATGCTAGTTAAGCCCTGAATTGCATGCTTTACGACGTAATCGCCTATAAACTCATAAATTGCATACCAGATAGCCCTAATCGCCTATAGTATAGGCGATTAGCACTCCTAAATGCCTGTTGACCCACGTAATCACTAGTTGACTTTTCCTAATCGCCTGTACTGCTGCTGTAAGTGTAATTTAGCATTTCGGGACCCGATTTGACACCTAGGAACATGCTAGGAACCCCGTAACATACCTAATAACTTGGTAACATGTGTTCGAACTTATTTATGTGATACTTGAACTACGTGCTGCAACTTGTTGGACGTTAACGTATGTTAAGTGTGATTGCATGATTGTGTGTTTGTGAGTGCAAGTATAACACGGGGAGTCTCGAGTCACCAATGGGATGTCGAGTCTTGTACATTGGGTTAATTTAACAGTCACGGTGTTTTCAAACGAACTTGGTTATGGTCTGGACATCTAGGGACTAACTAACCTACGGGTTATTAGTCTAAGTACTTGTAACTGTCATATGTTAGGTCGCCGCTTTACGGGGCTAGCATAGCTTGCTGATATTATTCGTGTTTCGAAGTAACGCAACCTAAGGTGAGTTTACGGCCCCTCTTTTAACTGGTTTCACTTTTTGGGGGAGAAAACATGTGTTAAACTTATGTTTTGGTAACAACTGTCATACTATGGGTTTCTATGGTTTACCATACGATCTTTGGAAGTCCCGAGGGAAACCATGAATGTGCGGGTTAGTACAACGGGGAAATGTGAATAGATCTATTGGGAATGACCAACCCCGCTCGTCGGCTTGGAGGGCTGGGCGAGTGCATATTGTCTCAAGCAGGAACAGGTTTACTATTCGGGCACAACATCTGGCTTGCGAGTTAGTAATGGTTTTCCAATCGTAGATGTAACAAAACATACGCCTAGCTAGCGTACTTTGGTTTGCAAATTGTTATAGTATGGACAGGTTGAACTTGGTACTTTGATTACAAAACCTGTGAACTCACCAGCATTTTTGTGCTGACGTAAACTCTTACATGTTTTCTCAGGTCGCTAAGGTAGCACTATGGAACTAGGGCGCACGCGTCTGCACGGCGTCTAGTTAGGGTTGCATGGTTTTCAAACATTAATTAATTTGGTTTACTTTCGGATTATGTTTTGAGAATAAGCTTCCGCTGTATTTGGAGATTTTAAACTATGTTTGAAATTGCATATGTTCATTTAGACTTGTTTATTGTGATCGTTGACTTGGATCCTGGTTTGTCATGCGCCTCGCGGTAAAACTCCGCAAGTGGATTTTGAGGGTGTGACACTAAGTTAGGTGAACCGAATCGATTTCGTCAAGACGCACCACCAACCCCTCAACCTACACACCACCCTATCAAAACCAAGGTTTTCAAACCTTATGGTTCAAACCCAACAATTCTCGCTTCCAAACCAATATCCAGTGCACTACTCTCAACCCAACATGCCAACCCAAGTCGCATCCAGGGTGTTCTAAGCACCTCCCGATCCGATTGATCTACCTATGTTCGACCGTTATGGGGTTCGCGATCCGGGGAACTATACGATCCAAGATTCTGAGGAAGATAACGAATATGAACAAGAGGAATAGGAAGAAGAGGAGATACAAGTGCAAGCACCCAGTGTGACACCCGGCAAATTCTGGTTAACAACGTTGTCTAGATGAAAGTCTACCTTAGCGAGTCATGCGTATATTGTACTTAACTGGGTTAGTTAAGTCGGGTTATGGTTCGGGAACTATCGGTTTAGTCTAGAAGATCATTGGATGTTGGTCTAGAGGTTCATTAGATGTCAGTCCTTAACCAAGTGTACAAACGGTGACGATTTGTAGGATCGTCAGGGCATACGGAACATACAAGTCTCGAGTCCCGGGAATTGGTGAACGAGTGTGAATATGTGTATTTACAAGTGTTATGTGTTTACAATCATTATGTGACTTGTCGGTATGTGAATATGTGTTAACATATGTTAAAACGGGTTTTAACGCGCAAAACACACGGAACAGGCCCCTATAGGCGATTAGGATAGCCCAATCGCCTATAGTAGGGGCGAGTGGGCAGTCATAGGGGCGAGTAGGGGACCAATTGCATGATTGTTCATGCGATTAGGCCCCAATTGCATGATCTTACATGCGATTAGGCTTCCT
Organism: Ambrosia x helenae; assembly: GCA_030844895.1. Lineage (NCBI taxonomy): Eukaryota > Viridiplantae > Streptophyta > Magnoliopsida > Asterales > Asteraceae > Ambrosia > Ambrosia x helenae. The sequence goes on from CM061232.1 coordinate 34,982,005, forward strand.
AATCGCGTGTAAAGGCTGCATAATCGCTAGTTACGGGCTGGACGACTAAAAACGACTATAAATACCATACTTGACCTCCTAAACTTCATTATACAAACCCTAGTCGTCCCATAACCTGCCCCAACACACACACAACCTCTGGAACGCGATTTTTGATCAAAACACAAGGTTTCAAGCTTAATCCATCATTCTTTTACAAATCTAAGGTTTGGTTTCCATCCATGAATCTTTATAAACGTTTTTATTCAATCCCTAATAGTCCAGACCTGTTCTAAAACGGAAAAGCTTTCTGAAAATCGTTAATAAGTGTTGTTAATCGGATTTTAACTAGTATACATGTGTTATGTGTGTTTATGATTAGAAAGCTAGGGTTTTTATGATTCTAGATGAATGGATGACATGTTATTATGTTAGATCAGAATAATAATGATATTATGATGATAAAATCTGAGTAACTGATTATTAGGGTGATAGTTACGCATGTTAGTGTGATGTTTCATGCTATGTGTATGGTGTTTGGATTACATGGTTGCATGCAGGACTGATTATACGAGGTTAAACGAAGGATTTTGGGTTAAACATGTTTAGAATAGTTGTTGGGATGATATTGGGTGGTTACACACGTTCTGGATCTGATTTGGAGCGTTAAACGCGCGAAAAAACTGGAACAGCAAGGTTACAGGCGATTAGCAATCCTAATCGCCTATATTAGAGGCGATTAGGAGGCCAATCGCCTATGTTTCATGCGATTAGGGCCTAATTGCTAGTAGATACATGTGGTATAGCCCTAAATGCTAGTAGTTACATGCAATCAGCCCTAAATGCTAGTAGTTACATGCAATTAGCCCTAAATGCTAGTAGTTACATGCAATTAGCCCTAAATGCTAGTAGTTACATGCGATTAGCTTTCCTAAATGCCAGTTGACCAACCTAAATGCTAGTTGACTTTTCCTAATCGCGTGTACTGCTGTTGTAAGTGTAAATTAGCATTTCGAGACCCGATTTGACATGTAGGAACATGCTAGGAACCCCGTAACATATCTAATAACTTGGTAACATATGTTTGAATGTAATTCGGTGATACGTGAACTATGTGCTATAACTTGTTGTGCGTTAACGTATGTTAAGTGTGATTGCATGATTGCATGTTTGAGAGCGTAAACATAACACGGGGAGTCTCGGGTCACCAATGGGATGTCGAGTCTTGTACTTTGGGTCAGTTAAACAGTCACGGTGTTTTCAAACGAACTTGGTTATGGTCTGGACATCTAGGGACTATTTAACCTGCGGGTTATTAGTCTAAGTACTTGTAACTGTCATATGTTAGGTCGCCGCTTTACGGGACTAGCATAGCAGCTGAGTTTACTCGTGTTAAGGAGTAACGCAACTTAAGGTGAGTTTACGGCCCCTCTTTTAAACTGGTTTCATATTTTCGGGGGAGAAAACATGTGTTAAAACGATTATTTGGTAACTACTGTCATACTATGGGTTTCTATTGTGTACTACACGATCTTTGGAAGTCCCGGGGGAACCATGAATGTGCGGGTTTGCACAACGGGGAAATGTGAATAGCGCTATTGGGAGTGACCAACCCCGCTCGTCGGCTTGGAGGGCCGGGCGAGTGCATATTGTCTCAAACAGGAACAACAGGAACAACAGGTTTACTATTCGGGCACAACAACTGGTATGCGTGTTAGTAATGGTTTTCCAATCGTGGTAGTAACAAAACATACGCCTAGCTAGCGTACACTGGTTTTCGATTTGTTATAGTATGGACAGGTGGACTTGGTACTTGGATTACAAAACCTGTAAACTCACCAGCATTTTTGTGCTGACGTAAACTTTTACATGTTTTCTCAGGTCGCTAAGGTAGCACAATGGAACTAGGGCGCACGCGTCTGCACGGCGTCTAGCTAGAGTTGCATGATTTTACAAACGTTGAACATTGGTTTACTATTGAATAATTGTTTTGAATAAGCTTCCGCTGTAAACGGGGATTTTAAACATTGTTTTGAAATTGCATTATGTTCATGTTAGACTTGTTTATTGTGATCGTATGGTCTTGTCGGGGTGTCTCTAAATCATTTGGTCTTTCTACGTTACATCATCCGTTTTATCCTAGGTCGGGTTACTTACTTTCTAGGCAGTGTAGTATATTGGAGTGAATCGTGTACCCTCGAGATTTGTCCAAGGCTCGGACTTCTCCCTTTCATACTCCAATAGAAACACTTGCCATAAACTACCGTAGTATTACGGTGTATAGCTAAGAGTCTATGTTCGGTGATTTGAACTTTGAACTAGGAGAACACTTGGAGGACCATGTAGAGCGGTTTATCATTTTGGGTGCACACAAAATCATAAACCGAAATGCATGGAAGCCCTAGTGAGCTCTGGGTTTGAAGGGATAGTCCTGGATTGGATCTAGCTTTGATCTTGTGAACATTAGTGGTTATCTTTACCTGCGAAACTAAATTTTCTCGTTCTTTCTGCCAGAATCATGTCTGGAGTACGAGGAGGACGTGGAGGTGGTCGCAATGGTGGACGTGGTGGTGGTCGCGGTGGTGCTGGTGGTCGTGGAGGTATTAACCTATCGCAGGCTGATCTGAACAACTTGCTCCAAGCTGCCTTCCAGTTAGGGCACAACGGTGGTGGTAAGTTGATTCATCCATTTTCTTTGCCTCATTGGTGAACCTTGTTTACATTCGTCGTGATTCCTCACGCATTTCATTTCAGGTGGTCCTGTTAACCCACCCCCACCCATGTGTACCTACAAGATGTTTCGGGACTGTAAGCCCCAGGAATTCTCTGGCACTGAGGGTGCGGTGAGTTTGCTTAGGTGGCTGGAGAAAGTGGAGTCAGTGTTTCTGATGTGTAACTGTCTCCCAGAAGATCGGGTTAAGTATGCTGCTGCGTTTATTCCAGGATGTTGCTTTGACTTGGTGGAATAACATCACCCAGAATATGGGTATTGGGGAGGCGTATGCTATGCCATGGGAGAATTTTGTGCAGCTGCTGAAGCGTGAGTACTGTCCGAGGGAGGAGGTACAGAAGTTAGAGCACGAGGTGTGGAACCTCAAGATGACTGGGTCTGAAATTGAGAAGTATACTGTGAGGCGTAATGAGTTGGCAGTGCTTTGTCCCGATCTGCATGTGCCAGAGTACAGGAGGATTGAGCATTATATCTCGGGGTTAGTGCCTAAGATCGCAGGGTTAGTGGCTGCAGGAAATCATCCTACATACTCAGAGGTGGTCCGATCAGCTCATAGGATGACCAACTTGAAGGTGAATGAGGGTATTTTGCCTGCTAAGGGTTCGACTGTCAAGGCTCCAGAGAACAACAAGCGCAAGTGGGATAATGAAGGGAAAGGATCTGGGCCAGCACAGCAGGGTAAGAGGTTCGATAATGGGGGTTCTTCTTCTTCGGGTAACAAGCAGGGTGGTTATGCGGGGAAACTGCCCAAATGTAACAAGTGTGGACGTCATCATCAAGGGAACTGCGACAGTAACTGTTGTCATCGCTGCCAGCGAACAGGGCATTATGCTAAAGATTGTCGGGTTACACTTCCATCGACCCAGACCCCGACTACTAACTCAGCACCTACTACTCAAGGGACTACGGGAAGACAAGGATGTTACAACTGTGGTGAGACTGGGCATTACAAGAAGGATTGCCCAAAACTGAAGCAGGGTGGAAACAACGGAAATGGGAACAACGGGGGCGGTGGCAGGAATGCACGCGCCTTCGTCATTGGAGCCGCTGAGGCTAGACAGGATTCTGACACAATTACCGGTACGTTCCTTCTCAATAATCGTTCTGTTAGTGTGTTATTTGATTCTGGTGCCGACAAGAGTTTTATATCCATGGAGGTTAGTCGACTGCTAGATGTAGTACCTGTACCATTAGAGACTAAGTATATTATTGAGTTGGCTGACGGTAAAAAGATTGAGGCTACTAGTATCCTTCGGGGGTGTCAATTAGAGTTGTCGGGTTTATCGTTCCCCATCGACCTTATGCCGGTACCTTTGGGTAGTTTTGACGTAGTGGTAGGCATGGATTGGTTGTCCTTGTATCGCGCGGAGATTGTCTATTACGATAAGGTTATTCGGATTCCTCTCCTGATGGAGAATTCCTTTCTGTGTACGGTATCAAGGGTGGTATTCCGCTGAATATCATCTCTAGCATGAAAGCCCTTAAGTGTCTTCGAAAGGGTTATCCAGCCGTTTTGGCACTTTTATCTGTTTCCTCTGGTGATGAGAAGAAGATCGACGATATTCCAGTTGTACGCGAGTTTCCTGATGTTTTTCCCGATGATTTATCTGGTCTTCCTCCCCATCGTCAAGTCGAGTTCGGTATTGATCTTGTACCAGGGGCTGCTCCTATTGTTCGGGCCCCCTACCGTCTTGCACCTCCCGAGATGCAGGAATTGTCTAGTCAGTTACAGGAACTCTTGGACAAGGGTTTCATCAGGCCAAGTTCTTCCCCTTGGGGAGCCCCGATTCTATTTGTTAAGAAGAAGGATGGAAGTTTCCAATTGTGTGTGGACTACAGAGAACTGAACAAATTGACCGTCAAGAACCGTTATCCTCTTCCACGTATTGATGATCTATTCGACCAGCTTCAGGGTTCTAGTTACTATTCCAAGATTGATTTGAGGTCCGGTTATCACCAGCTGCGCGTCAGGGAGGCTGACGTTGCAAAGACTGCCTTTCGAACACGTTATGGCCATTTCGAATTCTTGGTCATGCCTTTCGGTCTCACGAACGCACCGGCGGTTTTCATGGACTTGATGAACCGCTTTTGCAAACCATATCTGGACAAGTTCGTCATTGTGTTTATTGATGACATCCTGATTTACTCTAAGAACAAGACCGAACATGAGGAACACCTGCGTTTGGTTTTGGAACTCTTGCGACGGGAACAACTTTACGCCAAGTTCTCAAAGTGTGACTTTTGGTTACGCGAAGTTCAGTTCCTAGGACATGTGGTTAATGAACTAGGGATTCATGTCGATCCAGCTAAGATCGAAGCGATCAAGGACTGGGGAGCACCTAAGACGCCAACTGAGGTGCGGCAATTCCTAGGCCTTGCGGGCTACTATCGTCGTTTCATTCAGGGTTTCTCGAAGATCGCTCAACCCCTTACCACTCTTACGAAGAAGGATAGAAAATTCGACTGGGGTGAACCACAAGAGTCGGAATTTCAAGAACTGAAGTCTAAACTGTGTTCTGCTCCTATTTTGTCCTTACCTGAAGGCCCTGATGATTTCGTTGTTTACTGTGATGCTTCTATTCATGGTCTCGGTTGCGTGTTGATGCAACGCGAGAAGGTGATTGCGTACGCTTCTCGTCAACTCAAGGTGCACGAGAAGAACTACACAACCCATGACTTGGAGTTGGGTGCAGTGGTTTTCGCGTTGAAAATTTGGAGACATTACTTGTACGGTACCAAATGCACCATCTACACGATCACAAGAGTCTCCAACATATTTTCGACCAACAACATTTGAACATACGACAGCGTCGTTGGATTGAACTCCTGAACGACTATGATTGTGCCATTAAGTACCATCCTGGCAAGGCGAATGTTGTAGCAGACGCCTTGAGCAGGAAGGAATCAACTAAACCTCGTCGCGTTCGGGCGTTGCAGCTCACCATTCATTCATCCTTACCTGATCAACTCCGTTCAGCCCAGTTAGAAGCTTTGAAGGAGGAAAACCTTAAAGCTGAGACTATGCACGGTGCCGACAAGCACATCGAGCGAAGGCCTGATGGCCTGCACTACTTCGCAGAACGCATATGGGTTCCTTTATTCGGGGGACTACGGGAGCTTGTCCTTGATGAAGCTCATAAGTCCCGGTATTCTATTCATCCTGGTTCGGATAAGATGTACCAAGATCTGAAGGTGCTTTACTGGTGGCCAAACATGAGGTCGGATATAGCCTCATACGTGAGTAAGTGCTTGACCTGTGCTAAGGTCAAGGTGGAATACCAGAAACCGTCGGGTCTCTTGCAACAACCTGAAATTCCGGAATGGAAATGGGAACGGATTACCATGGATTTTGTCACGCAACTTCCTAAATCACCAAGCGGGAATGACAAGATATGGGTGATTGTCGATCGATTGACGAAATCAGCCCATTTTCTTGCTATTAAGGAGACCGACACCATGGATCGTTTGGCTCGTCTTTATTTGAAGGAAGTTGTTTCTAAGCACGGGGTGCCAGTTTCTATTATCTCGGATCGTGATTCCCATTTTACTTCTCACTTCTGGAAGTCTTTGCACAAGGCTTTGGGTACCCAACTAGACATGAGTACAGCTTACCATCCACAGACTGACGGTCAGAGTGAGCGCACGATTCAAACTTTAGAAGACATGCTGCGGGCATGTGTGATCGATTTTGGCAAGGGTTGGGAAGCTCATCTACCGTTAGTAGAATTCTCGTACAATAACAGTTATCACACGAGCATCAAGGCGGCTCCGTTCGAGGCACTGTACAGACGGAAATGCCGTTCTCCTCTTTGTTGGGCTGAAGTGGGTGAGAGTCAACTCACTGGGCCTGAACTAGTGTACGAAACTTCGGAAAAGATCGTACAGATTCGTAACCGGTTGGCAGCGGCACGGGATCGGCAAAAGAGTTATGCCGATCAGCGTCGCAAACCATTGGAATTCCAAGTTAATGACAAAGTACTTCTAAAAGTCTCACCATGGAAGGGCGTCATACGCTTTGGGAAGCGTGGCAAACTCAATCCGCGGTATGTCGGCCCATTTACGATCCTGGAACGGATTGGGCCGGTGGCATATCGTCTTGATTTACCGACGGAGCTCGGTAATGTACATAACGTCTTCCATGTGTCCAACTTGAAGAAGTGTCTGGCTGACGAGTCTCTCATTGTGCCACTGGAAGAGATCAAGGTTGATGATCGTCTTCGGATTGTGGAAGAACCTGTGGAGATCCTTGATTACAAGATTCGTAGCCTACGTCACAGCAAGATTCGTATCGTTAAGGTTCGGTGGAACTCGAACCGGGGACCAGAGTACACGTGGGAACGGGAGGATCAGATGAAGTCTAAATATCCTCATCTCTTTCATAAGGAAGCGTTCGAGTCGAGATATGTCTCTTCTGCAGCTGAATGAATCTCGGGGCGAGATTCCTTTTAACGTGGGGATGATGTGACAACTCGGGTAAATCTCTCTTTTGGTTTCTATCTTTTGTTTGTTCCCTTCGTTATTTCTTTTGTTCTTTTGGTACTTGTGCAATTTTCGGGACGAAAATTCTTTTAACGTGGGGATGATGTGACACCCGGCAAATTCTGGTTAACAACGTTGTCTAGATGAAAGTCTACCTTAGCGAGTCACGCGTATATTGTACTTAACTGGGTTAGTTAAGTCGGGTTATGGTTCGGGAACTATCGGTTTAGTCTAGAAGATCATTGGATGTTGGTCTAGAGGTTCATTAGATGTCAGTCCTTAACCAAGTGTACAAACGGTGACGATTTGTAGGATCGTCAGGGCATACGGAACATACAATTCTCGAGTCCCGGGAATTGGTGAACGAGTGTGAATATGTGTATTTACAAGTGTTATGTGTTTACAATCATTATGTGACTTGTCGGTATGTGAATATGTGTTAACATATGTTAAAACGGGGTTTAACGCGCAAAACACACGGAACAGGCCCCTATAGGCGATTAGGATAGCCCAATCGCCTATAGTAGGGGCGAGTGGGCAGTCATAGGGGCGAGTAGGGGACCAATTGCATGACTGTTCATGCGATTAGGCCCCAATTGCATGATCTTACATGCGATTAGGCTTCCTAATCGCGTGTAAAGGCTGCATAATCGCTAGTTACGGGCTGGACGACTAAAAACGACTATAAATACCATACTTGACCTCCTAAACTTCATTATACAAACCCTAGTCGTCCCATAACCTGCCCCAACACACACACAACCTCTGGAACGCGATTTTTGATCAAAACACAAGGTTTCAAGCTTAATCCATCATTCTTTTACAAATCTAAGGTTTGGTTTCCATCCATGAATCTTTATAAACGTTTTTATTCAATCCCTAATAGTCCAGACCTGTTCTAAAACGGAAAAGCTTTCTGAAAATCGTTAATAAGTGTTGTTAATCGGATTTTAACTAGTATACATGTGTTATGTGTGTTTATGATTAGAAAGCTAGGGTTTTTATGATTCTAGATGAATGGATGACATGTTATTATGTTAGATCAGAATAATAATGATATTATGATGATAAAATCTGAGTAAACTGATTATTAGGGTGATAGTTACGCATGTTAGTGTGATGTTTCATGCTATGTGTATGGTGTTTGGATTACATGGTTGCATGCAGGACTGATTATACGAGGTTAAACGAAGGATTTTGGGTTAAACATGTTTAGAATAGTTGTTGGGATGATATTGGGTGGTTACACACGTTCTGGATCTGATTTGGAGCGTTAAACGCGCGAAAAACTGGAACAGCAAGGTTACAGGCGATTAGCAATCCTAATCGCCTATATTAGAGGCGATTAGGAGGCCAATCGCCTATGTTTCATGCGATTAGGGCCTAATTGCTAGTAGATACATGTGGTATAGCCCTAAATGCTAGTAGTTACATGCAATCAGCCCTAAATGCTAGTAGTTACATGCAATTAGCCCTAAATGCTAGTAGTTACATGCAATTAGCCCTAAATGCTAGTAGTTACATGCGATTAGCTTTCCTAAATGCCAGTTGACCAACCTAAATGCTAGTTGACTTTTCCTAATCGCGTGTACTGCTGTTGTAAGTGTAAATTAGCATTTCGAGACCCGATTTGACATGTAGGAACATGCTAGGAACCCCGTAACATATCTAATAACTTGGTAACATATGTTTGAATGTAATTCGGTGATACGTGAACTATGTGCTATAACTTGTTGTGCGTTAACGTATGTTAAGTGTGATTGCATGATTGCATGTTTGAGAGCGTAAACATAACACGGGGAGTCTCGGGTCACCAATGGGATGTCGAGTCTTGTACTTTGGGTCAGTTAAACAGTCACGGTGTTTTCAAACGAACTTGGTTATGGTCTGGACATCTAGGGACTATTTAACCTGCGGGTTATTAGTCTAAGTACTTGTAACTGTCATATGTTAGGTCGCCGCTTTACGGGACTAGCATAGCAGCTGAGTTTACTCGTGTTAAGGAGTAACGCAACTTAAGGTGAGTTTACGGCCCCTCTTTTAAACTGGTTTCATATTTTCGGGGGAGAAAACATGTGTTAAAACGATTATTTGGTAACTACTGTCATACTATGGGTTTCTATTGTGTACTACACGATCTTTGGAAGTCCCGGGGGGAACCATGAATGTGCGGGTTTGCACAACGGGGAAATGTGAATAGCGCTATTGGGAGTGACCAACCCCGCTCGTCGGCTTGGAGGGCCGGGCGAGTGCATATTGTCTCAAACAGGAACAACAGGAACAACAGGTTTACTATTCGGGCACAACAACTGGTATGCGTGTTAGTAATGGTTTTCCAATCGTGGTAGTAACAAAACATACGCCTAGCTAGCGTACACTGGTTTTCGATTTGTTATAGTATGGACAGGTGGACTTGGTACTTGGATTACAAAACCTGTAAACTCACCAGCATTTTTGTGCTGACGTAAACTTTTACATGTTTTCTCAGGTCGCTAAGGTAGCACAATGGAACTAGGGCGCATGCGTCTGCACGGCGTCTAGCTAGAGTTGCATGATTTTACAAACGTTGAACATTGGTTTACTATTGAATAATTGTTTTGAATAAGCTTCCGCTGTAAACGGGGATTTTAAACATTGTTTTGAAATTGCATTATGTTCATGTTAGACTTGTTTATTGTGATCGTTGGTTTGGATCCTGGTTTGTCATGCGCCTCGCGGTAAAACTCCGCAAGTGGATTTTGAGGGTGTGACACCCAGGAAGAGGAAGAGGAGATAACACCGGGCCAAAAGAAAGAATTACATGGACGTAAGAAAAAGAAGTGGCGTTGGTGAAGTTGTTTTTACATATTTCCGAGGACAAACGCGTCGGAAATCAACAACCATCCAACACATTTTGGCTGCGAGTGAAGGCCCACTTTGAACAACTTTCCGGTATGACGAGAAGGCGGATGGATCAAATAACCGGTAAATGGAGCGATTTACAGAAAAAATGAGTAAATTCAACGCCCTCTATGTCACACAGGTAGAGGATGTTATTTTTTTATAAATCGTTTACTTTATATTTTTTTATAAAAATTGTTAACTTTATATATATATTTTTTTTATAAATTATAGAAACGTCTTTGGCCAAGTGGAGCGGCTGATGTGGAAATCATACATGTGGCCCTCAACGATTATCAGCGGCTGTACGTAAGGACTGGTTTTAATTCGTTAGATTCTTGGGAAGTTGCAAGAGTTCATTCCAAGTGGGTTCCCATTGATATTCCCGGATAACCGAACATGGGACAACCGGCCCTCGTGGAGGAAGGGGAAGGGGCGGTCATTCTCAAACACCATCTAAAACATCCGACTCGGGAAATTGTACACCATCAACGGACGGACTGTCTACCAACATGCCCGAACTTAAATTGAATGATGAATTTCCCGACCCCGAGGACGACACAACCCCGACAAGAACCACGACTCGAAGGAAGAGTGTCGAGTCGTCAAGTGGCAAAGGGAAAGAACCTTGGGTGGAGGCGATGACCGAATACAAGTCGGCAAAAATGGTAGAAATTGATGAGAATTGGGAAAGGCGTAAGTACTTGGCGGACTTGAAAAATACAAAGAGAGAACACCTACATGAAACATTTGTTCAAAATTGAAAAAAAATAAAGATTTGAAGGTGTTGAAGGTAACACACGAAGACACCGAAGAACCATACAAGTCGATTCTCATCGAACGAAAACGTTGAAATTTGCCACAGGTGGGGTTGGGCATGTAACTTTTAGTTTTGTTTTTCGGTTTTTTATGTTTATTTTATGTTTTTTAGGTTTATTTTTATGCTTTTTTATTTAATGTAATTTTTTTAGTTTAATGTAATTTTTTTAGAGTAAATTGCCAAAATGGCCCCTCAGGTTTGGCCCAAAATGCTTGTTTGGTCAGTTATCTTATTTTTGTGCTAAAAGCACCCCTCACAGATCGGAAATTGCCAAAATGACCCATATTTAACAGAGTTTCTAACGAAGAAGAAAACTCAGTTAAGTCTGAGGGGCATTTTCGTCCTTTCATGTTCAAACGTTTTAAAACCTCATTGTAAACCTATCTTCTTCATCTTCAGACCTTCTTCTTCTTCTTCCTCTCAATTCAAACCTAATTCTCAAATCATACATACCCTAATTCCCAAAATTCTTTATGATAATAATAAATAGTTTGGTGGGTTATTATTCAGATCTGGGTATTAAATAGGGATGTGCGAAAATCAAAGTGTGTATTGCTGTAATGGTTAGGCAGTCTACTACCTATCATCTATCAATCTATCTATATCTAGTTCACATTGCACGTCAACACCATTTTTAAGCAAAGGTGTGTTTATTAATCAAATTGAACCACATTTGACATTACAGACACTGTGTGATCTGGATCTAGATCTCTATCCCATCCATCCATCTTTCATCATCATCATTCATCATCTTCATAGCTTATCTATTAATTGTGTAATTACTCTCTCTCTCTCTCTCTATATATATATATATATATATATATATATATATCAACCAAAAATTTCATACGCTTTTGTAACCTTTTCACATACAGACCTCACAGATTGTTTTGTGCCTTGCAATTGAAATGCAGGTGAGTTTTAAGTTTTAACCACTTTTCGATTCATATATCTGTTTAATTATTATTTTTTAGTTATTTTTTAATTATGTTTTGTGATTGTTTCAGACGACGAGAACGGTACAAGTAGGACACCTTTCAGATCTAGCAACCGAGAGAGAAATTCACGAGTTTTTCTCCTTTTCTGGTGATATCGAGAGAGAGGTGAGGGTAGAGAGAGGAGAGGATGGTGGAGGAGAGAGAGAGGTCGTCGGAGCAGTTGGAGAGGAGCAGAGAAAGGGGTGGTGGAGTTGTGGAAGGAGGGGTGGGTGCAGGTAGGTTGAAGAAGATGATGAGGAAGAAGAGTGAGTTGAAAGGACGAAATTACCCCTCAGACTTAACTGACTTTCCATACTCAGTTAAAAACTCTGTTAAATATGGGCCATTTTGGCAATTTTCGATCTATGAGGGGTGCTTTTGGCACAAAAATAAGATAACTGACCAAACAAGCATTTTGGGCCAAATCTGAGGGGCCATTTTGGCAATTTACTCAATTTTTTTTATTTAATGTAATGTTTTTAGATTATTTTTTTAAAAAAAAGTTTAGTGATGAAATGTGATGAAAAGTGCATACCACCACATGTGTTTAGTGATAAAATGTGATAGAATGTGATAAAATGAGGTGACAGAATCTGATTGGGTGTGATAAAATTGATGCCACCCCATGTGCTCTAATTTATAAACACTTTTTTTTTCAAGTTTTATTGTGGGTTTCGACTAACCTAATATCTAATACACAACGATGGTACTAATATTGCCTTTCTTGGTTTTGTAACCATAGGTCGATGGAGATGGACGGTCTAAGAGTAGAAAACCTACAAATTACAGATAAACTTATCATTTAAATTAAAATTTAACGGAGAAAATTTAACATAGTTAGTCTTTTAGACTCATGTAGTTAAGATTTGAAATTCAAGTAGTTAAAATGGCCAAACCATAGAGACTTAAATAAGACTTTACTCTTCTTGATGCGTTTTAGAAGTTCCCAAAGCAACCAAAAGTAAAAACCGGTCACTATGGCATGAAAAACTCCTCTATGGCTATATGTTCACATTATGGTTGTAGTTTAAGAACCATGTTGTTACATGCATTTTATGTTAAAATAAAGATAAAGTAAATTTAATAAATTTGGTCACAATTGTTAAACCGTTAAAACCAGTCTGGTTACATCGGGATGATGAAGTTCGAACCATGTGTAATTGTGTATGTCAAATCGCCAACTTGAGATTAAAGATGAGATGAGAGGGACCCTTGGGGCTCATGCATGAGTTGCATAAAATGTTAGTTTATAAATGAAATCAAGCCAACTGATTCATCTGTTCAGTAGTTGGTCGGTTGAAATCCAACATCAACAGGTCATGTACAAAAACCACCAATCATGCTGATTGAGAGTTTTCACAATTTTATATCTATATGATGATTTTTTCTATAAAAGATATAGCATACCAGCCTTCACTTAAATTATTACTAATTATATCAATCAATATTTTGTGGGAAGAAACACTGACTCAATAACACTCAAAATAGATGGTAATGATAATAATGATGAATGAATAAATACAAAGAGATTGTATTGATATATGTTTGCTCGATTACAAAGACAGTTAATGAGTATTACAAGCTTGAATCGACTTGAGGTTTAACGAGCTTGAGCGTACATTGTGGTTATTTAATAAACGAGCTTAAGCCTAAGCTTGTCGATATGAGTTTGATTAGTCTTGTACGTGAGACTAAACAAGCTAAAACGAGCCTATTATTTATATAATATACTCATTATTCTATGTATAGTTATGATAAAAATAATTAAATATTATATATTATGTTATATATATATAAATAGTATTTATACATTTACATAATAATATTTATAACTTTTATATAAATATAATAACTCAGTAAAATTATAAACAGTAAAATGAACAAGTCACCATAGACAAGCTCAAACTTTAGAAATGGTGTTCTAAATAAGCTGAGCTCATGCTTAGACTAACTTAAACTTCTGCTAGGCCTCTTTACACTCCTACATTTAGCTATGAAATATGAAGTTTTCAGCTCATCCACAGCTAATGTGCTCAAAACACATTGGTGGGATGATCTAAGGTTGGTACTCTTATGAACTGATCTCTCATATTGAACTTGCGTATCAAATCCGTTCACATTACATCTTCAGTTTCTTGTGAACTAATATGGAAAAAAAATATTTACCGTTGAAAATATTTAGATTACATTATATCACTAGGTTAGAAACCTGTTGCGTAGATCAGTTGGCAATCCTATCTAGCTTGCTTCAACCCTTTTTTTGCAGAAGACAAGCCACCCGAGTTCGAGACGGCGCAGCACCAAAGTGGACATATAGGCCTATCTCCTTGGGGCATAAATCGCCACCAACAAGACTCGAACTCGGGACCCCGGGCAGGAACCTCCGAAGAGTAAGTCTTCCCACCTCCTTCCAAACCAATTGGTTTGGAGCTCATCGGGGATTATTCATAGATTTAATTGCAAAGAAAAATAAGTAACAATAATTTGGATTTTTTTAATTAAAATGGTGGCACGGTAAATGTGATGACACGTGTCATAATTTTATGATCTTCTATTATTGTTTTTTCCTGTTTTTGTTAAGCTACTTTGATTCACAACCCTCTACGCGTTTCTTTTTATATTCCACTATCGTTTCCTGATTTTACTGTGAAATCAAATTATTGGATTTTTTTAATAAAATAGTGGCACGGTACAATATTTTTGTGCATCTGATATGTATCAGGGATGAAATTGTGAAAATGGAGAATCCACAAGTTGAACTTACGGATTATGCTTATGACAAGTGTCATCATTGGTCATTACGTGACTAGAACCCGCACCAAGTTAAAACAGTGAATTAAATATATAAAAAAACAGATGCCAATAATTTTTGACACATTTATGATTAGCTAGCAGCTAATGCATGTCGATATTAAATATCTACGACTTTATGTCTTGCCATGCCCCGTTCTGCTACAGATGACCCCATGCTATAGTTGCTCTCAATGGACACCATTTTACATTTTCGATCCCTTTGATATGACTAATCAATAACCAATCAACGGTTCACATTTAAGCATATGTACCACGTCATCCATGCATGTGTATTTCCATCGCTCCTTCTTGTCATTCGATATCCTTGTTTTTATTGCTATAATCTCACCAAATCAATTATATCACTTCATTTTATATGAATTGCTATGAGAAATCAGATGTTACAAATAATATCAGAATCATGTTATATTTATGACGGTGGGACAATGACTAAGGAAACAATTATATGTTATTGAATGCCATAATTTTATGAAATATGAATTGGTATGAGAGATCAGATGTTACAAATAATATCAGAGTCATGTTATATTTATAACGGTAGGACAATGACTAAGGAAATCATAGCTAAAAGGGTGCAATTTATGTTTTTGGTTCATATGTTATATGTAAGATGGGACATAACTCTCATTTCATGTTTTTGGTTCATATGTTATACTTAAGATGCGAGATAACAAGATCTTTAATGAAAGGTGTATCCCGCTTTAAACTCATTGAGAATATCAAGTCTCTCGGTTTTATTTGGGTGAAGAATGGGTCAAGACGAAGTCGCTTGAATGGGCTCAATCGAGCTTTAAACTCATTGAGAATATCAAGTTTCCTTTTCTTTTTTGGTGTTTGTTTTAATTCTTGCTAGAATTGCTTTCGATTGTTTAGACCATACGGAGTGGAGGGGGGGGGGGGGATGAAGCGTTATGTGGCACTTGTGGGACCCGTGTGTGAAGGGTGAAAATTGTGGGGAGTGGAAGGGGGAAAAGGGTAGGGGGATAATATTATTGTGTGTAAGATTTAAAAAAAAAACTAACCAATCAGCAAGTGCCACCTAGGATCCAACACTCGCCTCATGCCAGTGAACATCTTCCCCCCAAGGGGTGAAGAGCCTCCTCCCCCCCCCCCCCCCCACTCTTCTGTACTGTCTTAGTGGCAATTTCTATGTTATTCAAAAAAAAGTTAAATGATTGGCTTATGTGTGAATAGAATACAGAGATAGTAGAGATGATCTAGCGACAATTTAGTTTTACGTTATAATGTCAAGTGAAAAAAACATCAACACTTCCGTTATAGTTGCTTTATCCGAATATAACGTTTAGGTCGCTAAAATAGCTTTTTAATTCTACAAGTTAGCCTTTTCTCCCTTTCAACAAACCTTAACGACACATTCCAACATAGGGTGTTTATGGCATCTTAGGCAAATCTCACGTCGTTTTGTCCCCTAGAAAGGTACTAGTCTCACATCATTATAATTTAGAAGACATGGGCTTGATGAAATACCTACCACCAATGTGTTTGGAACGCATCACATTTAAAGGTGGATGAAAAGATAACTTCAAAGTTAAAACGTAATATAAGGCTATAAGGTATGATCACTATCATAGTCATCATCATTACCCTCAACGTTATCGTCACATCACTCCACCCTCCATCAGTACTCACTATGGTATGGTCACTGAAGAAACAATAAGTATACCGGAGATTAAGACTAATCACCGGGGGTTAACACTTACGTTACTGTCAGATTAATCCTTTACCAAACCGTGATGGTGACCCGTGTGAGTATTAATGCAAAAAAGTGTGTATGTGAAGTGTGTGAGAACACAAGAGTTAAGTGGTTCGGTCGTTAATGACCTACGTCCACTGTAAGTACACCGGAATATTATTGATAACAAGAGAGATTACAATGAGTGAGTACCGTAGAGATGGTTATTTCTGAATCAATCTACAAGGGTTGCATGTAATCCTATTTATAGGCACCGCAGTGGGCTGCATGGATGTCACACCACGTCAACGGCGGAAACACGTGGCGCGACGGTTCAAAAGCATAAAGTCAAGGTTATTGCTAAACACAAGTAATTTAAGAAAATGGGTCATTTATTATGACGTCAAATCTTGTTCAAACATTACACAAAAGTTAATTGTTTTTAAGATAAACATAGAGGTTTCTCATATATATCCCAAATGCCTTGGGAAATAAAAGTGAAACCCCGCAAAAGTTCGACGTCGCATTTGAGGATTCCTTGACCCAGCTCGCCCGGTGCTCCTTCATCTAGTTACCTGAAAGATATGTTTAAAAGTTTCGTCAATATAAAATATATTGGTGAGTTCACAGGTTTTTAGTTTCCAAAACTTGAATTCTTGGGAAATACCATGTTATGACAATGTATAGGAGTTGCAAATTCCTATAACTCTACTTGAGACTATAATCAAACCAAGACATATAATAATTGTGCCCCGCTCCAAGTCGTTACTCGGTTTCCCACGACTTAAGTTCAGAATATATGCACCCCAGGCATAACCTAATGCATAATCGACGCTATCGATTAGGGGTGGGCCTTGTCAGGCACCAATAGTACTATTCAAATATTCCACCGGTTTCATTTCCCTGAACAAATGATTATAGAGGCGAGGACTCAACCCCGAGTGGCGGTCACACCTCAAGTAATAAATCCGTCAAACATTTTCCCTAACATATCTTTCCCCCGGAAAACGTAAAAATAGTTAAAATGGGGCCGTGAAACTCACCTGAAACTGCGTCTGGCTCAAAAGGTAGATAGCAAGTGGGTGGTCTCGCACCTACAAACGTCCTAGACGTATGAGCCACTATTACTATAGTGCATGTGCCTTGGCAAGTTGTACACCCAACTCCCGACCACAAGTTGTTCCAAATCCCGTTTAATTAAGCGCGTATCCTAGGTTTTGTTGGCGTTACATTACCCCTTTGTACTACAAGTTATATATTACTCTTGTTAATATTTCCTTAACTTGTATCTTATTATCATCGACTCGACTTCACTTAACATATAATTATTTTCCCATTTAAATAATTATACTTAAGATCGCATCGCTCGATATAATATATATTTCAACCCTCGACCCGACTCACTTTGCCACACAGTTGTTTTCCCATTTAAACAAATATGCTAAGATTTTGTCGTTCGATTGTATATTCTTAACGTCCGGTTCAACTCGCCATACCGTATACTTATTTTCCCATTCAAATAAATATACTAGGATCTCGTTGGTACGGCATACACATATATATATCTTTGTCTTCTCGTCGCGGCTTTCCTTCCACATATCTACTTTCCCATTAAGTAGATATACTAGAATTT
Organism: Ambrosia x helenae; assembly: GCA_030844895.1. Lineage (NCBI taxonomy): Eukaryota > Viridiplantae > Streptophyta > Magnoliopsida > Asterales > Asteraceae > Ambrosia > Ambrosia x helenae. Next base: position 35,000,011 of record CM061232.1, read on the forward strand.
TGCCGAGGCGAGCGTACATATATATATAAATGTGTAATTTTCCTTGTTAAGCATATACATTTGTTTTAGCGTCTTATTTGTTTATGTCATGTGTTTCTCCCACGAACAATTCTCTTTAACACTTAGGAAAGTGTTTATTAGTTTCCACCCAATGTATATATATATTTTACTTCTTTAAAATATATATTTTCCTTATCTTGCCGCAATGGCATTTTTCTCATGATTTGTCCGTGTACGGTTCGTTAACGTGTCTTAGTTCGATATCTTAACTCGATTAGTTATTTTTCCAAGTTTTTCCCAACATGTATTTTATAGAAATATTATCCATATTTCTTCCTATTTTCACATGTTACTTGGACGGTTTAAAATACTTATGTATTTTTAACCCAACTTGTTAACTTAACTACAAAAATGTTTCCAACACTTTTATATTCCCATTTATATAAAAGTATTCATTTTTGTATAAGTTTCCCAAGTTTGTTTAATATTTTTATAAAATCTCTATTTTATAAAAATCCTTATGTTAAAACCCTTTATATTTTTATAACTTTCAAAAATACACTTTTATACAAAATACCCAAGTATTTCTACTAGTATTTACAAAAATCATCCTTAGACTTTATTACTTACATTTTTGACACCAAACTTTCCATACTTGTATTTTTGGACTAATAGTTTCTAAAATGTCCATTTTAGTCCTCTAACTTTCAAAGTTACAATATTAGTCCTTTAACTTTCAAAAGTTGCATTTTTCCACTCTAACTTCCAAAGTTAACATTTTTCACTCAAAATAGTAGACTTTGAAGATTCAACTTTTCATTGGTAAGTTATTTTTGTATCAAAACACTTTTGTTAGTCTTGTATTTCATATGGAAGACTACTTATGTGTGTGTTTTATGTATTTGTCTATTTTAACAAAATATCATTCATCTAAGTAAGCTAACTTAGATTTCCATTTTCTTCATTTATGAATTTCTAACATGTTTTACCGCATATTATAACTTAGATGATCATAATAAGATGATTTAAAGTTACTTTTATCATATTCAAGTTCATTCCATAATCTTAACCAAAACATCATCCTACTTAGTCTTAAGTGTAAACTTTACATATTTTCAAGATTAATACATCATCATCAACAAATCCATGGTTTATTTTCATATCTTTAATCTTCCATTTTACACATGTAGAACCTATTAAAGATTATGTTCAAACCTCTTTTTAAACCCTTCATGTACAACTTGCTACTAGGAACACATACATGAATAATAATAATCAAAAACAAGATTAAGAATGCTTACTACTAGCACAAGGCTAGGGAAGACAAACACCTTGGATTTGAGAGGGGTTTAGTGTGTTCTTCCAAGTGGTTTAGCTCCAAGCTCTTGAAACACACAATAGGGGTTTGGATGATGGATTGTTTTAAGTGTTTTGGAGATGTAGGAACTTGTAAGAATGAGGTATGGGAGAGGTGAAAACCCACGGCCAAGAAAGGAAAAAGAAGATGAATTGTTTTGCTTTGTTATTCAACCTCCTAACACATGTTATTTATAATCTTATCACATGTAATCATGCTAAAGATTCAAGAAATCTTATGGAGGATTGTATGTGTACTTGGGAGATTTTTGAAAGATTTGATATGTGTGTGTGTGTGAAAGTGGCCGTGTATGTATGTATGAGTATGAGAGGTTTCTTGCAAATCTTGGTTAAATCCTTGTTAACTATCATGACCTCTATATACAAGACCCATCACATGCATGCATACACTAATGTCATAATTAGCTAAGTGTTGTCTTGGCTTATTAGGGCCATGTGGCCGAAATTTTATCAAGGGGGGACAAGGTTAGAGTGCTTTTTGTACTAATGTTTACTTATACCTTTTTCTTACACATTTGTCTTATGCATGTGCATGCTTGTATAGGTTATTATTAATATTTACACAAGATATGGATATATCAAGGCCCCTAGGCCGGCCCCTTGGATGGGTTTGGTGGGGTCCACAACTTCAATATTTACCCAATACTTGTTATGTTTAATCCCCCGTCGTTCGGGCGTCGTTCGGGTATTTTTCGGGTTTTAATCACGCGTTATCCGGACATTAAATATACCTTTAATAACCCTTAAATATAGTCTAATTTAAGCGTTGATTGGTTATTTAGGCCTTTGCCGGGTGAAATTATGAGTTATACGCGTATCGGGTGCGGTACGCGCATTTTATTCGTTACCGGGAGATTTGTACAAGACGTTTTCATTTATGGTTTTGGAGTTCCAAAACGCATTATATTTCATGAAAATACCCTTTATTTTATATCCTGGGTGTCCGGGATCCGTTTCGTTTATTTAATTATTACCGGGTAATTGCCAACTTCCATACCGGATAGCTTATTCGCACATGATCCAATCATGTTTTACCATTAAACGTATGCATTCCTATGCACTATTTGGAAATTGCTATCCCCTAAGGCCTTGATAATTAAATCACACATAATTGCATTTAATTACGTTAATCATATATTAAGTAGTTTGTACGGAATTACCTTATTTTTGCCGGTTGTTACAATGGAATGGCCCACGGGTGATACCATTGGTCTGGGCCCAGCCGAGGCCCAAGCCCATGGTTCTTCTGAGAATGGCGGAAAAGGCAGGTTACTGTTGATGACGTCACGCTATAGTGTGGTTGTTGTTGTAGCCGGACATGTGGCGGATTTCTGGTGGTGCACAGTAACGTCGTACTTGCTACAGTGCTGAGGCTATCCATGCTGTCTGATGTGACGTCTGACAGTTGGCGAGGTAATGCCTGCTGGTCACTATTCACGACAGCATGCACAGTGTAGCCGTTCACCTTTTGTACCATCCGCCACATGTCCTTCTCCTGCTGGTGTGCACTCTGACATGGATCTTTATGAATCTTCCTTCTGCCGTTCCTTGTACTTCATATGAGAGGTGTCAAGGGAAGATTCCGCGCGTGGTAACACCCGCGTATCAGGTGTTGTATGTTGCTTATCGTATGCTTTGGCGCGCGAGACATGTTGATTGCTTGTCTCCGCACGAGTGTGTTCCCGCGCCATGATCTGGCGTGGGGTTGCTGTTGTACGGGGATAGGGACGCCTTTCAGATTAGGCTCCCTATCCCTTCAGTCACTATTCTTCTCTCCTTTTTTAACTTTTTTTTAATCCAACATTTATTTAATTTCATAAAAAAATTATTTTCTTTGTTTGCAACCGACTTTTTAATCTAGAATTTTTTTTATTTAATAAAACTACATAATCTTAAAATAACATAGCTCTAATAATACATATAAGAAAATTTTTAACTACTTGATTAAAAAAAATACAAAGAAAACTAATCGTCAGTGATGATCGGACCCAGTTGCCAAACATGTTCAATCAAATTCGTGCGAATGGTGTTAGAACTAGTTTCTTCTTTTTCCTCTAAAATAATTTGTGCAGTTTCCATCATCGCATTGCAAAAAAAAAAAAAAAATGCTTTTATTTCATCGAAGGAGAAAGAAAAACCCATTGTGTAAAATGTAGAAAGAATTATAATTTTTTTGAGAATGGTAAAGAATTATAAATTGAGGGTTGTAGATATTATAAATTTGAAGAGAATTTGAGAAAAACACATATAATTATAAAGGATTTGGTGTAAAGTGGTTTATTTAAATTGGATTTTTTTTTTAAATTCTACCGTTCAACGGTCACTTGCCTCAAAAACCAAATGTGACAAGCGTGAGCTCCCTCACGGTCATCACGCCGTGATGGAGTAGAGGACAGTGTTGGCGTGAGGCCACGGGCATCACGGCCCAGCCACGGGCCCCATACCGTTAGCCTTGCCGGTTGTTTAAGAAATACGATCACACATTTATTTCAGGTGCACTTTTATAGAAAAAAGTTAATTGTGAGCATCATATGTTATCATTCAGTTAGAACTCCAGCAAGATGTTCAAATCAAAGTCACCTCCAATGGATATTTTGCATATACACAACTTATTTAAGCAACAGGAACCTTATTACTTTTGATCCTTGCTGGAGATGAAACATGACGTGCAAGCGGAACTTTTGATTTGGAAATCTTTGAGCTGTTCTCTCGCGGATATGGATAAACAGACGCCAATTCTCTCACTCGACACAGGATCGACTTTGGTAAAGGTCGCCATGGCTGGCTTCTTTTGTGATCATCCTGCAATAACAGATCTTAGTTAAAACAAAACAATTCAGATTGCATTCGGATAAGTCAAACTGTTTGTAAAAATTATTTAAACAATAGTTCACAACCACATCGACCGATCTTTACAAAAAATTATGGACCCGACCAGGGGCGAACACACCCCCCCCCCCCCCCCCCCCCCCGAATTTTCGCTGAGAGGTTCCGACTATATAGTATTCGTATAGAAATTTTTTGGTATATAAGGTTTCGAGCCCCAAAAACTGGTTTTCGACCCCCCAAAACTAGTGACTTCCGACCCCCCGAAGTTACGGGTCAAGATTCGCCACTGGGCTCGACAAACCAAACTAGCCTGGTTAGATGGGTCAAACGCTTTACTGGTTTGCAGTTCGGTTTTGGTGGTTTGAACTGATTTTTTATATTTAATTTTCAAAATATTAGTTTGTATTATAATTCTAAATCGATTAGATAGTTCTTGATTATAATACATTACATAACCAACATATTCTAAAACTGAAAAAATAAATAGATAATTAAAGATAAACAGATGATTCAGTTTACAACGCCATTTCCACGTTCCAAACCGAACAGGCAAGCCCACAAACGGCCAAAACCGAGACCTCTGGATCTCAAACCAGCCAAAGCAGACGACTTGTTTCAGTTTGGACAGCTCGGCTGGTTTCAACAATTTATGTACACCCCTAGTCCTAATAAACCGTTTCGTTTTAAAAAGTAAAATATTATTTTGATTATACATCAAATATCTAAATATTCATCTTGGAGATCAGCATGGACCCTGGATTTTTTTTTGTTATTTTTTAATGTTTAAATGGTAGTTGGGTAGGTCAAAAGAAAACCAAAAGGAGTAAGCCCCTAAGATTACATCAATATTGAAACTCTGCACCTAGGTTTACATATCATAACAAGATGACAAAAATATCATAAGGGGGTGTTTAGATATGGGTGTAAAGGGTTTATTGTCAGTGTTGTAGAACTCGCTAGGCGCTAGTCGGCCGGTGGGATACCGACTAGGGATTAATTGGGATTAATAAGGATTAATCGGGATTAATCGGATTGGTTTTTTTATATATTTTTTCCAAATTATACATATATAATGCTAATTTTATACCTTATAAGTTATATGTATAAATTTAGAAGTTAGGGACTAAATATAAACTAGTGAATATGGGGGATTAAATATTAAAATACCTAAACTTAAATGACCCTAATCACCTCCATCCTTCACCATATCCCGTTTTTTCCTTCTTTCATCGTACGGAACCATGAGACCCAACTAGGGTTCATGGAGTTTCATCAACTTTGCTTCTAAATCATGGATTATCATCCTATTTTTGAGGTAATAACTTGTTTTATTTGATCTATTTGCTCCAGTTTTGACCGGTTCGAATTCATTTTTTACCTAAGTTTGAGATTTTAGGTCGGACTAGGACCAATTTGGTCTGACTAATCGGTGATTAATCGCGACACCGATTAATTGAGTGATTAGCCCAAAATTAATAAGTGAGGACTAGTGATTAATCGGTGATTAATCGCGATTTTTACAACCTTGGTTATTGTGATTTGAACCAGCAATAAACCATTTTCAGGGTTTGATCAAAATTGATTCTTATATTCAAATCCATAATCATTGTTATTTAGAATTAGATTTTTTAAGGCTTTTAGAATAAAAAAATAATAATGCATATAATTTATGCAAATAGGAGATTAGAAGAGCAGGATAACTAACCTCTATTCTACTCCCCTTTAGCGCATGACTTGCTTTCAAAAGATTTCGCCATTTGTCCTGCGAAAACATGTCACAAAAACACGAATAGAAAATATGCTTTTGGCAAAACAAAATAAAAAAAGAAATTATCATTACACACACACAAAAAAAAAAGCAACTCGTTGATATAAATTCACGACAAAAAGATTAAGTACCTTCAAATCTACAGGAGTTCGATGAACGGACGATGAAAAGAGTAGTTTCTTGATATGAGTCCATTTCCCAACCCCGAAATGAGCAACGCCATCGATCAACTTTTTTACTTCTGAAACAGTCCAAAGTCTATGAAGCTTCCTCTGAGTGCCACTTGTCATATTTGTCATTATCGCTTCAGAATCATCTTCAGACCCGCTTGAATAAATCTCAACACGCCTTTCAATCTGTGAAAATAATCCTTACTTATAAGTTCAAAGGGCGTATGTTTTAAAAAATCAGCTACTCAAATTACAATAGCACTTCAAGGATGCTGAAAATTAACTTAAAGAAAAGATTCGAGTCATTGAGCATGTACTTTCGTATTCATGTTACAACATTTTATATCATAAAAAAAATATAACCTTCAACTTCACACTTGACTCAAGATGGTTGGTTGATTATTTGTCAATTATACAATTACCCAGCATAATAATTAATTTATCAAAAAAAATAACTTGTTACGTGTTTCATGGGACATCTTGAAAAGGAAGTGTAGCGGTTTGCAACCTTCGAAATGACGATTAAAAAAATATCCGTCACAAAAATGACATTTTGTACTAGATGAAAGTAGGGTGCAAAAGAGCCGAGCTGCTCACGAGCTACTCGAGCTCGACTCGGTAAAAAGCTCGAACGAGCCGAGCCTTATCGTGCTCGAACGAGTCTGAGCGTAAAACAAAGCTCATTTATTTATCGAGCCCGAGCTCGAGCCTGGCATGTGAAGCTCGTTAGGCTCGCCGAGCCTTATCGAGCTTAGTGTAATATTTTTTTTTAATATTTAATAATATTTACCACTCATTTCAAGTTGTTTAGCAAACGAGCCCGAGCTCGAGCTTCACTTATCGAGCTCACGAGCCTAAACGAACTATTATTTATATTATTTTTATTTAATATATTAATTAATAGATAATAAACGAGCCGAGCCCAAGCCCGAGCTTGGGAAATTACCAACGAGCCAAGCTCAAGCTTTGAAAACAAAGCTCGAATCGACCCGAGCTCGAGCTCGGCTCGGCTCGTTCCCTTAGGTGAAACCCAAAGCAAAACGAGGACACCTACAACATTTGTATTGCATGTTATAAAATAATAAAAATAGAACTTTTTAATAAATTGCAGACTGCAGATTTGCTTACTTTAGCCGGTTTAGCAAGCGAACTGCTTTTCTGGCATTTGGTTGGTGCTTGAGAAATAACCGGATTGCCTGCTTTAGCCGGCTTAGCTGGTAAATTGCTTTTCTGGCATTCAGTCGGTGCTTGAGAAATAAACGGTACTTGAATAGCTTTATCAAAATGCGAAGATGCCACTTTATCTTTGGTTTGGCCTCACTTTGACTTTTGACTCGCCGAACTCCTGGTAGTTTGTCTTTGCACCCGGAAGCTTCTCTTCTCTTCTTAGAGTTGTTCATACTAAGAATTGATGACTCATCAATGTATCGTTTTGTAGGCTTACGTGATCTTTTATGTGTGACGGCACCAACACCGTCATGATCTTGAGCAGAGCCTGTGCTTGTGGGTCTGTCCTTACAGTCCGGGTAATATCCAACCCGTTATGTGAAAAATGAGGTGGCAAGATATCTTGCTTTATGAAAGATTTTGAAAAATCGTCAAATCTATCTAAACTTTTTGGCTCGGATGAGTTAGTTGATGTTCCGGAAATGCAGTTGTTAAGGAAGTAATTCTGGCATTCGGTTCCTGTAATGTTTTCGCTCAATGAATTTTGTATCTCAAAACTATCCTTCGTCGGAAACTGAGAATTTCCGACATGCAACCTTTCATTGGAAGCATAGCCTATACAAGCACCATGATCAAATCCGAAATCTGTAGTATATATGTAAAAGAATACGGTAGTAACTTAATGTGATCATTACGAATATAACGAGCAAATAGATAACGGTCTCGAGAAGCACCTAAAAGATAATCATCACAAGGAGAGACGTTGCTTGTTAGAAAATTTTCCACTCCAACTTCAGGTGGCAAAACACCAAATGCCTATAAATATAAATATGTTATTTCATAAATTCAATCGTTGAAGATATCATTCCATAACTTGTAAAAATTACATTAAGATAGCACGCAGGCGGGCAACAAGCTGCGCCGCCACCCTTTCTGAATGCCGAACCCTAATATACTAAAAACGAACCCTTGCCCCCTGGAGTCGAGACATTACTATGAATAACCCGTTGGACCCTGGTCAAGAAACGAATAGCTTCTGGTGCCAGAGAGCCAAAGGTATCAAAAGCAAGAGAGCCAAAGGTATCATAAATAGAATACAATAAAAAACAATAACCAAGAAATCGCACCAATTCCTACTAAATAATGAAACAAGAATTAAGAGGTCGCAAGTTCGAATCTAGCTTCCACTAGTTATTGGTGGGATTCCATGAGTTTTCGCTAACGGGTTCTCATGGTTACCCAAAACGAAGCATATTATTAGTGACTTTAGAGGGATAAGAAGACATACATTAAGATTTGTTGCATCTACACCTTCCATGTTTATATTTGAACCTCGGCCACCTTTATAAGAGGTAAAAAGTAACTTCCATTATAATTTATAATTTATAAGTTTCAAACATAGTACTATACAATGCATAATTTATATACAAGTTGTTACAAGCTTGATATCACTAATATTCCACCTATGAACTTGGTCTTGAGTATGGAATTGGTTCATAATTACTCCGAGTCAAATTTTCATAAGAAAGCAAATTTTAAAAGGAGCAAACATTTAGCTACTTAGGAAAGCATGCATCCTTTATATACAGCGATATAAAAGCAAGTTTGCTAGGAACCCGTTAAAATCTTAAAAAGGGGGTGGGGTTTCATGAATGTTGATCAAAATGCTCATTATACCCTTCACTAAAGACAAGGGGTGTTTATACCGCAAAACTCACCGAACCGCCCAAACCAAGAATGTTGGGCGGTTTGGAAAAATACGGTCCAGATCACATTTAAGTTTTCTAACGGGTTGACAGTTTACGGTTTGGAACTTTGAACCGGACTTTAAATTTATTATTATTTATTTTTCATTATAGGAATATGAAGTAATGTTTAGGTTCATGAGAAAAGAAAACCACTAAAACCTTGAAAATCGAGAAAACTACTATCAACCAATCAATTTTCCTTTTCCATTTCTTTTAATTATCATCATCATGCTCAGTTAATCTCATCCATAGCAAAAGCTAAGGTAGGGTCTGAGAAGGGTAAGATGTAGACAGCCTTATCTTTATACCACATGGGAATAGAGACGCTGCTTCTAGTGAGACCCCCGACTCAATAGTGGTTTTGTATCAAGCCTTTGACAATAAGGCACATAACACTTAGCAATCGGGACCCTTGTCTTTAACGTTATTTTCACAAAATTAGTAAAATAACGTTAAAATTAGTGCAACTTTACTTTTGTCCTCCAAGGGCCACACATATACACGTTATATGCGCACAGCCGTAAGTGGGGCTGGCCATTTCTTTTAATTATAAAGTTAGTATTGCGAAAAAAATTGAAAATATATCTAGTTCGCAAAGCTACATATATGTAGCTTGCAAAGTTACATATATGCATCTCAAGGGAGGTGTACATATGTTTTACGAGCTACATATATGTATCTTACGACCTACATACAATTTTTTTTTTTTTGGCAAAAATCAATAACATGTAAAAATAACGAAAAAAAATCTTATTTACAAGTGGTTTTCGGTATTCACGTATCTTCTAAGTTTTCTCATGATCCCTTCTCTATAAAGTAATGCATACATTATACAAAATTACGATTTTGAAAAAAAAAATGTCCAAAACAGCCAAACCGCCACAACAGAACTGTGAAAACCAGCCAGTTCAGTTTGTCTTTTTCCAAAACCGTAGTTAGGGGTTCAGCCCAAAATTTTAGTCAAAACCAGCCAAACTTGAAGTGAACATCCCTAATCTAGTGCACCAAACTACTGATAAACATAGTTAACTAGGTAAATTTAGCTTCACTTTGCTAACAAAAGTGTTGTAATCAGCATAACTAATAATGAAAACTATTGAATTTGTTGCAAATTCCATAGGAAGTTAATTCTGTTAGCAAGCATAACTATTCCAACATAACTAGAATCACTCAAATGTACCTAAATTGTAGGAAGCATTTTCGGTTTTTATGCATTTCCCGAGGTTATCTTCTTCATAACACCATACACCACTTACTGAAACTTGGTCAGACCGCGGTTCTACAAGTAGGCAGTCAACATCAATTGCTTCTTCCTCTAACGAATGATATAATGATTCTTCTTCAGCCTATAAAAAAAAGGTTTAACACGATATAAAAAAAAATACATAAATAATAATAGTATATGTTTACCATTTTGCATCAATAATCATCATATCATAAAAATATTAAAGAACAATCATTCTATCTCACAATAGTACTCAAGTAACCCTGATACGCACTTTTGAGGGGTCTCTATATATCATAAATCTGCAGAAACCAGCATTAAACCCCCCCCCCCCCCCCCCCCCCCAAAAAAAAAAAAAAAAAAACACTAAACCTCTGAGAACCAGTTTGTTATTTGGCAATAGCTTTAGCCTTTAACAAACTATAAACGTTCAAAACATGTTTTGTCAATATAAAGTCATTTCATCGTTCATATAAAAAATATAACTTTATTGGCCTAAGTGCCTAACGGTGGTGAAAGGGTATAAAATGGGTTCTGCAGTTGCATTTTGAAAGGGTATAAAATGTAAAAGTCTACTAGAAATATCTTCGTTGGCCGGATTCGAGAGGGTTGGATCTCCGATTACATGAACAAACATTAAAATTCTGAATTCAAAAGCTGCCTAATCTAACATATCAAACAGATGTTAAATAGCAGAAAATACTAAGTAACAGTCCCTCTAACATTCACCACTCATCAGTGTTGTAAAAGGCGGCCGCCTAGGCGGCGCCTAGGCGCTAGGCTAAGGTAAAACTTGGAATTTTGCCCTAGGCGGATTCCTGGGCGATTTGGCAGTTAGTCGGAGCCTAGGCGGTCCTAGGCGGGCCTAGGCGGTGTTATTTTTTATTTTTTTTTATTTTTTTTTATTAAATTTCTAAGTATTTCTAGGTATTTCTTAGTATTATGTGTATATATCTAAGTATTATGTGTATATATCTTAACATATTTTCAAAAACCCCTAAATTGTGTGTATATATATATATAATACGTATAAAATACCAAAACGCCTAATTCCGCCTAATTTTCGCCTAGTCCCGACTAGTCCCTAGGTTGGACCTCACCGCCTGCCTAGCGCCTTTTACAACACTGCCACTCATTACTTCAGTTCCTCCATATTTAATCATTGAACGGTTTAATGATATTGACATTATAATGGGATTCTCTAGGTGAGTATTTAGTGGATTTTGTAGTTTCAATGTTTTAGCTACGAAAGAAACGTAGAGAAACAGAGAGAGGATTCGTTCAAATCATAAACGGTTCTATTGATAGTTATGATGCTGTATTTATACACTTTTACCGCCCAATTGCTAACTAACCGACTTAACATTCTTTAACAAAGTAACAGACTTTCAAACTATACTAACTTGACAGTTCTACCCCTTTAACTATGATTTTATTACAAAAGAACCCTCATACTTCTAACAATCAATTATTCAAATTTCAGTTTTTATTGCTAACTTTCGACAAGGGATGCATGTGATTATTGAAACCACTTAATACACTAAATAAAAAGTTAGCAACAAAAACAAAAACACCAAATAACCGCATGATAGCCAATTTTAGCACGGAAATTCAACTGAAAAATGTGACTTAAAGTTTAAAAATCGTCAAAACCCTCGAACAAAATCATATTAGACCACTTGTTGTGGTTTAACATGGAAGGTAACTTTAAAGCGCCACGTCACTGCCACAAAGACATCAGGGCTTTAACTAACCTATCCTTTAACTAACCTGTTGTGGTTTAAGTAGAAATTAAAAAACAAAAAAAAAAGTGATTGGTGGGAATGGGGTGGACCCCACACCCTTCCCCCTCATGGCGCCCATTACCAGCTCAGCGAACATGCAGGTGGCGCCATTCAATGGCGTCCAGATTTTGCAGGCACACAGATTTAAAGAATTGCATAATTCAAAACTTGCCACTAAAATTCAACATAAAAATTGCATTCAAATTTCAAAGTTATTAACATAACTTGATTATCACAGCCTTAGAATATCAATTTTGGCTTCCAAAAATGATGTTTAAACCATTGATCATACATTAATATCATCCAAGCATAGTAAGGGGTACATAACTTCCAACACTCATCACCATACAACCAACCTTCATTACATTTACAACTAAATCACCATTAAATAACATGAATTCCAGTTCAAATATTAATTAATAATCACTGCCTAATCACACAAATCACAAATAGAAAATCAAGAAGCACATGCAGAATAATTACATAAAATAATCACAAACTAGAAAAATGTGAAGTATCAAGACTAAATCTCCCAGACCCACATAGGAAAACATGATCCAAAGTTTCTAAAGTTCTAACATAACCCGTTTCATCAATTCAAAATCCTGAAGGTGAAGTACATCAAGTAGTAAACACAGTACAATGATATCAACAATTGCATGATACTAATTAATTACAATTGAAACTGACCTGATTATTATTGTTATTGTTATTATTATTCATGATCAGAAGGAAGGAAGGTAGTGAGTGAGTGATCGAATTGGTTGGGATAATTGAGTGAGAGTGAGAGTGAGAGTGAGAGTGAGTAATATTATTATTGGACGGAATCGAAATGTTTAGTAGGAAAGTGGAATGGAATATGGTTTGGAATCCGATTGTGGCGACGCGTCTGTCTGGGGAATCAAACGGACAATGACCACCCTTTGTTTTTGTGCTTCTACTGTGCTCCCATTATTATTACTTTTTTTAATGGTTAGGAAATCAATCCCGGGCACTCTCAAAGTATCTAACGGACAAAAACTACTTTGAGAGTAACCCAGTTTTACCAGTAATTTCACACCAGTTCCGGGGGAAAACCCGCCGCCCGAAGGCTCGCTGCGGTAAAACCCGGCCACCAGCAGCATTTTGGTGCAGGTAAGACTCGAACTCTCCACCTCCCATAAGGAAAGCAAGGAGGGTGCCACTCCACCATATAAGGATGAGCAAATGATACCGGGTACCGGTACCGAATTCCCGGTACCAAATCAATTTCGGTACCACTACCGGTACCCATATTTTTGGTTTTTCGATACCGGTACCGGTTCGGTACGGTACGGTACCGGTATTTATCGATTTTTACGTTCAAATACTGATACCGTACCATACTGGTTGTTTTTGGTACCGATACCCACTTTTGGGGAATTTCAGTACTGGATCGATACCATGCTCATCCCTACCACCATAACAGGATTGGCCCAATTGTTATCGTCGTTACGATGATGATGAATTAGTGACCGTTCGATTAGGACACCTGTCTAATTTAGTCCCCACTACTTTATTTTATTAAGGTTATCTTTGGTTTTAAAAGACAAAGACTTCCACTCTTGTTGTTTATGTTTGGATTAAAACAAGAGTCTTATCATTTAAACAGTTTGTTTGTTTTTTATGTTTTTGTACTAAACTTATGTTAATCTTTTATTTATTATTTTTAAATGTAATTACACTATTATAACATTGGATCTCTTTTATCCATTTTAAACACACAACATGGTTTGTTTTTATTTGTTCAAGTAGATACTTTACATTATGTCACCCCGTTTAATTATCTATCAAATGTTAATGGCGTGTTTTGAGCGTATTGGTAGACAATTTTGGTTGGTATGTGAAGTCGGATATTACAAATAGTTAAATAGTATCGAAGTCGCTCTTGTATTGTTTCAAAATTGTGTTGCATACCTCATCGAGGGTGTTTGAGACACCTTAAGTGAGTTTCATATCCGTGACATGGATGGTGGTGCAAACCTCAATGGCTACAATGAATTCATATAGATGTTTTAACATGTAACGTAAGTAAATCTTAAATTGGAAGTAACAAGATGTATGTCAGGCTACTAAGAAATGTCTGACGCCAAAACCACCAACACGTTTTGGGTGGATTGGTAGGTCGTGACGAGAATGTAACTTCAGAGTTAAACATGTACAAGTGAGAGTAACTCCATGGCGGGCGACTCTTTGGCAGGTCTTCCCTCAAGCAATAAAAAACAAATCCGTGAGCTGGGTAAACTTAACAATGTAATTGGTATGATAGGTTTATAGTTTTATACTAACACTTTTTATTACTATTTAGTATTTCTTTTGTAAAATATGTTTTCAGAAATCATATTACCATGTAATCTTTGTAAATCTAGCCATATAAATTTTCATTGTCATGTAAAGTTTATTTATCATAAGAACACACAATGTTATCTAAACACGCACACAAAAAGAATAAGGGTAAACATGGGGGAGCGGGGAGGGATGGGGTGACTGATCAAATGGGCAAATAACGTTGACTTATTGAGATCAAAGTGTTGGATAATGCTTTGTAAGTTTGTGGTGAGAGCTCAACCCATGTGGTGGACACAAATGTATAATTCAGTAATATCATTAAAGAGTGTGTGAGTTGTCATTCTAAAAAAACCTCTACGTGTTATTTTTTTCTAACTAAACACTATAAAAAAGAAACGAAAGTGGTGAAGCATAATGTTAATATGTTATTATATAAAACTAGGACTGTTTAAATAACTTGTGTCTCGAAACTCACAAGCAGTATGACTCGTCTATACTCTTGGTCTATGGCTGTCTACAACCACCTCGCGAACCCCTTATAACCCCATTGTAGAAGCTCTTGACGACTATAAACTAGTTTTTTTTTCTTCATAACGGATGCATTTTAAACCAAACAAAAAACAACTAGCGAGACGCTAGATAAACATTAAGGAAAACTACCAAAATAATCAAGTATGATTTTAATATTTCCAAAATAGTCATTGACTTTTAAATAATGCCAGGGGCGGAGCATTAAAGCGGTGGGAGGGGCGGCTGACCCCCCCGAATTTTCGCTCAGAAGTTTCGAGTATATAGTTTTTGTATGGAATTTTTTTGGTATATACGGTTTCGACCCCTCGTTTAAAAAAAATAGTTATATAAACCAAAACTTTAACCCAAAACAAAGTAAATGTAAAGCTCAAATCCTAAAGTACTAAGCACAACAACTACATGAGCGGGATAGTAGATTTAATGAGCAAGCGATTGAGTTGTTATCTCTTAGCTACTCGAGCTTGGCTGGGTAAAAATCTCGAAATGAGCCGAGCCTTATCGAGCCCGAGCTTGAGTTTAAAACAAAGCTCGTTTACTAATCGAGCCCAAGCTCAGCCTAGCATGTGAAGTTCGCCAGGCTCGTCAAACCTTAGTGTAATATTAGGTTTGTTAATATTTACCCACTCATTTAAGCTTGTTTACTAAACGAGCCCGAGCCGAACTTCATTTATCGAGCTCTCATAAGTCTTTTGAGCTCGATTGAGCTTGGGTTTAGCTCGGCTCATTTGCACCCCAATCCATAATTGAATAATTCAAAAATCTTAAAGGTCGACGGGATGAACTGTAATTCTTCATCCAGGTATCAACCCTTTGTCTCATTTTTAATGTTTTAATGTCTTTGTTCAATTCTTTGTTAAAGAATGCTTAAAACTTTTATATTTATTGTATTTAATGTTTGACTCGACTCGACCCAACCCGAATCGAATCACCGACACGAATATATCACCCGAACTATAGCTACAGAAAAAAATAGGTCTTGTCCCGTGACCGCTGACTTCCGACCCCCCGGGCCAAATTCTCAAGCTTCGCCACTGAATAATGCACCATCTGCAATCTTATATGTTATACTCATTTGTCTAATATGTGTGTCTACTGTTTGAAGATGTAATTACTAATTAGGGACATATGATATGTATGTCTAATCTAGCAACTTTCTGTATATAGTATTGTTACCAAGGTGCCCATTTTGACCCACTTGTGAATCGGTTCTGGTTACATTCTATCTCTAACGGGTCACAGTTATTCCAAACATGAAAGCGTTTTGGAATTACGCTCATTGTGAGCAGTTAACATATGTTCCAACTCAATATTTATCTGTCCACATGGTTCATATCACACTAGCGCAAAACAACACGTATAATTTCATTAAATCGAATGATTGAAACAATAACATGACAAACAACATTAGTTAACCTCTATGTTCAGTTGAGGATACTGGACTTCTTCTAATCTAGTCAAAATCTGAGTCATGTCAGGTCGTCGTTCGGGTGACACATCAGTACACTCAAGTGCTAGCTGAGCAACCTTCAACATATCTTCATGCCCTTCTTTCTCTACTATTATTTCCAAGTCAAATATATCAGTCGACCAATCGCTATCCACAACACTTCTAACCCAATCCGAAACATTGACATGGTTATTAATATTATCTCCAGGTGGTTTGCCAGTAATCACTTCAAGTAGCACAACTCCTAAACAATAAACATCTGATTTGTGCGTTAGTTTCTTGCCATCTTTGTACTCAGGGCACTTTTCGATCGCTAGTTTTGACTTGTGTGATGGTAAAAGTGGCAAGTAGCCGAAATCTGTTAGTTTGGCGCACGCGCTTTCGTTGGTGAATTCGACGAGAATGTTTGATG
Organism: Ambrosia x helenae; assembly: GCA_030844895.1. NCBI lineage: Eukaryota > Viridiplantae > Streptophyta > Magnoliopsida > Asterales > Asteraceae > Ambrosia > Ambrosia x helenae. The sequence continues at coordinate 35,016,776 of CM061232.1, forward strand.
ACTTGAGGTTTCCATGTGGCACTTTTTGAGATTGTAATGATTGATGCAGGAATGTTAGACCCTTTGCTACATTTTTTATGATCTCTAATCTTGTTGTCCAGTTGAGTGGTATTCTTCCAATTCCTCTACTCTCTGCACATTTTAAAGACAACGTAAATACGCGCACAGTTCGGTTATATCCTGCAGAGTTCTACGCGTTTCCAAAAGCTCATGGCTTGTGACTCGCTCAAAAAAAGCTCGTTCAAAGCTTGGTTTTAAAAAGCGCGAAGTGCACAAAAGCGCCAGGTCTAAAACCGGGGCGCGAAGCGCAAAAGCAGTGGACTTTTTGTACGCGAAGCGCAAGACAATTATATAATTTTTTTTATATATCCTATAGGTTTTTAGCATCATTTACCCAAAGTATAGATAAAAATAAGGTTTATATAAGATTTAACTTAAACGTACAACCTTTTTAGCTACATGTATAACACTTTGAAGCACAAAAACACCCTGTGTACGAAAAGCGCGCGCCTCATGGGCTTTTTTGGCCAAAAAAGCGAGCTTTTCTTGCGCTTTTTGTACACTGTGCGCCTTGGGTGACATAAGGTGCATGGATCTGCGCCACAGGTTGCCTCGCGCTTAAGCGCGCCTGAGGCGGGCTTTTTAAAACCTAGGTTCAAAGTTGGCGCGTTAAAATTAAAGCTTAAGTTTTAAGATATATAATTTATAACCCAAAGTATACAACAGTTTATAATGTATATAAATTATAAATCTGCATTGTTTGTATGTTAAAAATATTTTTTCTGTTTATATAAGTATTGATGTGTGTAAAAATATATTATATTAAAAAAAATTCGAGCGAACTGGCTCAACGAGTCACGAGCCGGCTCAAGCTTTTTACGAGCCTAACTCAAGTTCAACATTCCAATTCGTTAAGATAAACAAGCCAAGCCTGAGCCCAACCTAGCTGGGCTCAGCTCGGCTCGTTTAGAGCCCTACTGCAGACTGATGAACATAAAGAATATCAACACTAACCATGCAATAACTCGAATAAGCTTCCATGTTGGATGAATTCATGAATGACCAACATCTCCTCTTTCGAGTAATAGAACGAAACCATTTCGACAAGGTTTTCATGTCTCAACTTCCCGAGCAACTGCATTTGGTGCTCGAATTCTTTTTTGACAAATGGTTCATTTCTTTTGCGCGCTTCACAGCAACGACCCGACCTGATTCCAGTGTCGCCTTATACGTTGTGCCTAGGCATCCTTTCCCAAGAACTTCAGCTGATGCCCTCAGTAACTCATCTAAATCGAAAACCGGCTTGTGTTTGTCGAAAAATTCCAAGTCAACTGTTTTTTCAGGATCATCTGTACTTGCAGACCATTGTGATTTCTTCCCAATACCTTCCTTAGAATGCTGATGCTCTTTTATACATACAAAAAAAAAAAAAAAAAAAAAAACCATTATTCTTTTTTACAAAATACATTAAACACCTTTTTTTTTAACAGTGACTTTCTTATGAGTGACCCATTGTCACGATGCCGACCGAAGTCGTCACCCCACCAAGGCTGGCCGAACTCCGTGTTCTATCGGATCCAGGCCGGCTTGTCAGCCTTGGTGGTGTTCCCCCGGAAACCGTACTGCCTCCACACGAGTTGCCTCGCTGAAGTAACAGTCGGATGAAAACCGTGGTGGCGCTCAGGATCGAACCCCCTTCGGTGGGTTAGTCACCATCATTGCGCACTATTGCCTCGGTATTTAATGCAGATGGGCATCGAACCTGAGTCTCCTAAACTTAAACTAGTTTCTGTCCGAACTGGTTTGAAACCGGTTTTTTTTTATTGGGGAGGGGGGGGGGTCGGTTCGGGTTAAAAACCGGTTCAGATTCAATTCCCAACCTTTTTTCTGTTCACATTTAACTGTAAGTACAAACAGAACATACCATCTGCCTCTTTCTTGGCTTCATTTCCATGAACTCTTCTGTAACAACACAACAAACACAAGATCACCAACAACGGCACGACTAAAATCGCCGCAACAATCAACACAATACTCCATACTTCAAGAGGCTTCTTCCCGTCTTTCGAAGGAGACGGGGAAGGAGAAACAGGACATATTATGTCCAGTGGCCTTCCACAAAGGCCCATGTTGTGATCAAACGAACTACTGTTAAATCTTTCCATGATTTTCGACGCTGGGATCGGTCCAGACAACTTATTGTATGACAGGTTGAGTGCAGTCAATGTTTCTTGATCAAACAGTGGCACTAATCCTGTTAGCTCATTTTCTTCTAGTTCAAGAGTTTTAAGGCTTGGAAGGTTAATCTATAATACATTATAAAGGAGGAGTGATGTACCATATTGGAATTTTGACATTGGTACAATTTTTAAAGCAACAAGTATAAAAGAATAAAGCTTGTTTCATAAGGGTATTATAGGGATATTAGGGACAATTAAGACACTTTAAAGGATAATATAGACATTTCATCTACCTCCTTCTTTACAACATCAAAACAAATTTACATTAGTACCCTTAATTTCCCTCCCTACCCCCCACAATTGTGTTGGAACACGAACAGTTTTTTCACATCAATGTTTCATTGATGAAAAACTTATTTCATCGTTTGCAGTTTTTCTTGGAAAGAAAATGCCCCAAATATATTTGCTCTCTTATCTTCTATAAGCTACAATTCTTCATTTTCCAACATATTAATTGATTGTTTCCCAACCTTAACATAATCAAACCAGAAATCACGACCAATTGGTTCATATTAACTATGGCGATGAGGGGCTTGGTGACTGGCGGTGCAGCCCGCGCCGTCCCTGGTTTGTCTTCATTGTTAAAGCCTCTTGGTGCTCTTGCCACACCCTAATTGGTATATCATTTATTTAATATTTCAGCCAATTATTAACCACCGGTACTTTATTTGTTAACCCTAATTGTCAAGTAAGATTTTTTTATATGTAAATAATCCTATACTGATGTGATTGGAAAACTATGTTGTTTTGAATTTTAGGAGTAAAGAGCAATATGTTATATATGTTAAAATTTTTAGTAAAAAGGATAAGAGACGTTTTATTTGATACAGACATATTAAATTTGAAACTCTTTTGATCATGTGATAGCTGGGCAGGGGATTATAGTCTTCTGAATCTTGCCATTTTGTGCTAAATTTTGTATTTAAGTTGCATCATTCTACATTCAATTTTGTATTTACCTTAATCTTATTTAAGTTCCTTTTTTTGCTAATAAGATTAGTGGTTTACTGTTGCACAATGGTCTGAATTCATTGTCCATATTATTGCAAGACAAATAAAATTCTCTAATCGCTAGGTCTTGCTCTTCCATATTAAAAGTCATATCAAGTGATTTGAGCAACAAAAATGCTAAATCATTCTAATCCATCATTGTATTTGTTGAATATTGTTGAGCTTTTGGATATTTTTTAATGTAAATCTTGTTGATTTCAATAATAAAAACCAATACTTTTGACTCTTGAATGTCAAACATGATTTTAATTTAGAGATCTTTATCAACGTCATCATTTCAGTGGTTGTTTGCATTTCTAATGATGAGAACACTTATATCAATGTCCAGTGGTTGCAGCAGGTACTTGACTCGGGAAAATCGCAACATGCCGCAGGGCCGCCTATCGAAGAGTTTCCATTGTTGCAGGTAAAGGCATCCCAACGCTAGCAATAGGGATGGCAAAACCGGCAAATTGGGTAACAAGTCACTTCGACCCGCAAACCCCTTATGTCCATTTTTAAAAATATAAAATGAGCAATTTTAGTATCAGTTTTGTAGACAGAGAAAACAATTTGCCAGATTATTTTTACAAAATATGTAGCATCTCTAATGTGATAACAATTCTGATGATATTTTATAATAATTGTATTTTTTTTAAAAAAAATGTTTAAGAGGAGGTTTTATGCCAAGCCTGTTTCAGGCACGTTTAGGCTTGTTTTTGGTTGGTTCATACCAATATTTTTTGTTAACTTAGACCTATTTTTTGCTGGGCTGGTTTAATTTTATGTGTGGACCAAGATCCTCGCCTCAACAATGCTTTACTAAGCTTCTTGGCGTATGTTTGAGGCGCCTAGGCTTTTGGCAACACACGTCTCAAGTTGTGTACCTACTTTTCAAATATAATTTTTTCTTTATTCGTAAACTCATATACATATGAAAGAATGAGATGTATTATGCTAATTTGCTTGTGATACACTGATATATTGACCATAATACAACTAACATGCGATACGAAGGGGGTCAGTTGTGTCCTGGGAATCTGCAGGGACTACAACATTTCTTATGGTTCATTTATTGAGTTGCTTGAATACAATGAAACTTTATTTACGGATGTTGATGTGACCACTGCAAACAGGTATGTGCGAACCTTGTAGCTTTGTTTGGTAAATGCTTTTGAGGACCCACCCTACTTTGTGCTATTCTTTAATAAAAGCTTCTTTGATTGATCCAGTTAATGTTGAAATCAGTATCAATGGCAAACTGCATGTTCTAGAAAAGTTGCTGCCAGATCTTAAACAATGCGGTTTAAGAGTGTTTTTTACTGTTTCGGGTAACTCAATTCTTGAATTTACTTTAGTTCTATATGCGCCTTACATCACATACAAGCACCAACATCTTTTTACTCTACAAACATACATGGAAGCATTATGACCATGAAAGGTTCCTTCTTTTATTTTTTTGTAATCATATGTTAGTTATATTAAACTTTGGTGTAACCATTTGTGGAACTGTAGATTGTTGGTTAATAGATTTAGACAGTAAGTTCCCGTAATTTGTGGTCTATATATATATATATATATATATTATTGTTTGTCGATGTTAACTTCTAGATGGAGCGGTTGAGGGAGGTCTCTCACTTAGGCTCCGGGAGTTAGCCACAGATTTCAGGTTTAGACTCTGTTTAGAATAATAATTCGTGACTAAATCTGTTTGATTTGGAAATGTCGAAACTGATGACTGGGAAGCAGAAAGATCTAATAGCAAGAAGAAGCCATCCATGGCCACCCCAGGTAATATGCACTTTTAATACCTCTAAAGTGTATACATGTGTTATTTGGTAATTTATGATCTGATAGTTACGGAGAGTCTAAGGGTTCAAGTAGGCACCATACAGATGTTGGCGTTAGTTCCGGCGACGACGATGATGATTCAGTTCGCTAATTGTTGTTTAGGTATGTTTCTGTTCGTTGATCGAATCAATTGATTCAGTTCGTTGATTGCTGTTTGATAATCCGTTTGTTTCGTGTGAGATTTTGTTTGACTATAATCAGATGATCGATTGTGCGGACCACAAATTTTCAGTGGGGATTGGGAACTACACACAATTGGGGGTTTTAGATCGGTTTGTTTTGTGGAGTTGGGCGTACTGCGCAGGCGAAAAACCGTCATTCTAATGGGCAAGGGCGTTGGCCTGCGAAGTCTACAAAGTTTATCCTAGATCTGCTAAAGAATGCTGAGAGTAACGCAGAAGTAAGTAGCATGATTTGAACATATTGTTTTTTTCTTTCCATTTATTAGCATATTAAGGTTATGTTTGTCTTCAGTTGTTGTGTAGGTTAAAGGGTTGGATGTGGAAGCTGTTCACATCTCCCACATCCAGGTGATACAAGCACAGAAACAGAGACGTCGTACATACCATGCTCACGGAAGAATTAACTGTAAGTAAAACAAACGGGTTGAGTGGATCGGATAACAATTCCAATGGGATTAGTCAAAATTGATACTTTTTTTTTTTTTTTTGCAGCTTACCTTGTCACATTGAGCTCACTCTGTCTGAGCAAGAACCTGTTACAAAGAAGGTAAGTTTTTTTTTTAATTTTAATCTTTTAATGTCGCTACTATACTTTACACTCGTGTTGCAAAGTTTTTTTGATTAATCATGAACCGTTGGTGGTTATTGCAGCTTGAGACTCAGTTGGCTCCTAGAACCAAGAAGAACCAAGCTTAAGTCGGGTGATCTTCTTCAGGCATAGTGTGGTGGTTTTTGTTTTCATTTGTTATATTTCCATTTCCAAAGATTTTTATTATCATGAATTATGGTGATCTTTCTTTTTGGTTCAAAATATTTAAGGAAACTTGTTTCATTCATGGTTGAATGTTCAATTGTGATTGGTTCTATATTTGATTTGTTTTTTTTTTCTATTTTGCCATCCAGCTATTGTTTCATGTTTACCTTCATTATGTGTACAAAATTTGGCAGCAAATGGATGGATTTTGTCTTAGGTTCCCCAAGATTTCTTTTACGTTTATGGCTGTAGGCGGTGCCAAAGTTTGTTTAAACAGGTGGTTTTTGTCCGAGTTTTAGACAACCTAAACCCGAGTAGAATGGTTAAATCACAAGAAGTTATACAATTTTGAAAACAATAATTAACACATCAAATGTTGTCTGATTTTAGGTTTGAGCTCTACTTGTTTGACTTAATATAGCTTTCAAAGCTTTGGCTTGTTTATGTATATTAGTCATGTAGCTTCTAATGTGGAGGTTACGGGTTGTAGTCTCACCTAGAGCAGATTTATTTTAGGTTGAGACAAAGGTTTTATCACAATGGACCTTCAGGTAGTGGGTTTCCTCTAGAATAGTGGCTGGTCAGGTCACCAACGTTGTCTGCGTTCGCGGGTGTTGGTGACCTTTTGCCATTGGGTTTACCCGGGTGACTGGGCTTTCGTTGTTCGTTAAAAAAAATTCATATAGCTTTTTTATATATCCACAATAGACCAAATCCTGAAGGTGTATGTGTAGGAGTGGTCAGAAGTAAGTTAATTGTTGTTCAAAATATAGTTGTTTTTGTATATAGGGATTAGATAAGAGTTTATATTTAAAATTTTGATTAAGTTATTATACAAATAGAATCATCATACAAAACATAAGTGAAGGAAACATAAAGTGGTGGTGGCATATATGTAATTAAATTTGTCTCACAAAATAGAAAACGCTCCAAAAGGATGATGGCATAGTAGTTACATTTATTCTGGAATAATTGTATAATGATGCTACTTAGACGATTTTCCGTTGAATGGAGCAAATTTTTAAAAACCCGTAATAGGTTATGGTTCATAATAAGCATCATAATTTTAATCTGATGTCAACTGGGACACCCGCCGCAACGCGCGGGCATTCCCACTAGTGTAATCCGATGGAATAGACCCCGAAAACCGATTACCAGACAGGATTACGGTTTGCAAATCCATAAGATCAGTGAGACTGGGGAGGTCTCCAGTGATGGCATTGTTGTGAAGACTGAGTTTTGATAAGAAACTGATGTTTTGCAGGAACCTGACCGGGAGTGTCCCGGTCAGGTTTATGGATTCTAGACTTAGTTGGGTGACATGGGAACTGGAGCAAGTGATACCGGTCCACCTGCTTATGTTATTAAGACATGGTGGACCGGTCCAGTTCCCATGCAGATTGGAACTGGAACTCATAGAGTCACGGAATGGGATCAATGCATCCCGTTCCTCGTGGTAGTATTCTTGGATTGTTATCTTTGTGTTCACGACCGCGAACATGGTCAACGCTAGTTGGGTTACGAGAAGTGGATGACGCATGGCGGTTGACGGTGGCGGCGGAGGTGCTGTTCTTGGAGAACAACTGATACAATGTATCAAGTAATAAACAAAATGTTTAGTATTGTGACTATTGTCACAAAACAATATAGTTACAACTGTGTTTGACAACGTACGTTACAACCCAAAATGGATCTATGTTTTTGTTTTATTGTAGAGAGACCGAATACATGTGTTAAGAAAATTATAAATGTCACACTCACTTTGTATACTTTGTATGTATTATCTTGTAGTATTGTGTTGTATAATCATATAGTGCATGTGACTAATGTTTTCGTAACGGAGTAGTCATTGAACAGGGGTGGGCTCAGGCTCGGCTCGTTTACTATCTATTAGTTAATATATTAATAAAAAAATAATATAAATAATAGGTTTGGGAGCTCGATATATGAAGCTTGGCTTGGGCTAGTTTAGTAAACAAGCTTAAATGAATGGTAAATATTATTAAATATTAATAAAACTAATATTACATTAAGGCACGACGAGCCTGACGAGTTTCACATGTCAGGCTCGACTCGGGCTCGATTAATAAGCGAGCTTTGTTTTAGGCTCAAGCTAGGCTCAGGATCGATAAGGATCGGCTCATTTAGAGCTTTTTACTGAGTCGAGCTCGAGTAGCTCGCGAGCTGCTCAGCTCGTTTGCACCCGTTAATTCGAATCGTTTGCATTACCGGCTACTGGTTGGATTGATTTAAATTCTAGGCACGAATTTCTAATTTAAAATAATTTATATAACTAATGTAAATTGAGTCAGACTCCCCTAATTTAAGGGTCCGATGACTTTCAGCCTCGTGTATATTTGTTTAAACCCCGGTTGTCAAACCAAACCGGTTTATAAGCGGTGAATGTGAAACAAATGATTAAATCTGTGCTTATTGGTCTTACCAAATACATTAACAATGTTTTTATGGAAGTACAATAATTGATGAAAACAAAATATTTGAAAACGAGTTTGATATATAGTAAACATGTTGAAAATAACGTGAAAACGAACTAATGAAATTATTTAATAAACTGTTAACAGCATTACTTATAGAATTCATTTTTTTCTAGTTGGATTTTCTCTTTGTAATCAACTATTTTATACTAGATTATATCCCGGGAGCGTCCCGGGTCGAGAAATCTAATTTGAAATATCAATTTTACATCTGAAATAGACTGATGCGTTTTACAGTTACACGCAGGAAAGCTTCGGTAGCACTTAACCCAAAACAATTAACAATGTATCTCCAATGTTAGTGCATAACCTTAAACAATGTAAAACTCTAATATTAAAACCTAACCTAAAACAATGTACAACTCCAATGCTAACACATGTTGTAAATAAAATTCATATTTACTGGTTTGAACATAACTAATGACTTGCCTATATATGATTAATGAATAACCTGAACACTTTGTGTTTTTTTCCTGTACGAACAAAACCACACAAAAAATAGTCATTTTTTCCCCCGTTTTTTATATAGCACTATGGTAACCGTTGGAAAGATAATAAAACGCTCGTTAATTTGGTGTTTTTTTTTCCTGTACGAACAAAACCACACAAAAAATAGTCATTTTTCCCCGTTTTTTATATAGCACTATGGTACCCGTTGGAAAGATAATAAAACACTCGTTAATTTGGTGTAATTTTTTTCTTTAAAAAATCTCGTATATAAAAGATATTAACGTTTAAAAGTTATGGGATGAAACATTAGAGATAAAAATCTAATTTTGTTTTTAAATTTTAAATTATTATTTTCCTAAAATAAAGTCCTTGCCATATGGGATGACACATGACACACTCAATGAAGAGAATACTCTCTTTGAATGTCATGTCATTAAAATTACTTTGGTTTATTATATGGATAGATAGATATAGATTTATCAATTACTCGTAGCATGTATATATTTTCTTTGTAGTACATAAACATTATACATGAGAACACATCAACGACATATATTATAATGATTTTTTATTTTTCGTTTAAAGCATTTGTAAAGATGTGACTATAATATTATAATTATTACTCTTATTGATTATTTTCTCCTTATTGAAGAGATATAACAGATTATACCGCAGCTTGAACAAATGTAAACAGACTATGCCGCGGTTTTGGTAAACTAGCCGCAGACAAAACAGTTGGAACCTCAACATGTCACCCAGATGTAAGATAGTACAATAAACCTTCGGAAGTCAAACACTTCCGAAGGATAGTACGAAGGGGGTCCGAAGTAAAGTACAACTTCGCTGACTACTATAAATACCCCCCACAAAGTACAAATGAGACACGAATACACACACTCCGAATCACACTTTCTCTCTCTACTTTCTTACTCTACAAACAAATACTTATTTTCACGCCGGAGGGTGGTTACAGAGAGGCCCTTCCTCCTCCCCTGTAACGAGCCTAACGGTGTTTTTACCTTGTGCAGGTTTACATCAGACCAAGGTTCATAAAATCTAGTCCGGACACCCCTATTATAGCTTCTGCTCCAGGTTTGTCCACTTTTTGGATCTTCAATTGGTGCCATCCGTCTATACAACTGTTTTCTTTAAAGTAAAGATATCGACGGTTTCCTCCCATGGCGGCATCATCAGAAGGTTTTTCGATAGTTGATATCACAAACACGGAACACCGGGACGAGGTAACCGTAGTGATAACATCTACCATTCCTACTTCATCTGAAAATCCCTCTCAGGCAGGGGGACGACAACAACTACTATCTACTATAGAAGAAAACGTGGCTCTCCGTCGCTCCAGCTCTACTTCGGAGTTTGACGAAGCCTTCCTCGTCAAAAATCGTGATCTCTTGCTAAGGTTAAAAGGGCAGCAAGAAAAAGAAGACAAGTTGAAAAGTGTCCAGGTTAATCTGTTTCCAACCGAAGGACGTAACACGTCCTCCGGAAGTTACTTCCCACAAGGATCCTCCGGGTTAAACCCCTCGGGATCCGGATCGGGTCCCACGCCACACATGACTTACTCAACAATACTCGCCACTTCCGCTTATACAACTCCCCATGGAAGCTACATGCCACAAGCATCCTCCGGTCTAACCCCACCAAACACTAATTCTAACCAAAAGATCGTGGTAACCTCAACTATAGACGATGACCTGACACTCCGTATCGCCCAGCCTACGTGGCTGCATATTCCAAGTTTGCCCCACGCATTGCCAGTGCACGGTTACCAGCAAAATTCAAAATGCCTGTCACGGTTAAGAAGTATGATGGTACTTCCAATCCGGATGACCATGTTTTTGATTTTGGAGGAGCCGCTGATATTGAATTATGGCCCATGCCCGCATGGGGCCACATGTTTGCCCAAACCTTGACCGGAGCAGCTAGAGTTTGGTTTGACGGGCTACAGCCGGGGGAGATAGCAAATTGGGATGAGTTTCGCCGAGCCTTTCTACAGAACTTTTCACAGCAACGAAGGTGTTCAAAAGATATCACCGAGATTCATAATATACGCAGAAGAGATAGCGAAACACTAGAAAAGTTTATTGATCGATTCAATAAGGAAAGCATGCAAATAAGCGGCGCGGTGGATCAACTCCGGATATCCGGATTTTGCCACAGGGTACGTAACAACCAGTTGGTGGAAAAATTGCATGAGGATCTCCCGAAGTCAATGGAAGTGTTAATAGAGCGAGCACGAGCCTTCGCTCGCGGTAAGAGTGCTTGTAGCCAAACAGATGATTCCGAGTATCACTCCTCCTCCTCCTCCGGAAACAGTTCTTGGAAGAAAAACTCCAATAATCCAAGCTCGGATAGGGGGAATTCGTGGGGAAAAAATAGGCAGCAGCCTTACACACGAAATCATAAGAATTCTTCCGGACGCAACTCCATATCACACCGTGGGTCGAATTACGGTGATTTGATAAAAAAAACCCCAAGTGAGATACTCAGTACCGAGAGTATCGACTTCCCAAAGCCTCCGAGACAAAAGCTAACGTCCGACAAAAACACCAAAAAATACTGTGATTATCATCGTGCGAAAGGACACGACACAGACGATTGTTGGTCACTAAAACAAGAAATTGAGAAAGCATTGAAGACAGGAAAGTTGTCACACCTGGTAATAGACATCAAGGAAGGAAAGACTAATGCTGCTCATATCACCAACCCTAATGATCAAGCCGGGATCCATATGATCCGTACCATGAAGCCTCAAGGGACTAAGCGAAGCAATGACCATGTCATGGCATGGATGTCTCGAGCTATCACTTTCCCTCCTATCTCACCAAATGATTACAAAGAAGGGCCAATAATTGTGTCTGGGATCATAGCTGGACATAAAACTCACAGGATCTATGTAGATGGAGGCAGTGCCTCTGAAATTATGTACCTTCAATGCTTCCAGTTGTTGGCTGAAGCATCGCAACAGCGGTTGATTCCTGTCTCCATGCCTTTGATAAGCTTCTCCGGGGAAATTGTCCAGCCTGTTGGACAACTATCCCTTCCAGTAACATTCGGTTCTGGATCATTACAAAGAACGGTCATCCTGACCTTTTTGGTGGTAGGGTCAAGATCAGTGCATAACATTATTCTGGGAAGACCCAGAATGAAGGCATTCAGGAAGGTAATATCCACCATCCACGGTGCACTTAAGTTTCCAACAGAAGAAGGAATAGCCACTCTAGAGTCCGAATCCGGACTTGGCATATCCAAAATTCGCCAGTGTCTAAGTTCAGGAAATGACGGCAATGATCCCGGAGAGTCCGGAGCTGCAGTAATAGAAAAATGGTCAGTACATCCTCGATTTTCGGAGCAAAAAATTTCCGTTGGTACTCAGCTTCCAGCTACAACTCGTGAAAAACTCTAGAACTTACTTTCAAATTCGCTTGATGTCTTCGCATGGGAACATTCAGATATGACTGGGGTTCCAAGAAGCTTGGCAGAACATAAGCTGAATACTTACCCGGGGATAAAACCCATAGCACAAAAGAAGTGAAGCATGGCTCCGGATCGAATCAAAGCAATAACAGAAGACGTAAAAAATTTGTTGAATGCTGGAATCATCAGGGAAGCATGGCTCCGGATCGAGTCAAAGCAACGATCTGAACAATGCAGGTCCAAAAGACTGTTATCCCCTCCCAGATATTGATGTAAAGGTCGATGCTGTAGCTGGGTTTCGGCTGAAATGTTTCCTCGATGCCTATAAAGGCTATCACCAGATCCAGATGGCCGAAGGGGATGAAGATAAAATAGCGTTCGTCACGAACAACGGTCTGTATTGTTACACAAAAAATGCCGTTCGGACTCAAAAATGCTGGAGCTACATACCAACGGTTGATGGATTCGGCCTTCACAAATCAGATAGGGAAGAACCATGAAGTTTACGTGGATGACGTGGTCATCAAAAGTGTAACAGAGGACTTAACATGAAGTTGAATCCCAAGAAATGTTCCTTTGTCCTTGAAGAAGGAAAATTCTTGGGGGTATTAATGGCTCGAGATGGAATTAAAGCCAACCCAGAAAAGGTAGAAGCAGTGTTAAAGATGCAGCCTCCCCAATGCTTAAAAGAAATGCAGTCCTTAAATGGACGGTTAGTTGCCCTACACCGCTTTCTCTCCAAAGCCGCAGAACGAACACTGCCGTTCATGAATGTGTTGAAAAAGAGTTTGGGAAAAGAGAAGTTCGAATGGACCTCGGAGGCCGATGCTGCCTTCGCAGAATTGAAAAAATGTTTGGTCAACTTACCCATCTTAACAGCACCAGAGCCAGTGGAAACACTGACAGTGTATCTCTCGGCCTCGGAAGGTGCCATATGTTCCGTCCTTGTCGTTACCAGAGCTACAGTTCAACGCCCAGTTTATTACATCAATAGAGCTCTCCAAGAATACGAAGTTCGGTACCCAATATTGGAAAAGCTAGCTCTTGCCCTCGCCAATACCTCCAGAAGGCTCCGGCGGTACTTCCACGCTTTCGACATCGAAGTACAGTCCGAGCAACCGATACTTAACATTTTGAGAAAACCAGAAGCCTCTGGTAGAATGACTAAATGGGCCATCGAGCTCGGTGCTTTTGACATCACTCATAAAACCAGAGGTCCAGTCAAGGGACAGGCAGTAGCTGATTTCTTGGTAAAAATACCTAAGACTCTGGCAGCCGAAACACCAAATCCCCCGGAGCTCACGGGGTCTTTACATACCGACGGGGCTTCGGGTGCAGAAGGGTTTGGAGCCGGAATGGTCTTGCGAGAAGCCGAAGGACGAGAACTGCTTTATGCAATTCGCCTGAACTTCAAAAGTTCAAACAATGAAGCCGAGTATGAAGCACTCTTGGCAGGGCTGCGGCTGGCTATTAAAGTCGGAGCCAAAAAGGTACAAGCATATATTTATGCTTAAAAAACTCCCTGCTATACGCAAAGTTTATCACAAAGTTCTAAAATAAATATGCCTGCTGCAGGTTATATCTCACATCGATTCTTTGTTGGTGGCAAACCAAATATCCGGAGAGTATGAGGCTAAAGAACCCAACATGATTCTTTATCTAGCCGAGGTATTGGACTAAACCAAACCTCCAAAAGCTCCGGACAATAATACGAAAGAAATCGACTAACTCTTGCTTCAAAATGCATGCTAAAAGATTGATGAAACAATTCGAAGCTTGTCAGGTGGTGCACATTCCAGGAAGCAAAAATAAGAAAGCAGACGCTTTGAGAAAACTTGCTACCACAACCATCGATATCGTAAACCAGGAAGTGCACAAGGAGGGCTTACAAGGTCCGACGGTCCAACCAGCCGCAGTGTTATCAATAAATTCACCGGCGGACAACTGGATGACTCCAATAGTTTAGTACCTAACAAACGATGTTGTTCCTGAAGACAAGGCTAAAGCTCGAAGAATTAAAAGTCAAAGCTCTCAAGTACCAAGTAATCGATGGTTAGTAGTATCAAAGAACATTCTTAGGGCCGCTCCTTAAATGCGTGGACTTGGATGAAGCCTCGTACATCATCCAAGAAATCCACCGTGGCATATGCGGCATACATTCCGGTCCAAGAATGGTGGTGGCAAAGATAATGAATACTGGGTACTTCTGGTCGGGGATGCACAACAGTGCCGTATCTGAGCTTCAGAAATGTGACGAATGCCAAAGGCACGCACCAGTAAGCCTTCGGGCTAAAAACAACACGGTTCCCATGACAGCAGCATGGCCCTTCCAACAATGGGGCATCGATATCTTCGGACCCTTTCCCAAATCCAGTGGGGGTATGAAATTCCTATTGGTTCCCATGACAATAGCATGGCCCTTCCAACAATGGGACATGCTTTATCCTATAAGTGAACACTTATCTCGAGAATTCCCAGGTAGGCATCCGGGTCCCTCGTCTGATTGGGATATATGCGCAATGCCATTCCTAGACAGAAAACTCAGAATACAGGCGTTCACCCTTCGAGATTGCACGTGTTCGTTATTAAAATCTAGAACTTCGACGAGATCTCAAGGTGGTTCAGGCTAAACCTGAGGATTGTCCTATTAGTCTAAGAGTAGATCTTGTGATGGAGAGCAATCTTCTTGTAGGGGTTGAAGTAGGGATAAGAAGTAGGAGGGAGATAGAGAATAGAAACAAGTAGGGTTGCAAGTAAAAGGAGCAAGTACTGATTATAATCCTATGGTTATAGACTAGATTATTTTTCTAATAACCTAATTCCCTATAACCATGGCTCTGATACCAATCTGTAACACCCCAACCGATGGCGGAAACATCGAGGTGTCACGAATGAATGATTGTTCAGTAGCTCATGGTAATACATATGTTTAAATAATCCTTTATTTCATTACAAAATTGAATTACATTAAAGTCTACATCCAATAATCAAACAAAGCTTAAAACTTCAAACATCGCCTCATGCTAGCTCTAGACTTCAAGCATCAATATTTCCTGTTGAGTTTGGAAAAATGGGGGGGGTCAACTAGAAGTTGGTGAGAATACATAAGCCATGTCAAGCAAATAGTTTAAGTATAAAAGTTTAGCAATTCATATGTCTATCGTAAGTTTAAGTCTACATGAATAAACATGATATGTTGAATCGACATAATCAAACCTCTAACTAGTTTAGGTCCATCCCGTCATCCACGGTTCACCTTAATATGTTGGAACGATAACAATCACCCACGCTACCTATGTAGGAGGTACACGTATCCGGGTGGGATTGTCAATCCAATAGATCTATTATTGAGTATCGCCGGCTTGGCCATAGCTAATGATTATGTAATGTTGAAACTCGTTGAAACTCGTTGAAACTGTTGTTGTTGTCTAATTCATGAGGCATTAAAGTTTACAACTAGACATGCATGTAGAATTGCTTAAGTATAATGTTGCAAGTATGAAGAATTGCATAAACATGGTTACGCAAACTCACCTTAGCAAGGTATTAAGTCTCGAGAAATAGAATATGTGTAGCCCCAAAGTTGCCAATTACAAGAGCTTATAATCAAAGCTTCAATTGTAGAAGTAATAGACTATAGAAGAAAGGTATGAGGGAAAGTTTAATCGGATTGAAACAATTGATATAGAGTGCAAAGTATAATGGGTCATAGGTGGGTTTTTATACTAGTTTTGGATTCAATTAGCCATTAAAATTGGTCAACACCATAAAGTAAGGTTTTATGATGAATTGACTATTTGACTAAGACTTTGACTGTTTGACTAAGACTTTGACTAGGACTTTGACTATTTGACTCAAGGCTTTATTTAAAAAAAAAATCTTGTATGTGAAAAAAAAATGAATTTAGAATCATATTATTATTATTATTATTTATATACATTTATGTATGTATATAAGTTGTGAGTTAGGATAAATAAAGACTTAGGCACATTTGTATAATATTAATGATAAAGGTGTAATAAAAAAATATATATATAAGGGCTTTTTATGTATTAAAATTTTGGGGAAAATTTTGCGATGTTACAATGGGAAGCGTCGTATCTAGTTAAAATCGCGGGAGAAAAAGGCGCCTTCACCCTCCAAACCCTTGATGGGAAAGATATACCTCGCACCTGGAATGGTGTACATTTGAAAAAATGCTACATATGAGCAGGACCAGCTAGTTTTTTCTTAAGTAACATTTTCTTGTAATTTCATGTTGCAAAGTGGGATGAGCCATTCTCGCGTTTTACTCCTTGTTATCGTTTGGGACGTGTTGTTCCTTGACTCAAGTATTAATAAAAAGCTGGTCTATTTTAAAATTGTTGTTCCTCGAACAGAAACTCGACGTAAAAAAGGCCACGTGGCACGTGCAATTTGAACAGGAGTAGCAAAAGGATCCGAACCAAAGTGGATAATTTTTTGT
The DNA here is from genome assembly GCA_030844895.1 of Ambrosia x helenae. Classification (NCBI taxonomy): domain Eukaryota; kingdom Viridiplantae; phylum Streptophyta; class Magnoliopsida; order Asterales; family Asteraceae; genus Ambrosia; species Ambrosia x helenae. The sequence goes on from CM061232.1 coordinate 35,033,635, forward strand.
CCGAATCTTAACTAACCTAAATCAAGCACCTAGCTAACCTTTACAATAAAAAGTTGTAAAATAAAATCTATCTAAAAAAGGGAAAACTAAACATCAGCACACGGCATGGACAATGGCCATGTCTTGGTAAGGAAACCCTACAAACCATGGTTCTCAAAAAGACAAGTACAAAAAATCCGCGGATAAACATGTATACGGATCACGGCATAATGAAAAACATGGACGCATGATAATTAAAACCACAATCCACGAAAAATAAAAAGCCTTCAGGTATAATGTTTTGAAAAAAGAAACATATTCTAATAAGTACTACAGACCCAACACAAAGTCCGGATAAAACTAAAAAAGTACTAAGCCCGGTCCCAACAGAGGGACCGAACCAAGGTGAAACTTGTTTGAAATATTACAGACATAGCCGGACCATACCAAGGTTCGGCACGAATAAAACTTGTTCAAAAATGTTCAAGAAGATGTAAGCTTGAGTTCTTCAAAAGCTTCGGGGAGAGACTCAGAAGGGCCAGTCACTTGATCAGCAAGCTTTGCTATCTTCAGAAACACGAGGGAGTCGTAGGCTTTGACTGCAGCCAGGAGCTGCGCATCAATATCAGGCTTCAGTAAAGGGTTTTTCTCCAAAGGAATCCCTTTTGCAGCAGCCGCATGCCCCGCCTTCAAACCCTCGTTGAACCCGGCCGCATTCATAGCATTAACCACTCCACCTACGGCTTCCTTCATGATTGGGCCTTTGTGAACAAAGTCCGCAATAAGCTGCGTCCTCTCCGTTAGGAAAAACTTTTTAAAGGTAAAAAGTTCATCAATGTTGGCCACAAGCTCGGCCCTCTCCTTTTTCTAAGCCTCCTCATCTTCGGCCATCTTCTTCTCTGCTGCAGCATAAACCTGCCGAGCCACCTTCTCTCCTCTCAATGCATCATCACGTTCTGAGCAAAAAAGGAGAGTTAGTAATGAAAAAATAAAAGGAGAAAAGTGTTCATAAACGCACGTACCAGCTGTCAATGCATCAGTCCATTTCCTCAAATTCTCCATCGTGATCTCCATCTGTTTTATCACGTCTTGCAGCTCTTTGGTAGACGCGGCATGGGAAGCTTCGGAAGAATTAAATTTTTTCTTCAAATTCTCCAACTTTTTGAGAGCTTTATCCCGTGCCTCGGCAGCAGAGGCCAGGGCCTTCTAAGAAGAGGAAGCTTGTTGTTGGGCGCTGTTGAGATTATCTTTAAGTTGCTTCATAGCCACAGCATTGCCGCCCGACGTCATCTTCTTCCGCAACCTTTCTCGATCTACCTCGGCATCCAACCATCTCCTATAAGCTTCGGTCACCAAAAAGTTCGACTGAGCTTGATTTATCAGAAGAGCTTCACACAAAGTAGGGGATTCCATGCTATGATAATACTCACGATCCTCCGGAGTATCTAAGTTAAAAAGCATCATGCGGGCTGAAAGAGCGTCCACCACCCTATCCCCATTCTTCAAATCCCACCCCGAGGAAAACTTCTCCTCTGCAGCCTAAGCACCCGCCCCTGCACCTTCACCTACCAACGCTGCAAAACCACACGTGGCAACCACTTCAGTCTCGAACCAACTTGGGGGAAAAGTAACATCATTATTCCCCATGTCAGTTTGAGAAAGAAGAGGGGACTGACCAAACTCACCAGACTTCTGAGCTTCCTTTCCAGACACCTTGTCAGTTACTGTTGAGTCCTACAAAAAAATCATCTCCTTTGTCCTCCTCCTCATCAATAATAAACTTCCCACCAAGTTGATCGACCTGAGGATGGTCCACCATTAGTACCGGGGCTGAGTCACGAAAGGATTGCCCTCCGTATAAGTGATTTTCAAGATTATTCAAAGGTTAGAGAATACCTCAGCAGGTTGGTCCAAGAACCTTAGCTTCTTTGGGGTTTTCGAACTAGCCCCGGTACCCTTCGCACCGGTATGCTTCCTTTTTCCCCGGTTCCCTTGAAATAGAAGTCTCGGTCACAGACCTGTCCTCCGCATTACCTGAAGCCCCTAGAGAAATAGACTTAGTGGCATTAGAAGGATCAGAGTGGGGACCTCCGGTACTAGCAACCACATCCGTTTGAGGGATAGAAGCATCGTCTGGATGGGAAGTGGCAGAAGCATCAGTTGGCAGAACAGATGTAGCATCCTTGTCAGTTTCTTCAGTGTTAACAACGCCCAAACCACCGCCCACATTCTCGGTGATAAACCCTGTGGTTACCCCCCTCTCCTCCGACCCCACTAACACCAGTTGCAGGATTCCCCACAGAACGGATAGGATGCTGACCCCTCGCAACTTGGTTGTGACATTACGCATTTAACACTTATACGTTACGATTACCATGAATAAAAAAACGTCAAGTTCCATTATTATTATTCGTATTTAATTATTATTGTGGCGTTTTTGGAACCCTAACACTATATTATTTATATATAATATACACATATATATATAGAATATATGTCAAAAAAAATAAAAGCTTGGGCCGGGACTCAAACCCGCGCCCCAGGCCGGTTCTTATACACACACACACATAACCAACTGCTCTACACAATCTTATTGTTTTTAAACCCAACCCGTTATAATTATATCACATGATTCATTCTTCACAGTTGACTTGGAAAGTCAACTGTGGTGTCAATCTTCCTTATTTAGCTTATTTGAACGCGTAATTGTTCCGGAATTGGTATGTCATCGTGATTACCGGCCTGTTATGAGTCAACACTCGTTCAATCATCATTTAAATCATACCAATTTTGCTCGTGTACACGTCACGCATTAATGTCGAGGTCAAACATACCAATTCGAGGTTCCAGACCACCACTCTATAAATTGAACATCTCTGGACAATCACAACTCGCCAATCAATCTTTCTCAACCTCCAATTTCTTAATTATTCACTGTCTTGAGTCATTTTTTATCGTGAGTTTGACTTTGAGCTTGACTGATCGTTCGTGTTTAATTCATCTTTGTAAGTAACATTTTTGTGTGGGTTTTGATGTTCGGCATACACACAACATTAACCCTAAGGTTAATTGGGTTAATGTTGTGTGAATTGTCCAATTGCAAAAGCTAGGGCTCGTATATTCGATTTGGGGAAGAACACTGATTTTTCATATGTGTTATATTTTAAACAAACTGAAACCAAACACAACCACTGGTTTGGACCAAGTGGTTGTGCCTGGTATCCTTGAACCGGCCCACGCGGGTTCGAGCCTCAGCAGCAACATTCCTTTTTTTTTTTTTTTTTTTGTTTTGTTTAGAAATAATCAAGCTTTAAATATAATTACTTGTATTTTATAAATTCATTTTAAAATACTAAAACACTTTTAAAAATCCTACAAAAATTATTTTTTGTTAATCTAATGAAAAAGTTTAACATACAATTTTTAGTTTTCAAAAATTTATTTATTTAATATATATAATAAATAATTCAAGTTTATTCTATTTTATTTATAAAATTCTATAAAAATATCAAAACGATCTTATAAATTTCCACAAAAATTATTCTGAGTTTTATAACAATAAAATTTTCTGAAATGATTTTTATTTCTGAAAAATCATTTATTTAATATTTTTAATCAATTTTTGTTAGTTTTAATCATAATTAAATCATAATAAATTCATTTTTCAATATTTTTGCACCAAAATTTTATATAAATTATTTCTGATTATTTGGATCAGAAATATAATTTTTAACCTAATAAATCTTTAATTTTAGTATTTTTAAATATTAAAGTTAAATTTTGACAATTTGAAATAAATAGATTTAATATTCTATTTTTAAGAAAATAATTTTATAAAAATTATTTTTATACTTTAAACACATTATTGTGACCATCTTAAATTCAAATTTTATAAAAAGACTTTTGTTTATTTATTTATCAAATTTCTCTCAATTATCAAACATTTTAATTATTAATCCAACAAATGTTTATCCCCAAATCGAAACCCTAGAATATACTTGTAGACTAGATAGACTTAGACTTATTTGTTACCTTATACATAGGGTAATACTTGGCAATCTTTTGGGCTACATTCATACTATTTCTCAAGACTTAATACTATACTAAGGTGAGTTTACGTAACCATGTTTATGCAATTCTTCATACTTGCAACATTATACTTAAGCAATTCTACATGCATGTCTAGTTGTAAACTTTAATGCCTCATGAATTAGACAACAACAACAGTTTCAACAAGTTTCAACGAGTTTCAACATTACATAATCATTAGCTATGGCCAAGCCGGCGATACTCAATAATAGATCTATTGGATTGACAATCCCACCCGGATACGTGTACCTCCTACATAGGTAGCGTGGGTGATTGTTATCGTTCCAACATATTATTAAGGTGAACCGTGGATGACGGGATGGACCTAAACTAGTCGGAGGTTTGATTATGTCGATTCAACATATTATGTTTATTCATGTAGACTTAAACTTACGATAGACATATGAATTGCTAAACTTTTATACTTAAACTATTTGCTTGACATGGCTTATGTATTCTCACCAACTTCTAGTTGACCCCCCCATTTTTACAACTCAACAGGAAATAATGATGCATGAAGACTAGAGTATTTACATGAGAAGGCAAACTGAAGTCTATGCTTGTTTGGTTTTTGTGATGTATTTGATTTCCACTTAAAACTCATTATGTATTTCCATTTTTGGATATTTGCACTTTAAATTAATTTCAATTAAAATTTGGTTACCATGTGCTACTGTATACTCATTCTTACGTGACACCTCGATGTTTCCGCCATCGGTTGGGGTGTTACATTGGTCCACTAAAGGCTCGCTCTTTTCCAGGTCAATATGAGAGTATGACAATGCTGAGTCATTAAGGTGGTGAGCTTCAAGCTATCAAGCAGCGACATATCTGCAAAAAAGGAAAACAAAGTTAGGAGATAAAAACACAACAATCTTTAAAATAACAAGTCGCGGCTCTCCACTCACCCTCGCCATCATACAGAATCACGGGCCACCGGTCACGTAAATCCCAATTACCACTAATGCAGCCAAGAACAAGGACATGTTCTGGATACATATGTATGTTAGTCTTGTTCTCAGCAAGGCTCACATACAAAGCACGATTGTACTTAAAATCCTTGGGCAACTCCCATTCAGTCGACTCAAACCGTGTGCATCACTTCATGTTCGAAGGAAGGCAACGGTCATCAAGCCAAAAGAATTGATTTTTCCAATTCTTCAAACTGGTGGTTTGGTAGTCGTGACAACTTTCCAAGGATCTCCGCTTCTCAAACGTATACCAACTCCCATGTTTGTTCAGCTTATAAAAGCACCGAAACACATTCATGTCCGCACCTTTAGCCAAGGCTCGACAGGAAAGCTCGAAGTGACTAATACGGCTAAGGCCGAAGGGATTAACTTGTGAGATGTGCACTCCATGAAACCTTAAAACCCGCATCAAAAAATTTGTGAAAGGGACACGGTAATTGAAGAAGTCACAAACCCTGGTATAAAACCCAAGCTTCCCTTTACGAAAAGGATGGATAGGTTCCTGAGGACCGGCCAAAACAGGGTTCAACTCACAGGGTATCCTATATTCATCTAAAAACCGACTTAATTTGTCGAAAGACAGTTTGGAAAAGGTAATGTCCATATCTTCCTTCACCATATCTAGAATGATCGATCTGAAACAAGTTTAAAGGAAGGAAGAAGGAAAAGAAACGAACGCACCTTAACGGTTGCAGAGGGACGTCTCATGAACAAACAGGCAGAGGCAATGGACAAAGCTCCAACTCAAGAGAATAGGTAAAAGGAAAAAAGGAGTAAAGTGGTAAAAGTGAAAACGAGAAAGAAAGGATGGTTTATATAGGGGAGGTAGATCAACCGTTCAAAAAAGTTGGGTGCATCACAGCTGTCTCAAATGAGCGGCTCAGATCGCCTCGAAATCTGAACAGATGTCATATCAACCGTCACGACGTCTGGTGGATAAACGGTCCACGTGTCTTTAAACACGCGTCCCTTCATTAAGTAGCGACACGTGTCAGATCCCTAAAGATTAGCCTCCGAATGCCGGAGTATAGCCTCCACCTCGGTCAAGTCCAACAAATTAAAAATTAACTTAAGGACTTAGGGGGATGTGAAGGGGTACGAAGCATTATGCCGCGGAATAGAAGGACAGAGGCATTAAAAGATCTTTACCACAACTGCACTTAAGTCCAATAAGTTAAAAATAACCTTAAGGACTTGGGAGGACATGAAGAGGTATAACAGATTATACCGCAGCTTGAACAAATGTAAACAGACTGTGCCGCGGTTTTGGTAAACCAGCCGCAGACAAAACAGTTGGAACCTCAACATGTCACCCCAGATGTAAGATAGTATAATACACCTTCGGAAGTCAGACACTTCCGAAGGATAGTACGAAGGGGGTCCGAAGTAAAGTACAACTTCGCTGACTACTATATATACCCCCACAAAGTGCAAATGAGACATGAATACACACACTCCGAATCACGCTTTCTCTCTCTCTACTTTCTTACGCTACAAACAAATAATTATTCTCACGCCGGAGGGTGGTTACAGAGAGGCCCTTCCTCCTCCCCTGTAACGAGCCTAACGGTGTTTTTACCTTGTGCAGGTTTACATCAGACCAAGGTTCTTAAGATCTAGTCCGGACACCCCTGTTATAGCTTTTGCTCCAGGTTTGTCCACTTTTTAAATCTTCACTTATAGTTTGGTAAAATCAAAAGTCATTAAACTATTAGGAGTTTGAATTCTCGTTGTATGTACGCTTAGACTATGTGCAATGGTCTTTTTTTTATAATGCTCATCTTCAAATGGAGAGTGTTGATTGGCTAAAAAACATACCAATGGGATGGAAGTAGTCTAAAGAGACATATTATAATAATCGTATTATCCACTTTTCAAAGCATCTAAAACTTCAATGGCTTATGTACCCGTTGCAACGTAAGGCACTTCCTATGGTTATAAATGGTTTAAGGATTGATGTGATGAAAAGGATGTGCATTAGGAGTCGAAAAAATAGTTAAAATTGCCCTAACGTGGAGGATAGAGGATTGAAGAATGGATGGGATGAAAATGAAGCATTGCCCCACCTTTATAAATGTGATAATGTATATAAGTCAGTCCAATAATTTATTTCAAAGTTATTTTAGTTGACTCATTCACTCATATTTTTATTACTCCATTGTTATTTATTTGATATCGTACCCCTTACTTTAAAAAAGATCAAATATTTCTTTTATTTTATATTAAATATATTCTTATTTTCTTTTCTAAGTTGTCTTTTATTTCCCTCTCAAACTTTATTTGAAGACCGTGTCTACCGTGGTTGAAGTGTCGCGCCGCGGAGTGACAATAGTGGCATGGAGCGCTTTTGTGGCTGGGCTTGTGGGCATAGTGGCAAGAGACGGTGAAGGTGAAGATGCAAGTGAGGTGAGCACTAGGGATGTGCTCACCATAAGACCCACCGTAGTGGGGCATGATGTGGGCAAAAAATTGAAAAATAGTGCCCCAAACACCGAAACAGGAGGGCGCTATTTCCTCCAAACACAACCAAGCGTTATATAAATAACGTCGGATCAATTTTGCACCGTCCAATCATCTTTTGACACGTGGCGAGGGGGGGGGGAAACGGTCAAATTTTTTGACCATTGCCTCTTTAATTTTTTGAACGGTAATATTTTTTTTTTTTTTGAGATTTTATATATATACACACTATATACAACACAAACACAAACACAAACTAAAAACCACACACCACAACACAAACATCAAACTAAAACACAAACATGTTTACATGTGGTGCACCGTTTGGGGTCCCGGGTCACCTGGGTGCGAGGCCAAACACTGCGAGGCCAAACACTACTACTCAGCTGCCATCCAATTGGGGCAACTTTGACGTGAACACAATGCAATACACGCAACTTCTTAGCATGCCCGGTCAATTTTTTCCTCCACCAAACATGGCGGGTCAATTTTTTCCTCCACCAAACTATGTCCAAGCTTCTCAAGAGGAGCCCGAGTCTGTTCCAGAAACTCAAGTTGAGACCAACCAAGCACGTCAACCCGAGGGTTCTCAACGGGGACGCGGGAGACGTCGCATAAAAGGAAAAATGCTACTGTCCTCGTCAAAAAAAGAAACAAGAACGTTGGGAAAAAGACGAGGAGTATGCTTTAGCGCGGGCCTGGCTCGACATATCGGAGGATCCCGAAGTTGGTTAGTATTTTTTTTGTATTTATATATATATATATATAATGTTGGTTAGTATTTTTTTTGTATATATATATATATATATAATGTTGGTTAGTATTTTTTTTGTATTTATATATATATATATAATATAATGTTGGTTAGTAATTTTTTTTTGTATTTATATACTTTCTAATCGTATCATATTTTTTTGTAGCGAACTATCAAAATAGCCCGTTGTTTTGGACCCGGATTCGAGAGCTATTTTTTTGGCGCGATGGGTAGAGGGGAGTATCGAGACAACGATTCGATATCGAGAAAGTGGTCGGACATAAATAATAGATGTCACTCGTTTGCGGAGGTTTGCCAACATTGTAAGGACAACAGGGGCAGTGGGGAAGGTGATGACGGTTTGTTGGCAAGAGCGTTGGACGAGATGAAAGAAACCCGCAGGTCGTTCCCGTATTTGAGGATTTGGGAGATGTTGAGAAAAAGTCCTAAGTGGGCTAACATACCGCTTAAGGGGTTGGGTAGTGGGCGCAAAATCAGGAGAGGAAGAGGAGGAGGATTAGGAGGAGGACCATCAAAACGAAGCAAAACCACCTCCACGTCGCGAGATCCGGATACATCGTCATCCGATGCTCACTTTGTGAGTTTAGATGATCCTATTGATTTGGAGGAGGAGCAGGAGGAGGAGGAGGATATTCCAAGACCACCCGGTAGAAGATCAAAAAAGGGTGGCAAGGCGGAGTCGTCTTCGACAGGAGGTGGTGCATCAAGGGAGGATTTTGAGGAAATGAATCGACGACTACAGGATATTCGCGACTTCGACCATAGACGTTTGGAAACTATGCACCAGAGAGTGGCCGAGAATAAATTGTTCGTCGACATTCAAGAAGCGAGACAAAGGAAAAAGGACATTGAGTTTTTGTCCAAATCGATCGACCACCTCGACGGAGAAGCCCTACGCCTTGCACTACTTCATAGGCAAAAAATTCTTGCGAAATATAACCTCTAGTGTGTTTCGCTTTTTTTTTATGTTGCGTTTTTTTTTTTTAAATTTGGTATTGTAATTTTTTTAAGTTGTTTGTTTTTTTTTAATTTAATTAATATTAGTTGTGTGTTTTTAATATTATTTGTAATTTTTTTTTATATTTATTTGTCTTTTATTTTAATTATTTTGAGTTAAAAGATTAAAAAAATAATAAAATAAACAACAAATCAGAAACAATAATTTTATAAATAAAGCCCCTACCACTACACCTCTTTTTCACTTTCTCGCTCCATGCTGACTCAGCTGCCACGTGGACCAATCAAAAAGAGGGCTTTATAAATAAAGTCCCTCACTACACATGTTCTATCAACACGTATTATTAGTTAGTGTGAAATGTTAAAAACCATAGTCTATGTAACGTCAACATGGCAAAAAAAATTCCTCCAACCCCCAATAAAGCCCCTTACAATAAATGGTGTACTAGAATTATGAGTTACAACTCGGTATTCAATAATCATCCAATCAATCATGGGAGGTCTTTAGGGTGGTCGGAGAGAACCCATGACTAGGGTCCATTTTATTCGATGCACATTTTTTTTATAAAATGCATATATACATACGTTTTGTGTGTGTGCGTGTGTGTTTTTTAATAAAAAACTCATTTCGAACTTAAAATCTGAGCCCATTGAAAACTCATTTAAAACTCAAAAACTTATTATTTCATTTATAACCCCAATACCCATTTAAAACTCAAAACTTAAAAATTTGAAGGATATATTTTTTAATGGCTCGGACATGACACCAAAATTTTAGGGACGCCTCTGCGGTCGATAATACATGAAACAAAATAACTAATAAATCTAAAATAACATATATTCTTGAAGTCCTTCACGGGTAGCTCAGTTGGTGAATGGACCTGGGATTCCTCTTGGGTGTCCCGGGTTCGATTCCCACGAGAGACATAATGAGAAATGATGGATGACTCTTGGCCTATGGTTACGAGTTCGAGTCCTGATCTCGCCCGAATTTTACCAATCCTTCACCGTCATGCCGACGGGCGGGTGATGGGTTGGGTTTTCTCCGGTTTCAGGAACTGCATGGGCGGGCCTGACTACGCCAGCCGCCCGAGGTACGTATGGGCCCTCCATTGGGTTGGTCGTGGGGGTCTATCCATAATGTGGGGACTCCCCTGGGTAGTCGGACAGAAATGTTTGTTAGCCGTTCAAAAAAAACATATATTCTTGAAAAGAAATAAATAAAATTCATATGAAAAAGACATATTTGATGTCTTAAATTTCTTCAATACGCGCCAAATTTATAACGAACAAGTCAAGCAAATTCCAACCGTGTTAAAACTGGCTAATAATTTGAATATATTTATGTTCAAAGCTAATAATATTAATAATTCTAACTCAAGAGTTGAATGAACTAAAATGGTGTTTTCTTGTCGATGTTTCTCCTTCTCATTTGGAGAAGAGATCGAATACGAAACCCGAATTGAAACCAAATCAACGTCAATTGACACCTTCTACACTGCTTGTTCTGATCTAAATGGATGCATAGCCGATTCGCAAGTGTCAGATGCCCAAATTCTGGCGGGAAAATCAAGTAATTTGAGGGTGTTTACGGTCGCTGAGCTCAAGTTAGCGACTAGGAACTTTTGCGCGTCTTTGAAGATTGGAGAGGGTGGATTCGGGAGCGTGTATAGGGGTGTGGTTAAGAGCTTGGAGTACCCGTTTGAGGAGATTCAGATTGCGGTTAAACTAGCCAATGGCGGATTGCAGGCATGACTTTCATCTTTTTATGTTTTTTTAGTTTAAAACGGTTAGACCATCCCTAATGACTTATTTTGGGGATGGTTAACTGTTTTTTTTACTATTGGATGGGTGATGGTTTTAGCCGGTTTTATGGCATCCGGTTTTCCACAAAAATGCTCACAAACGAATGGTGGTGGCCCCTATTGTTTAATTATAAATTATATATAGAAAGATGAGTGGTTATAAATTAAAAAAAAAAAAAAAAAAAGTTGTCATAATATGACAATATTTTGGGGTGTTTTTTATTTATTTATTGGGTGAGTTTTCGTAGAATATGTGTTTTTATGAAGTTAGACTATCCGTTGTCAGTCGCGAGCAAGCGCGAGCCACCGATTTCACTGTCAAGTAACCCAGTCACTTGACTCCGTTGTGGGCTCCTGGCTGAGGGTGAGCACCGACGCGACCAAAGCTCACTTTCTCCCGTTAACGCACGCGGCCACCATCGCCTGTGCTCGTGCTGCGGCTGTTCGCGTGGGGTTGTTGTGGCTGGGGTGAGCACCAGGCTCGCTCGCAGCCCACAACGGATACCGTTGACTAGACACTTTTAGGTGTTTTTGATTTACATACACATCATCTCATTTGCTCCCTTGGTTACTATGATAAAGGGGCATAGGCAGTGGGTGACAGAAGTCAATGTTCTCGGCCAAATCGAGCATCCGAACCTTGTAAAACTAATCGGCTACTGCGCAGAAGACGATGGAAATCGAACCCATCGGGTTTTAGTTTATGAATATATGCCTAATGGAAGTTTAGCAGACTGGTTATCATCTGAATCAGTTGCACCTCTATCCTGGCCCATGAGACTAAAAGTGGCTCGCGACGCTGCGCGTGCTTTGGCATACTTGCACCAGCAAATGCCAACTCCGGTGCGTTTATTTGACCAACCATATTGTTATGACTTATGAGGCTGTGCACTTTGTTTTGTATGGAGCTGTAACTATTAACTGTATTGGTTTCTGTTTATGTTTGCAGATAATCTTTCGTGATTTCAAACCGTCCAACATTCTGATAGACGACGATTGGAATGTTAAGCTTTCGGACTTTGGTTTCGCTAGATTAGGTCCCTTAGATGGCCATACCCATGTCACAACTCGGGTATGCTTATATTTGTTTAAAGTTAGAATATGATCAGAACGGGTCATTTTGACCCAAATGACTTACTTTGGTTCAATTTGTTTAAAATGGCCCGTTCTGACCCGATATATCAAAGAATAAAACTTATGATCAACTATTCCCATATCATGAATTTTATCATATACAGGTTGTAGGAACATATGGATACGCAGATCCGGAGTATGCATGGACCGGGCATTTAAGAACAGATTGCGACGTATGGAGTTACGGGGTCTTTCTATACGTACTAATCACGGGTAAACCGCCCATTAGTCTCGATCTCCCTAAAAACGAGCAACATCTTTTGGAATGGGTGAAAACCGTTTCTACGACATGGTAAATTCAAGTTGATTGTTGATCCTCGAATCAACGGTCAGTTTCCGTTGCAATCAGCAAAAGAACTAGCGACTATAGCCGAGAATTGCTTGCTAAGAAACCGAAATGTGAGGCCGAAGATGAACCATGTGTTAAACAAGCTTAATGAGCTTATAACCGACTCGTTGTTGGAAACAATCCCACCATTCGTGCCGGTTGTGGCTCGTGAACGAGCTACGGATCGATGGAAAGTTTCGCATGAAGAACAAAGTTCGATGATAGTGAAAGTTAAACGTAAGAGAAGGTTTGTATGCCTACCTAGTTTAGGTTTTACCAAGAAATAAGACCAATGTGACTTCTAGGGTTCCATTACAAGCAACTACTCCTGCACCGCCACCGATCATGGGTGAAAAGACGCTTGATGACACAAAACACAAAGGCGAAATAAGTTCCAGGGACAGATAGCTGATCTCGCCCTTTGAAGCTCTTGAAATCTTGTTTTAGATAATAGTTTTGTTGTGTAACACAAGAAATGCTTTTGAACACTGAACAATTAATAATATCTTTACATATACATAGATAGGGGATGGATTAAATAAAAACTCACCTAAATTGAAGAAACCCACTAAACTCTTTTATAACCATTGATCAAACTAGATCAATGGTCCACATTTTATTTATGATTATTGATTTAAATTTATTACATTTAATAGACTAGATGACAAAAAAAGGGCAAAGGGGTCAAATGCCATTTTCTGAAAAAGCATCTATGACAAGTTGACCTGACACATGTCACATCATCTCTCTCATACTTTTGTGACCATGGTCCTAAATCTGTCAGCACGTCATGTTACATATGTAACATATGCAGTGTTGCGTACGTTAAGAATGCACAGATTGTATATAATCAATTAAAAACTTTATAGATCAAAAAACATTCAAATGTACACAAGAATTGTTTCTTACAAAGTGCTAAAAACAAACAAAACGGTCATTACAAATCAACAAATGCTAAAAAAAACTATCATAAATAAAAAAAATTGTCTACACTTCATTCTTGATGATCATCTTCATCTTTAATGCAGAAAAATATGTTCACCTGCAAAAAGAAAACAAAATCATCAATTTACATGAACCTCCCCCCCTCCCCCCCCCCCCCCCCCCCCCCCCCGTCTTAACGTATGTTAACCATCTGGATTACAAAAAAACATACGAAACTGATACAAAACAAACATTGTTTTATCCTTTTAGTTATCAAGATTATCAAACATACGAAACTGATACGCAACTTAGTTCTGCTGTTACATACGAAACAAACGCAAACATAGATTTGATCCCATATATACCAAAAGGTTAATTAATATGTAAACCTGTGTGTAACTCATGAAACTCAAAAAATCAAACTGTTGTATATGGTAAAAAAAAAATCAGAAACTAATTTATACCAACTTAGTTATGTTGTTACATATGAAACAGAACGCAACATAGATTTCATCCCATGATTAGTGACTTTTGTTTAATTAATATATAAAAAAAGGTTAATTAATATGTAAAAAGGTTAATTAATATGTAAACCTACGTGTTAACGTATGCTACCTACATATTGTTGCGTATGTTAAAAGACATTAAAATTCAGCAGTTTTTGACGTATGCTACCTACGTGTAAACGTGATCCAAGTCTTAATATTTTGTCAAAATTTAATATAACTTCAAACATATATAATGTGAGCAGAGTTGTTGGTAACATTTTTTCTAGATATAATGATTGATTTAAAGTTGTTGGTAACAGTTTTCTCTATATACATTAGCATAATACTAATTATAATTTCCTAACTTAAAATATAATGTTTGATTTAAAAGGAGAATGACCACTTTTATAAGAAGATATGAACAATCTCTACATCCTGTTTTCACCTCCACAAAATGTGTTTTTCAATACGTAGATACCAACACAAACTTATTTTAAAACTAAATTTGAATAGCAACTTTAAAAAAATAAAAAACAAACCGAAACATAAAGAACCTTTTTCACTTTTTGAATAACAACTTGAATAGAAACTTATTTTTCCACATCTAACTTTTCACTTTTTTGCCTCCTAAAAAATCAATCTTCAAACTTTCCAGAAACACAAAGAACCTTCATTTTTTTATTATTTTACTAATTTATCCTTAAAGCTTATCCATTAACCTTCATCTTTTTAAGAATTAGATACATATAAGAGTAAAGTTGATAAAAAAAAACAAAAACAAAAATAAAAATGATACTTACAGTTGTATTTGGTATCATGACCAACAACTTTGTCATTGTCGTCCACCATCTGATGATGAATTTAGATTGATTAAAATAATATGGAAGGGAAGAGCAGAGCAGAGAGAAAAAACAGACTAGTCATGGAACATGAGGCGTCTTTGGATGGCGTCCATGGCTGAATCGTCGTCAGCCATGGCGGCGGTGGAGATGGATCGGAGAAGATGTACAAATAAAAGCTTCTACAGCTGGCTGAATCGTCGTCATCCATGACGTGGTTTCTTCAGTATGTACAAGAATAGAGCTACAATGTATAACAACATATTCACAGATCTCGTATGAATGCTGATTAAGATGGTGGTGGTGGTGGTGGTGGGATTAATCTTGATGAAGATGGTGGAAGAGAGATGAAGAGAGAGAGAGTTTATATAGGAGGGAGAATGGAAGATTCAAATTATAAAAGAGGGGGAATTGTAAAAATACTATTATACTCTTATTGATTAAAATATTTAGGGGTGTTGTGGATTAATCTAGGCCACTAGTTTGGTTTGCAAGAGTTTCTTCATTTTAGAAGGTTTTTTCTAAATACTTAGCCTACATATATATATATATATATATATATATATATATACTATATTAATAAGCATATAAGAAGGGCAAGAATGGTCATTTGCCACTTTTTAAGAGATGTACAACCACTAAAGCCATATGTATAAACCTATGAAGCATGAAATCCTAAAAGTTGAAATCCACACATATTTCCGTGTCTTTCTCACTGACTCCAACAAGGTTTCAGTGTTTAATTTTTGGGCGGCCAAACTTTTTCTTTGAAATTTGAATTCCCGCTCATCCCACTTCCCCATACACCCATTCCTCATTTCCCCAAACCCTAATTCCAAATCATGTCTTTCTGCTCAATTCTCTCAGTCTTCCTCATATCATTTCGTACCGCCACAAGAGGCGACACAAAGATGGAGGTAACATCGCACACATCTTCTGCTGTTTAAATCTTCTCAGTCACACAAAACATTTTACGATTGCTCTGGAAAGAAACTAAACATGGTTAAGTAACCAGGTTCGTATTTATTTACCTATGAAGCTGTTTGATTTTAAGGTTCTTTATGTCTTATTTATGCTGGAGTTGTGCCCTTGCAGATGAACTTTATGATTCAGTTTAGGGTTTCGTTAAATGCTGAGTATAAGATGTCCCTAATTTGGAGTTGGATTGGAATCATCTCCTTCTTGGCATCTTTAAATATGCGGGAACTTAGGTATGTTATTGATATATATTCATTTTATTTGTTACTAGACATTTATAGAGGTCAAATTGTTAAGACTTCTGTATTCTGTAGAGTTCAAAACATCAAAGGATGACACCCACTATGGATACTTTTGAGCTTGATCATAATGGAAGAAGGTTAAGGTGGAAAGGACATAATTCTGTGATGAGTATTATAGGGATGCTGTGATGATGCTGTTTGGGGGTGGACACTTTTGGGCATTGAGCCTAATAAGGTATGTTTTTTTTAATGGTCAATTTACTTTTATTATTTTTAATGATAAATGGAACCTGTTTGTTCTTTGAAGTAAGAAAAGATTGCATCAAGAATGATATGTGAAGATAGAACGAGAGTGTCACTGTGTGGCTTAAATTATCTCTTGAACATCTGAATCTTGTATAGCCTGCACTAAAGGTATATAAATTATGCTTCATGCCTTCATCTAAAGGATTTAATGTTGAATTTTAGATCCAATACAAAATGAGTTTAATGTTTTTGTTGACTTATTTAGGAAAAATTTTGGTTCCATCATGCTGATGTATTGGATTCCTGAAAGGAATCATACCTTCCCACCAAATGATTCACATTGAGTTGGTGTTGCTTCTTTCATTATAAATAGCAAAAGGGGAGGCCAGTTTTCTGCATCAACCCCTCTTTAATTTACTATAGAATTTGATACGGAGTAGCATACCTTTTATGTGAGTTTGAAGTGAATCATGTTTTTGGTTCTTGTAGTTCAAGAGAAAAGTGAAGCATTTAAAGGAGTAGGGGTCTAGAAATTGCCAGTTGAAGAGGTATGCACAATACTTTTTGTTGTTATTAGCTAATTGATTTATATTCACCTTGTCCTTCAAAATATGAAATTTTCTTTTTTGGTAATTTTTATTTCCCTTTGAAAATATTCAATTTGCCTGGTGGATACAAGTTGGTCTGAAACTTTGTAGGTGTTTGATAAGTAGTTAAAAGCTTTTTTGTTGTTCTTAAACTATGTCTTGCTAAAGAAAAAGGTTCTAAATTGGTTATTGCTGGTATTTTGGCTCTTTGTACTTCAATTTAAACTTCCAAAACATGAGGAAATTATGTAAGATGTAGGGATTAAAAAATGGAAAAGCTGCACATATGCATTTCCTGATCTATTTGGTCATTTCACTTTTTTCTTCTTAAAAACATGTTGCCCAATTGAGTAGTTTCAATAACATACAACCCATACTCTACATACTTAAGTAATAGGGTGACATTGAAACATCTGGTTATGCTAATAAAATCCTAGAACCTTCGGTTAAAGTCAAGGCTGGTCAAATATTTAGAGACAATTTGCGATGTTTGCATGTCTAATATGGTCCGTATTAATATGTTTCTCTAATCTAGATAATCAAATTGGCTTCTAACTTTTTTAAATTACTTTACGTTTACTGATCATTGGTGCTTATGTTTGGGTTAATTCCATCAGTGGTGGTGAAACTAGGCGACTCCGACAGCCGCACCACCTGTAACGCCAGTAGTTATGGGTTAATTCTACAAGAACAGAAACCTTAACGACAACAGAAGCCAGTGCCGCAAGAATATTATTCTCGCATCTCAATCAGGTGTTTGTTCAACACACAACTGTATGAATAATATTCATTTATTTTAGTCGATTCTTTAGCTTACCTTTATTCATCACGTTCGAGTTTCATTCATCGATTTACAGGTTACTAATTTACCATTCGGTTCAAGTTGAAAACAAGTAGAGGGTTGTTTTGGTGAAGGGCTGCTTGGGCTTTTGGTTTTCAGCATGAACCAGGTATTCAACTCATTTTTATGGGTTTAGAATTGTTGTTCTTAAGCTAAGTTGTTTCATGTGTATGTAATGTTTAAAACCCTAACAGAGGGAGACGAATTTGGGAATGTTATTAGTGAAGATGGAGATGATTCTGACTGGTTAGGTGTTGCTATAATATGAAGGGTGCAAGCTCTTGATTTTGTTGGAGGAATCGACTCATAATCGATTGTAATTAAGTGGTTGTTAAAAATAATGCCTTGTTACTAATTCATATGTTAAACTATTGTGGGCTTATTGAACT
The DNA here is from genome assembly GCA_030844895.1 of Ambrosia x helenae. NCBI lineage: Eukaryota > Viridiplantae > Streptophyta > Magnoliopsida > Asterales > Asteraceae > Ambrosia > Ambrosia x helenae. The sequence goes on from CM061232.1 coordinate 35,051,667, forward strand.
AATCATTGTGGGCTTATATTATAAGTTCATATGTTATAACTTATTGGGCTTATTATTCTTTCTAGATTGTGGCTTTATTCTCAGGCTCATTCTCAGGCCCATGTGGTTGTATACGTGTGGAATTCTGATCGTTGGATTGCTGTGGAGATTATTAATCCTGATCGTTGGTTGAGCATCTCTGATGGATGGTTCTAGACTGAGCTATAAAAGCTCATTATTCGTGATATTTTAATTCATTCAGTATTATTTTTTCTTTGTTGTCTTCTAGGGTTTCTCTCTGTATTTCTCTTCATTCATCTGCTTACATTTGTAAGTGTTTGTATCTTGTTTTGATCATCTGCTGATCTGAGTGATCAACAGAAGACTCTGTATCATCTGGTTCATACAGTCTCAGAGATTTACTGAGACTGTTGGGTATCTTGGGGGGCACTATTTTTGGGTTGGTTAATATAGATTTTGGTCACCGTCTTTTGTCGCTATATCTTGTGTCTCTGTGTTTGATTCTTTTGTTGTTTGGTTGTTATTGGTTGATTATTTAGAGAAACCCTAAATTTCTACATGGTATCAGAGCCTTAAGGCTCTTGATCTTGATTCTGGTTGTCGTCTTCCGCTGTTATATGTGTCTAGTATACAGGAATCTGATCCTTATAGATCTGGTTCTTGAGTGTCTGATCTTGAAGATCTGAGATCTGATCTCTGTAGATCTGGTCTATTATTACTCTCTTGTTGTTATTATCTTATTAGCACAGGTTGCTCTGGAGTCAACCATTGTTGGCTAAGGACTGTTCTTGGAATTTGGGAATATTATTTTAGCTTCAATTGCTCCTACAACTCAGCACCCTAAGTGAAGGTGTTGGTTGTAGGTTTGGCGAAACCCTAACTTGGGTTCCCCTCTCTGTGAGATCTTCCCTTTTATCCTTTTATTTTTTGCTGTGTCTAGTGGCACTGACCGGGTTAGGTGGACCGGTATTGGCCAAACAATTTGGTATTGTGTCTGCTTGTTCCTTGATTATTTGGATTATCTGTTTATATTCTTGATCTTACTTTCATAGTCTTATTAGTAAAAAGGGCTCCTGAGTTAAGAACTGGGTGGACACCATTGAGTGACGAATCCACTATCTGTATCACTGACTCAGCTTCGTCCTTCTAGGATTTCTGATTATATTGTTTACATTTGATTGATTTGTCTGTTCTTGTTCTCTTATCATGGATGGTGATAATGTTGCTGGTGGGGGAGCACTACCTGGTCCTCCTGGTACCCTCATTAGCAAGTTAGATATAGGTGATCCTCTGTACATTCACCCCAGTGATACTAGTTCATTGTCTATTATCACTGTGAAGTTGAAGGGTACAGAGAACTATTCTGTGTGGGCAAGCTCTATGAGACTTGCACTTGAAGCCAAAAATAAATTTGGCTTCATTGATGGTTCCACTGTTAAGTCTGTTGAAGATGAAGTATTAGGAAAACAGTGGGACAGATGTAATTCTGTGGTATTGTCTTGGTTGCTTAATTCTGTTAGTGAGGAACTGTTTCTTGGACAAGTGTTTTCTAAACTTGCTAGGGATGTATGGTTAGATTTAAAGGAGACATATGATAAGGTAGATGGGTCTGTTGTGTTTAACTTGCATCAAAAGATTAACTCCTTAACTCAAAGTGGTAACTCAGTTTCAGAATACTATCATAAACTTAATACAATGTGGAAGCAGTTGAACTCAATGGTTCAACTGCCTACATGTTCATGTGCTGCTTCAAACAAATTTAATGATTTTAATAGTTTGATAAAATTGATGCAGTTTCTAATGGGTTTGGATGAGGTATATCAACCTGTTAGAACTAATCTTCTGATGCAAGATCCTTTACCCTCTGTTAAGACTGCTTTCTCTGTTGTATCAAGAGAGGAGTCTCATAGGGGATCTAGTTCTGGTACAAGGGGAACAAATGTTTCCTTTGTTGCCAAAACTTCTCAGTCTTCTGACCCTAGGAAAAGGACTAATAGGGGTCCTAATCCTAATCTGAAGTGTAACCATTGTAATAAACTTGGTCACACTATTGATAGGTGTTATGAATTGGTTGGATATCCATCTAGTTTCAGAAGAGGTGTTGGTAGTCAACCAACAAGACCAAACACCTCTGGTGTTACTGGAGGGAGATCTAATCAATCTAATAATGTGTCTACTAATAATGCTTCTTCTAGTGCTACTGTTCCATTTACTTCTGAACAGATAAGCAAATTGATGAGCCTTATTGGTGATAAAGTTGGAACTGAAAATGCACAATCTAGTAATGTAGGAGGTAATACTGTTCATGGTTTCTCTAGTGCTTCTGTCTTAAATAAACTAAGTAATATGTTTGAAAATTTGTCTAATTGTTCCAACTTTCTTAAAACTGCACTACTTCTAAAGTGGATCATGGATTCAGGTGCTAATCAGCATATGGTTGGCACTGATGAATACATGATCAATTGGGTAGATGTTTCACAGTATGATGTTACTGTAAAACATCCCAATGGATCTAGTGCAAAGGTCATGAAGATAGGAGACATTAAGTTAGGGAATAATATCACTCTAACTGATGTATTCTATATTCCTGACTATTGTGTAAATCTTGTTTCTGTTAACAAGCTTGCTAAGGATAGCAAGTTAAGTGTTTTATTTGATGACCATGCCTGTTATGTCCAGGATTCCAAGTCCAAGAGAATCCTGGAGACTGGTAAAGAGCATGATGGTCTGTATTTCATAGGTTCAAACGTGAGTAATAGTTCTGTTTGCTTTAATAGTTCTAGTGGTGTAAATCTGTGGCATAGTAGGTTAGGCCACCCATCTGATAATGTTCTAGCTGTGTTAAAAGAAAGTCTAGATGTTGATACAACTCATTCTAGTCCTTGTGAAGTATGTCATAGGGCTAAACAAGTAAGGGTTCCTTTTCCTTTAAGTGAACATAAAACAAGAGAAGTAGGAGAGTTAATACACCTTGATGTATGGGGTCCTTACAGGGTAACCAGTAAGGAAGGTTTTAAATACTTTTTAACCATTGTGGATGATTTTTCAAGGTCAGTCTGGGTCTATTTACTTAAAGGAAAAAATGAAGTTTTTGAAAGTGTTGTTATTTTTTATGAACTTGTTAAAACACAGTTTAAAAAATGTATTAAAACATTTAGGAGTGATAATGGTACAGAATTTGTTAATAAACAAATGTCTAGCTTCTGTAATTCTAAGGGAATTATGCATCAAACTTCCTGTGTGCATACTCCTCAACAGAATGGAGTTGTTGAAAGAAAACACAGACATCTTTTGAACATAGCTAGGGCTTTGTTGTTTCAAAGTAATATTCCTTTAAATTTTTGGTCTGAATGTGTATTGACTGCTGCATATTTGATTAACAGGCTTCCCTCCTCTGTTCTTAATGGTCTGAGTCCCTATCAGAAAATATATGGGTTCCCCCCAACTATTAGTCATCTTAGGAATTTTGGGTGCTTGTGTTTTAAAACCATTTTAGATGAAACTGATAAACTTTTAAGTAGAGCTGATAAGTGTATTCTGGTAGGATACTCTGTTTTCAAAAAAGGTTATAAACTTTGGAATTTAGATTTAAAACAGTTTGAGTTTTCCAGAGATGTCAAGTTTTATGAAAATATTTTTCCTTATAAGACTGATTCTGGAAAAATTGATTACAAAAGTTTAAACCATATAAATTTCTTTGATCTTTATGATGACACAAGCATTGAGAATTCTAATATTAATAATAATAATAATAATAATAATAATAATGGAGTAGATCCCGATGATGAAGGGGGAACCACAACTACTCATGAACACTCCCCTGAGAAGGGATTAGATGACTCTTCTAGGATAGCTAGTGAGGTAGATCAAGTTGATCAGCCACCTAGCGGTTCTGATCTGAGAGGGAATGATCCCTCTCTTAGGGTTGAGGGTTCAAATGATGAGTATCATACCCCTGAGGGACATAGGATTCAACCTAGAAGGTCTGATAGGAATTCTGTGTTACCTAGGAGGTTTGATGAATATGTTATTGAAGGGAAGGTGAAATATGGTGTTGAAAAAGTTGTTAACTATTCTGTGTTATCTTCTGAAAATTATTCTTTTGTGTCTAGTCTTAATAAAACTTTTGAACCTAGTAGTTATTCAGAAGCCTCTAAAGATCCTAGATGGATAGAGGCTATGAATGATGAAATGGAAGCCCTCCATAGCAACCAAACTTGGGTTTTAACTGACCTTCCCAAAGGCAGAAAACCAATTGGTTGTAAATGGGTTTATAAAGTTAAATATAAAGCCAATGGAGAGGTTGAAAGGTTTAAAGCTAGGTTAGTAGCCAAGGGCTATAACCAGAGAGAAGGTCTAGATTTTGGAGAGACTTTCTCTCCTGTGGTTAAGATGGTTACAGTTAGGTGTTTGATTAGCTTAGCAGTCCAGAATTCTTGGCCTTTATATCAATTAGATATAAACAATGCTTTTTTATATGGGTCAATAGATGAGGATGTTTACATGTCATTGCCTGAGGGTTATTACTCAGATAATGAAACTAAGGTGTGTAAACTTGTAAAGTCCTTATATGGCCTTAAGCAGGCTCCAAGAAAATGGAATGAAAAGTTAACAAAAGTGTTGATTGATATGGGTTTCAAACAAAGTGTTTGTGACTACTCTCTATTTGTTAAGTCTGTTGGTAGTGTTTTTGTTGCATTACTTGTCTATGTTGATGATATTGTCATTACTGGAAATAATGACAATGAAATTCTTAAATGTAAAACACTACTTAAGACTCATTTTAAGATTAAAGATTTAGGAAAGCTTAAATACTTCCTTGGTATTGAGGTATTGTATGATAAAGGTGATGTTTGTTTGACCCAAAGGAAGTATTGCCTGGAGTTACTTAATGAGTTTGGCTATTTAGGCTGCAAACCCATTAACACTCCTATTGAACAAAGTTACATAGTTTCAGCAAAGGACTCTAAGCAGAGTACCTTGCTTGAAAATGTAACAGGCTATCAAAAATTGATAGGTAAACTGATCTATCTATCTTTGACTAGGCCTGATATTAGTTATAGTGTTCAGTTTTTGAGTCAATTCATGCACAAGCCAACAAAGTGTCACCAGCAGATAGCTTTAAGGTTGTTAAGATACCTGAAGCTATCTCCTGGAAAAGGCATTGTGTTTAAAAGATCTCAAAACTTTAACTTAAAAGGTTTTGTAGATGCTGACTGGGCTAAGTGCTTAGTCACCAGAAAATCTGTAACTGGCTTTGGTATATTTCTGGGAGACTGTTTGGTTTCCTGGAAAAGTAAAAAACAAAATACCATAGCTAGATCTTCTGCAGAGGCTGAGTATAGAGCCATGTGCTCAGCCACTTGTGAGCTAATCTGGCTTAAGAATCTGCTTGGTGAGTTACAGGTCAACTGTAACATGCCAGTAGATCTTTATAGTGATAGTAAAGCTGCTATATCTATTGCAGCAAATCCTGTCTTTCATGACAGAACCAAACATTTTGAGATTGATCTTCATTTTATGAGAGAAAAAATCTCAGATGGTATTATAAAGACCATTAAAGTCTCTTCTGATCAGCAGCTAGCTGATATATTTACTAAAGGGTTGAGTGTTGCTCAACATAATTTTCTATGTTCAAAATTAGGCATGAAAGATATGTTTAACATTTGAATTATGGGAGGGTGTTAAAAATAATGCCTTGTTACTAATTCATATGTTAAACTATTGTGGGCTTATTGAACTAATCATTGTGGGCTTATATTATAAGTTCATATGTTATAACTTATTGGGCTTATTATTCTTTCTAGTTTGTGGCTTTATTCTCAGGCTCATTCTCAGGCCCATGTGGTTGTATACGTGTGGAATTCTGATCGTTGGATTGCTGTGGAGATTATTAATCCTGATCGTTGGTTGAGCATCTCTGATGGATGGTTCTAGACTGAGCTATAAAAGCTCATTATTCGTGATATTTTTATTCATTCAGTATTATTTTTTCTTTGTTGTCTTCTAGGGTTTCTCTCTGTATTTCTCTTCATTCATCTGCTTACATTTGTAAGTGTTTGTATCTTGTTTTGATCATCTGCTGATCTGAGTGATCAACAGAAGACTCTGTATCATCTGGTTCATACAGTCTCAGAGATTTACTGAGACTGTTGGGTATCTTGGGGGGCACTATTTTTGGGTTGGTTAATATAGATTTTGGTCACCGTCTTTTGTCGCTATATCTTGTGTCTCTGTGTTTGATTCTTTTGTTGTTTGGTTGTTATTGGTTGATTATTTAGAGAAACCCTAAATTTCTACAGTTTGGTTATGCTTATGCTTAATGTTTACCAAGATTTTAAGGGGCTGATGCGTTTTGGTTCCTGTTTGCTGCAAGATAAAGGGTTTAAACTACTTGTTCTGGACTTATAATCTTCGGTAAGCAGTTCCGTTTTTTAAGTTTCATGTTAAATTTAGTTTTGAAGGTTACAATGAGTCTAAAATGATTAGTTTGTAATACCATTATATGTTACTCTGGACCACTTTTCTATACATTTAAGAAGTCTAAACCGTGGCTTTTACTTGCTATAGGGGTTTAAATTATCCTTTTTTTTTTTTAGCAAAGAATAGAAATTGAAGCCAAGCTATTTTCAGTGTACACTTGCTACATGTTGCTATGAGCAATAAAAAGCATATAGTTGATTCGTGATATAGCTCGTCCCAAATATATTTTCTATTAGCAGTTTGTCTACGGATGAGAATGTATCAGTTTCAGCAAAAAAAAATTAAAATCCCAGGTAACTTGAGAACCCAACAAAGTGTGTTTCTAATGCATACCACAATTTATGTTTATATTAGAAATGATGATAATAATAATAATAATAATACAGGTTATTCTTGTGATAATATTGATTTTTAGTCAGAAGTTAGTTGTAGTGTTTGGCGGATTGGGTCTTACAGAGTCAACTGTGGTCACCTCGGTCAACATAGCTGAACTGGTCAGATAACATTCATCGGAAGTCCAACGAAATCACGTGTTAGTTACGAACATAGGAGGGGTCTAACATACACATCTAAGCTTTTATAGGCTTCACCATGGTACTACATAGAGTGTGTCTGGTGTAACAGGAAGCTGACAATAAGATCTAACACGTTGGCATGTGTAGACCATCGCCATAAAAAGCAGCCAAAGTGTATGTAAAACTATACATATATACAAAGACGTGCGCTAGCACACACAAATAGACAAATGTAAGTGCCCCATTACTAATGTTTAACATTAATACCTTCATAAGCTACTGCATAAGTGTAGCGACAACAGATAAAAAACCCAGTAACAATCAGCTCTATTTGACCCAAAACACTTTTTGTCCATCATGATATAGGAACCCATGTCATACATCATATTTTCCCTCAAGTATTCTTTGATATAAGTTATTAATGAACTATAAATTTAACTTCTCAAATTATACATCAAATATTCAAATTTAATTGAATACTAACGATCCAAAATTCTGATAATGTAGACTGAATCCATGAAGCCGGTGCTTGGTAAATATCAAACGGACCAAAGCTCATCCTAGGCTCAAACAAGCGAGCGTGTCGAAATTCAAGAAAAATGGATGCTAAATAGCCTATTGAATCCATTCTAGATGCTAATATTTTTTGATTATATTGTAACATGGTTAGCAAAAGTTTGTATTTTAATAGAAGCAAAGAAATATGTTGTCCGCAACTCCACAAATATCTCTCTTAATGCCATCAAGATCTGTATTTTTTTTTTCAAAACATTGTAGTTATGAAATCAACACAAACAAAACCATATGAACCATACTCAGGGAGCGTTCAATTTAAGAGACGCATGACAGAAAAAAGGTACAATGTCATTTAACAAAAACGTTAGATGAAGTACTTTACTACTCACAATATACACATAGGTGATGGGTCCAAATTTGTTGACATAGCAAAATGAACGTGGTAGGTGATGAATACTGGCCAACTGGTTGGTAATCTATCTATATAATAATTGAGGTCACTTGGGTTGAATCAAGGCCTTAGAGAGGGCCTTTATGACCCAACAACTAATATGGAGCTCCAAATTATGACTATAAAACCCTTTTTTCTTTTATTCTTTTTTTCATTCTCCATATCAAAACTCTCCTATTCTTCCTAATTCCTAACAAATCTTTCAATCTTTCTTCTTCACCTTGCATCATTTGTTGATTATCCATAACTGATTAAAGGTAAACATCCATACTACTCTTCTAATGTTGATTCCTATTATTATTTTGACTTTTTTTTATTGTTAACATTATTAAGAAAAAATCAAACCGAATGAAAATTGTTATTCTTTTACGTGGAAATCATTCTTCTTAAACACATGTTCTAATGAAACGGATTTGTGATAAATGGATTTGTGATAACCGGATTTGTGATAAACACATATTCAATCGGATTTATTATAAAGTGATAACAAAGATATTATCAATTCCTATTGTTATTTTTTAAATCTTTTTAATATTTCCTAATCTAATAACCATTTGAAATCATTATGGTGTTTATCACATGTTCTAATGAAACGGATTTGTGATAAACATATATTCAATCGGATTTGTGATAAAAGGGATAACAAAGATACTATCGATTCATATTGTTACTTTTTTTATTCTTTTTAATATTTCATAATCTAATTACCATTTGAAATCATTCTTGTGTTTATCACATGTTCTAATGAAATGGATTTGTGATGAACGTATTTGTGATAAACACATATTCAATTGGATTTGTGATAAAGGGATAATAAGGACTGCGTAAAATCAGATTTATGTTAATTTTATTATTGTCATCACTGTTTTTTTAGACATATATTGAATCGGATTTACTATTCGATCGGATTTAGTAATGCTATGTTTTAACATTTGAAAAACAGGATTTGATCCGAAGACACAAACGTTATTATGCCTTATCATAATGGTTCTCAATTCTTCAAGGTATTGCATGACCCTTCGGCAACAGTTTTGGTATATTTGTTATTTTCATGTACATATGCCTATTTAATTTTCAAAAATGATTCTTTATTTTTTAATGTTGTTTTTAACGTGTCAATCCAGACTGTGCTGAAGTCCATGAACAAATTTCTGTTGTCTAAAAACATACACAACAGGAACGTTACAGTTGCCGCATACGAAAGACAATCTTGGTTGGTACGATTTTTAATGTTTTTAATGTAATTTATTTGAATTACTATTTTCCGAATTTATGTTTAATATTATTGTAATAATTGACTGTTTTTTGAAATTTTTTTAATCACATTTATTTATATTACTGTTTTTCGAAATTATGTTTAATATTATTGTAATATTAGACCGAATTTAATGTCATTAATTCTGAATTATTGTTATTTATTTACATTAATAATAATTAACCGAATTTAATGTCATTTAATCTGAAATTTGAATGTGAATTATTGTTATTTATTTACATTAATAAAAATTGACCGAATTTAATATTATTTATTACTATCTTTTAATAATTGACCAAATTTATATTAATATTAATATGAATTTCAATTTACCATAATAAGCCTCATTGATTTTTTATTATGAATGATTGATTATTAATCAATTTAACCTTCATTTATGAACGAAATAACTCTCATTTATTTTTAATATTACGATTTTAGTTTTACTATTTGTAAAAATAGTATTGTTGACCGAATATATTACTAATACTAATTGACATTAATAATAATTGACCAAATTGAATGTTATTTATTATGAATTTTTAATCTCATTTATTTATATTAATATTACTACGAAATTATGTTTAAACTATCATTATGAATTATTATTGGTCTTGCCTGCAATTAATAGGATTTATTTTATTTTTTAATGTTATTTAGTATGAGCTTTAATGACATTAATAATAATTGACCGAATTTAGAGTTATATATTACGATTTTTAAGCTCATTTATTTATTATTGACCGAATTAAATTACGAATATATTACTATTACTAAAACTAATATTATGAATTATTATTGGTCTTGTCTGCAATTAATAGAATTTATTCATTTTTAATGTTATTCAGTATGAGTTTTAATGACATTAATAATAATTGACCGAATTTAGTGATATATATTACGATTTTTAAGTTTATTTGTTTATTATTGACCGAATTAAATTACGAATATATTACTAATACTAAAACTAATATTACGATTTTTAATTTTAATCCCATTTATATCTTATTGACCGAATTAAAATTTTCTATTACTATTTTTACGAATATATTACTAATTACTAATACTAACTAATACTAACACTAATACTAATATTACGATTTTAGTTTGCTTCAATTAGAAGATATTTCCATTGGCGAATTTTGTGTATTTAAATGGGGTTCAATCCAGCACAGGTTGTTTGTTACAAAGGTTCCACCACAAGAAGTCATTGATTTTCAAATTAAAATTATGATTTTTTATGTTTGTAATGTAATTTATTTGAATTATTGATTATGATTTTGTGGTTATTTATTAACATTTATAATCTTATTTATTTATATTACTATGTTTACAAATTATGATTAGTCTTGATTGCATTTAATAATATTTATTCATTTTTACTTTTACTTATCAAGATGTTTAATATTATTTATTGACATTAATAATAATTGACCGAATTTAATGTTATTTATTAAAATTATTAATCTCATTTATTCATATTACTTTTTTCGAATTTATGTTTAATAAAATTTAATTATTTTTAATTTATTTTTAGTATGTTAGAATTAATATTATTTATTGACATTAATAATAATTGACCGAGTTGAATGTTATTTATTATGAATTTTTACTCTTATTTATTTATATTAATATTACTACGAAATTATGTTTAATCTATTTTTAAGAAATTATGTTTAATCTATTTTTATGAAATTATGTTTAATATTATTTATATTACTATTCATTCGAATTATTATTGGTCTTGCCTGCAATTAAAAGGATTTATTTATTTTTAATTGATATTTATTATGAGTTTTAATGACATTAATAATAGTTGACCGAATTTAATGTTATATATTATGATTTTTAAGCTCATTTATTTATTATTGACCGAATTGATTTACGAATATATTACTAATACTAATATTACGATTTTTAATTTTAATCTGAATTATTTATTATTGACCGAATTAAATTATGAATATATTACTAATACTAAAACTAATATTACGATTTTTAATTTTAATCTCATTTATATCTTATTGACCGAATTAAAATTTTCTATTACTATTTTTACGAATATATTACTAATTACTAATACTAACTAATACTAATACTAATATTACGAATTTAGTTTACTATTCGTAAAAATAGTATTGTTGACCGAATATATTACTAATTCTAATTGACAATAATAATTGACCGAATTGAATGTTATTTATTACGATTGTTTAATCTCATTTATTTTACATTAATGTTACTATGAAATTATGTTTAATATATTTTTATGAATTATTATTGGTCTTGCCTGCAATTAATAGGATTTTTTTTCATTTTTTAATGTTATTTATTATGAGTTTTAATGACATTAATAATAATTGATCGTTATATATTACGATTTTAAGCTCATTTATTTATTATTAACCGATTTGACCGAATTAAATTACGAATATATTACTAATACTAACAATAATATTACGCTTTTTAATTTTAATCCCATTTATATCTTATTGACCGAATTAAAATTTTCTATTACTGTTTGTACGAATATATTACTAATTACTAATACTAATATTACGTGCAGAAATTGTTTCACAAGTCGCTAGGTTTGTTATTTGCATATCCAACATTTATGTTTACAATATTCTTATTTTATAATTAGTTACACATTTTAAATTGTTTCACAGTCGTGCTCCCGAACCATCTACCACCTCATTTGGTGATTCATTCGATCCTATCTCGATCGAATAAATGTTCTCATCCCTGTCACATTTACAAAATCAAATAATTAGTAATATGACATTTCAGTATTAGTGTGCATCGTTGCAATAGTAGTGCTAGAATTCTTGTTATACGAGATTATCGTTGCCCGAATCAATCTTTTGGATAGGCCCCATGAGTACCTAACCATTCCCTTATCAAGCTTTTGAGATAGCGTGTATCTACACGATATAACTATTGATTACCTATAACAATTTCCGATCAAAACGGATGGTCATTATAGGTATTACTTACCGGATTCCTCGATCAAGTCTTGAACCGAACACCCTTCAACACTTTGAGCGCACGGTTTGAGTCCAAGTATCCTTCCCGACACTCGGATCCCTCAAACCTATGGCTCTGATACCACTTGTAAGACCCTAACCCGTAATCAAGCGATCAACGCCCAAATCCTACGGGTTTTGACCTTACTTAAACCACTCCCGATTAAAACTTTGGTAAATTATGAAAACCCAACTTAATGAATCCCATACACGTTTAGTTCCAATAAATTTTACATCATTGCTACAAAAAGAATGTATTAAAGTTTGTGTTTTTAACGGGAGTTCCTTAAATTCTAATGCGGAAGCTTGATGAGTGATCGGGTGTGTTCGGTTCTTCTCGCGACTTGATCCTTGCTCCGGGACTTCCTTCACTTGTTTACCTAGCACCATTTCACAAAAATGGTTAGTGGGTTGTCAATGATACATTTAAACTAGTACGGTATTCGTTACACGTTGATACGGAACGAACCAGGCCAAACGGCCCTTTATCGGGAGAACAAACTGCTGCAACTTATGCGCAGCAGCTGTTCGGATCGCTTTTACCCCTTCTAAACCCCAAAATCTGACTTCGACTTTCAAATGAGAACTGTTCTACGCTCCGAGAGCTTTCCAGGCATATAAATAACACCTCCTAATGATTTTTCTACGATTTTATACGCAATTTCAAAGTTCGTGCTGACGTGCAGGTCAAAGCGCGCGGCCGCTCGGCCTCTGTGAGCGGCCGCTCGAAGCTTCTGAGGTGAGTTAGATAGTGTAAGACCCTAACCCGTAATCACGCGATCAACGCCCAAATCCTACGGGTTTTGACCTTACTTAAACCACTCCCGATTAAAACTTTGGTAAATTATGAAAACCCAACTTAATGAATCCCATACACGTTTAGTTCCAATAAATTTTACATCATTGCTACAAAAAGAATGTATTAAAGTTTGTGTTTTTAACGGGAGTTCCTTAAATTCTAATGCGGAAGCTTGATGAGTGATCGGGTGTGTTCGGTTCTTCTCGCGACTTGATCCTTGCTCCGGGACTTCCTTCACTTTTTTACCTAGCACCATTTCACAAAAATGGTTAGTGGGTTGTCAATGATACATTTAAACTAGTACGGTATTCGTTACACGTTGATACGGAACGAACCAGGCCAAACGGCCCTTTATCGGGAGAACAAACTGCTGCAACTTATGCGCAGCAGCTGTTCGGATCGCTTTTACCCTTCTAAACCCCAAAATCTGACTTCGACTTTCAAATGAGAACTGTTCTACGCTCCGAGAGCTTTCCAGGCATATAAAGAACACCTCCTAACGATTTTTCTACGATTTTATACGCAATTTTAAAGTTCGTGCTGACGTGCAGGTCAAAGCGCGCGGCCGCTCGGCCTCTGTGAGCGGCCGCTCGAAGCTTCTGAGGTGAGTTAGATAGTGTAAGACCCTAACCCGTAATCACGCGATCAACGCCCAAATCCTACGGGTTTTGACCTTACTTAAACCACTCCCGATTAAAACTTTGGTAAATTATGAAAACCCAACTTAATGAATCCCATACACGTTTAGTTCCAATAAATTTTACATCATTGCTACAAAAAGAATGTAGTAAAGTTTGTGTTTTTAACGGGAGTTCCTTAAATTCTAATGCGGAAGCTTGATGAGTGATCGGGTGTGTTCGGTTCTTCTCGCGACTTGATCCTTGCTCCGGGACTTCCTTCACTTGTTTACCTAGCACCATTTCACAAAAATGGTTAGTGGGTTGTCAATGATACATTTAAAGTTCGTGCTGACGTGCAGGTCAAAGCGCGCGGCCGCTCGGCCTCTGTGAGCGGCCGCTCGAAGCTTCTGAGGTGAATTAGGTGATTTTTAAGCATGGGAATCATGTCGCAACCGCATTTGATGATTCCCGAAGCCTAAGTAATGACTTGCCGACTAAATAAACCTTTGTTTGACTGAAATTATGGTCCGGTTTATGTCGCCATGATCCGGTTCTTAGTTTTGAATGTTTATGGCGACTTTTACCCAATTTGACCCATTTAGACATTTAACTTATCCAAACACCATTTGACCATGCGCAATGCATCTAGTTCATGTTGTCAAGTCATTATACACTTGATCAACTAAAGTGTTTGTCCGATTTGTTCGTTATGATTCCGATTATTAGATTTATCCTTTAGTAAATCTCTATAATTTCCCAAAATGCCCCTCCTAGCCAAATCTTTCGATTTAGCCATTCGTGGCGACACTTCTTGATGGAAACCCATTGTTTTGGACTCAATGACTTGTTTAAAAACTTCTAAGCCCATACGGACTTAGATTTTCAACATTTCTCAAGATTGTTCTAATGTGGTCGATTCTAAGCGCCTTAGCGCGCATTAGACATAGTTATGGAAATAACTTACTTGATTTGCAACCACACTTCATGTGGGTAGTTTTAGTACCCATGTTGCTTCGCCCGAAGGTGTTTTATTAGCTACGGACTTACCGGGTGCCCGTGTCCCATATTCATACCTTGTGCTCATCCTCCATGATTCTTAACATCAAGCATGCATACACGAGTGCGTTTACCTGCGTGATTTCTAGATAGACGCATTAACTTCTCGGAACTCAAATGATAATAGCATACCATTTGATCCGTAAACCTCAAGACTCTCAATGCTTGGAAAACAAGCATCAAGTGTTGGACTTAAATGATGGCGAATTCACCATATGACCCGTTTAGACCCATAGTTCATGATACTATGTTACCCAAGTTTTTATTATGGTTCAAGTGACACCAACTTGACCCATTTAACACCATTCTTAACGGCTTCATTCAAATGCTTTCATTTAGATTAAAACATCATTTTTCACATATCTTTATTTATTGACCCGTTTGATGGATTTCACCATTTGGTCATAACACATTGTCTTGATTAAGGTCATAAACCACGTTTTGTATTGAGTGCACATAAGGTGACCCATTAATAGCTTCTACCCCTTGGGGTTTATCTTTAACACGCATTCAAGATTTAAGACTAATATCTACAAGAATTAAGCTATGTTATAGTACATAGGTGTAAGTAAAACTTACCTCATATCCGTTCTTGCTTCCATACGCATTGCTTGCATCCGTTTGACCCGTTTGCGTCCCTAGTTCTTGTACCTACTTAGGGATATGTCAAACTTGATTATTAGAATACATAACATGGATTTAATTCACTATCCATAAATCATGTATTCATTACCCATTTATAGCTAAATCCATAGCCATTTTCTTATATAGAATATCCGATTAACTTGGCTTATTACAAACCAATATCACATACGATTTATAGCTCTTACATGATTCTAACTTCATAGTTTCACTAGTGTTCACCAATTTGGCATTTAATCGAACACTTGGTGTGCACCTACCAATTTGTTTAGTTTTAAATCTCAAGATTAGCCATAACATAACCATTTGTCTAATCATCATCATAATACATTATTTAGACTATTTTGCCTAAATTTCTCATACAACAACTTCTAAGAGTCACAAAAGGTTACTAGATATGAGTGGATTCAACCTAGAGGTTAAACCCTAAATTCTACACATGAACATAATCATATGATCAAAACCAAATACACATATTAAGTGTGATTTGTAACTAAATTAGGTATGTTTGAGGTTCCCCAAGACTAGAGCAACCTCTTTTAACCATAAATTTCACGTTTTATCAAAACCCTAGTTTTTGACCAAATCAAAAACGGGTATTAACATCAAATTATATCAAATAGAAGGTACCTTGATGTTCATTAGGCCTTAGATGACTTGTTTCTTTCTAGAGAATCGATTTCCCCTTTGATTTAGCTTTGATTTGAGCAAGAGTTGATGTTTAGGGTTTGGTTAAGGAAGGAGAAATGATCTCCTGATCATTATACACGACACACACACTTCATGTGTGTGTTTTGGTGTGTTTTATTCTTATTAATAATACCCACTTTACCATTTTGGCAACTATGGTCCCTCAAGTTTTTCCCACTGTCATTTTCGTATAAAAACTAACTCATAAGCTAGTTTCAAACACCTTTTATTAATTTATAAACATAATATTATTAACTAGGTTATTTCCATGTTAGAATATAACCCATATTATTAGCCTCTAAGTCTCGTGTTATTATATTGCTAATCACACCTAATGGCGTAGTTAGGCGAACGAATGGTTTTGGGGTGTTACAAGTCTACCCCCCTTAAAGAGGTTTCGTCCTCGAAACCTTTCTTGTGTTGTTGCTTTGGTCGCAGCCAAGAACCTTAGTGTCTCTAATCAATTTTGTGCATCGCTCAATCCCTTGACATTCTATAGTCTAACGAGTAGTACTATATACTTATTGTTTGTATCCCTTTACTCGGCTTTCTAACTTTTATTATATGGAAGCCTTAGCTTTCATAATATGACTTGAGTCATCCTATTATTTCGGTTAACTAGGGGCAATATCTACATACTTACCCCCTACCCGACATTTTAGCTACCTATGTTCTTCATAGGTCTTCCCTAGATCCGTAGACTATCCCGTCTACTATTATCCCGAATGATGTAATGTTTTAAGGGGCCATTCTATCATGCACCTTAGAGCATCTACTGTAATACTCGATTGTAGCATGCATACACATACATGTCTATGCTTCTATTACTAACAAGTAATTTGTCTTGGTTTCCAAGACTAACCCGACTTTTTAACATAGTCGTTTTCTAGCTTCTTGGATTCACCCCGAATCCAATCCTTGTTTCTTTTTGGTTTGCTATAATATTATAACAAACCTTGCTTTACACTAACATTTTCCTTTCTTTGGCTAATCCTTACTTTAAGAATTTGCCATTTATTTGGTTTACCCAAGTTCCCGTTTTGCTAACTCGATTGGTGGTCATTGCCCCAACCGACCCGTTTAAAGACTTTTGAGTTTTAGACTTCAAATCGTTTATATATATAGAACTCTTAGTTTCTAAAAGTCCTTTTGATGATTACCGATCTCACTATAAATTGAGGTCGGTTTTCTTTTCATAAACACGGTGTAGATCGGTCATTACAACTCATTGTATCGACTAATCTCCTGTTATCACGGTTTGCATCCGATTGTAATAACTATACAATCCAACCGTTATTATAATTTGCATTAAATTGTACCAACGACACAATCTAATATTATTGCAGTTTACACTTTTTCATCTTTAACCCGAGGGTTGAATGAGTTACTGATTTGTCACGGCCCAAGACCGTTGTTTATGATCATGTTTTTGCACTTTTATTCAACCAAGTTCATGACGTTGATTGAGAGTGCAACTGCCTTGGTCTCTACAACCCGCTCAGGATTGCTTATACCTTGGCTTATTAGTTTATAATTTTGTCACTGACTCGAAAGTCCAGTTGACCCATGGGTTTATCACGGCCCATGTCCGTTGTTTATGATTTATCAACCAAAACCGTAGTTATGATTGATTTACTGAAGCAATACCTCGGCCTCTACGATCCCCACGGGTCGCTTATACCTTGGTTTTTCCTTGCCTCTTTGTTTATCATGGCCTTCTGGCCATATTTGACTAATCCATGATTGTCCCGACACCTCACACTTACTTAGTCCTTGTTACATAGGTTGTATATGTATCAATTGTAAGAAACCCATAGTATCATACGTTTAACACTTACCTGGCCAGGGTAAGCAATCCGCATATGGTACACATGGACTTGTTATAATTAGTACATCACATCCTATGTAAGCAAGGCTTCAGCTCATGCTTGTGTCCCTTATTTTATTTGGTAAAACCCTTCCTTGATAAATTATTCAATGTTAGGTGTTACCTTCGTCCATTAAGAATAAACATTGTGTTCTCGTTTTGTAAAGCTTTGTGTGATCACACTCATTGGTATGATCACAACGCCTTTCTAGCATCCTTTGATTTTTAAACGTTAGTTTTGGATGATTACCCCCAACCCGGTCTCGATGTTCAAGTTACGTTTGTGTATTGATTGTTCACTAGTGTGAACAATGCACATTTCCCATTTAGCTTCTTGCTTGCGTATGCAAGTACCATCCCTCATGTGATGCTTGCATACTAATACGCTTAATATAATTTAGAGCATGTACCTGACTGATTAATACTTGCCCTTGTATTCCCTTTTTGCTAAATATCCGTTAATCCGAGTCATTACTTGACTTGGTCCTTAGTGAGCATGTTATCAGTCGTGCTCCCGAACCATCTACCACCTCATTTGGTGATTCATTCGATCCTATCTCGATCGAATAAATGTTCTCATCCCTGTCACATTTACAAAATCAAATAATTAGTAATATGACATTTCAGTATTAGTGTGCATCGTTGCAATAGTAGTGCTAGAATTCTTGTTATACGAGATTATCGTTGCCCGAATCAATCTTTTGGATAGGCCCCATGAGTACCTAACCATTCCCTTATCAAGCTTTTGAGATAGCGTGTATCTACACGATATAACTATTGATTACCTATAACAATTTCCGATCAAAACGGATGGTCATTATAGGTATTACTTACCGGATTCCTCGATCAAGTCTTGAACCGAACACCCTTCAACACTTTGAGCGCACGGTTTGAGTCCAAGTATCCTTCCCGACACTCGGATCCCTCAAACCTATGGCTCTGATACCACTTGTAAGACCCTAACCCGTAATCACGCGATCAACGCCCAAATCCTACGGGTTTTGACCTTACTTAAACCACTCCCGATTAAAACTTTGGTAAATTATGAAAACCCAACTTAATGAATCCCATACACGTTTAGTTCCAATAAATTTTACATCATTGCTACAAAAAGAATGTATTAAAGTTTGTGTTTTTAACGGGAGTTCCTTAAATTCTAATGCGGAAGCTTGATGAGTGATCGGGTGTGTTCGGTTCTTCTCGCGACTTGATCCTTGCTCCGGGACTTCCTTCACTTGTTTACCTAGCACCATTTCACAAAAATGGTTAGTGGGTTGTCAATGATACATTTAAACTAGTACGGTATTCGTTACACGTTGATACGGAACGAACCAGGCCAAACGGCCCTTTATCGGGAGAACAAACTGCTGCAACTTATGCGCAGCAGCTGTTCGGATCGCTTTTACCCCTTCTAAACCCCAAAATCTGACTTCGACTTTCAAATGAGAACTGTTCTACGCTCCGAGAGCTTTCCAGGCATATAAAGAACACCTCCTAACGATTTTTCTACGATTTTATACGCAATTTTAAAGTTCGTGCTGACGTGCAGGTCAAAGCGCGCGGCCGCTCGGCCTCTGTGAGCGGCCGCTCGAAGCTTCTGAGGTGAGTTAGATAGTGTAAGACCCTAACCCGTAATCACGCGATCAACGCCCAAATCCTACGAGTTTTGACCTTACTTAAACCACTCCCGATTAAAACTTTGGTAAATTATGAAAACCCAACTTAATGAATCCCATACACGTTTAGTTCCAATAAATTTTACATCATTGCTACAAAAAGAATGTATTAAAGTTTGTGTTTTTAACGGGAGTTCCTTAAATTCTAATGCGGAAGCTTGATGAGTGATCGGGTGTGTTCGGTTCTTCTCGCGACTTGATCCTTGCTCCGGGACTTCCTTCACTTGTTTACCTAGCACCATTTCACAAAAATGGTTAGTGGGTTGTCAATGATACATTTAAACTAGTACGGTATTCGTTACACGTTGATACGGAACGAACCAGGCCAAACGGCCCTTTATCGGGAGAACAAACTGCTGCAACTTATGCGCAGCAGCTGTTCGGATCGCTTTTACCCCTTCTAAACCCCAAAATCTGACTTCGACTTTCAAATGAGAACTGTTCTACGCTCCGAGAGCTTTCCAGGCATATAAAGAACACCTCCTAACGATTTTTCTACGATTTTATACGCAATTTTAAAGTTCGTGCTGACGTGCAGGTCAAAGCGCGCGGCCGCTCGGCCTCTGTGAGCGGCCGCTCGAAGCTTCTGAGGTGAGTTAGATAGTGTAAGACCCTAACCCGTAATCACGCGATCAACGCCCAAATCCTACGGGTTTTGACCTTACTTAAACCACTCCCGATTAAAACTTTGGTAAATTATGAAAACCCAACTTAATGAATCCCATACACGTTTAGTTCCAATAAATTTTACATCATTGCTACAAAAAGAATGTAGTAAAGTTTGTGTTTTTAACGGGAGTTCCTTAAATTCTAATGCGGAAGCTTGATGAGTGATCGGGTGTGTTCGGTTCTTCTCGCGACTTGATCCTTGCTCCGGGACTTCCTTCACTTGTTTACCTAGCACCATTTCACAAAAATGGTTAGTGGGTTGTCAATGATACATTTAAAGTTCGTGCTGACGTGCAGGTCAAAGCGCGCGGCCGCTCGGCCTCTGTGAGCGGCCGCTCGAAGCTTCTGAGGTGAATTAGGTGATTTTTAAGCATGGGAATCATGTCGCAACCGCATTTGATGATTCCCGAAGCCTAAGTAATGACTTGCCGACTAAATAAACCTTTGTTTGACTGAAATTATGGTCCGGTTTATGTCGCCATGATCCGGTTCTTAGTTTTGAATGTTTATGGCGACTTTTACCCAATTTGACCCATTTAGACATTTAACTTATCCAAACACCATTTGACCATGCGCAATGCATCTAGTTCATGTTGTCAAGTCATTATACACTTGATCAACTAAAGTGTTTGTCCGATTTGTTCGTTATGATTCCGATTATTAGATTTATCCTTTAGTAAATCTCTATAATTTCCCAAAATGCCCCTCCTAGCCAAATCTTTCGATTTAGCCATTCGTGGCGACACTTCTTGATGGAAACCCATTGTTTTGGACTCAATGACTTGTTTAAAAACTTCTAAGCCCATACGGACTTAGATTTTCAACATTTCTCAAGATTGTTCTAATGTGGTCGATTCTAAGCGCCTTAGCGCGCATTAGACATAGTTATGGAAATAACTTACTTGATTTGCAACCACACTTCATGTGGGTAGTTTTAGTACCCATGTTGCTTCGCCCGAAGGTGTTTTATTAGCTACGGACTTACCGGGTGCCCGTGTCCCATATTCATACCTTGTGCTCATCCTCCATGATTCTTAACATCAAGCATGCATACACGAGTGCGTTTACCTGCGTGATTTCTAGATAGACGCATTAACTTCTCGGAACTCAAATGATAATAGCATACCATTTGATCCGTAAACCTCAAGACTCTCAATGCTTGGAAAACAAGCATCAAGTGTTGGACTTAAATGATGACGAATTCACCATATGACCCGTTTAGACCCATAGTTCATAATACTATGTTACCCAAGTTTTTATTATGGTTCAAGTGACACCAACTTGACCCATTTAACACCATTCTTAACGGCTTCATTCAAATGCTTTCATTTAGATTAAAACATCATTTTTCACATATCTTTATTTATTGACCCGTTTGATGGATTTCACCATTTGGTCATAACACATTGTCTTGATTAAGGTCATAAACCACGTTTTGTATTGAGTGCACATAAGGTGACCCATTAATAGCTTCTACCCCTTGGGGTTTATCTTTAACACGCATTCAAGATTTAAGACTAATATCTACAAGAATTAAGCTATGTTATAGTACATAGGTGTAAGTAAAACTTACCTCATATCCGTTCTTGCTTCCATACGCATTGCTTGCATCCGTTTGACCCGTTTGCATCCCTAGTTCTTGTACCTACTTAGGGATATGTCAAACTTGATTATTAGAATACATAACATGGATTTAATTCACTATCCATAAATCATGTATTCATTACCCATTTATAGCTAAATCCATAGCCATTTTCTTATATAGAATATCCGATTAACTTGGCTTATTACAAACCAATATCACATACGATTTATAGCTCTTACATGATTCTAACTTCATAGTTTCACTAGTGTTCACCAATTTGGCATTTAATCGAACACTTGGTGTGCACCTACCAATTTGTTTAGTTTTAAAGCTCAAGATTAGCCATAACATAACCATTTGTCTAATCATCATCATAATACATTATTTAGACTATTTTGCCTAAATTTCTCATACAACAACTTCTAAGAGTCACAAAAGGTTACTAGATATGAGTGGATTCAACCTAGAGGTTAAACCCCAAATTCTACACATGAACATAATCATATGATCAAAACCAAATACACATATTAAGTGTGATTTGTAACTAAATTAGGTATGTTTGAGGTTCCCCAAGACTAGAGCAACCTCTTTTAATCATAAATTTCACGTTTTATCAAAACCCTAGTTTTTGACCAAATCAAAAACGGGTATTAACATCAAATTATATCAAATAGAAGGTACCTTGATGTTCATTAGGCCTTAGATGACTTGTTTCTTGCTAGAGAATCGATTTCCCCTTTGATTTAGCTTTGATTTGAGCAAGAGTTTCCTTTAATCAATTGAAATGAAACGATATTCTTTTAAACATATTCGACTTTCCTTTAAACATTTATTTTAAATCTATTTAACAATGTTAAATCTATTTAACAGTTTATAATTTAAATATAATCCATAGATAGGAGTGTACATTTATTTTCCTACACTTTTATTATTCTTTTAATAATAAATATAATTGAAATCTATTTAATAGTTTCCTAAAATATATAATGTATTCAAGATAATTTTCAATGCTGTTACTAATATTACGACCTTAATTTTAATATTGTTGACCAAATATGAGTAAAAACTTTTTACGTTTTTGTTAATTTGATGGAGGTCAATTTTTTGAATTTATGTCTTTGAGTTTGATTGTGTTAATTTTAAGTGTTGTTGACCAATTCACGTCAATTACCAATCCTTCCATTTTTATAATTCAAATATATAAATAAATATTCCTACTCGATCACGTCAATCGAGGCACATTATTTCCGATTTTGCAGAATTGTTCGAGACACAACAATACTATATAAACCTTAACAAATAATAAATGATAATATAAATTTTCAAAATGTTACTTTCTGTACAACTAATAATGATTACTAATGATGTCAATAATAAATTGTATATAATGGGTAAGGCAATTTGAGACGCGGATGATTTTAATGTCATTTATTTGAATGATTGATTACGATTTTAATGTTATTTATTAAGATTTTTAATCTTATTTATTGATGTTACTAATATTACGAATTTCATTTTAACATTGTTGATCGACTTTCATTTTGATATTACGACTTTACTTTAATCAGTTGTAAGTAAACGATAATCATCATCTTGATTTCAATAAGTGTGCTAATTTTAAGATGTTAATAATAATTTGTATATAACGGGTAAGTTAATTTCAGACGTGGATTATTTTAATGTCATTGATTTGAATGATTGATTATGATTTTGATGTTATTTATTAAGATTTTTAATTCTTAACACAGTTTAAATAATGACGTTTTTTGACGGCCTTTTGTAACATGTCAAAAGTTGCCAAAAGTGTGTGTACAATGGGTCCTTTTGGCTACATGTTGAAATGGGTCTGGGGTTGATTCTTTTGGTGTCTATTTTTTAATAAATATAGGAAATTTATATTACAGCATGTGACATTGGACCCATTTTCTTATTAGTTGTTTTTTAGCTATGTAATCGGTTTGAACCATTGGAGAGATAACATGAAAATTTAAGCTACCCATTCAAGTAAGTGGGTTAAGGATTGTTTCTTGATTTACTTATCACCGTATCCATATCTTTACAACAACTATATTTTATGTAGAACACAAATATGGAATACAATGGTGGATGTTTTCATAAATTATTGAAAATGAGCTGCACTCCGAGGATCGTGATGACAATGATAACAACTTCGAAGGTGAAAAATCAGCTATCAACGAGCAAGAGTTGGAAGATTTTGATTGAAGTAATGAAAATGGACCATTGGTTGAAGTTCGTTAAGCCCCAACTAAATGATAAGTGTTCTATGCTTAAGATTAGTTATGATTATAATATAGATATTACTCAAATGATGTAATGTGTGATATTGTGATAGTATGCTATGTAGTTTGCAGTTGTCAAATTAAACTTTACTTACTCGATATATCCATCATTTCGTTACATTAAACTGTTAGATGACATTTTGCATTTAACATCAAAAATCATACATATTGCATTACAAACATTTAGTAACCAAAACAAATCATATAATACAATTCTTATTTTCCTACTTTTTTTTCATTTTACTTTCGGGTGAACCGTGGGTCCCCACGGGACTCTAACCTAGTACCAATTAAATTAGGTAGGCTAACCGGTGCATGTTGAGTCATTACTAAGACCATCTAAATAAATTCTCAAACACATTCCAAGAAACTAACTTGATATCACTTTTAAACACTTTGAAAGAACCTAACTTTTAATCAAGTACAAAACATGTATTACGATTAAATTATTTAAATAGTAGACCTATTTCATGCTATGCATTATTATTAGAAAAATTGATCCTAAGTTCAAACATCATCATATATGCTATATGCTAAATGCTAAAATGCTTTTCTATTGACTAAAGCATTCTTCTTATAATTCTTTAATTTATGTGACGCTAATTGTGCCATCTATTTATTAGCTTCTAGATTGATTAAATAAAAAGTTGTATTTTTTATATTATAGATGAACATTTCTTCTACTCGACTCCCCTTCGTTGATCTTGGTTATATAAGACAAGTAACCATGCATTTCATCACAAGTATTATTGAATGTTTGGTCTTCCCTAAGAAATAAAGGTGTACCGTTACATGATCATGAAGATGCAAAGGTAATTTCACTATTTTGTAAGGTGCATCTAATAGATAGGCCACATCGATGCTCTTAAAAAAATTAACAAACGTAATATACAATATATCACTAGAGGACCGATAAACCAACAAAAACGAGTAGCGTGTTGTAAATTGTCGCCGCCGCATCGCGCGGGTTTCTTGCTAGTGTATATATATATATATATATAGGAATAAGATCAAATAGGAACCAATACCCTAGTTAGGAACTTAGGAACCAATCCTAACCTTTCATCTTTGATTTTAATCTAAAGGGTATTAGGGTAAATTTACATTTAAATAAGTTTCTTTTTTTTTATAATTATAATTGTTAATCATGGTAGTTACATGGTTTCCTTAAATCTCTCATCCACATTATCTATAATTCAATTCATATTATTAACACAAGATCAAATTGACAGGCACCCATAGTCGAAACATAGCAATCATCGAAATCAACATATACGATTTAAAAAAAATTGATTGGCAGCACCCATAATCTAGAATAATTATGTTCTTTTTCATCAATTTTTTATTTAACAATAGTTTCCCTACGCTTTGTAACTGTTTCCTAAAATTACTCTTAACTTGAAATTTGAATTCAATGACAATAGTATATCACTTTAGTTTCATCATTCGAAAACGTGATCGAATCAATCATTGGTTTTAAGTTTTATTTTTTTGGTGATTAATTTTAAAATCTTCTAGATAGAAATTGCTAACATATGATTTGATGTTGGTTGTTTAAAGTTATCTATTAAAATATTAATGTAATTTAAAATATACAATAATGTACACATATATTTATAAGCATTGTGTTTCTTTTTATGATTCCTAATTTAGGTTAATGTACCTTTATAAGACCCTACTAACACTATCTATATTTTTAAGACTATAATGTGCTCATTTAAATGGTATCAATGTTCATATAAACGCAACACATCCTTAATCCTTTCATGTACACCAATGTATATATTTTATGTATACACCAATGTGTATTTATGTATACACTATTGTACATATATTTTTTTTAGAAAATATAGATATATATGAAAGCTTTAATTTTAAGAAAAAAGTGTAAATCGATGCACACATATTTAAATTAGTGTACTCTTAATTTGGTCAATGTATATTTTATGTATACACCAATGTATATTTATGTATATTTTATGTATACACCAATGTATAATTATGTATAACTTTCACAATACATATCTTCAATTACAATAAAAATTTGTTACCCAGATACAATTTGAACAATTTTCCAATAGCAATCAGATATAAAATAAAAAAATTAATACTATCTTCAATAATGATCGTGGATAAATTTAAAAAAAAAAACTAAATTGTATGTTGAAATGAACATTTGTATGAATATCGTCTCACTGGACTCTATTTAATTGCTATTAATAAATCATCAACATACGTTTTGATTTTTATATGTAAGAGTTGTATGAAAAGCATCACAAAAAAAAAAAAAAAAAAAAACAAACAAATTATTTAAATGGGCAGTGTCTGGCGTCATGATATCCCAAACGACCACACTTTCTACAATAACGTGGATTCCTATTAATGTACTCATAAACAAGATTGTACTCTCCATTGCCAAAAATTACATCTCCAGGTCCAAACATAAGAACTCCGTGTCCAATTTTGAAATAACAAGCATTAACTAATTCTCTTGTCGTCAAATTGACATTGTATCCGAAACCTAAATAAAATTAAACAAAAAACACATATTTCAGAACTAGGTGTTACAATATATTTCAATATTAGTCTACTACTAACCAACGCATAGTGTACACTAGTGTATACTGAAATTAAACACACTTTTTTTACTAACATAGTATCTTTTATACACCAATGTATAGTAATACATTGGTGTACCCCTTTATCTTTTTGATATACACTATTGTATATTAAAATTATATTAACACCAACAGTATTCATTTACAACATCTTACTAGGTTTTAAAAAAACTTTTTTTATAATTCAACACCATAGAATACTTTTTTTAGGCATAACAATTGTGTATACTCAAAAGTAAACTTGAATGTTATTCGTATTAAATCTTATATACATTACTGTATATTTAGCAAAATTCCTACACCGTTGTATATTGTGTATACACAGGTGTATATTAAAAATTCAGAACTAAAATCGAATCTCGATCACTGAAAATATTTTTACTAGGGTTTCAAATACCCCTAAAATCGAATCACGTTCATCCTAAAAATTTGAAACTACTTACGAAAATCAATTGAATCAAACAACGATTGATAAACAATAACAATGATATAAACGACTATTGATTAAGAATAACAATAAAATTTTCGCACCTTCATACGTAGATGTATATGATTTGTTTGTCTTCATTCTCATTCTGCACATTTTTTTCGTAGGTTGAAGGATACAAATCGCTAATTGCTTTATTTATTGTGGTGTTTGTCAGTTACAATTGATAATAAATAACCTATTAATAATCAAAAAACAAAAGACAACATTACCCCTTGATTTAATTAAAACTTAAATTAGTGTTTAACATATTTACCATCATGCCATTGAAAATGGATGGATGAGATTAGTTCCTAAGGTTCCTAACTAAGGGTTGGTTCTCAATTGAACCCTACCCTATATATATATATATATATATATATTATATATATATATATATATATATATATATATGGGAAGGTTTAAATGAGAACACCCATCTTTTGTGAGAACAATGAGAACAAATCTCAACCACCCATTTATCTTCCCATGTGTTTTAATTAAAAGGGTAAAAGGGTAACTGTACAATACATTCAATCATTCACGTAACCTTCTAATCCAGCTATCCAGATCTTCATCACCAAACTTTAATTGAGTTTTCTTGTTTCTATCATTCCTCAATCTTGATACAATTCTTCGATTGATTTGGATCCATATGATTTTGTTCATACGCACTATTACTTGATTTCCATTCGATTTAGATTCTGATTGTCTGATTTTGTTCAAATTTTAGTTTTCAAATTCAATTCAGATTTTATGATATAATTTTAATTCGTGTTTCCTCTTGATTCGTATCTTTGTTTTGTGTTTGGTGTTAGTTGCAGGTTAGAAGTATTGGTGAGTTCTTAGCCAAGTTATATCTTCTCAGGTAAAAGGTTTATATATAAATCTTTAATTTGTTAAGGTAAAGTTTGTAAATTATGTTTACATTAACTCTGGTTATTACTTGTAGTTATAATTAGGATATGCATTAAATTGGTATTTTGTTAAAGTTATATACTGTTAGGTCAGTTTTGAAGCCTAGTAAATCAGTTTATGTTATAAGAAGTATTAAAATTGAAACACATACTATGTTATAAGTCTATTTCAATATCAAAAGAAGACTTAAAAAAAAACATTGGAGATAGTCAAAAAGAGGAGTATTGGAGTGACATTGATATATGCATTGTATTACCTCTATCGAACAAAAATTGCAAAGCCAAATCTTCATATTTTAATTCTTGTTTTATAATGAAAACATTTGTGCAAATTTAGATGATAGTTAGTAAGTTAGAAGCGAAGATTATCACCAGACGATGAGATTGTGACATTTCGCCTCCCCTTATTTATTAGTAGCGTAGTGATTGTCGATTCTTTTCGTCATGCATAATTTGATTTACACATGTGTAACTGCTTATAGCCTCTTGGTTTTAGCTTTATTTTTATGATGCTAAGCCTTTTATATATCAACTTGATGTTCCATATTTTTTGTTCTTGCAGTGCCCATGTATGTTTCTTATTGATTGTAACCATTTTTCTATTGCTCATCATTGTTTATTTTTGTAGATAAACAAGTACATGATTTCCATGAGATGGTTAACTGCAACATGTTTGAATCATCAGATGAGTTCAGATATTGGATACAAAATGTTTCCATAGAGTATAAGCCTGCTATGGTATGGTACTCGCTAAATTGGATGATATGGTTTATATTTTGAATACCTAAGGTTGTCAAAGAGCATAAACCGTTTTGCCTTATTGCTCGTTATCTATTTTGTAGCGAAAGTAAAGAGCAAGAAGAAGAAAAACAAGCACATATTTTGTGGCAAACATGGCTACCATGATTCCCCGAACAATCTTTAAAAATTCAATTGATGAAGGTGACAGATGAAGAGGGTCAATCTGATGCAGATTTTTAGCGAATGAGATTTTTTCTTTGTTGCTCAAATTATAGATTGAATCACGCTTCCATGTAGTTTGAATTTATACTTTTGTTTTGACGTTAGATTTTTACAGTTTTCATATGTTATTATGCCAATGTTATAAGACTATTATCTATATAGTTTCTATTCTTCTTTGTCCCATTATATTCCATATGTGTAAGTGTATGTTTTATACATGTGTAGACTATACACTGGTACATATTTTGCTTTTTAACGAATTTCAGCTGAATTTACACATGGGTAAACAGTTCACTTTCATTAGTTGTTTCTATTTTTCACATGTGTAGCTGTATTACACATGTGTAAATTGTTCGCTGTCAGTTTTTTGTTTATGTTTTACACATTTTGCAGCAGATTTACACATGTGTAAACTATTCACTAAAACTTCTTTGTGTTTTAATGTACGTATGTGAGGCTATAGTACACATCTATAGGTGTTCATTATCACTCATATATATTTGTTTTACACATTGTACAGTTGATTAACACATGTGTAAATTGTTCACTGCCACTTATTTGTTTCAGTTTTACACATTTACAATTGTATTATACATGTGTTAACCTTCATATGTATGCTTATGTTTATCCATTATAATTTACACATGTGTAAGTCTCATGTATTTTTATATAATATATCTTAAACATATGTAAATTGTTCACTGCCACTTATTTGTTCGTATTTTACATATGTTCAATTTTATTACACATTTGAAATTGTTTATTTTCACTATTTGTTTTTAACTAATATATGTTTAGTTAAATTTTACATATGCAAATTATATATTGTCACGTATTTGTTTATTTTTACACATATGCTTCTGATCTACACATGTGTAAACTGTTTACTGTCACTTATTTGTCTTTATCATACATATGTTCAGTTGTATTACACGTGTGTAAATTGTTCAATGTCACTTATCTGTTTCTAATTAGTATATGTCCAGTTGTATTACACATGTGTAAATCATATCTTGTCACTTATTTGTTTATGTTTTACACTTTTGCATCTAAATTACACATGTGTAAATTATTCATTGTCATTTAGTTTTTTCTAACTAAATTATTCATCTGAATTACACATTTAGTTTTTTATTCATTGTCACTTATTTGTTTATGTTTTACAATTTTGCATCTGAATTACACATGTGTAAATTATATCATTCAATTATTATTATTTTTGGTTATACACATTTACGTCTGCATTACACATGTGTAAACCATTTACTGTCACTTTGTCTTTATATATTGTCACTTATTTGTTTCTAACTAGCATATGCTTAGTTATATTACACGTGTGTAAATTATATATTGTCACGTAGTTGCTTATGTTTTACACATATGCATCTGAATTACACATGTGTAAATTGCTTGCTATCATATATTTGTCTCTATTTTACATATGTTCAGTTGTATTACACATGTGTAAATTGTACATTGTCACTTATTTGTCCTTGTTTTACACATTTGCAGCTGACTTACACATGGGTAAACTGTGTATTGAACCAAGATATTATTAAGCAAAAATCAAAAGTATTATATTGACGAACAAGTAGCATTTAAACCAAAATAGTATTATCCAAAAATCAAAAGCATTAAATTGCGCAACAAGTCATAATCCAAGACATATGGTAACAATGAAAACATAGAAACAAAAGTTATAATCCCTGATATATCCTAACCATAGTAATATAGAAACAAGTCATAATCTACATTATTATCCAGTCTTTTAATTTCATTTTGTTTTGTCTCAAACTCCAATGCTTTCTTGATCATATCTTATGGGTAAAGACTTCCTTTTGCAAGTATAATCTCCGCATCATTTTTTGAGCTTCAACAATTGACCTCTCAAAGTTCTCCTTGTCCATTTCCATCCAGCAGTAAAACCTATCAATATCTGAAATGTTTTGGTCAAAATGACATAAGTACAAAACTCATAAGTCATTTGTTTTTATTGTGATTCAAAACAAATAAACATGCTGTCCATTTCCATCCAGCAGTAAATCATATCAATTTTCTGAAATGTTTTGGTCAAAATGACATAAGTACGAAATTCATAAGTCATTTGTTTTTATTGTTATTCAAAACAAATAAACCTGCTGACCTACACATGTGTAAACTGCTCACTTACACATGTGTAAACAATTTACTTACACATGTTCAACCGTCTAACATTGTAACATACACATATTATTTGTAGCTCATATATGAAAAATACCTCTAAGATTTCCAAATACCATATCTTTCACCATCTTTCTTTTTGTTTTATATAAAAAATATATGTCATATCCAATCTCCTTTTGATTTCAGCAACCATTTCTAACAACGTGTTCGCTCGATCTTGCTTACTACTAATTTAGAAGTTGTGAGCAGATGTTGACATAATTTATTGCGTGTTTTCAATTCCTTATTCAAGTGATTATTTGATTTAAATAAATGTTAGTTTTCCAAACAACCATTACCCAACAAAATCAACCCAACACACACTTAGACATTTCATCAAACACCTTATGTGCAACTACTGAAACCCAACGATCCCTATTATATCCTCACATAACTCTCAAATTCAAACTAACATACATCAAAAAACACAAAACAGCAAAAACAACATTAAATACCCCTAACCAAAAACAAAAGATCCAACACAATAGTAATCAATTACAAAGCAAGTTAAATGATGGAAGAATAAAAAACAAAGGTAACTCTAGACACATACAATTACCAGTAAAAAATGCACACCAACCTTCTTATCCACATTAGGAGAAACTGATTGGAGCTTATCGATAATCGAAGGGTCCAGTGAGAAGAAGATATTGCTACGCCAGTGTATGCTTTTTGTGTTTCCGTTGAAAATCTAAGGTTTGGGTTGGAAGGTTTGGGAATTTTCTATTATTCTGAGAAGAAGATGGATGGGATTGTGTGTCTTTTGCAGGATTTGTGTTTTGTTTTTTTTACAATATTGCCCTTTCTCATTTAATCTTAAGGTTTTAATCCCTATTTAATCTTGGCCCTTGATTTATTATTATCAAGGGATGAAAGTTGTTCTTAATGTTCTCACAAATTTCATTGTTCTCAAGATAACCCTTCCCTATATATATATATATATATATATATATATATATAGGGGAAAGTTATTTTGAGAACACCTATATTTCGTGCGAACCGTGAGAACGGCATCTAAAACCATTCAAATTCAAAATTTCTTTTTACACTTGTCTTTATTACTAAAATACAATCCCCAAAACACAATTTACGCGTAAAAATTCAAACGTATAAGAAAATAATTTGTTTTTACACATGTGTAAATTTGCTGTTTATACATGTGTAAACTGTTTCATTTACACATGTGTAAAAAGTTAATTTGAAAGTGTTTTTGCAAGAAAAGATGGATTATTTGAAAAGAAAATTCATTTATTAATGTTGCATTTTGATTATAATGGGATTTGTATTAAAAAAATTGATTTTGATTGATTTTTGTACTTGTTCTCACGGTTCTCACAATATTTAGCGTTCTCAAGATAACCCTCCCCTATATATATATATATATATATATATATATATATATATATATATATAGGGGAAAGTTAATTTGAGAACACCTATATTTCGTGCGAACCGTGAGAACGGCATCTAAAACCATTCAAATTCAAAATTTCTTTTTACACTTGTCTTTATTACTAAAATACAATCCCAAAAACACAATTTACGCGTAAAAATTCAAACGTATACGGAAATAATTTGTTTTTACACATGTGTAAATTTACTGTTTATACATGTGTAAACTGCTTCATTTACACATGTGTAAAAAGTTAATTTGAAAGTGTTTTTGCAAGAAAAGATGAATTATTTGAAAAGAAAATTCATCTAGTAATGTTGTATTTTGATTATAATGAGGCTTGTATTAAAAAAAATTGATTTTGATTGATTTTTTTACTTGTTCTCACGGTTCTCACGATATTTAGCGTTCTCAAGATAACTCTTCCCTATATATATATATATATATATATATATATATAGGGTAGGGTTCAAATAGGAACCAACCCTTAAGTAGGAACTATAGGAACCAATCTGAGCCATCCATCTTCAATGACATGATTGTAAATAAGTAAAACTTTAATTAATTGTTATTTTAATAAAAGGGTATTAATGTCTTTTGTTCAATATCATTTATTAGGTAATTAATAAGAAACTCATGTATATTTGGAAACAGCAAATTAGTGTTTATGGTATACCCAAACGTATTTATTGTATATACTATTAAAATTATATCTCGGTATATATACAACAGTGTACATTGGTGTATATTCGTTTTTTCATTCATCATCATCACCAACACAAGATATACATTGGTGTATATTCGTTTTTTCATTCATCATCATTCAACATCATCAACACAGATATACATTGGTGTATATTGGTTTTTTCATTCATCATCATCAACACAGATATACATTGGTGTATATTCGTTTTTTCATTCATCATCAACACAGATATACATTGGTGTACACAGATATACATTGGTGTATATTCGTTTTTGAAGTGTACATTGGTGTATATCAGTTTTTTTTTATTCATTCATCATCATCATCATCAAACACATATATACAACGGTTATATGATCTTCTATCACATGAGATTGTGATTCAATGTTTTCATGTATAGAATTATTATCCATAACTTGGAAATCTGAATCGTTGGCCGATTTTAGATTCTTTTAAATCGAAAGTTTTTTCAATTCAATCAATTTAAATCTTCTGAATTCGACTGGAAGTTATTTCGATTCAATGGAATTCAATCGAACGTGATTTTTTTTTGATTTGGGATTAGAGATAATGATAGGTTGAGAGTTTTAAGGAAAGTAAAAAAAACTTGCATATTAATTGTAGGAAGATAATTAACTGCCATATATAAAACTTTTAATTAAATTAAGATATAATATTTAATTGTCTAATTACATAACTACCCCCTAGATCAAGATCAAAGATGAATGGCTCAGATTTGTTCCTAAGTTCCTAACTAGGCTCTTGGTTCCTATTTGATCTTTATATATATATATATATATATATATATATATATATATATATATATAGGGGAAAGTTAATTTGAGAACACATATATTTCGTGCGAACCGTGAGAACGACATCTAAAACCATTCAAATTCCAAATTTCTTTTTACACTTGTCTTTATTACTAAAATTCCAACTCAAAAACACAAATTACGCGTAAAAATTCAAACGTATACGGAAATAATTTGTTTTTACACATGTGTAAATTTGCTGTTTATACATGTGTAAACTGTTTCATTTACACATGTGTAAAAAGTTAATTTAAAAGTGTTTTTTGCAAGAAAAGATGACTTATTTAGAAAGAAAATTCATTTATTAATGTTGTATTTTGATTATAATGTGATTTGTATTAAAAAAATTTGATTTTGATTGATTTTTGTACTTGTTCTCACGGTTCTCACAATATTTAGCGTTCTCAAGATAACCATCCCCTATATATATATATATATATATATATATATATATATATATATATATATATAGGGGAAAGTTAATTTGAGAACACCTATATTTCGTGTGAACCGTGAGAACGACATCTAAAACCATTCAAATTCCAAATTTCTTTTTACACTTGTCTTTATTACTAAAATTCCATCTCAAAAACACAAATTACGCGTAAAAATTCAAACGTATACGAAAATAATTTGTTTTTACACATGTGTAAATTTACTGTTTATGCATGTGTAAACTGTTTCATTTACACATGTGTAAAAAGTTAATTTGAAAGTGTTTTTGCAAGAAAAGATGAATTATTTGGAAAGAAAATTCATTTATTAATGTTATATTTTGATTATAATTAGGTTTGTATTGAAAAAAAATGATTTTGATTAGTTTTCTCACTTGTTCTCACGGTTCTCGCGATATTTAGCGTTCTCAAGATAACCCTCCCCTATATATATATATATATATATATATATATATATATATATATATAGGGCAATTATAAAATGAAAACCCTCTTGAGTTGAGAAAACCTTGGAAACCCATGTAAAAAATCATTATTTTTTTTGAAAAAAATAACTAATGTAAAATACATGTTTTTAAGTGTTTTGGGCCAAAAAAATAAAAAAAGCGCCGAAGGGATTTTTTAAAAAAAAATAAACAAAGCTGCGAAAACACATGTTTACACCTGATAAAAAACAGCAAATAGCTGAAAACATATGTTTTTTTAGCAACTTTGTTTATTTTTTTAAAAAAAATCCCTTCGGCGCTTTTTATATTTTTTTGGCCCAAAATGCTTAAAAACATATATTTTACATTGGTTATTTTTTTCAAAAAAAAAAATTGATTTTTTACATGGGTTTCCGAGGTTTTCTCAACTCAAGAGGGTTTTCAATTTATCCTTCCCCTATATATATATATATATATATATATATATATATATATATAGGGGAAAGTTAATTTGAGAACACCTATATTTCGTGCGAACCGCGAGAACGCCATCTAAAACCATTCAAATCAAAATTTTCTTTTTACACTTATCTTTATTACTAAAATACAATTTCAAAAACACAATTTACGCGTAAAAATTTTAACGTATACGGAAATAAATTGTTTTTACACATGTGTAAATTTACTGTTTGTACATGTGTAAACTGTTTCATTTACACATGTGTAAAAAGTTAATTTGAAAGTGTTTTTGCAAGAAAAGATGAATTATTTGGAAAGAAAATTCGTTTTTTAATGTTGTATTTTGATTATAATTAGGTTTGTATTGAAAAAAAAAAGATTTTGATTGGTTTTCTCATTTGTTCTCACGGTTCTCGCGATATTTAGCGTTCTCAAGATAACCCTCCCCTATATATATATATATATGGGAAAGTTAATTTGAGAACACCTATATTTCGTGCGAACCGTGAGAACGGCATCTAAAACCATTCAAATTCAAAATTTCTTTTTACACTTATCTTTATTACTAAAATACAATCCCAAAAACACAATTAACGCGTAAAAATTCAAACGTATATGAAAATAAATTGTTTTTACACATGTGTAAATTTACTGTTTATACATGTGTAAACTGTTTCATTTACACATGTGTAAAAAGTTAATTTGAAAGTGTTTTTGCAAGAAAAAATGTATTATTTGGAAAGAAAACTCATTTATTAATGTTGTATTTTGATTATAATGAGGTTTGTATTAAAAAAAATTGATTTTGATTGATTTTTTTACTTGTTCTCACGGTTCTCACAATATTTAGCATTCTCAAGATAACCCTCCCCTATATATATATATATATATATATATATATATATATATATATATATATATATATATATATATATATATATATATATATATATATATATATATATATAGGGGAAAGTTAATTTGAGAACACCTATATTTCGTGCGAACCGTGAGAACGGCATCTAAAACCATTTAAATTCAAAATTTCTTTTTACACTTGTCTTTATTACTAAAATACAATCTCAAAAACACAATTTGCGCGTAAAAATTCAAACGTATACGGAAATAATTTGTTTTTACACATGTGTAAATTTGCTGTTTATACATGTGTAAACTGTTTCATTTACACATGTGTAAAAAGTTAATTTTAAAGTGTTTTTGCAAGAAAAGATGAATTATTTGGAAAGAAAATTCATTTATTAATGTTGTATTTTGATTATAATGGGTTTGTATTAAAAAAAAGAGTAAACTGCCATTTTCGTCCTTGAGGTTTGGCACTTTTTGCCAGTTTCATCCAAATTTTTTTTTTCTCAACTGGCTCCACTAGTTTTCAAATTTTTGCTCGTTTCATCCAACTCGTAAACGACGTTAGTTGAACTTAGTTAAATTGTGAATTATAGTTTTCATTTTATCATTGTTTGTATTTAGATATGGGCTTATCTGGATCTCCACCACCTTGGTGTTTGTGATAGCTTCATTTGGTAACTGTGCCATTATAGTTTGGATTATATATTAAGACTTAAGTGTAACGTGCATATTTGTTTGTGAATTAATACCAGCAAATTTGGCGATGCCAAGGCCAAGACCGATGGCAGAGTAAGTGAAGGACATGAGGGCATGTTCAATTTTGGGTTTTGATTTATTAGGGTTTTTGGAAGATGATTTTGAAGAAGATGATGATTTGGGGGTTTTGATCTGATTTAGGTTTTATATAGATGGAGTTGATAAAACTAATGAATTGACATAAATGCCCTTAAGTTAAATGATAAAATGACAAAACTGCCCTTATTTAACTGAGTTCAACTAACGTCGTTTACGAGTTGGATGAAACGAGCAAAAATTTGAAAACTAGTGGAGCCAGTTGAGAAAAAAAAAAATTTTGGATGAAACTGGCAAAAAGTGCCAAACCTCAAGGACGAAAATGGCAGTTTACTCTAAAAAAAATTTGATTTTGATTGATTTTTTTACTTGTTCTCACGGTTCTCACAATATTTAGCGTTCTCAAGATAACCCTCCCCTATATATATATATATATATATATATATATATATATATATATATATATATATATATATATATATATATATATATATATAAAAAATGGTAAAACATACAATAGTCTGCAGGCTGCAAATTTGAGCAATAACAATGAAAGGAAAGTAATAAAACTCACCTAATCATCATGCACACATTGGCGTTGTAGACGTCCTGTGATTTGAGCATTTGGCAGCAAACATTTCATTCATTGTCAGGTTATAGATTGTTTGCAGCAGGTTCCAAATTGACCCGCTACAAAATTTGAGTAGACCCAAATTGACCTATTGTATAATTTTACTAACCCATATGAATCCATAATCAAGTTTATCGACCCACTCCTACATGAACGGGTAAAATTTCCAGGTGTATTAACAGTACAACAAATGCAAAAACAGTATGGAACTAAACTGACACGAATAATTCAAGTAGATCCAAATCTTGGTCTTAAAAAGCGCTAGGCGCACAAAAGCGACGAGGTCTAAGCGCATCGCGCGAAGTGCAAAGCGCAAAACGCGTGGGATTTTCGTATCCGAGGCGCACACTAATTATACAATTTTTTTATATATCCCATATATATTCCATGAGTTTTTAGCTTCATTTACCCAAAATATAGCTATAAATAAGGTTTTTATGTGATTTTACCTATATGTACAAGCCAAAAACACCAAGGTACAACATTTTTATGCATAAAAAATACCCTGTGTACGTGAGGCGTGCGCCTCAGGTGAAAAGCGACTGAAATTTTGACAAAAAAAAGCGCCTGAGGTGCCCTAGGTTGCGCCTTGCGCCTAGGTGCGCCTCAGGCGCACTTTTTTAAAACCCAGATCCAAATTGACCCGTTGTAAATTTTGAGGAGACCCAAATTGACCCGTTCATCCGTTGTATAACTTATGTCTTAATCAGACCCATATGAACCCAGAATCAATATTTTTCTTACCCAAATCAACCCATTAATTGATGAAAGGATTTTAATAGCCGAGACTGTATTAATAATACGACAAATGCAAAGCCAGTAACAATGTACATTCTTCAACGAAACAGTAAAGGTGGCAAACTACCGAAGAGTGTTTGTATAATCAACATAGGAAGCGTTTTCCAATTACAAAAATTCACTAAGTTGAAAAACTTCCCCAATGAAACTAGAACGCGCTAAAGGCGTCAAACTCTGTATAAAAAAAGAACTAAATGCAACAATTGATTAAACTACACCAAGACTTAAGATGCAAAATGGCAAAACATCCTATCATCCACTACCTCTTTGTAACTTTTGACTAAAATCAAAACTTCATGTACCTCAGTTGACTTTTACAACAGCAACGGCGATCCAACACTTTCGTGTTTGAAGCAAAGCATCCTCATGTTGTTAACATATTCTGCATTTTCTGTTTTCTTCGATGATTGTTTAAGAGAAACTTTGTAGTGTCGTCAAAATAGCCATCCAAATCATACCCGCAAGACACCATTTTCTCCGTAAGAGCAAAAGCGTCATCATTTGCAGCCATAAATCGAGACTGAAGAAGCGACTTTATTAAATTATTGCAATTCTTGGTTTCAAGGTGAAACCTTTTTCCAACGCGTAGAGAAACACTTCAACCGCTAAACTCAGTTTCCCTTCTTTACAAAGCGTACTAATTAACATCACGCAACTTGGAGGCGTTAGATTAATATTATACTCGTTCAAAATAGAAAGTAACCTTAACGCTTCATTCGTTTTACGCCCCTGACAAAATCCAATTAGCCAAATGGTATACGGTGCTGAATCAAACTCTTGCAGCTTTAAATCCATATCAAGTAATAATCTCACGGGCCGCTCTATTTCACCTTTTTGGAGATAATCTTCAACCAATGTTATAACCGTTTCATCTCGTTTTGGGATGGTTTTAAATAATTTAACCATAAATTAAACGCTGCAAATGTCTTTTTTCTTCTACAAGACCATTTCATGAGTGTTCTGTAAACCGCTGGAGTCGGTTTACATCCATTTCCCACCATTTCTTCTAAAAGCATAAACGCATCGCCCTCTCTCCCAACACTTTGGAGCCCATTAATGAGTGTCCCATAAGTAACCGAATCAGGCGCATTACCCTTAATTTGAAGCTCCTTGAAGAGCTTTAATGCACCGTCTAATCTCCCTGCTTTACATAAACCATTAATCAAGATATTATAGGTTATGATAGTCGGCATGATTACAGTGTCGGCAAGCTGATTAAGAAGTTTGTATGCTTTTAGGGTCTCGCCCGATTCGCATAATTTGGTCACTAATGTTTGCAAGCTCCCACTATCGACAACTCTATCCGTACCTTGAGTTAGCCGAAGAAATAAAGAGGGATTTCTTCCGATTTCCATTTTGTAAAACAAAAGATGAGCCTTTTGAAGCTCACCGGATTTACAAAGCCCGTCGATAAGAGAATTAAACGTCACGACAGACGGCACACATCCGTGCTTTTCCATTTCACTAAATATATTTTCCGCATCTCCAACTAAGCCATGTCTACACATACCCGATATAAGAATGGTGTAAGTGGAAGCATCCGGAAACTCATCAACGCCAGAAATTTCAAGTTTTAGCGAGCGCGCTTCATCCAAAAGGCCCGCATCACAAAACCCTTTGATCAACGTATTATAAGCTTGAGTATCCGGCACCAAATTTCTATCCGTCATTTCTTTGATCATCTTAAACGCCTCATGCACTCTACCTTCATCACACAACCCTCGAATCATGATCGTGTACAACACAACATCAGGCGCGATATCACTCTCAATCATTTCCCTAAACATATCATGACCTTCTTTAAACCTTTTCTTTCTAAACAACCCATCGATCAACGAACTATAACTATTCAAATCAAGCTCAAATCCATCCTTCTTAAACCTCTTTACCAAAACCAAAGCTTCCTCCATCCTACCCAACTTACACACCCCATTCAACAACGCGTTACATGCAACCGAATCCACCTCCCTAAACCCACTCCTCATATCCTCAAACAACCTATACGCATCATCAATCCTCTTCGCCTGACACAACCCCGTTAACACAACCGTATACGTCACCTTACTAGGCGCAATCCCTCTCTTCAACATCTCATCAAACAACCGTAACGCATCAACAATCTTCCCACTTTTACACAACCCATCAACCAAAATACTATAAGTAGCACAATTCAAATGACTATTCACCTTCAACATCACATTATACACACCCAAAGCCAACAAAACCATCCCTTTATTAACCAAAATATGTAAAACCAAATTATACGTAAACAAATTCGGCTCACATTCATACTCCT
The DNA here is from genome assembly GCA_030844895.1 of Ambrosia x helenae. Lineage (NCBI taxonomy): Eukaryota > Viridiplantae > Streptophyta > Magnoliopsida > Asterales > Asteraceae > Ambrosia > Ambrosia x helenae. Next base: position 35,092,620 of record CM061232.1, read on the forward strand.
TCATCCTCCCAAACACCTCCACAGCCTTCTCCCCTTTCTTCACCCCCCAATACCCCGCTATCAATACCGCAAACGCATCCGACGATACCCGATTCCCCAACTTCTTTACCTCATCAATAACCTTCCAGTATACATCAAAAAGATCCACACTTTCAATCTTTTCTTCAAACTCATCAAAAAGATTCAAACTTTTCAATCTTTTCTTCAAATGGGTTGAAACTTTTTGTGTGTTTTCAATCTTTTGATCAAAAAGATCAAAACTTTGCAATCTTTTATTCAAACTGTTAATGGGTTTGATCAAACTAGTGGAAACAGTATCTGGGTCATCAATATTTTGATCAAACGGATCAAAAAGATGCAATTTTTGGTTAAAATTAGTAGAAACAAGCATATTAATGATTAAATTGTGAGTAGTCCAGCTACGAAACTGTTTTCTTTTAGAAGACCAGATAAAGAACCTGAAACAGAGGTAAGGGTCAGGTTGTTGCTGGATGACGTGGGTGATGACGTCAGGGGAGATGAAGGGGGTGATCTGTTCAAGGGATGGCTCCATTGGATCTATTGAGTGGACTATGTTGGAGACTTCTGTTGAGATTGTTGTTGAACGAGATGATGATGAGGATGTGAAGGGACGGAGAAGATGTGAAGGAAGCTTCTTCATTGGTTGTTGTTGAGTGTTTGGTTATGTTTTCCACCATTGTTGGTTCATTAGGGTTTTGGTTTGAAGGTTTTCAGGTCATCTGGTGGAGAAGATGATGTTTTGCTTTGCGGCTGCTTTCGATTCGATTTGATTTGATTTTTATTTTATTTTTATTTTTCGTGTCGTGTTGATGGGTTGTCGCGTTTACGGTTTGCGAGTTGGCGGGTTGAATGGTTGAAATGTGCAACCGAACATGACCCATATTATTATTCGTGTCAAATATTTCAACTCTAACCCGACCTACATAAAATCCGGGTCAACCCGAAAACGACCCGTTTAACCCATATTTTTAAATGAGTCATACATGTTCATGAGTTATAAGTGGGTTGTTGGGTTGTAAGCGGGTTATCAATAAAATGTTTATTGGTGAGTATATAAGTGTGACAAATAAATAATATAGTGTGCCAAAAATAACACAATTATAAAATTGAAATGAAAAACGAAAAACAAAAGCAAAAATATAGTAGATTTTTTTTTTCTAAATACTTAAACGGGTTAACGTGTCAACCCGTTTTATATATGCGTCAACCCAAACCCGACCCATTTTTAATACGCGTTGACCCGAACCCGACCTGTTTTTTTAAACGGGTCGTGTTATTTGACCCAAATCTGTTTTTTTCGTATCGGGTTCGGATCGGTTTTCGGATCGTGTCAATAATTATCGCCCCTAACTTTTATTCATGTGGAAACATATTGTTTTTTCTCTCAATAATATTGTGCAAATAAAATACACTAAGGTAGTGTTCGTTTCATAGATCGTAATTGAATTGAACTTGGAATTCGCGCGAGAACTATAAAATTTAGGTGTGTTTATTTAATAAAATAGAATTAAATCTCAATGAAATTAAAATGAAGATTCCCTTACGTATGTTGTTGTTCAATTACAGTTTCTTATTTTATTGAAACCACATAAGAAGGGGAATATACATATTCCAATTCCATTCTATTATATGAAATCAAAGTTACCTAAATGTTTTGTTATTTTTTCATAAAAGTCATTCAAGAACTCTTTTCACATAAAGGTTCATTTAAGGATGAGCTCGGGACATGATCGGTACAAAATTTATCCTTAAAGTTAATAATTGAATAAAACTAGCTTTTTACCTTGACAAAATTGAATCTCCTACTTTCTAGCTTAACAAAAAAAAAAAGGCCTCATTAGTTTTTAACTGTTTTTAACTCTTAAACTTTTGACATATAACCCATTTTACCCACAAACTTCTCTATAATGTCAAAAGTAACCCTTCTAACTTTGCAAATGTCCCTTTTGACCCCCACAAGTTTCAAAAGTTTTTAGTTTATCGTAAAACTAATTTCTTACGTTTTTATTTTATGGATGCGTCTGTATAAAGTCGAGTTATTTTTGCTTGAAAACGAGTCAGTGAAGTATAATACGTTTTGATTTGACAATATAATTCGAGTAGGTCAACGTTTTTGACGTAAAGGGTCGATACATAATCACATCGCATAATCGGTGTAAAATTCAAGTTTGTCTACAATTTGTCATAATTTTTTTTATAATTTTATCTTTTCCATTTTCCGACATAAATTTGGTGTTTGTTTTCGTGCTTCATTTTACACGTTTCGTATGTATAACTTCGGTCACATATTATACATACGCGTCGTTGCAGCGGGTAAAAAATCTAGTTAATCTTGTATACTTTAACACTATGTTCCAGAGTTTAAAAGCAGAAGGAAAGGAAAGGAAGCGGAAAGAAAGGGGGACAATTTTGTGTTCCAGAGTTTCATTAAAGGAAAGAAGTGGAGGGAAGAGGAAGGAAAATTCCTCCAAATAACAATCCTTCCAAATTGGAAGGAAGCGGGAGGAAGGGAAAGTAAGAAAAATTTAAAGTAAATCATTTACCAATTTACCCTCTCATTTAACCTATAATAAAATCTTACAAGGGTATAATTGTAAAATATACGTTTCTTTTCTCTTCCTTTCAACTCGGGAACACATAAAATCTTTAGTTTCTTTTCTTTTCCCTTCAACTCGGGAACACGAAATATAATTATATATTTTCCTTTCTTTTCTCTCATAATATCCCTTTCTCTTCTTTTCTTTTATTTAGTAAACTCGGGAACACAGCGTAAAAAAAAAATTAGGCCTTAGAAATCTTCTTGGTAGGCAGCTTCCTTCTTGTTTCCAGTCTTTCCATGGACCCAACAAACTCAATAACAAAGACTTTCAATCAATATTCAATTCAAAGATCAAAACTTTCATACACCCTCATAACCATCTTCATAAAAACAAACAATGGTGTTCCATTTCAGACATTTTTCAATCAAATACAAAACAAGAACACACACAACTAAAACATCATCTTCAACAGTAACCTTCCACACTGCTTCTTCTGATCCAAACAGACCCATATCCAATATTCATCCAAAAACATCACAAGTTTCAATCTTTGTAAAGAAACCAGCCAATTTAAGAGTCTTTACTGTCCCTGAGCTTAAGTTAGCGACCAAGAACTTTTGCAGGGGTTCAAAGATTGGTGAAGGTGGTTTGGGAGAGTATATAAAGGAGTGGTTAAGAGTTTGGATGATCCTGATGTTGATATTCATGTTGCTGTTAAGTATGGTGATGGATTGTTGCAGGTATGTTTGTGTTGTGTTGTGTTGTGTTGTGATTGATTAGGATCAAGATTATTGATTTTATAAGATAAAATTGATGTTGGTACATTTTTTTGACACCATATATGGGTTGTATTGACTTATTGTGTCGGGTCGTATAAGTGTATACTGGTCGTATAGTAAGTGGTATAAGTGATTAATTTAGATGTGATTTTGGTGATGATATTTGGGGGAAGATTGGAATTTGAGACCTAAAAGATGGAATTTAGTTTTAGATACAATTGACTAATTGGGTATGTTTTCTTTGGTGATGAAATTTAGGGGAACCAAGTTTGGTTTATTTTAGTGATGATGTATGTGGGAATGTTGATATCACTTAGACTGTGTGTTGTGGACACGCTAGCGACCAAGCGCAAGCAGCCACAACAGCCCCACGCTAACTCGACGCGAGCGAGCCCGATACGAGCAGGCTCACGGCGCGAAGAAAGGAATTTGTGTTGGATTTGTAGGTTGTGGTCGCGCCGGTGATCACCCCTAACCACAATAGTCACGTCGGTAACTCATGGCGGTGCTCACCGCGAGCCACAATGTACAGCCTTATTAGAGCCCTAAAAATAGAATTTTTACATAATTGTTTTTTTTTTTTTTGTGTGTGTGTGAGAGAGACGTTTGCGAGAATATTGAAATTAGAGCCCTAAAAGATGTAATTTAGGTTGTGTAGCCCGTTAGTGCCCCGTGCCACGTCACTGGCACTAAACACGGTTTTCCCCCTTGTTAACCAGGGCGTCATACAACCCTCCGCCATACCAATAACGAGCGCTTATGAGAATGGTATGAGGCCTGTGTATTCTACTACCAATCATGTTTATTTGTTTTTTTTTCTTGTTTTTTTTTATTTAATTTTTAGTTGTTTCTATACATGTAGTTATTGACTGGTTTAGTTATTGCTTTTTGTCAACGTGACGCCAAGGTTTTAAAAGGCTAAAACGGGCCTCGAGGCGTTGTCCAGTAGCCTCACGAGGCGTAAGCCTCGAGGCGGACCGAGGCGTAAGCCTCAAGATATTACTAAAAAAAATAAAAATATATATATATATATCTATCATAAAAATCACAATTTAATATAAAACAAACGACATAAATATTATAAAACCATCATAAAATAGTTCAATAAGACATAAAATAGTTCAACAAGACATAAAATAGTTAAAGATGGAAAATAGTTCAAGACACCAAGCTAAATTGGGACGGTTATGACTTAAATATTAAAAAAGACGTTCTCCTCCGCATCATCTTCATTGTTTTCATCTTCATTGTTTTCATCAACAGAACTTGGATCGAAAGTTGGATCGTCGTCATCGTCTTCATCAACCAGATTAATTTGAACGTGTTTCCTTTCCTAGACGATGAGCTCTCACCTTTTTCCCTAATTGACCCGCCAACTCCAATATTGTTATCTCCATTAATGGCATCCAAACTCGGGTCGGCTATCCACTCATCATCCGACAAAATCTCATCAACAACTAGCGGGTCCTCACCATCTTTTAGATTAGCCTTCCTTATAAACTTTTGCTTCAGTTTCTTATTGTACATAACGTACACCAACTTATGCATTCTATCGGTGCTCAACCGATTTCTTCTTTTTGTATGGACTTGATTGAATGCTTGGTTTAAAAAAGCGTGAGGCGCTCCGAGGCGTTTTGGTTCCAAAATCCGAGGCGCGGGGCTTAAAGCGCGAGGTGAGAGCTTCACGTATGTGAGGTGCATAGAATTTAGAAAAAATATATAAAATATCTATACCCATCAATATGACATATTCTTCATATAAATCAATAATAAACACAAAAATATATTATAAAACACACTTAAAAACTAAAAACATTATTTATTTGGGTTTTTTTTATCAGTCTACTAGGCCCATGATAAAACCCAATACTTAGTTCTAACCTCTATAGACTGTTGGGCCTAAAATTAAATCAAATACTGACCTCTTAGTTTATTAAAAATAGGCCCAATGGGCTGTGCTTTTATACGCTGCACTAAATATTAGGGTTCCAACTTTAGTAAGATTAGGGTTTCACATTTTTTTTCTCCAGCAGCCTCCTTTTTCTTCAGCAACCTCTTTTTTATTCTTCTTCCTAGAGTTATGCAGCTACTTCAATGGAGCTTAAGTTTGGCTATGGAGGTAAGATTTCTCTAATCATGTCCGATTAGCACTGATTTGAACTCGTTTTTAGCTTTTTTTTCACTAAATTTGACCTAATTCAGCCTGAAGCAGCGCCTCAGATGCCTGGCGCTTCAGGCTTAAAGCGGCACCTCATAGCGCTTCATGTAGAGTACCGCCTCAGAGCAAAAAAAGCGTTTTTCCAAACGCCTCGAGCGCCTCACGCCTCAAGCGCGCCTGAGGCGCGCTTTTTTAAACCAAGATTGAATGCACTCCAATTTCGTTCACAAGCCGAAGCCGAACAAGTAAGACCCAATACCCTCATCGCGAAGGCCTTTAGTTCCGGAACTTCATCTCCATAATGGTCCCACCATGTAACTATATATGTTAGGAATAAATAAGTTAGAGAATAAATGAATAATTAAAAAAATAGTTATAAATTATTTAATATAATATAATTACTTGGTACTCGCTGCATATATGAGCCGAGAGAAGCTGCTGGCTGTTTGCTGCTTGCTGTGGCTGCTTGCTGCAGCTAAAAGAATGAGTTTTAACCTAAAAACTCATTCTTTTAACCTAAAAAACTCATTCTGTTGGGCCCACCAATAGTTTGCTTTTCTGTTGGGCCCACCAATTAAGCCCAAAAGTTGCCCAGAAACTAAAATAAACATGCTTTGCCGAGGCTTAAGCCTCACCGCCCCGCCTCAACGCCTCGAACCGCCTCGACTTCACTGAGGCTTACGTTTCAGAATTACCCAATGAGGCTAAGCCTCAGAGGCTATTTCTTACCGCCTCAGCCGAGGCGTAAGCCTCGAGGCGCGCCTCGGAACGCCTTTTTAAACCATGCGTGACGCTGATGTGGCAACACTTTTTGATGGGCTTAGTTATTCCACTACATATGACCTTAGGTTATCTGTAATGGTTTCACTAAAAAAAAAAAGTACGCGTTACGTCATTTTCATGTAGTGTTTTCATTCACTATTGTCACTAAAATGTGTAACGGTTTTACTAAACAACTTTTAGTAAAGAAAAAGATAATGAGTGTGATGTGGTTAATTGTGATTCGGCGAAAAAAAATAATTAGAAGTGGTTTATGTGTGAGAAATGCGCCCAACGCCCGTGACTAACCCCACGGAAGAGCCCATCACACCCTGGTCACGTCCTACCGATGGCTTAGGTTTTTTGATGATATTCGGTTATGTGAATCAGGGCGCAAAGAGTGGTTAACAGAGATTCATATTCTAGGGGAGGTCAGGCATCCAAACCTTGTGAAATTACTTGGTTATTGCGAAGAAAAAGGCGAATCAGGAACTAAATTGTTTTTAGTATATGAATATATGCCTAATGGAAGTTTGAGAGACCATTTATCTTCAAGTTCCAAGGAACCGCTACCATGGACCACAAGGCTTAAAGTGGCTCATGATGCTGCTTATGGCTTAACATATCTACATGAAGATATGAAGTTTCAGGTTGAGTCCCTTACTCCCTTTATACGCAGTTAAGCGATCAAAGGTTCATAGATAGATAGACATGCTTTACTTTACATGACTGGTAACGTTCGTTTTATTGTTTAGGTTATTTTGAGGGATTTTAAATCTTCCAACATTCTTCTAGATGAGGAATGGAACGCTAAGCTTTCGGATTTTGGGGTTGCTCGGAAAGGTCCTGAAGGCGGACTCACTCATATCTCAACGAATGTATGTTACTTTGTAGGCTTGTCGTGTTATTTCTAGAAGAATGAAAAAAAAACATTTATGGTTAATTTAGATCTGACTACAATAATGTCAACAGTTCGCTGGAACGAGGGAATACGCAGCTCCAGAATACCTTGCAGTAGGGCATCTGACATCCAAGAGTGATGTATGGAGCTATGGGGTGTTCCTATATGAACTTATCACGGGTAGGCGTCCACTGGATAGAAAGCGGCCTCAGGAAGAGCAGAAGCTTCTAGAATGGGTCATACCCTACAAGGACACCGAAAAGTTCAGGCAAATTATTGATCCAAGACTCGAAGGTAAGTACTCGTTGAAGGCAGCGCAAAAGCTGGCGTATATAGCCAGTCTTTGCTTGTCCAAAGACCCAAAGTCGAGGCCAAAGATGAGTGAGGTGTTAGATAAGGTTAGCAAACTCATTCGGGTTCCACCACAAGAAAGTACTCCTGCAGGACCTTGGGTTCCAGATGAGCGAAATGTAGAGTTTTTGGACACTGGGGGTGAAAATACTCGTTACGACACAAAACAGAAAGGTGAAGTAAGGTCCATGGACAGAGAGTCTCGATCGCGCCCTTTTAAGCTCTTGAAATCTTGTTTTAGATAAGAATTTTTGTTGTGTGCAGGAGTTTTTTGTACAACAAATGCTTTTGAACATTCAACTGAGTAAAGAATTATAGAAGTGTAAGTAGCTTTTTCATTATTTTTCTCACTGTTTTTATCTCTTGATGTTATCATTAGTTTTCAAGATATAATTAGAGCTTCATGGATGCTCAGTGTTAGTTGTCAATGTAAAAAGGTTTAATCATTTGTGGAATTTTTTTATCAATTTTTCCTACATTTTTTTAAGATAATGAGTATTTATCATGTTTTTTCTCTAAAAAATAGATTTTTTAAGTATAAAAATCCAACAAATTCTCGTGGCCAGCCTCTCTCTAGTTTCGCCCCTAATTGGAGCCTCTTTTAAATTATAATTTAACGCCTGGGGTGTGCTTGGTTTTAAAAAGCGCGAAGCGCACAAAAGCGACGATGTCTAAACGAGGAGCAAAGCGCAAAAGCGGTGGGCTTTTCGTACGTGAGGCGCAAGACAATTATATAATTTTTTTATATATATGCTATAGGTTTTTAGCATTATTTACTCAAAATATAGATACAAATAAAGTATTTATATATGATTTAACTAAAATGTACAACCTTTTTAGCTAAATGTATAACAAATTTAAGCACAAAAACATCATGTGTGCAAAAAGCGCGCTTTTCTCGCTTTTTTTTCTTGCGCTTTTTGCGCTTTTCGTACACTGCTCGCCTAGGGTTACATAAGGCACACGGATTTACGCCTAGATGGGCTTTGCGTTTAAGAGCGCGCTTTTTAAAACATAGGGGGTGTGTTATTATTAAATAGTGAGAGTGGATTGGTTCGAATCCATCCATAGTGGTGGAGTGGTGGAGAGGCCTTATGTTCACTTAGGTGATCATGGGTTCAATTCTCACTTCCAACATTATGGTTTGGTATCCGGTGAAGATCGAATACGGGTGGCGCCGGTTCGAATCTGACGGGCGGCGAGGTTTTACCGAGTTCTATAACACTGTCGTGCCTTCGGGCGGGTGGGGCTCGGGTTTCCGCGCATCGGGAGAAGGCGGGGGCTGCTGGAGGTCGAGTAGTCGATTCTTGGGCACGGCGCCCCGCAAGGGTGGTTGCCACACAGTTGTTCGCCGATAAAAAAAAAAAAAACAGTGAGAGTGGATAAAAAGTTCACATGTCACAAAAAAGTTCACATAAGTTAATTTCACTTAAAAAGAAAACAATTTAATTGGTTGAGTGACCCTTTGGCCCCACTCCTCTCACACACGGCATTGCAATGACGGAGAGCACCTTTGGCTAGGGTTGTTCAAATCGCTCGCCGCTCGTGGATCGCTCGTCACTCGATTGAAAAATGCTCGCTCGATCTTCCGCTCAGTTGTAGATGAGCTAATCGGCTCGGTTCGGTTTGTAAATGAGCCAAGCACGAGCAAAGGTACGCTCGGCTCGAATAAATTTTGATTTATTTAATAATAAATATACACACAATTTACAGATAAATTTATGGCTTTATATGTAAGATTTTATTAGATTTGACTCTGTATATGCAAACAAAATATAACAAGCCCGCTTAACTCAATAAGAAAATTAACACTAGATTTAATAGTAAAACAATAAGTCATGAGGTGACAGTCTTGACTTCTTTATGTTATTAGTCGTCCATCGCTAATTCTCGCTTGATATCACACCTACGTCACAATGCAACAACTGTTCTCTGACGTATGCTCATCACCTCACCAGCCTCATCCTTGGACACTAGGATCTCAATATTAGTGTTATCATCGGACATTTCGACCTTAGTTGTCACCCGACAATGAAAACATCGAAGGAAACATCCCATTTTTATGATCGTCCATATTATTCTCCGCTCGATTCTCGCTCGGCGCTCGCTCAGAAAATTTGCGCTCGAAGAATGCTCGTTCGGTTTTTGGCTCGATTGTAAATGAGCCGCTCCGCTCGGTTCGGTTAGTAAACGAGCCAAGCACGGGCAAAGCTCCGCTCAGATCGGCTCGATTCGTGAACAACCCTACCTTTGGCGCCCCAAATTGATGGAGAGGAACATTGAATGCTTAGACGCTAGACTTCTCCACTAAACAAGGTCTTATCTTATATTATATTATATTATATTATATTATATTATATTTAATAAAATCAGCAAACACTGTATCCTCTTGCTCCGCGTAGGGATGAGCATTCAAGCCCGAATACCGATCCCGTCCCGTCCCGATCCCGATACCGTACCGAACCGATACCGAACCGAGGGGTTTCGGGATCGGTATCGGTATCCATATTTATGGATTTTCGGTTTCGGTATTATCGGTATCGGTACGGGATCGGTACGGTATCGGTATTTTAAGGCAAAATACCGATACCATACCGGTACCGTACCGATACCGAACCGATACCGTACCGTACCGTATGTGTTCGGTATCGGGATCGGTATTGGGTTTTTGGACTTTTCGGTATCGGTATTGTCGGGATCGGTATCGGTTCGGTACCAATCCCGTCCCGAGCTCATCCCTAGCTCCGCGTTTCCTTCCCTTCCCTGTCCATGAAGTCAACGCTGGTGCGAAGACTCTCAACCTTATTTAACATCGAACCCAATTCTCTTTAACTGAACAAACAAACAACAATGGTGTTTCCCTGCAGATGCATCTCCTTCACTGAACACGACCCAGAGATCATGGACCACGAAACAACCACCACCACAACAACTCAAACAAAGTCAACTTCAACAACAACAAACTCCTTGTATCACACAGCCCCTTCAGATAATAATAATAATAATAATAGTAATAATAGGTCCATACCCAATAATACACAAGACTCAGATAAAGCAAGCAGTGAGCTGAGAGTGTTCAAAGTGGATGAGCTGAAAGCAGCAACTGATAACTTTTGCAGGGAGTCACAGATAGGTGAAGGAGGATTTGGAAGAGTGTATAAAGGTGTTGTTAAAAGTTTAGATCACCCTTTTCTTCATATTCCTGTTGCGGTTAAGTATGGTGATAATTTGTTGCAGGCATGTTTTTCTTCTTTTATGACCATGGATTAATAAATTGACCACTTGTTTTGTTTTTTTTTTTTTTTTTTTTTTTTTTGGGGGGGGGGGGGGGGGGGGGGGGGGGTTGTGATCATATTTTAGGGGATGTTAAAATAAGAGTGCTAGATTATGTGTTATGATCATTGTTTTGAAACTCGGACCAGCCCGACCAGCGGTTTGCTGCATGGCCGGTTCAACCGATGACATGTACTGGTCCAGTGCACTGCTGGTCCGGTCCAGTTCGGTTCTGAAAACACTAGTTGTATGGTGTAGTGTAGTGTAGGGATGAGATTTCTTTACCAAATATTGATACCGATACCGACCAAAGTATATCGGCACCAGTATCGATAACCAGTGGCGAATCCAGGAATGATTTCCAGGGTTTCCTTTCATATATTTTCACTAATTTTTCAACTTTTTCCACTAAAATTTTCAATTTTTTTCCAAATATCCGCCACTATCAATAACCATTTTTGAGGCTTTCGGTATTCGGCACTAACCGGTATCGATATTCCCGAATTTGTACCTATTTTTATATATGGAATTTGAAGAGTTTTTGGTAACTTGATATTGGAAGTTGGGTATAAGTTTTTCTTTAACGGCTAATTTCTTCTTATTTTCACCTTGCTCGGGTCTTGAACCTGAGTCTTTCCCCAAAGAGGCTTTCTTACCACTGGGCTACAACCCAAGTGGCCGAATAGAGTGGTGCACGAAACTCCTTTTAAACGAGACAACGAGTACATTGGTACATTCGTATAAGTGTATACAAGCCATATAAGACATTCGCTGACATCTTGTATGGGTCTTATACACCTATATGGGTCATATGCATATCGGTGTGTCAAATAAGTATTACGGTGACGATATTTTGATTATGTCACTATGCAAAACAGGGAAAGAAAGAGTGGTTAACAGAGATTGATATACTGGGGAAGGTTAAACATCCAAACCTTGTGACATTACTTGGTTATTGTGAAGAACAAGGAGAGTTAGGAACTAAACTATTTTTAGTATATGAATATATGCCTAATAGAAGTTTGAGAGATTACTTATCTTCAAGTTCCAAGGAGCCTCTACCATGGACCACAAGACTTAAAGTGGCTCATGATGCTGCTTGTGGCTTAACATATCTACATGAAGATATGAACTTTCAGGTTTAGTACGCTCTATACGCAGTCAAAGGTTCATAGATATGCATGCTTTACAAGACTAGTAACTTTGGTTTTATGTAGGTTATTTTGAGGGATTTCAAATCTTCCAATATTCTTCTAGATGGTCAGTTGAATGCTAAGCTTTCAGATTTTGGTGTTGCTCGGAAAGGTCCTGAGGAAGGACTCACTCATATCTCAACCGATGTATGTTACTTTGCAGGCTTGTACTGTCATTTCTAACAGTACATGTAGAGGCTAACCGTATTGGTTAGCCAGAAAATACGGTTAGCCTCTGAATTGTTTCTTGATTGAGTATGTCCACTAAAAGTACGGGTGCAAACGAGCCGAGCAGAGCTCGATCAGGCTCGAACTCGAGCTTTGTTTTCAAAGCTCGAGCTCGGCTCGTTTGTAATTTCTCGAGCTCGACTCGGGCTTGGCTCGTTTAGTATTTATTAGTTAATATGTTAAATAAAAATAGTATAAATAATAGTTCATTTAGGCTTGTGAGCTCGATAAGTGAAGCTTGAGCTCGGGGCTCGTTTACTAAACAACTTTAAATAAGTGGTAAATATTATTAAAATATTAAAAAACCTAATATTACACTAGGCTCAATAAGGCTCGACGAGCCTAACGAGTTTCACATGCCAGGCTCGAGCTCGATAAATAAACGAGCTTTGTTTTAGGCTTAAGCTCGGCTCGTTTCGAACTTTTTGCCGAGCCGATCTCGAGTAGCTCGCAAGCTGCTCGGCTCGTTTGCACCCCTAGTTAAAAGTGTTCTTATTTAGGAATATTGGATTTTGTTAATCCAAACTATGACCCATTGGTTGATAATAAACTAACAATGTGATCAATGATGCTCCTAACTTTCTCTTTCGTTGCCAAGGGAATCCAAATCTAACCGAAAAGTGACTTTACATGCCCGTAATAAACAATTAACTAGTTGTTACTCTAATCAGACCGTTGTAAATTGTTTCGAAAAGATATAAATGAAAGTTAGGGGTAGACGGAGTAACTTTTCCGTTAGGCAGGGGTTGCTCTTGGCAACGAAAATGAAAGCTAGGAGTGTCACTAGTCACATTGCCGGTATGGTATGGATTATTATTGGCCAATGAGTCGTAGATTATATCATTCAAAGCCAATTCGCCTTTTTTTTAAAACATACACAACTTATTTGTGATCGAGATAATGGTATGCGAAATTCGACTAACATGTTTTTAGCATTTATAGTTATTTTAGTTCTGACTATAAAATGTCGCTAGTTTGCTGGAACGAGGGAATACGCAGCCCCAGAGTACCTTGCCGTAGGGCATCTGACATCCAAGAGTGACGTATGGAGCTATGGAGTGTTCCTATATGAACTTATCACGGGTAGGCGCCCACTGGATAGGAAGCGGCCTCGGGAAGAGCAAAAGCTTCTAGAATGGGTCACGCCCTACACGGACACTGAAAAGTTCGTTCAGATCATTGATCCAAGGCTCGAAGGAAAGTACTCGTTGAAGTCAGCACAAAAGTTGTCATATATAGCCAATCTTTGCTTGTCTAAAGACCCAAAGTTAAGGCCAAAGATGAGTGACGTCCTAGAAAGGGTTAGCAAACTCATTAGGATTCCATCGCCGGACGAAACTACTCCTGCACCGCCCTTGGTCCTGGAGAAGCCAAAGAAAGGGTTAGCCAATTTTTCGGATCCCACCGAGGATGAAAAGACTCGTGAAGACACAAAACATAAAGGCGAAATTAGGTCCATGAACAGAGAGTCTGCTTACCATCCTCGATCGCGCCCATTAAAACTCTTGAAGTCTTGTTTTAGATAACAGTTTTTGTGGTGTACATAAGCTTCTCACACAAGAAATGCTTTTCAACATTGAATTGAGTAAAGAATGTAGGAGTATAACTGTATTACTGTATAAGTAATTTTTTTTCTTCATTTTTTCACTGTTTTTTTATCTATCTCGATATTGTAAGAGGTGTTTCAATCGCGGTCTGTCACCAACACGACATGATTTTAAGCATGTCCAATACGATACAACACGACATGAACATATATGAGTCGTATTTGGATCAAAGAACTCAACCTGGTCAATCACCAACCCAACTAGATTGGGACCCTTATCATTTACTTTCAAGTCTTTTTCTTTGATGATGCCCATTATTCTTCCCCTATTGACTTGGCTTCAATCACCCATGTCCATTCACATTTTTCAGTTTCTTATTGTGGAATTTTATTAGTCAAACACTTAATCTCTCTCTCTCTCTCTCTCTCTCTCTCTCTCTCTCTCTCTCTCTCTCTCTCTCTCTCTCTCTCTCTCTCTCTCTCTCTCTCTCTCTCTCTCTCTCTCTCTCTCTCTATTGATGATTATGTGCATCTTTTTCTTATATTTGAGGGAAACTAGGGGCAGCTAATCTTGTGCAAACAGATTGATCTTAAGCAGACTAAAGGTGACTATTTTTCTTCAGTTTTTTTTTTTTTTTTTTTTTTTTTTATAATTAATTTAATCTGGGTTCTTTTAACTTTAGTGTGCAAATTTTGAGTTTTTGATGTTGTGCACAAGTTATAGAACCTAGAATGTGTGTGTTGGTTTCTAGTAACTAACTGACCATGTTTGGTTACATGTTCATTTGATATAACCTATTTTGTATGAATTATGTTAGGAAATTTCAAATTGTATCAATTAAAGTGAATTGGATATATATTTGAATAGTGAGAAGGGTTTTAGGTGTGTATAATGGTATTATATCATATTGATATATTAATATATGATCTCAAGATTAGTTCATGAAAAAAGAATAAAACACAAATCTTTTTGTTGTATGACTATGATCAAGAAGTCTTGATTCATCATAGAGCTAACTCAAACAGAGTTCAGATTTTTATCCATTTTAGAAAACCTAAAATCTGATCATGGGTGTAATTTTGGTGATTTGTTTTACCATTTGTTAATTTCCAATTTTCCATACAAATTTGCTTGAATAAATTAAGCAAAATGAAGTTTGTGGCAACGAAAGAAACCCCTGAAAATTGTTCCTAGATACACCACTACTTGAGGAGTTTAATAGAATTATAGATCGACCACCTTACTGATTAAAAATGAATTAATTATTTTTTATATTATAATTTTTTTTATTAAACTGATTTTAAATATTTCGTATCAGAAAAATAAATACATAAATTACATAAAAAGTAATATAATATGTAATTTTATCAATCTACAAGGTATATTTTCATAGGGTGAGCGTGAGCCTAGGTTGACTGATTTGATTATTTGGTTATGAGCTAAAGCCAAACCTATAGCAAACGTTGTTGTTTTTTTTTTTTTTTCATAACCGATTAGTTTTAATTATAAGTGGTTTGGTTAATTCGTTTATTAGAGTTTTCTTACCATCATCCTTTTTATAGAAATCATCTTGGTGTTAAAAAAAGGCTTTTGTAATCAAATGCCTATTTTGGTCATGGGTACATTCAAACTATTGTTAGTTGATAATTACAATTATATTTTCAGTCAAATAAAATATTAGCTAACTTTTTTAATTTGTAAAGAAGAATAAATTACAAGTAATATGATTAGTAGAAAAATAAAACACAAATTTTCTAACATATGTACATGCTATTTATAAAGGTTTGTTTGAATGTTTGAACTTGTGTTGCATTGTAACCTTATTGAAGTCAATTATTTGAAGAAACGATGGTGTTTCATTGCCGATGTTTCTCCTTCTCATTAGAAGAAAACGAAGAGATCGAATATGAAACGATAACTCAAACAAGCTCAACTGTGACAAACACCTTTCATACTGCTTGTTCGGATCTTAATTTGTCCACGTCCAACTTTCATTCAAAAACGACAGACTTTTCAAATTTTGCTGAGAAACCAAGCAATCTGAGGGTCTTCACAGTCGCTGAACTCAAGGCGGCGACTAAAAACTTTTGTAGTGATTATAAGCTTGGTGAGGGTGGTTTTGGGAGTGTATATAAGGGTGTGATTAAAAGCTTAGAATACCCTTTTCATGAAGCTCAGGTGGCGGTGAAATACGCAGATGGTGTGTTGCAGGCAAGTTTGTCTTCCTCAACTTAAGGTCTGTAGAACTGCATGCATTGATGTAAGCTGATGATCTTGGTTATGTGCAACAGGGACACAAAGAATGGATCACAGAAATTAGTATTCTTGGGGTGGTTAAGCATCCAAACCTTGTCAAACTGGTTGGTCACTGCATAGATTACAATAAAAGAGGCATACAGCTGCTTTTAGTCTATGAATATATGCGTAATAGAAGCGTAAGAGATCATTTATCTTCACAATCGCATACGCATCTCTCATGGAACAGGAGACTCAAAGTGGCTCAAGATGCTGCTCGTGGCTTGACATATCTACACGAAGATATGGACTTCCAGGTATCTTTAACTACCAAAAAAGAAAAAAAAAATAGTTTCATGCGCACAAGACCGTGAAATTTGGTTTCTTTGTAGATTGTTTTCAGAGATTTTAAATCTTCCAACATTCTTCTGGATGAGGAATGGAATGCTAAGCTTTCAGATTTTGGGTTGGCTAGATTAGGTCCTCGAGCAGGGCTCACGCATATCACAACCATGGTGTGTTACTTAATTTACTTTATCATTGGTTTTTAGTTTTCATCTGCAAAAATAGTAATTGAACCAGAACTTTTGAGTGGTGGGTCATCATCATATAGTTCTCTTCTTTACTAGTTACAACTAGGGGTTCCAACTCATATTACTCATAAAAATGAACTCGGAATCTTATATATAAAAATCTAGGAAATTCTAGTCAACGGACCCTCTTGACCCCCTTTAGTTCAACCCCTATGCAAAAAGGCACACCTGATCTGTAGATTGATCAAGTTAATGGACATTTACAAGAACTTGAATATTTTTATACATTAACTACATTTCCCTTTATATAATGTCGGCTTCAGTTCGCTGGGACCATGACATATGCAGCTCCAGAGTACATCGAAACGGGGCATCTTTCAACTAAGTGTGATGTATGGAGCTATGGGGTGTTCCTATATGAACTTATCACCGGTAGGCCCCCATTGGATAAAAACAAGCCACAAAATGAGAAGAAACTTCTAGAATGGGTGAAACCCTACCTCGACGTCAAAAAACTCAGGCTAATTATTGATTCAAGGCTCGAAGGTAATTACTCAATCAAATCAGCACAAAACTTGTCCTTTATAGCTAGTCGTTGCTTGTGTAAAAACCCAAAGTTGAGGCCAAATATGAGTGAGGTCCTAGAAATGGTTAACCAACTCATTGTGGTTCCATCACAAGACTCCCATGCACAACCTTCTTTTTAAGATATGTGTTATGGGTATCACCATGTATGAAAAGACTCATCAAAGCTCATTTTATATAATGGTGAAAACTTGGTTTACAAAAGTGTGTTTTGTTGTGCATTATTGAAAAATGTATAGAATCATGTGTTTCCATTCATTTACTTTAGACAATGGTATGAGATACATAGCCATTTCATAAACACATCTATTTCTTTTTCTTTTCTTTTTTTTCTTCTTTTTTTGTATTTTCATCCTTAACATATGCCAACTGTACATGTATAGTTGTACGATCCGAATAGAAAGTTTGACGTGTCATTATTACACAAACTAGTAAAACTATCGCGCGCTTTGCTGCGCGCTTTCGTACCAGTGCAATACTAATGCTCGGCATAACAATCAACACGTGTTTTCCATTGATCAAGAAGCAAAAAACGAAATCCCATACCGAAAACGGTGTTGTTAAGTCCGTATCGGTTGATACTCGCATTTTATAGAGATTCGACTTTGCATTACATTATAGTGTTATCAATTATCAATTAATTTTGTCTTTATCCTCTTTCTCTTCGATCTTCATAATAAAACACAAAAAGAAAAAACCTTTACTGTGTCGTTAAAAGACAAAAACAACAAACTTGATTGTGGTTAATTATAACTTGTAATTTAATATATGTAAACTTTGTATCTTAAAAAGATAAAAAAATGAGTATAAATTCTGTTAATAAGAGCTCAATAGAATGTCAATTTCACCCTTTCTAAAATGGAGGCATCCCTTTCTATGTAACCCACCCACCCTACGACAAAGCTATCATCGCAAAACAACCACCTTGCCACCACCAGGGCACCGCTACAACACCAGCACGCACCACCTAGCTGTCACCGGCTAAGATTCTCCATTTTTTTACTCCATTGTTCTTCTCCTTCCGTCTTCGCCGGCACCGTTGTCCTCAAATGGAAACTCTCAACAACTCTGCTCTTCAAACGGACACTCTCTTTGTCTTCCACTACTACTCTACTCTTCATCTTCTACATCATAAGACTGGTGTAAGAAATCATAGGCCAATGGCAATACCGTAAATATCATGCTAAATCTGTGCAATTGATATACTGTAGCTAAGCAGTCGCCATCTCCGGCATCGTCTGTGACGATGACCATCGTCATCATCGATTTCCACCATTCCCACTCCCTTCTTCGATCTGCAAGTGCTCGAAGTTGTTGCGCCGACGATAACAATACTCATCAGCCCATCCAGATGTGATGATGATAATGTTTGTGCGTCTCTATGTGTGCGTGAGAGAGAGAGAGAGAGAGAGATAGAGAGGGTGGGAGGGGGGAAGCAGGTCTTGATACTATGTGTGTGAAAGAGATAAAAGAGATGGATCATTTAAGAATAAAATAATGAAGGATTGAAAAGACTGGACCGTTGGATAAAAAACGGACGGTGGATATACACGTACTGTTCCTAAGGCAAGACAACCTTTAATTATATATATAATAAGTATGGTTTAATTCAATAAATAAACCAAAGCCTTACAACAACAATTTCAAAGTAAACTTAAAACATATAACTAAGTCACTTGTTGCAATAGTGTTCATTTCATGGAATAGAATACAATTCAGATGGAATTGGAACGTATATTCCATTCCTTATGTTGATCGTTTCAACAAAAGAAGAAATTGTATTTAAGCAACAACATACGGAAGGGAATTTACATTCCAGTTTCATCGAGATTTCATTTCATTCTATGAAACGAACACACCTAAATTCCAAAACAAATTACAGTTCATGCGCGAAGAAATCCAATTCCATTACAATCCATGAAACAAACGTTACCTAAGTATTTAATATTAGATTTAACTTTGTTCACTATGCAGGCTAACTTCTTCCTTACTAATCATGAAATTCTAAAGATACGTCATACAGATATGTTCGATTGAATTCAATTATAACATGTAAACGTTTGTGAATATTATTTCTTGGTTTGTTAAACGGTTTATGAATGGTGCCAATATTGTGAATATTGATATCGAATTGTTAGTTCTATAGATTGGCGATTACATTTTTTTTCCACATCGCCGGTTTATATGTTTAACAAGAACTAAGTACCAAAAAAATATGAAAAAGGTAAAAGAGGTTTATATGTTTAATAAGAACTAAGTTAAAAAAAAAAAAAAAAAAAAAAAAAAAACCCTCCTAAATCATGAAACACTATCACTAGTACACAGATGATACCCTAATATAGGTGAAAAAAAACTTAAGGTTTGGAACCTTTGCCTGTGCTTCCTTTGATCCATAGACCAAAAGTCGTGATTAACTTAACCCCGCGTTCTAATCGCAATCCAATATTGTAGACATTAATGTTTTATTAAATTTCAAATATATCGTTGTAATGTGCATTTTTTATCTATATTTTAAGTGTAAATTTTACTAAAAAATAACACTTAGTTTGTACATCTATTATATAACTAGGTCTTGTATTAACATCATTTTTTTTATTTTATGCATATCAACAATTTCCAGAACACTGGGGGAACCCTGCTGCAGCATCTGGGTGGTGGCGTGGGGTTTTGGTGTTGGTTCTGAAAATGGTGGTGGTTTAGATTTGATAGATAGATGGGAAAGGATAAGGACGGTGGAAATTCAGTGAAGCCATCCGTGAAGAAGTTCACGTAAACCCTTCACGGATCCACTACGAGCACCACCGGCGGCGGTGTTATCGTGCTGGTAGTGGGGTATCCGTAAGCAATTCTGGTTGTGACTCGTCCCCACTAAGCCTTCATCCGCCTGCATCTTCGCCTGCTCCTACCCATCCATCCTCCTGTCCTTCGTCCGCCTGCCCTAAGTCCACCTGGTCCTGCCCCATACGCTTGACCTCTCCCCCATTCGCTTGTACCCTGCCCTATACGCCTAAACCCTAACCCTTAACCAAAAAATGGCATGACGATTCCTTAGAGTTGTTTAGGGGAGGTGTGCAATCTGGGTTGCTCCCATCCTTCGGGTGGTGTGTACGGATCAATCCTTTTGTTCCAACTCAGTTCGAGTTAGGATTCGGGTTTCCTTTTACCTTTCGCTGTATAGTTGGGGGTGCCTTTTTGTGTGTGTGTGTGTGTTATGGGTTTGGCCTAAGGAGCTGGTAATAGCCCCTAGGAGTTGGCAATGCCCTTTTAAGAATTTTCATTCCTACAAGGATGGTAGGGTTGGGTCCTCAAGGTACTCCAGGTTTGCTTATGCACTTTCAGCCGGACCATTTTACATACACAACCTTTAAAAGGAGAAGGGACTCCTCCTTTTATAGTACCTCGACGTTCGACTTCCTCAGCCCATCCTCTACCCTTTGTGGGGCCCGGCCCAGGTAGAGGTGCCTCTAGATTTCCGACCCAAGTCCTCAAGCCCAATTGGTGCAAGTGGGTTTGATAAAAAAAGAGGAGAAAGGGGAGATGTTACCGTCCTGTCAAAAATACACGTGGCGTCCGCCTGTTCGTCACTACATGGCGGTGGGTAATCATTCATTATCTAGAAGCCGGGGCAAGTTGTGGTTGAGAAAGTCTTCTGTCAAAGATATCTTGGTTGGGAAGTTGCCACGTCGTCATCCTTTTCTTGTGCCAGGCTAAGCGCAACCCTTGATTGGCCAGGGACTCTGACGGACAGTCTGCAATATCAGGAGCAGTCCTTTCGTGGCAGAGGTGTGTGTCTCGATGCTGCCCTGAAAGGTATCTTTCAGTCGTGTTGACGAAGTCTTGTCTATCTTGTTGAAGAGGCTTCGTAGTGCGTCTGCCCCGCTAACGCAAAACGGGTGGCAAACGGTCTGTCCATTTGTGTGATGGACGTACACTACTCCGCTGACGTAAAACGGGTGGTAGGCCGTGCGTCCACTGTCTGATGGACGCGAGCTAACCCGTTGACGTAAAACGGGCGGGGGATTTTAGTCATGGTTTTGCTAGGCGCTGCTTTGTAGGTTGATTTAAGATATGGTGTTGCCGGTTTTAGGTACCATATCCCTTCACTATCTTGATATTATCATTAGACGCTCCAATCAAGTAATAGAGCTATTTGTGAGATTTACTGGTTGTTGTTCCATTTAAATAATGAGAGGTGTTTCAATTGCCGCACAATGGTAGTTAGGTTTGTTGGCTTCTAATCGTGGTCTTGAACAACCGGTTCGGATTTGAAGTTATGTAGCAAAAATAAGAATATTGGAAGTTTGGCATGATTTTGCTTCTTGAGTTTAACAACAACCAACAACCAACAATCAAGCCCAGTAAATTCCATAAAATAGCACAACTATTAGTAGGGTCTGAGAAGGGTAGGATGTATGCAAACCTTACCTCTACCATAAGCGACAGAGAGACTGCTTCCAGAGACACTCTCAGCTCACAAACACACACTCAATCCCCAAAAGAGGTACACACTCGCACTCACACACAGCTACCAATAACAATATAGATGGTGAAAAATGAGTATGGCAACAAAAGACAGGAATACCATCATAAACAACCTATAAATAAACAAAAATTAGTATGGCAACAAAATATGAGGGTAAATTGTCAAAATGTAAAAAGGTTTCATCATCTATATCATATAGACTATATGCATGATTACTAAGATGGAGTACCTTTCAACTTAAGTCTATAAAAATATTATCCTAATCTAGTAGGATTCCAATGATTCAATGAACTTATCTAGGATGCTTTTGCAGATTAAATCAAAATACATGCATGGGTAATGAGATATCTTCATCAAGGGCTCATTGTACACAAATTAAATCAATTCTATTGTCATTAGACTTCTAATATATCAATTATTATTTTAGGCGTGTGACGTGTTGGGGATTTACAGTAATAACAAACAAAACAACCGGATAACAGAAATCTCTGAAGACACGTAATCACTTTCAGATTGAATTAATTCGACGGTTCAATCGAAATATTCAATCGGATACAATCAGAGATTGAGAATTTTCTGTATGATTTTGATTAAGAGAAGAACTAGAGTGTTTTGACCAACCAGATAATCAAATTCGTAATGAATTCTGGCCCATTAACTGCCTTTCAGGCAGTTATATCCAAGGTTTTCAAATTGCCAAATTTAGGGGCTCTGCCCCTTGGACCCTGCTCCTAGGGGCGCTGCCCCCGAACCCCCGTCCCTTAGGGGCTTCGCCCATAAGTTTATAATAAATTCAAATAGGCGTGCACTCTGCACCTTCATACCCATATGATGTCTTATTATGAAGATATTGGTCAAACAATCAACCAAATTACACTAAAATATCCAACATGACATGTGTTGTGTTAAAACCGGACCAGAGCGAACCTGAACTGAAATTCTAGCAATTACAATTGAGGACCGGACCAACCAAAAAAGGGCGGGTCTTGATCATTTCGAGTTGGGTTGGGTAAGGACCAAGTTTAAAGTTTTAGCCTAAGATCAGAACTTTTAAGGTAGGTACATACATACCCAACGCAACACAAGACAAACATAATTTAAATGTATCGATGCATAACATATCACAAAACCAGTAAAGGTTTTTCGACTAAATTTGGCCCAATAATAAGACCGAAAAGAACTGAATATGTTTTATTAAACTAAATTAAGTATGATCATGTTATACAAATAAACTAGATTTAAATAACAAAATGCTTAAATAATAAGTTGCGTTTACATTTACATTTTCATTTGTTTGATAAGATACATTGCATGGCATTTACCAATATCATGTCAATTAAGAATGCTATAATTGAGAACTATTTACACACCATCAAAATTAATATGTACAACACTAAACATGCAATGACAAGTTATTACTATATGCAATATATATATGTTGTGTATATATATGATGCAGTAAGACATGTAATAATGACGTTGTATAAAAAATCCAAGTCAAAGTCAATACGTTCGGTAAAGTCATTGAATTGGTAAAGACAATATCGATGTGGTTGATATATGATACCAGAGTTTACAATAATACGAGTAAATCTTCAATGTCGGTTGTAAAATAATAAAAGAGTTCAAAAGAGTTTTTTAGCGTTATAAAGCTATATGGTTATAAAGCTATATGGTATAGATTCATACTTCTTCCACCTCACCATGATTACATTGAATAGTATCTTCCCATCTATTTCCAGAGTGTCCATGGGAGCGTTATTGACTACCCGTACCACAATAACGTTTGACAACGGGTGATTTTTAGTGGCTGCATGATGATTATACCGTTTGACGACGGTAAAATATATAATTAAAACCTATTTTTTTTACAGCTATATAAATCCATTCACGTTTCAATTTTTACACACTCTCCATTCTTAAATCTTTTTCTATTGAATTTTCAAATGGCAAACTAACGTTTGGGTTAAAACTCTTCAAATTGGCAAATTAAAAGTTTTAGTTTTGACGGAGATTACTACATTAGCAGAAAGTAAGAAATCCTTGTCATTATAAAAACATAACTAGGTTTTTGAAACTTAGAAGTTATCTCCGTTTAAAAGGTTATCATAAAAATGGGTAGGGTTAGGGTATGACGGAATTTTCAATTCAAAATTAGGATTGTGAGTTTTCATCAAGGATAGTTCATTCAAAATAATAATAGTTTCTCTCTTTTTTTGCTTTTCTCATTTTTTTCAAAATATTAATAACTCTCTCATACGACGTTATTTAAAAAAAATACATCATAAAGACATACGCTTAAATTTTTTATTTTTAGAACGAGTATATTATCGATATATACAAAAAATACAATAAACGAGATATTTTATTTTGGTAACCAACTTCTGATACCACCACAAATGTTTCTCCGCTGTGAATCACTGTTTATTGTGTTTTAAACCAGTATTATGTTTTTCATTTTTTTAGTGCTAATTAGTACTTCATAGGTCCACATATGGTATTATACTATTATATGATCTCAAGGTTAGTTCATGAAAAAAGAATAAAAAACCAAACCTTTATGTTGTATGATCAAGATTTCTTGATTCATCACATAGTTAACACAAACATAGTATGGTGTGATTTTGATGATGAAACTCTTCTTAGTGTTTCTTGTTTTATGATGTATTAATTTCCATACAAATATTACTTGAATAAACTAAGCATAATGAAGTTTGTGGCATACAATATATAAACAACTTATATAAGAATACAAGATTGGTGTGCTCCCATGTTATAAAAACATACCACATCATAAACTAAATATTATATGTATTAGATTTTTAGAACTTTCCACATAAAAACAAACAAATCTTGGTTGGTAGTATGACTTAAATATTAATAATTGCAAATTAAAAACAAGTGGGTGATCTAGCCTTAAAACCTCATCACCAATTCGGTTTGGCCACTTGTATTGAAATAATAATGTCTAAATGTAACTTGTTTTTGACTATTAAATAAAATTATCATATGCAAAAAAAAAAAAAACGTTATTATTACCATCTTCCTCGACAAACCCATAAGTATTAGGTCGTGGTAACCCAAGACCAGTACTACGAGAGTCGAGAGAAACAAGTAGGAATTACAAAAGAATTCGAAACATATAAAAATAATCTTACCGCGTTCACATTTGAAACGTATAGGATCGGGTATGAGACATGACACGTACAAAATCATTAACTATCAGTCTAACGCGTAACAGTGAGTGAGACATTGAGTCATTGCTTGAAAGATGACCAAAGCAAGAGAAAATGACAAGTTCACACACCTTGAAACCACAACAGCACATCATTTATCATTCATAAACTTATAAAAAAAAATAATAATAATAACAATAAAGTCTACCACCCACCCTTGTGGTGGAGTGGTATCAGGTGATGAGGGAGAGACACTTAACCCTTGTGGTCATGGGTTCGACTTCTGAGCCAGTCAAGTTTTACCGGTTCGCTACCGTCGTGCTTTCGGGCGGGTATGCGAGCCGGGTTTTTCCTGAAACTGGCACACGGGTGGGCTAGGGGCTCTCGTGCGTGTGAGTTGGGCCGCCGCGAGGCTCATGAGTTCGGCTCCGAGTCTGTGGGCTTCCCTTTACCAATGAAGGCCGCGTACGAAAGTACCCGACGATTCTTTAGTTCGCCGTTCAAACAACAATAAAGTCTTTTACTTGTTCTTCCTACTCATTATATCTCTCTATTGACTTGACTTCAATCACCCACATCAGACGCCACTCTTCAACCAATCAAACCCCATTTCATACCCTTCTAAACCCACAATCTTTTTGTTCAAAAGTTTCAATCTCTATGGTCAAAATATTCTCTCTCTCTCTCTCTCTCTCTCTCTCTCTCTCTCTCTATAGATTATGTGCATCTTTTTCTTCTATTTGATGGAAAATAGGGGCATTTGATTTTTTGTAAAAAGATTGATCTTGGGTTGGATTAAGCCATAAAGGTGACTCCTTTTTCATCAAGTTTTAATCTTTTTACTTTGGTTTGATTAATTTGTGGTTAATATTATCTGGGTTCATTTTCTTTATTGCAAATTTTGAGTTTTTGTTATGGATAATTGTGTTGTTGTGTACAACTTAAGGTTTAGAATGTGTATGTTGGTTGGTTTCAAGATTCTTGCTTTAAGTCTTGATTACTGATTATAATCAACCCCTTTTGTGGAAGATATATTGTTAGTAATTGGGCATGTTTGGTTGCTTGTTTATTTGAAGAAAAAACCTTTTTTTTTTATGAATTTTATTCGTAGCAGTGAGCAAGGTTACGTTTTTAGTAGATTAGGGTTTGCCGTTCAAAAAGGGGCAGGGGCACAGCTTGTTGCCTGCCAGCTAGGGGCGGATATAGCTAAAGACTACGGGGGACGTCTGTTACCCCTCGATTATCTTTGGCAAGTGGAAAAAATTTGTTTTTTAAGGTATTTTTTATAAAATGTTACCCCTAAGACAAATTTTTTGTTACCCCTTAAAATAATAGATCACTGTTGCCCGCTATCTTAATGTAATTTTTTCAGTCACGGAATTAAATATAAATATTACTAAAAACAAATCAATTGAAGTGAGTTGGAATTTACTATTGTGAGAAGGGTTTTTAGGGTTTCTTGATTTTTACTGCTAATTAGGACTTCATATGTGTGGATTATTGATTAAATTATGGATATGATCTCTTCATTAATTCATGTTTAAATGAACAAAAATAAACCTTTATGTTGTATGATCTTTGATCAAACCGAACCATAACTGAAAAAACCGATTTAACCAATGGTTAAGTTTTACATTGTTTGTTAACCTTAATTTTACTGTTAATTAGTACTTCATGTGTGTTATAATTAATTGGATATGATCTCAACATTAAGTCATGAAAAGGAACAAAAATAAACCTATATGTTGTATGATCAAACCGAACCATAACCGAAAAAACCGCTTTAACGGATGGTTCAGTTTTACATTGTTTGTTAACCTTAATTTTGCAGTTTTGGCGGTTTAGAAGATCATATTAAGAAGCTATGAAGTGTTTCGGATTCTTTTACAACGAACCAAAGGGAGAATCCACAAAAACCTCAACAAAATCAGTTTCCATCCAGTCATCCAGTTCTATCTTCACAGATCGCGATATTGGACGTTCTGGATCAGGACTAACATCTCAGAATGTTTCTGATCGTAGCATAGAGTCGGTTGGTAGCATGAACTTTCCTACTTTTTCACAAAAGCCGAGTAATCTTACAGTGTTCACATTTTCTGAACTCAAGACGGCTACCAAGAACTTTAGCCGCGCTGCTAAGATTGGCGAGGGTGGGTTCGGGTGTGTCTACATAGGTGTCGTTAAGAACCCTAAAGATCCCACTAAAGGGGTAGAAGTGGCTGTTAAACAGTTAAACAAAACAGGTTTACAGGTATGCTTTGTTTCTCTATGTTTGACTCTTGCATCTTGATGATTTGACTTTTTGAGGCGCACATTTTCTTAGATCCTCAACCATTAGAGGCGTATGTACAATCTGAACCCCATGAGACGCGCCTCAGACTCTTTTTCTTAGAGTTTCGCCTCGAGGTGTACTCCTCGCCCGTTTTCCTATAAATACACCATTTTTTTTGCCTCTAATGTGTATAGGAAATGCCTAAAATATCCTTCGTCTACGAAGTTTGTTAATTAATAATTATTTTAAAATAGGGACATAAAGAGTGGGTAACCGAAGTGAATGTTCTTGGAGTGGTTGAGCATCCGCATCTTGTAAAACTAATTGGTTATTGCGCGGAAGATGATGAAAGAGGAATACAACGGCTTTTAGTCTACGAATATATGCCTAATAGAAGCGTTGAGGACCATTTAAGTTCAAGATCCGGCACACCACTCTCATGGGCCATGAGGCTCAAAGTGGCTCAAGATGCGGCTCGTGGCTTGACATATCTACACGAAGAAATGGATTTTCAGGTATTTTAACACCTATGAATCATAGTTTACAAATGGGCATGTCATACAAGACCTATAATAATTTGTTTTTTTGTAGATTATTTTTAGAGATTTCAAGTCTTCCAACATTCTGCTAGACGAGAATTGGACTGGTAAGCTTTCGGATTTTGGAATGGCTCGGTTAGGTCCACAAGAAGGACTCACCCATGTCTCTACTGCGGTATGTGAATTTGATTTTTCTCGTTTTTTTCAAATATTTAATGTTTTAAACATAAATATTACGAAAGAAAATGATATAGGAGGTTTTATGCGTTTTGAATACATTTTAGACGGCTTTTAACAAACTTGACCCGTTCAACCCGTTACCATCTTAATCTTTTTCTAGAAGTTTACTCTCATGTGACCCGTTTGACGCAAATTATAAACCCAAATTTAGATTTGTAAATTTATGTGATACTATATTCTCAGGTTGTAGGAACCATGGGATACGCGGCTCCAGAATACATCCAAACCGGTCATTTGACATCCAAGAGTGATGTATGGAGCTACGGCGTGTTTCTGTATGAACTTATCACGGGCAGGAGCCCATTGGACAAAAACCGACCCAAAAACGAGCAGAAGCTTCTAGAATGGGTGAAACCGTACCTAGACTCCAAAAAGTTTCGGCTAATCATCGACTCAAGACTCGAGGGTAAGTACTCGCTAAAATCAGCACAAAAGTTGTCAATTATAGCCAACAAGTGTTTGTCAAGAAACGCTAAATCGAGGCCAAAGATGAGTGAGGTCCTAGAAATGGTTAACCAACTCATTGGGGGTCCGTCACAAGCAACCGGTCCTGCACCACACAGGAGTTCGGCCCCGGTGGCAGCTATGGAGCCGAAAACGGCTTTCGCTGGTCCCTCCCAGCGTCAAAAGACGGCTGCGGTTGCGGACACTAGAACTAAAGTTGGAAAAGGGCCTCATTTGGATGATCAATATGCTTGTTATCCTCGTCCAAAGTTGGTTACAAGTTGATTCAGAGCATTTGCATTTGCATTTGGGAATGAGTTTTGCAGTGTATGATGTTGTCCCTATTGATTCTAGATATTTGGGAATGAGTTTTTAAGTTAAGAGTATTAATATATTAATATATTTGGATGTAATTGTAAATATATGACTATGCTGTAGTGTAATTATGTTGTATTTAAAGTTATAATATATAAATATGCTATGCATTTAGATACACTGGCGAAGCTTGAGAATTCGGACCGGGTGGTCGGATGTATATAACAATTTTTTTTTTTTTTTTTTTTTTTGTAAAAACAAATGAG
Source organism: Ambrosia x helenae (assembly GCA_030844895.1). Classification (NCBI taxonomy): domain Eukaryota; kingdom Viridiplantae; phylum Streptophyta; class Magnoliopsida; order Asterales; family Asteraceae; genus Ambrosia; species Ambrosia x helenae. The sequence continues at coordinate 35,121,458 of CM061232.1, forward strand.
GGTCGAAACCGTATGTACCAAAAAAATTCGATACGAATGCTATGTAATCGGAACTTATGAACGAAACTTCGAGGGGTCGGGCGACCCCCCCCCCCTATCTTACGCCCCTGTTTAGATACATTGTCATGATATGTATATTCTATTTATCTTATTATATGTTTATTTCTATTTATCTTTCAGTGTAAAATTTATTATAAAATTTATATTTTAGTGTAAATTTCATTATAAAATGAGTTGTATTCAATATATTATATTTTTATCCAACAAAATATTATTTTATATGTAAGTTTTGTATTAGCAAGACACCATCACAATACTACATTTCCATCACACAATCCATTTCGATCCCATACAACTACAATGAAAACTAAATACATAAGTTGAAAGACAACCACTTCTCCCACTCCAAGTCGTGTCATTTTGCCCTATGCTTGACCCACATAAAAGTCATAGTTTGCATTTCCCTAAAAATCCGGTTAATTAATACTCTCGTCCCATTAAATATTAACCCATTACGTGCCTTTCATATCGCCCAAAATGATACCAGGTTACTAGCTGCACCAACCTTTATCATGCTCAACAACACCCACTTTTGTGTATACTTGCAGCAGCTCCGATACACTATTTGCGAGGAAAGGAGGTACCTTGCACCACCCACTAACCTTGTGCCAAACCATCGTCGTTGTGTAGCATGACGTGAATAGATGATCCAATTCTTCCTCCTGCTCACCACATAATTTGCTTAGAGTTGAATCATGAAGAATGTTACGCTTTTGTAGACCTTTTGGTGTAGGTAGATGGTTCCCTTAGGCCCGCCACCCAATTATATTCACCTTGTTTGGTACCCACTTTAGGTCTTTACCCAATCATAAGGCTTAAACGGAACCAAAAATTTAGATAAGAAAACACAACACAAAGACACAAAAATAATCCACCTCAACCTGGTTTCCAAATTCATTTGTCACTGGCCGGGGAGACTACCACTGTACTCAGCAAACTGTTGAGCTGCTCAAGCTGAGACTGCTTAACACATATCGAGCTCGAGTAAGCTCGTGAACCTAAACGAACTTTTTATTTAATATTATAAACATATATTAATATAATATAATATATACAAATTATACTGATAGACATTCATGTAAATATACAAATAAATAATTAAAGAACTAATAAAAAGTCACACTCGAGCTTAAAAAACTTCTTACAACCAAATTCAAACTTTATAAATAAAGCTTTAAATGAGTCGAAATCAAGCTTAAACGAAAACAAATGTAACCAAAATCCAAATTATATATACTCGAATGTATCTAAAGAATACAATCGACGTCATAAAACATGCTTACTAAAAAAAAAATTAAAAAAAAAATTGTCACACCAAAGTATTTAACTATTTACCAAAACAAGAAAAATACCGAATTAGACGGCGTCAGCTAGTGGGGTTTTGTAAGGTTTTAAGAAACGCGTTCATCTTTTAACGCCGTCAACTGTATCTATATATATATACATACACATAGGCTAAGTATACACAAGAAACCTTCTAAAATGAAGAAACTCCTAGAAACCCATCTTGTGGCCCTCATTCTTCCACATCACCTCATTATCAAATATATTATTTTATGTTTTTGAGGGTATTTTAGTCATTTTAACTTCCCCCCATTTTAAAATTTGAATCTTCTCTTTCTCCCACCCTATATAATCTAGATCTCTCTCTCTCTCTCACACATATTATCTCCCTGTTTTCTCAGATTTTTTTTCCACCACCACTAAACACCACCCCTAAACACCACCATCATCATCAACATCGCCCACCACCACCATCATCAAAACCGACAATCGGTTTGGATCCAAACCTCCCGAGGAATATCATGGCAGCTCCATCAACATTCCACTATGTTTAAGACGGAACGCTGAGTCGTCATCATCGGAGATGGTCGTCGTACTGAAGTTGCTTCTGGTGGTGGTGGTGGGTTCGACGACAGAGGAGATCGTTGGTGACGGAACGCTGAGTCGTCATCATCGGAGATGGTCGTCGTACTGAACTCTTGATCTGGTACAACTCTTCCTCTTCCTTTGTCTCTTTTTTTTTATATAAAATTTTGCTTTCCTCTTCCTCCTATCTCACGAGCTCTGTTTTTTGTTAAATTCATTTTTTTGTTTTCTTTTACGATTTTCTATACCTCTGTTTTAATTTGGCTTCAATCCATCACTATTGAAGTTGGTTTTTATTTAATTCATTTTCAATCCATCGATGTTTAATCCATCACTATAAAATTTTGCTTTCTATACCTCTGTTTTAATTTGTTTTCTTTTACTATTTTCTATACCTCTGTTTTAATTTGGATTCAATCCATCAACTTTTTATGTTAGGGGTTAGGTGGTTTAATTTTTTTTTTTTTTAAGTTGGAAATAATTGTTGTTTTTTTGTGTGTTACTAGCATCTCTTTTTTTTGGGTGATTTATTATATTAAACATCGAAAATGATTTTTCGTTTTGTGTTTTATGTTCGTAGTATCTTTGTGTTTAGTTAGGGTGTTTTTATTGTCTATATTTTCGTATAATCTTTGTGTTTAGTTAGGCTGTTACGTGTGTAGCATATCTGTTTTTTGCAGTCAAATTCTGTTCTATGTTTTCTAGCATATCAATTTTTGTTCTATGTTTACTGCAGACTACAAAAGTTGTCTGTGTTTTTCCTGTTACACATGTAACACTCATGTGTTTTTGCACCATGGCTGTCTTTTTTTTTTTTGTTTTCTCATGTATGAGTTTTTTTTATGTTACCTATGTCTTTTTTACAGAAAATGTCTGTTTTTGTGTTTTCTCATATAGTCTTATCTATAACTGAAGATAGAAAATGTGTTGTTATTTGTTTTCAGAATGACTTTTTGGAATGTTGTTATTTTGTGTTTTCTCTGTGTTTAGTTAGGGTGTTTTTCTCGTCTATATGTTCGTATCATCTCTGTGATTTTACTTAGGGGTGTTTATTATGTTAAACATCGAAAATGATTTTTCGTTTTGTGTTTTATGTTCGTAGTATCTTTGTGTTTAGTTAGGGTGTTTTTATCGTCTATATTTTCGTATAATCTTTGTGTTTAGTTAGGCTGTTACGTGTGTAGCATATCTGTTTTTTGCAGTCAAATTCTGTTTTCTATGTTTTCTAGCATATCAGATTCTGCTCTATGTTTACTGCAGACTACAAAAGGTTTTGCTGTGTTTTCCTGTTACACATGTAACACTCGTGTGTTTTTTTGCACCATGTCTGTCTAGTTTTTTTTTGTTCTCTCATGTATGTGTTTTTTTTAATGTTACCTATGTCTTTTTTACAGAAAATGTATGTTTTTGTGTTTTCTCATATAGTCTTATCTATAACTAAAGACAGAAATGTGTTGTTATTTGTTTTAAGAATGTTTGTTATTTGTGTTTTCTCTGTGTTTAGTTAGGGTGTTTTTCTCGTCTATATGGTCGTATCATCTTTGTGATTTTACTTAGGGTGTTTTTTTCTGTGTTAAGGTAGGATGTTACGTGTGTAGCGTATCTGTTTTGCAGTCAAAGGTTGCTTGTAATTCAGTAAAAAATGTATGCTGGGTGCAGACTACAAAAGTTTGTCTGTGTTTCCAGAAAAAAATCCTGTTACACATGTAACACTCGTGTTTTTTGCACCTTATCAGGAATGTAATATTGCATATTATAGAGGAAGAATTTGGAAAAAAAATCTTGAATGGAATGTCATTGATCATGGGATGAAATCTATGTTTGCGTATGTTTCGTATGTAACAGCACCACTAAGTTGGTATACATTAGTTTCTGTTTTTTTACTATATACAAAGTTTTGATTTTTTCATGTAAATTGATGAATTTTGTTTTATTTTTGCAGGTGAGCATATTTTTTTGCATTAAAGATGAAGATGATTATCAAGAATGAAGTGTAGACAATTTTTTTTTATTTATGATAGTTTTTTTTAGCATTTTGTCGATTTGTAATGACCGTTTTGTTTGTTTTAGCACTTTGTAAGAAACAATTTTTGTGTACATTTGAATGTTTTTTGATCTATAAAGTTTTTAATTGATTATATACAATCTGTGCAATTTTAACGTACGCAACACTGCATATGTTACATATGTAACACGGGCGTCTGACAGCTTATATAAGAATGTGGAAAAAGTAAGAGAGAGATGATGTGACATGTGTGGGGTCCACACTGTCATATCTGCTTTTCAGAAAATGGCATTTGACCATTGTGCCCTTTTTTTGTCATCTACCATAATTATTTTATTAAAATAATGTAGATTCAATCTAAGCCATTGATCACTTTAGATCAATGGTTTAGATTAGGTTTACCAAGTTTCTTCATTTTGGAAGGGTTTTTATTTAAACCTTCCCCCATACACATATACATATACACACCCCATCATTTCTCTCCCAAAAAACCTTTCATTTCTTTCATCGTTATCTCCTCCCCGCGTCCATTCTCCTTTCTCTCTCTATACATATATATATACATACATACTTGTTTTTATATTATTTGCTGAATTGCATTTAAAGGTGAGTGATTGTTTCAAGATGATGGTAATTATAGCTGTACTTTTTTTGTTCATTTTTATATAATAATTATTTAAATAATTGTACTCAATCTATCTGTGAATGATTTCTTTTAGATCATATTTATTTTGGGTAGCCATTGAAATTGAATTAATATCATCCAAGATTTTTTTTTTTTTTTTTTTTATGAAATGGGATTTTATGTTTAAAGATTACTTAAAGTTTAAGTCTTGAATATCTTTTAGTTTGTTTGTATTGATTTATGTGTTTGGATTTGATTGAAGAGATATATATTATTTGTTAAATTTGTATAGATAAAGATTTTAAAAAGTTGCAAAATTTATTCATGAAGTTGGTTTGGGGATAGTTAGTCTTTTGATTGTATTGAAATGAAATGTTTTTTTATTGGGTTTTTTTTTTTTTTTTTTTTTTTTTTTTGACATAAAATATATTCATTTCATAATAAATGGCAAGTTACAAATAGATGGTAGGTAAACGGGCAACAAGTTGCTCCGCAACCGCCTTTTTATTAAAAGATTTATGATTGGTTGAGTAGTTGTTGGGAGGATTAAGTCATGCAAGTATGCAACTTTCAACAATATTTTAGGGCTCTTGAGTAATGCATTAGTATAGGATGTAGATAAGTGATTGTTTGATATGAGTGGTTGTCATTATAGGTGTCGTCTTTCGTTTTTTATTGATACGGTTATTAACAATAGACGAGGGTCCCCAAGGGACATCCTGTTGGTTAAGTGGTGTGCTTCACAACCAAAAGGTTTGGAGTTCAAATCCTGTAGGTTGCGTGTATAATCGTATTAGCGTATTTATCCTAGAAAATCTAGGAATTGTTGTTCAAATAACTTCTAACCCGCTACAAATACATTCTTGTTGTTACCGTTAAATTAGGAATGCATATGATTATGTGGACGGTGGACCATTCTTTAAGTCCTCAATCTTATGAACATGGCGTTTTTATGTCCGTCGAAGATTATTTGCTTCTTCTTGTTGTAATTTCTTTGTAGCCATCAAAATTGTGTACTTACTTTTCATTGTTTGATTCTTGAACTAGTTTTGGTTTCAGGGAAGATACTTTATTGGGGGGTTGAAATTCCTATTGTATTCCATCTTAGTGTCGGAATATGTGTGAACCGAATTCAGATGTTGTTAGATGGGGTCTTCATTACCTTGATGTGGACCGAATCTTTAGTTCTACATATTATGGCGATATCAATCAACACGATGTAAACATATGTCATGAACACTACAATGGAAGTAGTTATCACGAACACGATGTAAAAAACGATGAAATGCTTGCGCACTCTCTTCAACAAGAATTACTGGATCTCTCAATTTCAGACGAAGATGAGTTATCCAACGTATCTAATTCAGCGGAACATTTACAGATATCCAATGATACTCAAGATTGGTATGGCCGTCCCTCGTCTGATAATTATTATTATGGTAAAGCTAATTTTTATCTTTTATAAGCAAAATACATGTCTTTTACGGTTTTACTTATATATAGTTGGTAAAAGTGAACGCTTGTGATTAGCAGGCGATGAATCCGGATTACAAGAAACGTATGAAATGGGCCCATCAAGTTCATGCTCGAGCCCGGGAAACTTATCTTATGATGGGGATGACTATTCGTATACTCTTGAAATAACAGACGAATCCGAACTTGATGGAGAAGTCGAAAAAAGATTAAACGAAATCATCACCATTCCTGTAAGTACTATATTTTTGTTGAAATTACTATATATATTAAAGACCATCTAACGGCGCAACAGTGCTTCGAGGGCGAAATGGTAATTTCGCCTAACCTACTAGTTAGTTAAGAAAACTGAACTAACAATTCCAAATTTGGAATCTTTATTAAAAAAGGTGACAATGGAAAAGGAGTTATATAATGCTTAAAGAATGGTTTGTGTCCAGCGAGTTATTCATAGTAGTGTCTCAGCTCCGGGTGGCAAGGTTACGTTTTTAGTAGATTAGGGTTTGCCACTTGGAAATCAGCTCCGGGTGGCAAGGTTACGTTTTTAGTAGATTAGGGTTTGCCACTTGGAAAGGGGTGGCGCCACAGCTTGTTGCCCGCCTGGCCGCTATCTTGATGTAATTTTCTAAGTCATGGAATGAAAATTACTTGTTAAAAAAAAAAATTCTATCTTCGTTCTTAAATGTAAATTTTATACCTTGAGAATGAGTTGCTTGTAGAATTTAATCTTGCCATTATATCATTCATATAAGCAATATTATCATTAATTTACTTATAGAACATGATCTAATTCATGTGTTTCTGAGTATCCATCTTTGTTCACTTATCATACCGCGCATGTAAAATCTTCTTGGTATACATCCGCATAACAAAAATAAATAATATTAATAATACTTGCACATTAGTTTTATAACGGGATCTGTTGTCTTTGCAGCATATCCCCAAAGTTAACGGAGACATACCGTCGGTTGATGAAGCTACTTCTGATCATGAGAGATTATTAGAGAGGTTTCGCATATTTTTTGGTTAATGTTGTTTACTTTAGGAAATCCTTTTCATTGATGATATTTTATTATTACGTCATAATATATCAGGATATATATGTATATATGAAGCTAGACTTGTTTGCCTTCAGGTTGCAAGTGTATAACTTGATTGAATCTAAAGTTCAAGGTGATGGTAACTGTCAGGTCAGTCGTAAAAACCGAAAAAAATTGTGATTTTTTTTTTTTAGCTTTTTATAAGTTTTAGTCGGTGTAGAATTTATAAATTGTTAATTTTTTTCTCCAGTTTCGAGCTTTATCTGACCAATTTTACCGTTCACCAGAGCATCATAAATTTGTGAGACGACAAGTGGTTAATCAGGTACGCTTTATACCGCGTGTTTAATCTTTTGTATCTATACGGTTTCTGATCTATAATTATATCAGCTGAAATCACATCCAGAAATATACGAAGGATACGTCACAATGGCATATAGTGACTACTTAAAAGGGATTTCCAAGTATGTCGTTAAACTTTCTTTCCGAATATATATTTTTTTAGATTTTTTAACGAGTACGTATATGATTATAGGAGCGGAGAGTGGGGAGATCATGTAACCTTGCAGGCAGCTGCAGATTCTGTATGTTTGACCATCTCGTTGACTTTACTATATGTTAAAATTTGGATTCGAAACGCTTTCTTAGATTTTTCATATGCTTTTCATGCAGTATGGTGTTAAAATTTTTGTTCTAACCTCGTTTAAAGATACTTGTTCAATTGAGATTCTTCCGAAAGTGCAGAAGTCAAAACGCGGTAATCTTTAGATCTTTGTTTGTTATAAATTGTAAATTTTTATAATTACTGTTATAACTTGCATTTTCTTTATATATGCCAAGTAACATAGTAAGGGTTTTTTTTTTTTTTTAAGTCGTTTTCTTGAGCTTTTGGGCCGAGGTGCACTACAACTCGATTTATCCTGAAGGAGGTATGTTTTATATTTGTTATAAATAGAAATAGTTATATAATTTTATTATATTATTTATCAACTAATACGTTTTCGTTTGTATTATTTTTAACAGAGTTACCGCCACCCGAATACAGGAAAAAGAAACGATGGTGGAATTTTAAAAACCGACATCAAGCTTATCTCGACTAAAGAAAATTTACAGTTCCGTCAATTAAGTTTACGCTTACTTTTTATTCTTAAACTCTCTATAGCAAATATACGATAGTTATACATCATGTACAGACCCGTGTTTTTATAAGCATTTGTTGCGGTATCCGTATTATGATAGTTTAGTTCACCTTGTTACAGATTCAGTCATCAATAAAGCTTTATTTACCTTGTAGCAAGCAGTTAAATCATTAGTTCCAGTTTGTTTAACTATCATGGTTTATATATGGCCCTTCAGGACCCCAATACTTATTATGGTGTCCACGGTCCGGTTGTGACGGTTTTTAAGTCATGTTTCTAAGATTTTTACCATTCGTAAACCGAAATTAAACCGTTAGAAAATGTGAATGTTTCCAAACAGAACTAAGGTTGAGTAGAGATGCACAAAAAAACGGGTTCTGTACCCGACTTAGAACCGGTTCCATTTCCTACGCGGTTGTTGGAGGAACCGGTTCAAAATCCTATTGTACCAGATGGATCCTACCCGGTTCTTGTCTTTTTTTTTATTTTTTTGTTTATTTTTATTTTTTTGAGTACGAGCTGATGATACCCAAACAGGTTCCTACCCAACCTGAAAAAACCCGGGTATGAACGGGTTTTCACTGTTGGAATCGATTTTTAATCTTTGGTAACGTATTTATAGCCTTTTTTTTATTTTGTTACCGTTGGATTCTATTCTTCCTTTTTGAAAATTTGTCTCCTAATAGTAATACCTGGTTTTATCCGGGTATAGGTTCCTGCCCGGACACGATCATACCTAAACCGGTTTCACTGGGTCTACTATATACCCTGGTCTGGTTACTAGTGTACCTGGTCCCATTTTATACCCGATTGGGCCGCACCCGGTTCCGGGTCCCAAAAACTGATTTGTGCATCACTAAGGTTGAGTTTTCACTAGTTGGGCTTATTGTGCCTAAAGTCACTTGGCCTGAAAACTTATAGGATTAGGTAAATATTAAGTTGACATGTATTGATTATTTGAATCTAGAGACAAGAAACTTAAAAGAACTATTTTAAAAACTCTATAACAACTCCATACCTAGTTAACTAACTTCAAAGTGGACACCGGTGCGTGGGTAGTGATTCGAACTCGGGTCGAAGGGTTGTCTGTCGATTGGTTTACCGCTGAAGTACACCTTCCCAAAAAAAAAAAAAACCCTAGATTCGTACCTTAGATATCTGATCTTCCTTTCAAAAACTCACTTTTGCGTCCTTAGTTGTTTTCCTAGTTTTCTTGTGTTTTTATGAGTTTTAATTTTTTTTTTTTCATTTTCTGTTCATTAGCTTTTAGTCACTAAAATCATCTTATTGGGCTCGGAGTCGATAGAGGTTTCATATCAAAAGTTGGCCCATAATGTCCACGGATTCATATCCTGTCTTGCCTACTTACTAGATTGTGACAGGTACACTTGTCGATTGTGTGCGTTTAGTTTGGTGATTCCTTTTCTAAAACTTGTTTCTGATTTTATATACACATTTTCACACATTAGCACGTGAAAGTCAAGTTTTTCAGTCCAATTCGTAACTGAATAGGATAACTTTATTTGTTTATCTCTTAAGCTTGAACTTCAGATATAGAGTATTTGTATTCGAGTTGGTTTTCTTGTAAAGGGTGCTATAAATCCTTGTTTATCATATATTTTCGAATCGAAGTTTTCTTTGTAATCGTGTCGAAGTTCAATAAAAGAAAATAGTCGGTCATGTGTTTGAGCAAAGTCTTGTGTTCGTGGGTGTTGCTTTTGTTCATTGATTCGCTTGTTAAAATGTTACAACGTTGCATGCATTCCATGTTTATCTTTTAGGTAGTGTTTGGTATAATTAAATGGAAGGGAGAATGGAATGGACCATTACAAGGTTATGAAAAATAGTGTGTACGGTTAGTCAAATAAATGGAATCACCCATTCTACAAGGCATTACATTTCCTCAAAACCATTCCATCCACCCCCATGTTTTTTTTTCATTCCACCCTCTTTCACCCTTCATTAACAACACCATAACCCACCACCACAACTCACCACCATAGTTACCACCCACCACCCATCACCACCCACCACTGTCGCTGCCACCACCAACCACCGTCACCCACCCACCACCGTCGGCATCCAACACCGCCCAATGTCGCCGCCACTGCCCACCAACGTCACCCAATCACCACCACCGCCACCACCTGCCACCGTCACTCACCATAATTTCCTTTACCCACCACTACTCACCATCGTCACCCACCCACTATCACCTCCACCCAACGCTACCTGCCACTGTTGCCACCACTAACCACCGCCTCCACCGCCACTACTCACCATTGTCACCCATCGACCATCACGACCAGCTACCTCCACCTTCCACCGTCGCCACTAGGGGTGTCAATCGTGTCGGGTTGATGGGTTGGCGGGTTTACGGGTTGCGGGTTGGCGGGTTGATGGGTTGAAATATGCAACCCGAACCCGACCCATATTATTATTCGTGTCAAATAATTCAACCCTAACCCGACCCACATAAAATCCGGGTCAACCCGAAGACGACCCGTTTAACCCATATTTTTAAATGAGTCATACATGTTCATGAGTTATAAGCGGGTTGTTGGGTTGTAAGCGGGTTATCAATAAAATGTTTAATGGTTAGTATATAAGTGTGACAAATAAATAATATAGTGTGCCAAAAATAACACAATTATAATTAACTATGTAAATAGAAATGGAAAAATAAACATAAAAATATAATAGATTTTTTTTCTAAATACTTAAACGGGTTAACGGGTCAACCCATTTTATATATATGTCAACCCGAACCCGACCCATTTTTAATACAGGTCAACCCGAACCCGACCCGTTTTTTTAAACGGGTCGTGTTACTTGACCCAAACCTGTTTGTTTCCGTGTCGGGTTCGGGTCGGTTTTCGGTTCGTGTCAATAATTGCCGCCCCTAGTCGCCACCACCGCCACTACCGCCACATATCACCACCCACCATCACCGCCACTAACTACCACCACTACCGCCACTCACCACCGATTTCGTTCCTTCGTTTTTTCCTGCCTATCCAACAACACAAAGTAATGTTTTGTTTCATTCCCACATGGCAATCAAACAAGACATGGAATGGTAATGATCTATTCCATTACTTTGTCTATTCCATTACCTCGTCCATTCTATTCCCTCATTCATTCCATTACCCCATACCAAACAGACCCAAGTTTTTGTCATCATTAAGGTTTGATTTTGACCCGCATTGTGTGCTTACATGTTGTCCATATTTGCTTTGAATGAATTATGACACATGAATTGTAAATCTTTTCTTTAAACTTATATTATACGTATACAAACCGAGTATGCTCTCAACATTATTTATGTTGACAAAATTATTTTCGTACTGTGTTTATTTGGGCTGCAACTCAATTTAAAAATGAAACTGGGCTGTAGTATTTTACAACATTACGCATTTATGTATTCAAGGGATGAATAAAACCAACAACTAATCAATAAACAATTTTCCTTTAAAAGAATCAACATAAATGTGCAAAATTAACCATGTGAATCCTATTTCATGATTTCTAAATGAACATCAACCTATTTCTCTTTCATTTCTAGTAAAATCTTTTGCAACTCATGTGGTTCACAAGGGATTGCAATGGCACCATCATGTTTAAACCCGTATTCTTCGCCCGCCTCTTTTAGCAACCTCAAGAAACCAGGGTTAGTTAAGCATCTTAACTCAACCACAAACCTCTTTGGTTCCTCACACTTAACCGCAACAACCGCAAATTGTCCTTCCTTTACGTCTTTTGGGACCACTTTCTTCTCCCACATATTTTCAAACTCGAATTTGATGTATCGATGTCTACACGAGACACAATGTTTCATTGTTTTCATAATAATCTTGACAACAAATGTGTACTTGTATCCTCCTTTCCCACCATTTTTACCCATGAATATCTTCATATCAAACTAATAACTTCCAAATGAAATTGAAAAAATGATAAGAAGCTATTAATCTTATGAGGGATTATAGAAATATTAAGCCACAATGAAGATTGTATATGTATTTAAAGTGAATGTATATTGGGTAGTTAAGTGGGAAACAAAAGGGAAGTATCATAGATACAACCTAAACAAGTGTCATTAGTGGTACTAATGAATGAAATGAAGAAAATGGTATTTATGTTTAGTGGTCCGACCATAAGCATTAACGAATGGATCAAGTCAAAAGTGGTATTCTTCAAATATTTTAATTAATTTTTCCAAACAACAATATCTACTTTTTAAAATTTGTGTGAAGGGTATTTTTGCTATTAACCTTTTTATTAACTTCAAAAACTTAGATTTCTCTAAGATATATACACCACAAACTACACTAGGTGTAGGTTTAACTTTTAAACTATTGGTTGTATAATGCACCACTTAATCATATCCAAGTCCTTTTAAGGACAAGACAACTTATAATTTGTATTTGTTAGTTTATAATATTGCGTCAAGTTATTCTACACAGTGTAAAATAAATAAAAAGGATACAAAAAACACAATTAATCATGAAATATAACACAATGCTAAGGAAAAAGACAAAATGAATTGCAAAATGACACAATAAAAAAAATAAAATAAAATAAAAAAGACATAATGTCACATAAAAGACACAATGATCAAACACAAATTTTAAAAAATTACAAGCTAAAAATCCAAAAAAAAAAAAAAAAAAAAACAATATCTAAAAACTAAGATCGTAAGGTTCGATGAGACGGTTCGAATATTGCTTGAAAGGGTTCATTCAAAGTCCATTTTACACCCTTCCTATGACTTTCCGTTGTTCTTTAACTGTGTATTTGATGTTAACTCTATAATATTTTAATATGTGTTTAGACATATATTATATTACAAAACGGAATAAACATTTTTATGGAATTAAAAAACGCCTCATTGCTTAAAAAATGAAGGGTAATATTTATTTAATATTGGGCCCAAATAACCGAATTGGAATTGTCAACTTGATTAAGAAACAGGTCAAATTAGGCTTTGTCGTCTTGTTTGACAATGCATTTTTTTAATATTTTTTACCTAATATGAAATAGTATTTGAACGGTTAATAATATATAGTTAACTAAGCACGTGTTGATGTACGGAGGCGTGTAGCATGACCTATTAGTTTAGTGGTATGGTGTTCTATTTTATAAATATGAAGTTGTGACTTTAAATCCGTGCAAATGCAAGGTAAATGTGTAATTAAGTGTGTTAAAAAAAGTTTGCCGTCCAAAAAAAAAATAGCACCAATGTTACGTCACCGTCAGCACCATCAACATTGAAGTTGCACCGTATTAATGTGAAGAAATTAGACAAAAATGTAAAACATAAAAAATAATAACTGAGTAGATAAAAGACCTGCGCATTATGACGAACCTGTCAAACAAGAAAAAATAGGCGTAAAAACGTAAAACAACGTACACACGCTGCATCATTTTAACTCGCAAAATTTGAAACAAAACGTAAAATGAAAAATTTACGAAAGAAGAAAAGTAAAGAGAACCAAAGTTGAAAGTAAAAAAGTTGTGAGGTTGAATTGCAAAAGATGAAAAATAAAGAGAACTAAAGCTGAAAGTAAAACGGTTGCAATGTTAAATTGCAAAAGATAAAAAGTTTTAGATTAAAAATAAAATAAAAAATCATATTTTTTTTTAAAACAACCTAAGCATGAGATACAAAGTTGTGCATTGATACTTGCAAAAGATGAAAGTATATATTGAACCAAAGTTGAAATTAAAAAAGATTTTAGCTTAAATTGTGAAAGATGAAAAGTTTTAGGAAAAAGGTAAAAAACAAAAACTTTTTTTAAAGCACCTTTAGCGAGGTACAATATCTCTATGCACAAAAAAGTTGTAAACTTATTGATAGGGTTGGTAACCCATTAGCAAAAACAAAACATTTACACATTGGTTTGGATTAGAGATGGCAAAAAAAAAAAAAAAAAAAAAAAAAAAAAAAAAAAAAACCGGTTGGAAAACTGACATCAACCTAAATTGGTACCAAATTTGGTTTCACTTGAAACTAGTCCCCCAAATCCCACGCTGGTACTGCTAATAACCAATTCGAATCGAACAAAAATCAAAACTGGAACAATTTTAGGAAAAGACTTATCGCCATAAACACAAGTAAAACTAGTGAGATACCCGTCCGTTGGGACGGGTTTTTGAACGGGGATTAGAAAGCGTGAAAGTATATTTGGGTTGATGTTATCATTTTGAGTAAGCGAATGTCGATAACTAACCCCTATATAATCTTAAAGTATATCAATTTTAAAAGTTTTGTTAATATATATTATTTATGAAATCAGCCATTGAAAAAAAATACTAATTTATTTGTTTTGTTAAAAAAAATTATATGAAATCTTGGTATGAACCAAAATGTGTGACAACATTAATACCAACCACACCAACATTACTACAAAAGTTTAAATAAAATACCAAAAACCTACAAAACGAAAGTTGTCTTAATCCACAAAACATACCAACATAGAAAGTAGTTTTAAATTCAGAAACATAAACATAGAACGTTGGTTAACATAATTGAACACAAACATAATCTACTTCTTGGAATCGCATTGCAGCTTTTCGACATGATTTCTTAGCCTCTTCTTGTAGCTCAATCTTGGTTGTTTAACATTTGAATGGCCAACAACTGTTGAGTTAGGTACATTGTTGTCACCATTGTATACTAATACTTTAGATTGGCTAAACTTGCTCTGTTGCTCGTTATTAACAATACCCTAAACAAAACATACACCGGATGAAGATCATTTAGAAAAATAATATATGTAAAATCATATCAATAAAATCATTACCTCTTCTTTCGCGTAGATAGCCTCATCCCCTTGGTCATCATAAGCAACAATACACTACATGAAACAAACCAAGATGTTACTTTTTTAAAAGCAACTATCTTACTAACATAAAAAGCAAATAAATATTTTACTTCTATTTTTGCTTGGCTAGACTCGCTCTCTTGCACGTTATTGTCAACACCCTAAACAAAACATATAGACACATGAATCACATTTTAGAAAATAAATATATATAAAATCCTATGAAAACAAATCATGTACCTCATCTTTCGCTTTGGGAACCTCCAAATATTTTCTTCAACACAGCATGTGATATTCTGTCTCTAACCTTACCATCTAGTCTTTGCACAAGGTAAATTTATGTTGCATTATCCAGACTTTTCACATAGTATATTTATAGACTTGGTTCGATACGAGTAAACAGACATGGGGAATAGTTTTGGTACCACCACACCCCTCTCTAACACACACAAAAATTAGTCACCCTAGTGAAGGGTCCTCTGTCCACATCATATCACGATTGTTTCTACACTCGGACAAATGATGCCCAGTTCGAGTTAAAAATTGAATTGGACATAGTTCACGGTATCCAGTATTGTTGTCGGGTTGTGTGTCATTTGCCAAATCGACAACTCATTTAAACTATTTATCTGTACCTACATTTAAAGATTAAAAAAAAAAAGTTATCTTAGACTACACGGTGTGGCCATGAAGTTAAGGGGGGCATGAAACAACATTAGGCAGCCCCGCCAATTTCCCTCCAACCCTCAAAAAACCACGAGTTCAGGCAAATCAATATAAAAACCTACACATGGCTCGTATTAAAGGGAAGTAAAATAGAATCAAATTACTAAAATTTTACAACTAATGCCAAAGAAAATTCATGATAATAAAAGCATGGCAGGTCATTAGATAAACCGAAACAATAAATGATCACAATTACTTTTATGACTGAACAAACTGTCCCTTGACCATTCTATCAATCGCCATTCCCCTTAAAATATATAAAAC
The DNA here is from genome assembly GCA_030844895.1 of Ambrosia x helenae. NCBI lineage: Eukaryota > Viridiplantae > Streptophyta > Magnoliopsida > Asterales > Asteraceae > Ambrosia > Ambrosia x helenae. The sequence goes on from CM061232.1 coordinate 35,137,483, forward strand.
TAAATATGAACTACAATATACAGTTGTGGCTACTGTTTTTAGTGTTTCATGAATTGCGGCGTCCCATTACCAATTTCCATTTAAGTTCAAACCATACATTCATAAGTTTAATGTTAGATTTGATTAAGTTTCGACGAAAATCTGCTTCTTCCAAATAACTTATAAAACCCGACTTTCTATTCACATTGCTATAAAGCTCATAATTCTTGAAATTAGACTTCTTAAAAATTCCTTCGGGATTAGAAGGAGTTAAAAAATCTATATTTTAAAATCTTCTTATTCGAATCTCATGATCCAGATAAAATGTAGCATAAGTTCTCAACTGCGTCAACTTCGTTACCTCTGCCAGCCTTGTTAGTTGCAATCGTAGCCTTCTCAATTGATTTTTTCTTCCAAAGCCATGACTTGTGCTCCATCTTGTTAAACAATAGTCTTTGTGCTAAATAATGTACAAGTAAACTTTAATCAATAGGACCTGCAAAAAATACAGACTGAACACTTGTTATGTCAATATGTTAGATGAACACACAAACTCAGAGCTAATTATGTGCTAATTTTATATGTTATTTTATATTATTTTTTGAAGAGCACATTTTCCTTTATAGCGATGGTTACAGGTTAGGCTAAGTGGTTTTCTTGAAGTTATTTTATCAGCTAGTTAGCATGTCAAATTTTTTTATTTATTTATTTTTTTTTTTGCAAGTCTATGCTAACAGCAAAAGTGACTTTTTATAAGTCATAAAATATTGAAACACAACTGGTGGATGTGAAAATTTTCATATTCTTTAAGTGAAAATAGATATTTTTTTGGTTGTCAAGCAATAGTTTCAATTTATATTCATACATGATTGTAGAGACAAAAGTCAAAGAGAGAGGGCTGCATTATGAAAAGTGAACTTATTAATGGTCAAACAGAAAAGCTTGAGAGAGATTATATGGAGTTACTGCAGTGTATAACCTTACAATATGATGCAATTCCACATATACCAAAATTCTACAACTACTACGACGACTACTTCTACCATTACGATTACGACTACCATGCACTACCACTGCCACTACAGGCTGCAGCCACGTCACATATGAATAAGACAATAAGAAGTTAGTTTTTAGACACAGCTGATTTGGATGCTTCATGTGCTATACACATATGTAGGGAACTGAGAGGGTTGGGTAACGGGTCAAACTGGGTATTTTTCTTATTCGTTAAAACATCAAATATGTTGGATCCAAACACCCTTTCATTGTCATGTAACGGACTAGGGGTGGCGAATGGGTGGGTTGGGCGAATTGGCGAACATCTAACTTTTGGTGCATTACGTAAACGGCTTAGTTTACCAAAACATTTGTTCAATGCTTTTGTTACATAATATTGTGTGCCAAACATGAAAAAAAAAATTGTTTCATAAAAAATCTTATTTCTTTTGAATAAAATAAATTAAGAGGTTTGATAGATTTTAAATATACTTCGGTCATATTCTGACCTATTTACATGTTTTCTTTTAAGCATATGTTTCTTTGTACCCATTAGAGATTAACTATAAATGAATACCTTATTTTGGTTCACCAACAAATTTGAGTGGTTTCTTGAAATAGGAGTCTTGATTGTACACATTTTCACACTGTATTATACAGTAAAAATCATAAAAACTTGAAAAATGAAGTATATTCTATCATCAAACAGGAGTGAAATTAACTGATTCAGAACACCCTTAACATAAATTAGACATAACATTCAAGAAGACATAAATATATGCATCAATATAATGAGAGATTGAAAAAGAGAAGGTCATAACTATACCTTGTCATGGTTGGAAAATTTTGTGTGGTGATTCTTTAGAGCAATTATCTTCATGGCACCACCATTTGTCATCAAGAAACTTGCATGCCTGCACACTTTTTATAAAATTTAAAAAAATTCCATCTTAATTAAGAAAATAGTTGAAGAGGCTAATAGGTTGGCTAAACCTCGATAATTTGTCATCCAGTAACTTTGCTTTCTTGTCACCTGACCGTCTTGCTTCTTTCAAAAGCTCCGCAGCCTTTTCTTCTCACCATCAAGATCTGGGCTTGTTCTTCTCAATTGAGATATTGCATCTTCCACTCTGCATATATTAGTTAGTTAATTTAAAAAAAAAATTCCACAATCTCAAATACAATTCCTTTAACTCATAACATGGTCAAACAAAAATAGATAGATGACAATCAAAATCGAAAACAACAATTGAAGTAAAACTGAGATGAATTACCTGATTGATGAGATGTGAAAGCGAAGAAAAGTTGTTGAAACTGGAAACAACATAAAGGAATTAGAAGAAAAAAATTTTATTTCTGAACTCAAAAGAGAACACATGAATTTCGTCATATAAGAAAACCGTCAGTTATTTTAATTGAAGCTGCAACCAACAACTTGCACCAGCAAATCAACAATTTTGATTTTGAAACAGAGTAATCGACCTGCAAAATCTAACATTTGAAACCATTACATGTAATGGCATGAGGAAAAGTGGGTTTGAGTAGACATAAAATCGATGATTTGATTGAAACCTTAAATATGTAGAGACTAATTTCATGAATATAGACATACTATAATTAACAGTATCAAAAAACTGGGCACTTTAATAATTTAGTATGAATATAGACTTGCGACAAAACTTGATAAGCTTCATTTCATCTGTTGAATAAGATCATATTAAACCTTAAATATGTAGAGACTAATTTCATGTAGATTACCTTAAAATTGGGGATTACTTAACTTGAATTCGTATCTTCTCCTTGAATTGAACTTAGAAATTGAAACGGATACTCACCATCTGAAATCAGAAAATGAAATGGGAAAGTGCGATTAATAAAAAATCAAAGGAAAATCATAAGACGAACTGATGAAGAAGAACAATATGATTGCTTCAGTGATACTAACAAATGTAGTAGGCGGTTATCGCAAAGAAACTACCTTCAAAGTTCATGAAAACACCGTCATCTCAACGCCATGGTTTGTGTTGACTAATTGCTTCTTCGGCAACAGGACTCCCATGATCACCTTCTTTTAACACCACTACTCCCGTTGTCTACGGCTGAATAGCAAGAAAACTTAAATCGATGAGCCAAATCATCCCCCCTCCCCCTAAAGTTAGGGTTTTTCACTTTAGCTTCAGGCATCGATGATATACCCTCTTCGACGGTTGAGACGAGACACTCTCTCACTATAAAATCGAAGGTTGGAGCGTGGAACTGGATAGAGGGAAGTTGGAACTATTGGGAAAGGAGATTTTATGGAAGGGTGAATACATTTTATAGCAGAGATGTAAACGTGGGAAGAGAGTGGAAAACTGAATCACAAAAAAATAGGAGCTAGTAACTTAAAGATAAAAAATGTAACTGTCAAAATTTTGGCATTTGGATGGCTCAGATTAATTTCAGAAAATAACTGCTTATTTATTGTGGTTAGGATTGAATAAAAAAACAGTTTTTGATGTGTTGAATGGTAGTTTATGTGTGTTGAACAATATAATAATAATTATGTTTCTTTGTATTGAATTTCTATTTTCCTATTTTAAAAAATCTAAAAATTATTAAAAATTTATGTAATTATAATTTCTAAAGTTGTGTATACATCAACTGCCTTGGAACCGAAATCAAAACCGGTTTAAAAAGGATTCTTAAACCGGCCAACCCGGTTTCCCAAACCGGTGTAGAACCGAACCAAAACCGGGGAAAAAACAATTTAGTTATCTCGGGTTTGGAGGTCTTAGGCTTAAGTCACATAAATGACATGATTAAAGAAATTTTCCTTTCAAAAAAAACTTACAATTAGTTAAGTTGCGTTTCAGAAAGATAGATGGGAATGGACTGCAGATACGGGTACCACCTTTACTGTTGGGTCTATCAAAAATCTATTGCGCAAAGTTCTTTCTGTATGAAATGGCTGCACTGGATTACTTTGAAGTGTAATATTATGTTGCGGAAAACGCAATTGGACAGGATTCCGACTTTAAACGTGATAGCTAGAAAGGGGGTCATGATTGATAATGAGACGTGCGTCCTTTGCGACTATGACTCCGAGACTGCTGAGCATTTATTCACGGGATGTGTAGTGGCCTGCGAAGTTTGGATGCTCATAGAAAGATGGTGTCGTATGGGTCCTCTTTTCGCCTTTGGGGTCCGGGACTTGCTGGAGGTTTATAAGACGGTGGAGGACGGTAAAACTAAATAATCCATGATATTGTTATAGTCACGTGTTGGGTGCTCTGGAAGTCAAGGAATGATATGATTTTTCGAGGCATACGGGTCAAAGTTAAATGAAATATTGGCTAGTGTGAAGTCTTTGTCGTTTCTTTGGTTGACGAATATGGATCAGTTTAACAATATTATGTGGAAAAATTGGTGTAAATATCTGTTGTATATGGTTTGATTATGTGTGAGTCGGTTGTGTTTTTAAAGCCGTCTTGTTTTTTTTTTAATGAAAGTTGATGTTCAAAAAAAAAAAGTTGACTTATTAACTAGTTAATTATACTTCGGTCAATATAATGTGCTAGTTAAAAAAATTAAGTATAGGGTAGAAAAAGATACAGACTTAAATAGTTACATGGATACAAATTTAATGTTAAAAAACTTAATCTTGTGAAAAATATATACAACGTTGTATGAAAATTTCATACAAAGCTACTTGGTGTATTATAGTCAGACACTTTATTTTACACATGCAAATTTCATTTGAATAATGAAATGTTTTATATAATGTTTTTTATAAAGAAAGTACACACTTGTGTAAATGTCTAATATTTAAGCATAACTATAAAATACATTACCTCTATGCCGCTATGCGAAATTCATTATTAATCTAATAGTTTAGCTTAACTATATAAAAAAATATAATATAACGAAATGATTTTTTTTTATTTGAAGAAATAACACACTTGATGATGGACCACTTGGTTATATTATTAGTATTAGTAAACAACCGTATGCTAAATCAAATCCAAGAACACAAACAAAACATAACAAATCAAATCATTTATTAATCTCCAAAAGCAATAGCATCGAGTTGATAACTAATCGACTTCTACTCAAGTTTTACTTCTCTGGTGGGGGGTGGCAATTGTAAATAGTAGAATGGTTCAGTTGGTTCTTCCCTGCAAAAAGAACATGAATACGATTATCAACACGTGATTTTGGCTTCGAGATTGTTGACATTGAGGTTTTATAATATATATAATTATGCATACAAAAAGATGATTTACGAACCATAAGATCTAAAACATTTCTTTTTATTACGAAAAGGGGCCATGTTTGTTGTACGCTTTGGGCATAACAAATAATAATTTAGCAGGCCCTGCATATGATGTTAGGGGCAGATGTATTTTATAGTGAGGGGTGGCGTCCATTACCCCTCAACTTTTCCTGCGTAACGTAGATTTTTCCGTATTTTTATGTTTTTTGTATTATGTTTCCCCTGAAAATTATGTAACGTTACCTCTCAATTTTTTTAAAACCCAACACACCCTCAAAGTTTTTAATATAAGCATAACATAAAGATAGATAGAAACTTACAAGTCTATTGACATTGGTTAAAGTATTGAATAGGAGTGCAAACGAGCCAAACAACTCGCAAGCTAGTCGAGATCGGCTTAATAAAAAGTTTGAAACGAGTCGAGCCTTATTGAGCCTGAGCCGAGCTTGAGCTTAAAACAAAGCTCGTTTATTTTTCAAGCCCGAGCACGAGCCTGGCATGTGAAGCTCGTCAGGCTCATAATATTAGTTTTATTAATATTTTATATTATTTACCCGTAATTTAAAGTTGTTTAGTAAACGAGCGAGTCGAGCTTTTCACTTATCGAGCTCGTGATCCTAAACGAGTCTATTTTTTTATTTAATATATTAACTAATAGATATTAAACAAGTCGAGCTATAGCTTGAGAAACTAACAACGAGCCGAGCCGAGCTTTTCACCTATCGTGCCTACGAACCTAAACGAGTCTATTATTTATATTTTTTTATTTAATATATTTAAATGAGCCGAACTCGAACTTGAGATACTACCAATGAGCCAAGCTCGAGCTCAAGCCTAGTAGAACTCGGGCCCGACTCATTTGCACCCTAGTTTTAAGAGTGGGGAAAAAAGAAGCAACAGAGAATTTGACCACCCATTAATAGTTATCACTCTAATCGGATAGACGACATAAAAAGATTGTATTTTGTTAAAAGGGCTTTTCAACCACGAGGTCATCAATATAAATGGACACATTAACCATTATGTAAAATGTTTTGATAAATTAATTGTTACAATATAGCGCTAAACAAGAAAAAATATATTGGTTATGAAGTTATGGTAAAAAATAATTGAACATTATTTATTATCGTGTTTTTATTTTTGTTTCATTCACATTGTATGAAAATACTTAGTACGGTAAAAAAAATTAAAACATTGCCACTGAAATTTTAGTCTAAATCCGCCAATGCATGGACGGACCTATTATATAGGGTGCGGATCAACCATCGCCGTATTTTTTATATTTTATATATAACGTATACAACGGTTTCTTACTAGAACCTCAAGATTTTTGAATGCAGACACGAGATTTTTTAATTTAATTTGAAATATCAAATATATACATTTTCCTTTCGAAAACAAAAGTGAAGAGCAAAATCACGAGTATGAATTAAGTACTTAGCTTATTTTTTTTTCTAAATGGTTACTGGACGGTACATAATATTTTCAAGTCATGGTTACCTCATTTTAGCTCTTACTTTTACCCGTTAAAAAAGACATTACCATTAGTTATTTGACCCGACCCAACTTGAACCACAAAAAATGGACGTCAAGTTAAGCGACGTTTGACCATTAAAAAAAATCCTGGCCCAGTGAAAAAGAAAGTTGTCCGCCACTAGATATTGAGATTGAAAAATAATAAACAGACACTTTGGTTGTTGGTGGAGAAGACCAGAAATATTATGCTAAATAGTTCAGATCCCACAATTACCATTTATTAATGTGGCACCCCAATCATTTAATCTGACTATCTGACTTACAGGCATAAAAAAAAAAGTTGAAGTCAACATGGAAGGCAAGAACTCATACCCGGGTTTGGACTGCATGCATTGCCAGAAAAGCTTGAACGGGCCAGGAACCGTCTTAAAAGGGTTACCTTCAAAACATGCCTAAAAACCGAAAGTGTTACAAACTCTAAAAGGGTGAACTGAATGAATAGGTATAAAAGTTTAGTCACTTTATTGTTTTGGGTAATAATGTAATATAGTATTTCTCCCTCTTATATTTAACTTTAGAATGGTTTTAATAAGAAAACAAACTTTCAATTTTCAAACATTTCTATCGACGAGAATTTGACCAGGCGCCTGGTCAAGATCATTGATGACATAGCAGCTAAGACAGCCTATGGTGGATTACCTTCCAACTTAATTTGATATGGATCGTCTGAGCATTTAGACGAAAACAACGCTAAGCTCGGTAACTACTTAAACTATATAGCATATGCATATGATAAAATTATCAAAGTCTGCATAAAAATCCAGGTCATTATTCGAAAGTATTAGATATAAACATTAAGTTCATAAGGTGGCTCTTACTTTACTGACTAATAGGATAACTACAACAATCGTCTCTACAGATCGCAAACAAATACCTAAATCATTTGGAGAACACCATATTACCTAAAAACTCATGACCAAATTCACACATTGATTAATCTAACAACACAAATCAAACAAAGAAGAAGGGAGTAACGACAATAAGGAACAAACCTAAACTTGCATCAAGTTCCAAGTCAGTTTTGTAATCACATGTACTAGGTTTGAACATTAACTTCATTATGCAGCTCTTTTTATCCTGATTAAACAAGTTCGTTCATAATTCGGTGTTCGTTATACGCCCTAACTACGGATTCAATTACTTGGTTTTAAAAAGCGCTAGGCGCACAAAAGCGACGAGGTCTAAGCGCATCGCGCAAAGCGCAAAAAGCGTGGGATTTTCGTACCCGAAGCGCACACTAATTATATAATTTTTTTTTATATATCCCATATATATTCCATGAGTTTTTAGCTTCGTTTACCCAAAATATGGCTATAAATAAGGTTTTTATGTGATTTTACCTATATGTACAAATCAAAAACACCAAGGTACAACATTTTTATGCATAAAAAATACCCAGAATACGTGAGGCGCGCGCCTCAGGCAAAAAAGCGACTGAAATTTGACAAAAAAAGCGCCTGAGGCGCGCGCCTTTGGGAAAAAGGATAGGCGCAAAGCCCTGAGGCGCCCTAGGCTGCGCCTTGATGCGCCTGGCGCCTAGGCGCGCCTCAGGCGCGCTTTTTAAAACCCAGGATTCAAACAAGATGAAACCACAATTTAGCCAAATAAATCGCTATCAAACATATAATTTATTCAAAAAACAACTCTAGTAGAACCTAGAAACTCATAAGCAGATTCATACAGCGATTAAGATTACACCAAACACAAATCAAACAAACATAAAGGGAGTAGTGAATTAAGAATAAACCTAAATTTTCATCATGTATCAAGCCAGTTTTATGATCAAATGTATAGGTTTGAACATTGACTTCATAACATAGCTCTTAGTTTCATGATTAAAAAAAGTTGGTTTATACCTCAATGAGCGTTTTACGCCCAAACTACAGATTCAAACAGGATAAACCGACAATTATTCTAAATAAATCAACAATCAATCATGTAATTCATCCGAAAAAAACAACCATATAACCAAGAAAATCATGACCAAATTCACACATCAATCAAGTTAACAACAAAAGAGTGACATTAAGAACAAACCTAAACTTGCATTAAATTCCAAGTCAGTTTTATGATCAAATGTGCTAGGTTTAAACTTTAAACACTCAAGACATAATGTAATGTTCTTATTTTCAAAGTTTAAAAGAACGGAAAAGAGCCTCGGGGCGTTTTCCCTTCGCCTCATGAGGCATAAGCCTCGAGGCGAACCGAGGCGCAGTCAAAAAATAAATATAAAAATTATGTATCTTGTAAAAAATAAAATAATTGACCTAGAAAAGTCAAAAACATCAAAAACACACATCAAAAATAAAATAATTGGCCCAAAAAGTCTAAAACACCAAAAAAACACACATCAAAAACAGCCTAAACCACCTGAGGCGCACTCGAGGCGGCGTATGTACAATCTGAACCCCATGAGGTGCGCCTCAGACTCGTTTTCTTAGACCATGTGTAATGGCCATTATGTGGGCATGAATGAGCTTGATAACGCCCTTAACACCGTCCCCCTGAGCATTATAGAGGCATGAAGAAGGAGGGGCATTTCGAGTATAACGCCCAAAGAGGAGAAAAATAAGGAAAGTAATAACTAAAAGGGCATTAAAAGGGGTTAACCATTACACATCCTTTGAAGGGGCATTATGATGATGATGTGGCGAAAAATGCCCCTTAGGGGCATTAACCAATAACCATTACCCATGGTCTTAGTGTTTCACTGAGGCGCACGCCTCGTCCGTTTTTTTAAACCATGCTTATTTTCCTAAATGAACAAGTTCATTTATACTTCAGTGGTCGTTATACACCCTAACTACAAATTCAAACAATATGAAACTTGAAACCACAACTTATCCTAACAAATCGGTTCATTCGGAAAACAACTCTTAAACCTAAAAACTCATAGCACATTCACACATCAATCAACCAAACAAACCTAGATTTAGATCAGCTTCATGAATTACTTCTTATTTTCCTAATTAAACAAGTTAGTCTATACCTATGCAACCCTAACTACAAAATTCAAACAAAATGAAACCACAATTTATCTAAATAAACCGCAAGCAAACATATAATTCATTTGAAAAACAACTCCAAAACCTAGAAACTGATAGGCAGATACACAGATCGAGTAAGATATAATAATAATAATATCAATTGCAAATAATATAAACGATAAGAGAGAGAGAGAGATTATGAAAACTAACTTGAACAACGTCTTCAACACGATCGTTGCATCTGTGAGCTTTGGGCTGACGAGTGTCTCCTTCGGGTCGTCCCCATGGACTCTCTCTCCGAGGTACTTCTCTCTCACTCATCTCTCTCTCTCTCTCTGTGAGGGAAACTAAAATGTGGGTATGTTACTGGTTTTAAATGGGCCTGGGCTTTATTAAATAAAGTAGGGGTACCGGTACCGGTATGATATGGAACTCGAAACTCTATGCGAATGTAAAAGGTCGGTAAAATATTGTACTGTAACGAATGGAATGTATCGATTCTAAATACGGTTTGAAACCGGTTTTTAAAGGAAAACTATAGTGGACGGGTTGGATCAATTTGAAAACTGGTTTCAACATATTATTTACTTATTTAGACAGTGGCTCTCTCAAACCGGATTAAAGGGGTTTGTGTGTGTATATACGCACACACACAAAATAGTTTCAGACGGATGGATTGGATCAGATTTGAACCGGTTTTTTGGGATATGGTTTGGTTATGTACCTTATTAACGGTTGTATATTTTATTTTGGCCATTGTCATGGTTTTTCATCTTTTGAAGTTTTGGCTTGAGCTTCTAATATAACGCTACATTTTCTTCAATAATAAAATTATGTACCATAGGGTTCGTAGTGGGATTTCTTGTAGCTTTGGGAGTAGGATTATAGATTTATAGAGGGGTTATTATGTTATCGTTAAAGAAACAAACACCCACAAAACTGGAACAAAGGGAAAACAAATATGTGATTGCGTTTGAAGATTTCAAAATGTTATTTGTCATGTGAGCCTTTGAAGGATCCTTAAAATGATACAAGTATAGTAGTGCGGATAATAAACCATGCTTATAATTTGTACCTAAGTAATTATTTGTTATTCGATTTTGACATTTGACTAAATAAGATGTCTACTTTGACAAGTATAATGCAAAAAGCGTTACACGTATTGCTTAAAGGGATGTTAAACGGGTTATGTTTATGGGTTTACATGTCAATTCAAAGATAACATGATACAAGAATTTTGTTCGACGCACAAACCGGAAAATAACTCGAGTTTTCATTTGTTACACTAACAAAACCCATTTAACCTCAAAAAACTATTATTATTTGTTATTATCACTCTAAATTTAAATTATAGAATTCAACATTAATTTCTCTTTTAACGTTATCTTTTCATCTTAAAAAAAAATAAAAAAAATAGGTTAACTCATGAACCCATTAGGTTGATTAAAAGTTGAAACATGATTCTTAAACTAATCATTCTCACAAATACAACACGGTAAAAATTTTATTTTAGGTTTGTCTCAATAAAAACATCAACATTGTAACTAGAAGATGAGTAAATATAGACTTGTGGACTATGTAACTAGATTAAAAAAGTAAGTATAAAATTTTGATATTGTTGGGAAATAGTGCATAAGTGCCATAACTGCAAATCTAAAATGATTTATCAAAAATATAATTCCATTGCCGGGACTTGAACCCGGGTCTTTCGGGTGAGAGCCGAATATCCTGACCAACTAGACTACAACGGATTATATCTGTTTGTAAGAGATTAATTTATAAAACCATAATAAATATTTATAATCGTAGCAAATAAATGGAGGACTACAAATATTTTCATATTAACCCATGGGGTTCAGGGTTTACGAATCAGTTACTGGCTTAAAATATAAACGGTAAAGATGTGGTCGTCTAAAAGGTTAGGAACATGTTATTAATCGATGTTAAAACTAAAGAATCAAGTTAAATAGTGCTTAAAATATATAGCTGCCGGCGCAACTCTATGCTTGTTCAAACTGAATCAAGTTGGTTCCTTTTCATTTCAGATTTTTGGGCATATAGTCAAGTTCTAAATTAATGATGCTATATGACTGTTTACGCGAAAGATTCTAAAGAACCCAACCTACCATCATAGTTCAAATTATTGGTCTCAACCGGAAGACTTGCTTATTGATTTGCAAGTGTGTAAACCCAGTTCTTACTGATTTTTGCAAATAACATCGGTAGTTGAACCATGCACGGGCCTAGCCGCCGCCACCACCATCGTCGACACATCTTTATTCGTTGCCACTAGCCGTCATTAAAAGACATAGCGAGCTAACCCATTGTGATATTCAATTTTTCTAAAACAACTCATTTCAACACAACCCATATTGATGATACCTTATAAAAAAGACCCATATTATGAACCCATTTTGATCACAATTTATTTTATGGGATGTATTAACTGTTTATGGTAGTAACATGTGAGCCCTGAGGCTAGAGAAAACTGATACAATCCAGATGTATATAACACATCATGGAATCTTTAATTATAAACTATGCAGATGTAACATATTAATTTGGTCATGAAACATGTATTAAAATAAAAAGATGTAACAGTTAAGCGGCTCGTAACATAGTAGATATGTTAGAAAATCACATGCTATGCTCAGATTTCATTCGACAACTACAAAGCATGGCAACCCCCCCTCCTAACTAGAGGAAAGAAAACCCGACCCAACCTGCTGCGGTTTCTTACTTACAAAGCATTGAAGCAATGTGATCGATCATTTTGCTACTTCCTGTCACTTGACCTTCTTTCCTCCTCTCTTCGCCTTTGTTGCCTGTAAGCACAATCAATATGAATTGAGCTAATAAGTACACTTTTTTTTTTTTGAAAGGTTTAGATCAATGGAAATCCTTATACAACCCTAACCTATTGGTCTCAGGTTCGAATCCCTACCCACGCACCGGTGTCCTCCTTGCCTAAGCTCAAACCGTCACGGGGAATTTTTTTGTGGCGTGCATGGATCGAACCTGTGACCTCCCCCAGGATATTCTATTTTACATACATAAATTACAACAAGAAAAAGAAAATGTTTTTGGACAAAAAAAAAAGATATCAAACACTTTTGTGTTTGTGTTTACATATACATGCTAGTATGCTACCATGTACCGGTAAACAAACATGCATGAATACATATGTAATTGCACATTAAGCAACAAAACGATGATAACGACTATGAGAAGGAAGAGATCTCATCAGATATTAGAAGTAAGGTTGCCAGATAGGATATTATATAAGGTCAAATACTTGTAAACAGATGGGAAGAAGATAATATTTAGTTCAGAAGACGTACGCAAAGGCTGTGTACCCGGTGCCAGCAGATAAGAATGCTGACCCGACACTTGATATATGGGCCTGCCCACTGGGATGCTTTCTGTCCTCGTCGACCTGATATATATATATATATATATATATATATATATATATATATATAATATGTACTCAAATTAGCTTACCATAGGTACTAACCGTACTATATAGTTAGTTTGCAAGGAGCACAAGCGATACCTTATCCCACTTAGATTTCTTATTAGGTCTACCCTCTCGAGTCCCTGTAGCTGCAACAGCATTTGAACCACCACCAGCTAATGGCGGCACAACTGCAGATATTGCACCAAACATAAATCATCAATAGGGCATGTAAACAAACCAAACGTTCAATGAACCATTCGTGAACGTTTTTAATTGGTGTTCTTTTGTGTTTGTTCGTGAACCGTTCATTTATAATATTAACGAACAAACATAAATGAGCTCGTTCATTTTCTTAACGAACACAAAGAAAACCCCATTTGTTTAAGTGTTAATTCGTTTGTTAGTTAAAGTTAACCAAATGAACACAAAAGGCAGGTTCGTGTTCGTTGGGCCGTCTACAGGCCTAATCATTAAAAATCCCTCACAAGTAGACAAATCAGTCTATGTGGTACGCTTACCTTGAGTTGGCATGACTTTTTGGGTCGGAATAGCTACTGCAGACTGTGTTCCACCAGACAGAAAATCAATCTTCTGGTTTTTCTTTTTCTCTTGCTCTTTTCTCTCCAACTCCCTCTTGATATCAGCCTCTGTTAAACATGTATAAACAATGTCACCTCTGTTAAACATGCATAAACAATGACACGTAGACCACACAGGGGTAGGGGTTGGGGGTCAAAAAAATTTACATCAAATTACCTATCTCATCATAGTAGTCAGCCTTGTCATAACCGTGGGGATCAAAAACATCTTTGCTGAAGCAAGATCCAATCTGATCAATGTCTTGATAAGTGACAGCATGTAGCAAGAAGTCCGGGTTGCGATATTCTTTCCTATTGCGCACTTCTGAATTAAAGCTTCTCCCAGTTTTCTTCTTCAGCAAAAGGAACTTGGTAATCTTTTCTTGCAGTTCATCCGAGCACTTAGTCACTGGAGGTGGTGGGAGAAACTTGTCCAATGCATTGCGGCCATCTTCGATAGTAACATTGCCAGCTTCTTCAGCCTCTGCATATTCTGTTTCATTTCCCTTGTATGCATCAGGTTGTGATTGATCAGATGATTGAGGAGGAGTTGATTGTGTGTTTGGTGTTATAGTTCCTTGTGGTGTTCCTGCACATGAAGAAGAAAACTACATGATTATATTGAATAGTGAATACAAGTATGAGAGTCCAACGGCCAATACAAAACGTAAATATTATCATTGAAACTTAATTTTTTTGACATCAAGTATGAGCCTACATACTAATTAATTTTTTTAACACGAAGTATGAGCCTACATACTAAGGGCACAACAGAAGCCAGTTTTGTAAATCAACCGGCGATGAAGTTGTAGAAAAAAGTTAGAAACGGTCATGAATACTAAACCAACACAATTAAATGGCCAAGAAAACATTATAAGATGAAACGATAAGGGGTGGAATATGGAAAAGACCATAGAGGTGCACAAACAGAAGGTATTATCCTGCCTCAGACAAATTTTATTTTCTCAACTATTCATCATCTATGTTTTATCATGCATTCCTCAGCGGTCAATAACTAACGTGGTATGCCAGCCCCAGTAATTTATACCGAAACTGAGAAACATATGGCAGGATATATAATGCAAACCCATGAGCACATACCATTTGCAGTTTGAAGCTCTGCACCAAACATTACTCGACCTGCTGATGCTATTTCCCCTTCCTGTAATATAAACAAGTAAAAACAAGACATCAGAACAAGAAAAAAATGACATTGTTGATGGTTAACCTATATATATACCGAATACTGCGTCACGCTTGTCGAAAAAACACTAACAGCTAAAAAGGCTGGAGATCAACCGTGACATAAATATATAACTAGCAATAGATATGAAGAATGCAAAAAAGGCTTTAGCAAGAATGAACAAATTGCAGGAAGGTCATGTCAGCTGCTCCCTCATAAATCTCACTAGTTTAGTTATTAAAGAAGTGTCTTGTTGCCATAATTCAGAAAGAAAAAAAGACATTAAAAAAAATGCATCACAGCAAACAAAGAACATCATGAAAGGAGAGAATATGTATGCAAACCAGAAAAAAATTACAGCTCAAGCAACACCTCCTTTTATGGGATAACTCGACAAACAAATTCAAGCAACCCTTATCCGTAAGAAGGGGTAAGTTGATTTATAGAGTGGATTACTTGAGCTTCAAACAAAGACTTCACATCCATCCTTACCTACTTGTCATGTTTGGACTAATGTACATTCTATTCACTTTATAACTTCATTCAAGTCATAAGTTCATTTGACTGCGCATTCACTCATATTATTGCTTGCTTCATGATTCCTGAACAGGAATTATTAAGTTCCCGTAAGGCGGTAACATTCATGATGAATATTTGCTTCTAAGAAAACATTCACGAAAGACATTGGGCTAAACTTTCCCCACTGTGGTAAATATACGATCTCGTCATGCATCTTGAACGCAAGCAATATATAACATAATTGGTCAACCTACATGACTGATGACACCAACAGAAAGTAGAAAACATGACATGACTACAATCTATATCATGAGACAGTAAAGCCACTTGATTCAATTACGTTCCACAACCACAAGAGACGCAAGATTAACGGCTTCTAAGGGGAAAGCGTATAGATTTGTCTTCGCTTTACCTATACTTTTGGTAGCCTCTGCATGTTACCTTCATCTTGTTTCCATGTCTCTATTATCTATACCATTATACTTTTGCATCGTTTTCCGTTATTGATAGCTTACTACATACAAGTATTTGTTATTCGAACCTATCCGAATACTTGTGTGTCTAAATTTCTAAGTATTTCTATTTATTTACTTAATCTTTAATCCCTAAATAAGTCAAATAAACCCGAATAAATTCATCCGAATACGAATACAAATATAACATTACCTCAGCTTCAGGAGACAGTGCAGCTTCATCATGTCCATAATCAACAATCGTTAAACTCCCCTTCCTCTTAACAACTTGCTGAGTTTTAACCGAAACCGACGTCGTATCATCATTAACATTATCATTATAATAATTATGATTAACATTAACATTAACGGGATCTGATTCGTCATTATTATCATCTTGTTCCATATTGTCAACTAATAATTCAGTCTGCTCCTTGTTCTCCTCCAAAACGACGTCGTTACCGGTGTTGTGGCGGTTATCTAAATCGTCCTCTTCCATATCGTCGTCTTCTTCTTCGTCGCCATACATGGAGAGTAGGGCGATGCCTTCTGATTCCTTCTTCTTTGATGCCATAATTAGATGGTTGTATAAATTGCAGAGAGTATAGATTTGTATACGTATAAGAAGAATTAATAAGGGTGTTGGTGTCTGCTAATTCTAGGGTTTGATTGATCTGCGAGTAGGCAAATTTGGGGATTATTATGCGGGTCAATTTGGATCCGGAACTTTGAACCTTTTTATGGTTTTGTTTTGTAGGCGGTCGAAAATGTATGGATTATTAACCGGTAATAACCAGGCCCGGTTAAGCCCTAACCGGCTTGAGTTATAGAAACCGGTTTTAAAGGGAAGTCTAACCCACTTAGAGTCTCAGGCTGATTAGGGCCGGGTTCAAATCAAGTATGGCCCTTTGAAACTGGTTTTTTTTTTCTAATGGTTCAAGCTGATTTGGCCTAAACCGGTTCAGGTTAGAAACCGGTTTTAGAGGGAAGTCCAACCAACTCAGACTGATTAGGGTCGGGTTCAAATCAAGTTTGGCCCTTTGAAACTGTTTTTTTTTTCTTCTAAGACTATCCGGAGTGGTGGGGGGGGGGGGGGGGAAGAGGGGGATGAAGCGTCATGTGGCACTTGTGGGACCCTTGTGGAGGGAAAATAATTGTGGGGAGTGGAAGGGGGGAAGAGTGGGGGGGGGAAGTGACATGTGACATTTCTTTTTTCTTTTTTTTTTAACTTTCATATATTAAAAACATAATAATAATAATAATAATAATAATAATAATAAATATTTTTAATTAATAAAAACCTAGAAAAATACAAAAATTAAAAACCTAGAAAAATAAAAAAATTAAAAAATTAAAAAACATAAAAAAAACCGAAAAAAATTAGAAACTAACAAATCAGTTAATATTATATTTTTCCATAATCTCACGCTTCATTTGAAGCGTCATCTCTAACTCCAGCCCTTGAAGATGATCGGTGTTCATGGCGAGAAATTTCATATCCTCGCGTTTTTTGCGCTGCTCTTTGATACTCAACTTTCGCTCTTTCATAGTCAACTTTTTTTCAAACGCTTCGCGAATGTTTTTTTTCTCCTCGAGCATTTTTTCTTGAATCGTATTGAACTGAATCATGGTGGAATTTAAATCTTGCAAGTCAGCGCTGTAGGCGCCGGTTGATCCAGAACCCGAACCCGAAGCAGCAGATTTTTGCGACCTCTTTTTTGACTTATCTCGACCGGGTGGGCGACTCAATTCCTCTTCAAACTCGTCTTCATCCAAATTAACGGCTTCTACGTTTTCAGGATCAATTTGACGGTTTCTTGACGAACTTGTTTTCGACCTTTTTGCGGAGTTGCTTGCAGTGGGGACGTACGCCCATTTTGAATGGTTCTTGGCGACTTCCCAACAATGAAGAAACTTGAATTCGAGACCGGTTTCGTTACGATACGCTAATAGCGACCGGGTGAGGCTGTCGGTGTCCGTTTCACCGCTTTTTGGATTGTTTCTTGCGTAATAATAATGCGGTTGAAACGCGTTCATTGCCCTGTTTATCTCTGTCCACTTGGACGAGAGACTATCGTTTGCTCGATAGAACTCTCTTCCCATCAACCTATGGAACGCGGTGTTTATGTCGATCCAAAAGTCGTTTTTGTGGTGACTAGTTCCTACAAAAAAAGAAAATATTAGCAATATTAGAAAAAAAAATCATGTTAAAAAAATTATTAGAAATACCTTGCTCTTTTTCTGACTCGCTTATCCACGCTTTCGTTAAAGCAAGCTCTTCTTCGGGTGTCCACTTAAGTGGTTGGCGGTTAGCGGCGGCTAATGTTTTCTCCTCCGCCGTCTTCCTCCTGTGACTTCTTCTTGCAGGGGGTTTTTACCCGACGATGATCCCGCAACATTTTGGGGTTGTGTTTCGGGTACGGTTTGCGTTAGAGGATCAATTTGAGAAGGAAGTTGTGAAGGAACGAGAGAATCATTGAATGGGAAATTAGGATAAATTTGCCCACTAATGTAACCCGCATAACCCGCGTAGTCGGGACAAGGTGAAAGAATGGGTGGACGGTTTGGGATCGGGCGAACCGGTGGTGTATTCGGGTTTGGGACGTACGCGTATGGGTTGTTCGGGTCAAAGCCTCGGTTGTATGGGTTCATTTTTGGTTGAAGAAGTGTATAAAATTTGGTTGAAGAATGATGAGTAGTATGAAGTGTATAAAAAATGGTTGAAGAATTGTATAAAATTTGTGAATAAATAAGTTAAAGTGGGTGTTTTGTAGTGAAATGGGGGTAATTTATATAATTTTTTTTTTTGACCATTTAAGGCCCAACGGATACTTTTTAATTTTTTTTTTTAACGGTAACATCATTGCCCACCAACCATGTCCCGCCATGTGTCCCAAATCAATGCCCCCACGCCGGTGACTTCCCTCCCGCCGCCGCCCCCCTCCATGCCATACCGGCGGCGGTGTTCCCCCCCCCCCCCCTTCCCGCCCCCACTCCGGATAGCCTAAGGGTTTAACTGATTTGGCCCAAACTAGTTCAGGTTAGAAACCGGTTTCAGGGGAAGTTCAACCAACTCAAATTGATTAGGGTTGGGTTCAAATCCAGTTTACCCCTTTGATACCGGTTTTTTATTGGTTTTCGGTTTGGACCCATATCGACTCTTGTAGTAACCTGGTTCTCATCACAAAATCCTCGAACCTATGCCAAATCGTCGGGTTGGGTCGAGGCCAAAATCGGTTTTTTTGCGCCTTCGGGTCGGATCGACTACCAGTTAATTGGTTTGGGGCGAATTTTTTAAGTGCACCACTATAGAAGATCACTCATTTTCTCTAAGAGCATCCACAATGTGGTTCTTTTTGCTTGTTTATTCTAGCGTAGCAAGTCCACAAATTTACTCACAAGATTTTGCTTGTCTTTTTTCTTTCTTTCAACTCGATGGAGTACATAACAAAATAAATTTACTTTCTTTTCCTTTATATCAAACTCGGAACATAAAATGAAATCATATCTTTCCATTTCCATCCCCTTCTTTTCGCTACTAATTCTCTCTCTTCTTTTCTTTCCTTAATAAACTTGGAAACACACCGTTAATTAGACCATGTGTTATGGTTAACTAAAAGGTGCATAACATCCCGCTAGTTTCCACGGTTTTACATATTAATGATTTGGTTTTGTTGGTTTGACATGTTTTTCCTTTAAAATCATAACTTTGTATCAGATTCTTAAAAATATTAAAGGATTGTTCATCAGTAATTTTTCCCTATTTTTAATATACATAACAAAACCATTTATCAAATTTGAAGTTCAACACGAAACCGTAGTATCTAAGTATTTCTTAGTTCAGTTTGGATAAATAGTCACAAATATATCAAAACGTACCAGTTTTGATTTTTTTATTCACGTGGTTGATGTTCAATGCTCCCCACCTTTTTTCTCTTTCACGGCCACCATTGACACCATGATGATGTGACATGAGGCGCTAATGCACCACACTTGTTCTAAGTGGTGTTATATATATATATATATATATATATATATGTGTGTGTGTGTGTGTGTGTGTGTGTGGGGGGTTGTTGTGTACCCATTGATGATGACTAAATACATGGCTTCTGGGTGAGGTTAAGTCGAATGATTGTGGGTTTTCATCATATTGGTTGAATTTTGAATTAACATATTTGTTACGGAATTGAATGATAACATGTTGGGCATTGAGTAAGTTTGTTTAAATATTGATTTTGGAAAATCCGCATTAACGCGTCATGTGAAAAACGCGCAACGCGCGTATTAATACACCTAGTATTAAATTAAATTACAAACAAGAAAATGCTTTTAGTTTTATATTATTGGTTCCAAAATGAAATGGAAAAAATGTATATTTTAAGTAATTTGAGTTGGTATGTTTGTAGGGCCCAAATTCCAATGAAATGGTTAGAGGAGGGAAGAAACGAATGGGAAATGTAATGCAACGAGAAACGTATTTTTTGATCCTTCATTTGTTTGTTTGTACATATGAATGAATTATTGAGAGAAAGATGATAGGATGGATTAAACAGCTTGTCATCACATTCGGTGCTTCCTTTCTTTGGCTCGTTTGCTTAATTTACTTTACCCAGGTCTCTTTTCTCTTTCTATGTCATCCCCATTTATTATTATTATTATTATTATTATTATTATTATTATTATATTATTATTATTATTATTATTATTATTATTATTATTGCCTATTCATGATGCACTTAATCACATTCTAATGATTATCCAGGGCTTTACGTACGGATCCTTTTTATTGTTACATTACATTATTGTTAGAATCTGTTTCAATTAGAAATGGAAGATATTCAGGATCAGACTAAGCTGATGCTTGGTTGTTGTTTAGCCCTAGAATTCAAGAGATAATTGTTACGGACCGAGACGATTGCAATGTATGGGACTTGTCCCACCTCTGGTTGTATGGACAACAAATGTGGGGTTTATAGACTGTACGGGCTCCTCATCCACCAAACTAGTCTCTTCGGATGAGTTCTCCTGTTTGGACAGTAAAAACAATCTTAAGCAACATAGTAGAGAGATTGAGTGTGTGTGTCTCTTTGATGAGAACCATTTGAAATTAGAATTTATATATTTCTGCGCCATCTTGCTATGCCATTGGCTTTTAAAAGCGTGATGCGATAGGGATCCGAGGCAAGGGGTAAATAAGCTCTAAAAAGCTGGTGTACACCATCCGGATCCACAAGTCCATATCCGGTATAGAAAATGTGCCCACACATGCGACTCACGCCTTTATTCATGTGAAAAATGTGCCTCGCCTACGCCTTTTGTACAATGTTCACCTTGAACCTTGGCGTGCCTCATGCGTGTTTTTTTAAACCAAGGATATGCCAATGGGTTGCTTTCAGTTTGATTGTATAATTTTTAAATGCGAGAATCTGTGATCGGAAACTCATGGAACCCACCCACCAATACCTTGCTAACCAATGGGATTGTGGTAAAACCCAGCGTGCACTAGACAAGTGACCTTCAAGGGGGCTAAAGGCTAAAAACCAGTAAAAGCTAGATTCAAACCTAAGACCTCTTCTAGAAGGAAGAGTGTTTACCACTATTCCACCCCTTGAAGCTATAGTTATTAATAGCGGTCGCTATGCTCGCTACCGCGAATAGCGTAGCGTGGCGTAGCGTGGCGTAGCGTGGCGTAGCGTGAGCTTCCCGTCATAAGGTATTTGGTGCCTAAAAGCGATGAAATAGCGATCAAATACGTATTTTCTTTTTTCTTTTTTAACAATACAAGTATATACTGAAAAATAGGCGTTACTGGATTGAAATAAGAAAGCTTATATTCTTCCATATTACCGGATTTTTTTTTTGAAAAATATACATATAAAATGATTTTAAAATTTTCTTCTAATGTATCGCTATTTATAAAATAGCGTCCACTATTTCATCGCTACATAGCGTATAGGTATTTTGTCGCTATTTACCGCTATTTGCCATTAACAACTATTCTTCAAGGTGTTAATTTGAGTTTGGTTCTACTGTCCATGAAATATGTGTTCTTAAGCTGTATGTTAATATGAACCCACGCGGTTTCTTATATAACTCATCTAGTGTGGTTTTTATCTGATTAGGGGTTTAGATCTTTTGTTTGGACAACAATTTCCTACCAGCTAAAATACCAATTAAAGCTATCATACTCTGTTTCTCAGTTTGTTACATCCATATCATTTGTTCCATGGAGCATAAAACCGATATATGGGTATTGATCTTATTAATCATTTGTTTCGATGCTGATTAACATTTTAGTTAATGACATCAGTTCTTAAGTTGAACCAAACCCTTGCACAACTTTGTTGCAGAATAATATCGGACTGTATCCCAATCAATGGAAGAAAAAGGATTCCTTATTTAGTCATTGCGACACTGTTCTCCCTCTTTCCATGGATAATTCTAGGATCTGTGGAATCCATAAGGAATTCCAAACATCAACTCATGAATGTCTTATTATTGCAAAATCTGGGCTCGGCAATGGCCGATGTTGTAATTGATGCAATGATTGCAGAGGCAGCTAGGCATGAAAAGTATGTCCCTTTTTTACCTTTTTCTGTTATTTTAGTTTCTTGTTCCTGAGGTGAAGTTTGACCTTTGAGGGCAAAGGATATAATTGTTAACTCCAAAGTTGACTTAATCACATCATACTTCAAAAAGATGGTCCCAGATATGTTAAGATTATAACAATTGTTGAATACTGAAACAATATAGATGTTCAAATCTAACGAACTCCATAGCGTAGAGTATAAGAAAACTAGAGGTGGAACATGAACAGGGTCATGCAGGTGGATAACAAGTCAAAATAGTTTGTTGTTGTTAAGACGAAATACTTTTTGTCCGATATTTTAGTAAATTTTTATTTTATGAATAATTAGCGTGTCAAATTTTGAGTAAAATGATCTAGGAGTTTTTATGCATTGGAAAAACATTTTCAATAACTTTCAACCTGTTTGACCCAGTTTGATAGGCTTCCTTGTTAGCTATTTCTTTATATTTTCCATTTGTATCTTCAGATATAAAATGTAACCTAAAGTGACCCATTAGTAAGTAAAATTGGCCGAAATTGCCACCTCTAATGGAAATTACAGTTTCGATCTCAAAAGCGATATTGTACATATTTTTGTTATCTATAAATTTTAGAACAAAGAAACTATATTCATCTGCAATTCACTTCCTTTCAGGGCTACATTTTCTGGCGATTTGCAATCATTATCATGGATGACAATGGCTCTAGGTGGAATCTGTGGGAGTTTGTTTGGAGGATATGCTCTAAATAACATTCAAATGAACAACATATTTCTACTTTTTACTGTTTTGCCAACCATACAACTTTTTTCATGTGGTTTTGTGGCGGATAGTTCTATAAGCACTTCGCAGTTGCCCGAATTTTATACATCTAATGATTCTATAGGTATTCTGGATTAAACTTGGATTATCAACAGAATCACCTACTAAGCCTGGTACTTTGATGAGAAAAAGAAGCCACAAAAGTAGCAAGATAATTTCGATCAATACAAGTAAATACCAGGAGACTGAAAAAGATGAATCTTTGCCATCACAGTGGTTCCAATCTTTTAAAAGAGCTGGTTATACATTGTTCAAAGCTTTTCAACGCCCGATTATCCTAAGGTAGAACCTTGTAAGGTTTTCGTTACTTTTGTTTCTTATGAGAAGTAGTACATAGAGGGGGCAAAATGGGCGGGTGTGGTAATGGGTCAAAACGGTCAACACTTTTTTCCCCATTTTTTTAGATTTATATGTAATTAATGCTTTAAATAAGATTACAAAGTCATTTTGCTAAACTGTTTATATATTTTTTTAGGAAAATGATTTTAGAGGCTTTAAGCATTTAATAACACTAGATCAGCATTTGACCTTTTTGACCTGTTTTTAAAGGGTGTTTGGGGTTGAGTTTTGAAATGAATTTTTAGATTATTGCGTTTTGAAAACGTAAAGTATCAGTCTTTACTGTTTGGGGTTGAGTTTTGAAATGGATTTTTAGGCTATCAAAACGCAATAATCTAAAAGCAGCTCCACCCCTACCGCAGCAAAACGCATAATCAGTTTTCAAAAAGCAATCCCCAACACCCTGTTAGCTAAGTTTAAAGATTTACCTACTTGTTGGGGATTTAATACAACCCTGATCTAAATTACCAAATATGCGTATATTTTATTTATCACTGTCAATTAAATAACATATCGTTTCCTCCATTATATATTTGGTGGGATGCATCCTTGTTTAAAGGGGTCCCATAATTAGTTTCTTGTTTATAGCTTATGCCTGATTAAGATTATTGGGAAAAACCAGACCAATGGCTTGGTTTTTCCTATCACAGGTGACCGTTCCAAATCTCTCAGAAGTTATGTTCAATTACCGGACAGAAGTTTTGAATCTAGAAGCTTCATTTCTAGGCACAGCTTATGTTAATGGGTGGATAGGCCTCATGTTTGGAACTTTTACCTACAACCGTTTTCTAAAGAAGATGAAACTAAGAACTATTCTCATGTAAGTGTATAATGAAAAAAATCGTATCTGTAGAGGTGGCAATTTCAACTAGGATTTTATTTATTTATTTTTTTTTTTTTTTTTTTTTTTTTTGCACAAAATGAGGCTACAATATCAATTTTTTTGCAACAAGTGTGTGTCAGGATTGAATTAGGATAATGGTGAACAAGCAAGTTGAACTTGCGGGTTAGGCTGACTTGGACTGTGAACTATGCTGAATGTGAACTAGGGATGAGCTCGGGACGGTACCAACCGATACCGATCCCGAAAACTCCCAAATCTCAATACCGATATCGAAAACATACGGTACAGTATCTTTCGGTATCGGTATGGTACCGGTATGGTATCGGTATTTTACCTTAAAATACCGATACCATACCGTTCCCGATAATACCGAAACCGAAAACCTCTTAATGTGGGTACCGATACCGATACCGAACACCCTCGGTTCGGTATCGGTTCGTTACGGAATCGGTATTAGGACGGGATGGGATCGGTATTCGGCACTATGTGCTCACCCTACTGTGAACAACTGAGGGACGTGGCAGCTAAACAACATAACCAACATGACTTGCAAACAAAAAGCAGGAAAAAAAAAATGTTTACACCCGTGCAAAAATTACCCGTTTCTACCTGAAACCGCTTGCCATGTTACCAAGTACTAACCAGCCGATCATGCCCCCACTACCCATAGGGGTTGTAAATTTGATATGAAGCTTGCTAATCGATCCTAATCATATATTTAATGCAGGTTTGCTTATGTTACTCTGACGCAATTGACTCTTCTAGACTTCATATTGGTTTCTAGACTAAATGTTTCTTTTGGCATATCAGACAAAGTAATGGTGTTGCTTGGGTCTGCTCTCTCAGATGCAGTCCACCAATTCAAGTGTGTGATTTAATTTCATGACATCCCTTTTAATCTATAAAAATGTTGCTAGCGATCTATCCGTTGACATCCATGCATACAAACACACGCAATGATTAAAGTTAAACCTCATTCTATATGGGTTTTAACCATTGCAAAAAGCATTTTTTGACACTATTTTTTTATTTATGGACCCAATCCGACCTTTTTCTAGGACGTGTTTGACTATCAAAGTCAAAGTGAGTAATAGCTTCGTTTCGTATTGCAGGTTCATGCCTTTCCTGATCCTATCTGGACAATTATGCCCACCTGGTATAGAAGGGACTCTATTTGCACTCTACATGTCAATAAGCAACTTTGGATCTGCAATAAGTTCATTTGTTGGTGCTACATTGGCTTCTGTTTTGAACATTTCTTCGGGTTCTTTTGATAATCTTAGTTTTGGGATCGCGATACAAGTCATGTGCACATTTATACCTCTTGTTTTTTTGTTTTTGATACCAAAAGATGCGACAGGTTTATCAATATAATTCATTTACATGCACATATACATACATCTATGGATCAAGAACTATTACAATCTTAGTTATCATATACTGCTAGATATGTAACAGGTAAGGTGTTCAGAATTCGATTCGAATTCGAAAAATTCGAAATTCGATTTAGTTCGATTCAATTACCAAGAATTCGATTCGATTATTAAGAATTCGAATTTGATTCAATTCGAATTCGAGTCCAGTAAATCGAATACGAATCGAATACGAATAAAAATTGTACATGTATATTTTTTTTTAAATATATATACACATATACACATTATTATATACACAAGTATACACATTGAAAAAAAAAACTACTAAATGTTGGTCAAACTCTAAAAACCCATAGTGTCTATACCTTTTAGCATAACCATGTTTTATATATTTACCTTATATATCACAAAACTCTATAAAACTATACTCTCTACTATTTTTACTATTATCATATTTGACATATTGTTGTTTATCAATTTTGCAGATTTGTATTTTATATGTTAAAAATAATGAGTTTGTATTACACTATATTAATAAACCAACTTATTTGAACAGTGATTCACCTCTGTATGTATTTAGTTGTTAAGTAGATTTTGGTTAGAAATACTTCAGATGTTTATTGATGGCGCGGTGGTTTGATTGTTCGATTTCTTCTGTGATACCTGGGTTCGATTCCTTTTGTTTATAATTGATTTATCTCTAGCCCTTTTTTTAAACCAGTTTTATCTCCCTTTTAAACACGTGTCCTTGATTATTGCATGACGTGCCTGCAGATCTCCACGAGATCTCTACGTGGCGACCTTTACATCTTTGACGAGGAAATGGTGTTCGCATCTGAACACGTGTCCTCTTCTTTTCCTGTGATTTCCTTTCTATACACCGTTAGAATAGAGAGAGAACTCTTCTCTCTTTCGTGTTTTTTGGGTTGTTTTTTTATGAAGTTGAAGCCAATCGGTTGTTCTCCATCTTTCCGTTGTTCATTATCATCATCGCCCACTGTTGTCGGGTTTGATTATGGAACCATAGGTGGTGGTGTGGTGGTGTCGGCACTGATGTTAGCCTCTAAACTTAGGGCTTCTGAGTGTGGTCACTGCTCTGTTCGGCTCTTAAATTATGATCAATGTCATGGTCGCCTATCATCGGCCATAGGTAGCGGCAGTGGGATTTTCATGGTCTGTTGTTGTAGTCGTGCTCGATTTCGTAACCCGGTGTGATGCCGGTGGCATCGTTGCCGAATGTGATGGCCAATAGAAACATTGAAGCAAAACGTGTCACTCTAGATCCCTCACACGCTTATTATCTTCTGCGTTAACAGGTCCCTACCTTAATTGTGTTTTTCTGTAATTATTGAATTGGTTATTTTGATCGAACTAATTCCAGGTTTTTTTGGGTGATTGCCTTGATCTGAATATTTGTTGCTAATGTTTCAAATGTAGTAGTTAAATCTTATTACCAATGGTTAATAGGATAGTAATTAGGTAATCTTAGGGGTTGTTTGTTTGCGTCTGACCGGGATCAGTCAGACGTGGATTTCTGATTCGGTCAGAGCAAGGGCGAGTCCGACTGTTTGGCTGTGACGTCTGACCGGAACGAGATGTCTGACCAGGCCACTGTCCGGGTCAGACTTGGGATCAAGTCTGACTGATCCATCGCGTGTGCTGTTGCTCGCTGCTGTCCTGATCGTCCCCGGCAAAAACGAAATAAAACTTGATGATGCTCGCTGTTGTGCTGTTTCGTCCCAGGAAAAAAAAAAGGAAAACTGCTGCAAAAACCAGTCTCCTGCTCCGATCACCTACCACTCCATCTCTCGAGCTTTGTGCTTTGTGTGGGTGTGTGTTGTCTAGTGTGTGTGGTAAAAAGAAAGAAATTGAATCAAGGAAAGCAGAGGGGTAAGTGTGTGTTTTCATGGTGAGTGTGTGTGTGTTTGGGTTAAAGAATAGAGAAATTGAGGTATGTGAAGAAGATAAGGTTTGTGTGGAGTGTGGACAGTGGTGTGATGGTCAGATGGTGTCGTGTCCCTTTTTCTTTTCTTTTTTGTGTTTTTTTTTTCATTTTGATAAAAAAAAGATACAAAGATTTTGGTCAGATGTTTAACCAAACACCACTTACTGGTTCAGCACTTAATCATTCAGACCTCTTAACCATTCAGACCTCTTACTAGGTCAGCACTTACCCATTCAGAAGTTTCCAAATAGCCCCTTAATCTTTTGGGGGATTTTTGTTACAGAGGCTATCTTGACTAATGGGTTTTAGCTTTGTGAAAGGTTTTCAATGAAAAAAGTTTTATTTGTGGTTACTGAAAAATTAGTTTAATATGTATTGAAGTTGTTGCTATTAAGTTGTTGCAACTTAAAAGGCCACCATGCATCTCCATAGAATCAGTTGGCTTCTATGAAAATCATTTTTTGTGAATGGTTTATTTTTATCAACATTTGCTGAATGTTTTGAGTTATTTTAGGCGTGTTTAAAACAGCCACAAGGGTAATGATTTAGGTGACGACGAGCAACGATCGAGATTAAAGGAAGAAACAAGAAATCGGTGATCCTAGCAAGGTCTAGGGTAGAAACCGTCGACTACAATGGATTCCAGTCTGAACAATCTTTTCATACATAGGTCGAATGGTGGTTGTGTCATTTAGGTAACTTGCATATTTCCATGTGGCTATGTGGATTATTTGGCAGTGATTACATTATTTCTATGCGACCTATGTAATCGCTTTATTTCATTATTCAGTCATAGTTTTACCTTGCATAGGGGTTTCATTCACCAAACCATTAATATAACAACATGCATCACTAGCATTTACGTAACTACTTCGCTTAAACCCGAGCTCAAGACATTGATCAATGATAGCAGCAGCTTCTTTAGCTTCGGGTGACAGTCAGTAATGCTCCGCCTAGAAAGACAAAAAAAATTAATCTAAATCATCTGAAACAGGCCGGATAGGATTAGTTTTAAGTGCCCATGTTCTTTAATTTTGTATTAATCATTATTACAAAAACTAATCTAAATCTAAATCTTAAATAAAGCGACTTAAGAAGTTGTAACTTGTGTGAATTTAACACACAATTCATGCAGCTTTCACTAGGGATAAAGACTTTTGTTCATTAGCAGGCTAGCAGCTCCAAATTGTTTAAGTTGTTGAGGTTCGAAATATTATTCAGTTTCAACCTCAAAGTTTGTGTCAAGGAGTTGAGACTTTGTAGCTGAACAAAGTAATCTATGTCAGTTTTAGAGGCTTTTTCCCTTTTTACGGGCTGTAATTTTACCCTAAAAATTCATATTTTTCTAAATTTGTTTATTAGTCTGTAATTATATAGAATATTGGAGTGTGCAACCAGTTGACGTGTGCTGATATTGAGACTACCGCTATATTACACCCTCTCCATTCACAGATTCAGCCGTTCAGCAACAAAATTTCAACTCCCTACAACAATCTTTGTATTATTTGTAAGTACGTTTTAATAAACATAGTTATCGAGTAATGTTATATATATATATATATATATATATATATATATGATTGCGCCTTACTTATCCCAGTCACATGCCTAGCTATGCTGCCCCAGTCTGCCACATGCAACCATCATCTTCTCCCTTTATGTGAGTTCCTATGTGTGATGTAGGTGGGTGTTGTTGGACTCCAGTTTGGTGGTGTCGGTGGTGGTACAGTGGTTGGTGGCATTGGTGGTGGTAGCGTGCTTGGCGTAGTTGGTGGCGGCGACTGGTGTTTGGGATTTGTAGGGCTGAATTAGCAGTGGTGGTGGTCGAATTCCGACCATCCTAGGCTCCAAGCGGAACTTATGCGTCTTTGACAACATACACGCTAATATAATACCTTTCATTATTTGATTTCACTATTTTAATACTTGTATAATTTTCTAGCTCAAATTGTTTACAAAGTCACGTTGCTTGCAGGAGAAAAACGATCAATCCAACAAGACAAGTTTTGCAGTTATCCATAGGCATTTGGTTGCCAGTCATGTTTAAGATCCATTGAAAGGTATTGATGCATATAAGTTGTTACTATCCAATTTCTTGCTTTTGTTATTTTTAACATGTCACACCCTCAAATTTCCACTGCGGGGTTTATACCGCGAGGCGCATGACATACCAGGATCCCATAGCCATAAGTCATATGAATGAACTCTAAATGCCCAAACCATTTAGTTCGTTTTCAAAAACTAAGTTTAGTTAAGCTGCGGAAGCGTAAACCAAATTTAAACCTTTTAAAACCATATGAAAGAAAATGTAAAAATACATAATATGTAATTTAGGTGTATGCCCAAGACCCTGAATGCAGTGAAGTGTGCAGTGCTTTCTAATCCTGGCACCGGAAGCTAACTACCTGCAAAAGCATGTAAATCGTGGGTCAAGAAACAATGTTGGTGAGTTCACTAAGTAAAGTAAATGAGTATGTAACTGCGCTGGTTTCCAAAACCACGTAAACAAGTAATTGAGTTGGTTCCAAGAACCGTGTAACCACTAGTTCGTCGCATGTCAAGGGTAGCTAGCCCATTCAAGATAACTAACACCGAATATACCGAACTGCTATGTACGTGTAGCCACAAATGTGAGCCGCATGCCTGACATCATTGTCTATCCACAATGATAAAGTTCGTTAAGTTATAGTTCACGCCCGCGCTCCCCGAGCTGGTGTGAGGTTTGTAAGACCTAATAGCGCTATCAACTAATAACCCGCTTGCCATAACCCGGCAACTCATTCGGTACGTGAGGACTTACAGATGATAGAGTTGGTTTAGTTCATCAAGGACACAGTTTGCGAACTAGTAAAAGCCGACCCACACAAGGATCCATAGCATCCCAACCCGGGATGTGTAAGTAGTCCCAAACCGGACTAGAAAAATGTTAAGTAATTTGTCTCAAACCTGAGACGCATGCTTTTGAGAAAAAGAGTAGTGAAACTCACCTTAGTATGCAAGCAAGTAAATCCAAATTCCAAGTAGGGTGCACTACCGACCCCCTAGTACAAGTGTCACTAAGTAAGTATAAGTGTAATACCATTACACCATATAACCCGTTTGTCCAAGACGTTTAAATGTTCAAAAGCGTGTAGGTGACACATAGTGATTCTACATGCATAAGTAAATCCTACGGACCCGTTGGTGAATACGTTGGTTACAATTAGTCTTACATTCCATATGCGTCTCATACAAGTGCCCATTCAGTCACACATCAAATACATACCACCTAGGACTTCAATTAGTCACATAAACACATAATACACAATCTGTGTTTTTAGGACAGATTGTGCGTCACCAAAACTAATTTATTTAAAATACTTAATCAGTGAGTTAATCTCCCAAATTTTTACTGAATATTATTTGGTATTCTTTTAACAACCGATATTTTTGTTTTGTCTCAAAACCAAACACAAAAATAATTAAAATTCGTTCAACACAGCTATGTTCACAAAACTTTCATAACAGGTCAGTTTAGTATAAAAATTCCCAAAAATTGTGTATTCATCCAAACAGGATGAATCCACTTGGAAAACTCAAATTATTTCAATTTTAATCTTCTGTAAAAATTTCATAACCTAATTCTTTATAAAACTCGAGTTATGACGTTTTAAGGTCGACTCAGTTTGTTAACCCGAAAATTCTGATATGGCCTATTTTCAAAGAAAATTCCAAAAACGACTCAAACGACGTCCAAATCACTCGATTTTACCCATTATGAAAAGCTAAGACCAGGTGTGATTTAACCATGCAAAGAAAACATCAAAATCATCATGTTAAAGTCACGTACAGACCCTACAAGTTCACCTAAACATTCTGTCCAGATTTTAATTACGCACAAACCTTTATTTAAACGACTCCCGTGTGCGTATAATCGATCAACAATCATCAATAATCATTACCAAAACATTCCTAAGACCTATTAAGATCAGATTCTATCATAATACATGCAAAAATTATAACCCTAATGATCAAAACTTCAACAACTTGCGCAACAAGTAAACTATTATATCACTAATCGCCCATCATCATGTTTAACCCGTTTAATCTTCAAAAACCTCAAGTTTTAGTATTTATAAAAAGGTCTCAGACCTGGACAAACTTAGTTATAGGGTTTTTATAACATAATAATAAGATTAAAGCGTAGAAGATTAAGGATTATACCCCAAGATCTTCGATACAATCAACCGAACGCTCTTGAAGCTTCCCGATCGATGTTCTTGCGCCTTAGCAGGTGGTTTGGGGTTAATATTTCGTAGGTAGGGCAGTAGGGGCGATTAGGGTTTGAGTTTAGGTGATACAAGAGGCTTAGGGTTGCTTAAATAGGTGTTTAAGTCGGTTTGGTGGCGTCAGGTATCGGCGAGCGGGCCGCTCGCTCCCTGTGAGCGGCCGCTCACAGGGCCTTGGCCCGCGTGGGTGCCCGTTTCGTCACCCGACGTTTTTTCCTTCGACGTTTTCGCTATTTCGGACCGTAATAAGTGTAACCCCATGTGTTAAGACCCTAATCATCCTAATGGTCCACCTTTAACGATTCTTATTAACGTATTCGGTTTAAGTTCACATAATCACATATGGTTTGAACATAGTTTCACCGAGTATCACAGAAGCACGTAATCGCACTCAATCCAAATCAGTTAACTCACAATTATTAAACTTCATTATTCACCAACGTCCGAGTGTTCACTAATCATGTATACAGTCTGGTAATTCCTCGAATTACCACCTTATGCAGTTATTAACATACAACTATGTAACGTGTGTCCTATCTAGCTAACCCTAGTTAAGTATAATGCAAGGAACGTAACTGGAGTTTAGTTAAAGTGAGAACCTGAAATTGCGGGGTATCATATAACATAAGATAGGAGCGGTGTACACATACACATTGTTTTAATTTATTATATAAAGTTTGATAATAGTCCGTCAATTGTGAGATCAGGGTGGCTTTCATGCCTTGATTGTTTGAATAATACTTAATTCAGAAATTTCCATTTTTTATAAGAATAAGTGCAAGTGCTGACAATCAGACATATATGCAGACAACATAATAAAGGACCTCTACTTATCAGTTTTCTTAGCAATTGACACCTATTCGCCTAGGTGCCTAAATGACGCTGGCTAAAAAAATGACGAGCAGCCACACTTTTGCGTTTCGTATAATATTTTCGCCAAACAAATTGTTGTAATTCCTATGTTTAGTTGCATCCAATTAGGCGCATAGACACCTAGGCAAATAAACGCCAACGCTGCAAAAACTAATAGGTAGCATCTGATTTTCGTCTATGCGCACAATGTGACATCCGTCACTTTTATCCCTATTGTTATTATATATATACATTTTTTTATTTCATACCACCTATCTTGTACGTCACATTTTATCCCCATCTAATAATAATAATAATAATAATAATAATAATAATAATAATAATAATAATAATAATAATAATAATGAAGATACATGTTTTGTCAAAATTGTTCATAACCCAAACACCTTATTGATCCAAGCCATCCAGCCCACTTAAACCCAAGAAGCAGGCCCAGCTGCTGTTTGTATAAGCAGAGCCCAACAAGAGTTTCGGAGCCCAGACAAAGTCCAGCCCAAAAACCAGTCAGGCCCACTAGCCAGCCCACCTCCACCTTTCCTCTCCTTCCCTTGCTGTTTTAAAACACAAAAAAAAGGGATTTCGCTCCTGCCGGGACTCGAACCCGGGCAGAAGCCGAACCAAGCACAACACCCAGCGCGTCCACCACCTGAGCTACATGTTCAACCTGTTTTAATCCCAACATATAATGTATTTAACCCTTATTTCTCGCTGCCCCTTTTCTCCTTTCCTTGTACGCGAACAGTAGCAGCAGCAGTAATGAAATAATTTATTTTTTTTTTTTCTTTTCTTTCTTTTCTTCTTCTTTTTGGCCAATCAATCAACTAAATTAACACTCTTGAAATTATATATGGATAGAACACGTGATATCCGGCCTAATCTTCATCAATTTCGCGTTAATTATCATCTAATTGATGCCAATTATACAATATACGCATCAAACTTTAAAGACGGGTCAAACCTTTCCAATCGAACAATCCAGACAACTTCACTATAAATTGAAACATGCTGGACCATCACAACTCGCCACTCATCCTTTCCCAACCTCCAATTTCTACAAACAACACACTGTTCTTGATTCTTGGTTCGCATTTGACTTCGTGGTTTGACTAATCAATCCGACATCAAACGTGTTTGTAAGCCTCTTATTTTTGATGGGTTTTGTCCCTCGGCAATCACACAACAATAACCCCATGATTAATTGGGTTATTGTTGTGTAATTCTTGTGATTGATAAAATTAGGGCACGAATTGGTTAAGAATTGGGGAAGAACACTTGAGTCTGATAGCGTATTTATTTATTTTGAAAAGAGGAAAATACAACCAACTGAGGTAGCTCAGCTGGTATACAGGCGTGTGAAGAAAGGGTTGAACCGGCCATGGGCCAGGTTCGAATCCCACCTTAAACAAACATTTATTTTTATTATTCCTTATACTTATATTATCTCCATTTTCTTTTAAAATCGTTTTAAAATACTAAAACTATTTTATAAATTCTACAAAATTTATTATATGATCTTCAAGTGATAAAGTTCATCACCCAATTTTTAGTTTTTCAAAAATGATTTATTTAATATATATTATTAATAATACAAGTTTATTCATTTATAATTATTAAAATCTATAAAAATATCAAAACGATCTTCTTAATTTCCACAAAAATTATCCTGAGTTCTTATAACATTAATCTTTTCAGAAATGATTTTTATTTCAGAAAAATCATTTATTTAATATTTTTAATCAATTTTTGTTAGTTTTAATCATAAATAATTCATAATAAATTCATTTTACAATATTTTTGTACCAAAATTTTACATAAATTATTTCTATTCATATAGAATTGAAATACAATTTTTGATTCAGAAATTCTTTGATTTTAATATTTTTAGATATTAAAGTCATATTTTGTCAATTTGAAATAATTAGATTAAATATTCTATTTTCAAGAAAATAATTTTATAAAAATTATTTTCATACTCAAAACCTTATGTTATGATTATATTCAACTTAAGATTTTACAAAGAGACTTTTATTTATTTATTTATTAAATTTCATATAAACAATTCATTAATTAATCAAATAAGCATTTATCCCCAATTCGAAGCCCTAGAAATACATATATCTTAGAGTTATTTCCCTTACACATTATCGAATACTTTAGGTTGATCATTTGGGAGTAATCTCAATTCATATTTCGTTGTCCAAGTCCAACTTCAAGTTATTACGTGAACTGTGAGTATTTCCTATCCCCTTTTTGCTTTTATTCATTTTTGGGGTGTTACATGTACACTATTACAAATTACAAATACAAGTTTACATTTCAAAATACAATTCTAGTACTATGTGCAATTGCTTACAACGTGCTTTATGTTTAGACAATACATGTGGATTACATTTGTACTTAGTGAAATCATTAACATGGTACAAGCCGACCTTAACATTGGATAGCGCTATTTGGATTGACAACCCGCCTAGGTTGATTCTCCCCCTTTTTCATCGGAGAATCCGTGGCCATTGTTAAGTTATTATCCACTTGTTGGATAAGTACACTACAGTTCATACAGTACATTATACAGTCACAGGGTTGATTTCGCTCATTTGTATGATACATGGTTTACATATCCACACTGTAGCTTGCACTTGAATTGTATAACTTTTTGACCTACTATATATATCAAATCTAGGAATGCTCACCAACATTTCATATGTTGACCAAACCTATTTTTGTACATGTTTCAGGTGCAGTTTGATCTAGTGCTTTAGCAAGGAACATTTAGTGCTTTATTTTAATTCAGTTATTTCAATATTTACATTTCATTTAGACAATGTATTTTCCATTTCCATGTAAGACAATTTTGATTATTCAATAATATTTACATTTTAGTACCATGTGCTTTTGAACAATCGTCACTACGTGACACCTCGATGATTCCGCCATCGGTTGGGGTGTTACACACAAGCATGTATTCACTTAGACGCTAAGGCGTGTATCCATATATGCTCCTATTTATTCATGTTATTGGTTAATGTAATCTGATTTATGCAATACAATCAGGACTGAGATAATATCTTTGTGACTTAAATTTTAGTGTTGATGTTAAATTTAATTACAATAGATGGAACAATATACTATGTTAATAGTCCTTAACCAATTTAATTACTCTATTATGCCAACACGTTAATTAGTAATGCAATCTGTTCTAATGACAGGGGACAAGAATCCAGTGAAAAGGACGGCTACTGACAACTAAACTTCCAGCAAGTAGCAGGCAGCGACAAAAACAACTTTTGTTTTAACTACATGTTTGTCACTTAACCTCTCTAGCTACTATTATGTAATGTTTCTACCTATCGCGCCACATGCACTATGTTAATGATAGGTTTTAAACATTCAACTCAAAGGTCTGCTGTATGACCACTTTTTTGGACAATCTTTAAATTAATAGTCCGATGTATGACTCCTTTCTTTTTGGCATCTTATTTACCGTTATCTCTATTCGCTCACAAACATGTTCAACAGTTGCGCAACGCGCAACTCAGTAAACCACTAGTTAGTTTTAAAACTAAAAGTAAAACAATTTGCTACTTAAGGTGAATTTGAACTAAATCGAATTTATTCGAATTCGATTCGAATTCGAGTTTCTTATTGGAATCGAATACGAATCGAATAAATTGAATTTTAAGCGAATACGAATCGAATACGAATTCAGGTAAAAATATTAAAAATTCGAATTATTCGATTCGAATAATTCAAAAAATTCGTTATTCGATTCGTTGAACACCCCTAGTAACAGGTTTTCGTTGACAAGATGACAAGATGTTGTATGCTGTGGAATTAGAGCAGGACTTTATTTGAAAATAAGTCGGTTTTAGAGTTTTTAATTGTTAACGGATTAAATGGGTAAAAAGACTTAAGTTAAAAATAAATATGTTAGGTTTGTTACGTTTTTAGCTTCCTAACAACACCAACAATGCGGGTTTTTTGAGAGTTACATGTGCTTGAGATGGAAGAGATGTTGGCAAAACTCCGATATGTTCTTTACGTGTAGCAAGTAAAAAACCTCACAACACGTTTTTCATGTGTTTGCAAAGTTTTAGTTTTAGAATATTAAATTTATAAAAAATAAGAAAATAAATTTTGGTGAGGCACATTTTTCATGTGTTGTAAGTTTTAATTTTAGAATATTATTAATTTAAAAAAATAAGACAATAAATTTTGTATAAAACGGTTGGTACTAATGGCACCACGCAAAAAGTAAAAACTCATGTATTATCAAGATTGACAAAAAAGTGCTTAATGTTTTAAACTGATGAACATTGTTAAAAAAAAATGATTTAACGTGTAAAGTAATGATCATTGTTAAAGTTTAAACTGATGAACATTGTTAAAAAAAAAATGATTTAATGTGTAAAGTAATGATCATTGTTAAAGTAGAAAAAATATAAGCAGAAGCCACTCTGTTTATCAGAGCCAGGTTTCGATCCTGGGACCTGTGGGTTATGGGCCACCACGCTTCCGCTGCGCCACTCTGATTTGTTGATACTCCTTCCGATTTTATTTTATTAATAATAACGTTACTGTCAACGAAGATTTGCTTAAACCCACTTGCAATCATCATCATCATCATCATCATCATCATCATCATCATCATCATCATCATCATCGGAGTTTGAACCATGAGACGACGACCAGGAATCGGTGGTTTACAGACTGCTGCAGCTGCTAGGGTTCGCAATAATATCCCTTCCTTTTTACTTCCATACATTAATTAATTTACGCATCATTATTATTATTGTTATTAATATTATTCATCCAAATCAATAATACATCAGGATCAATACCGATTACTCGGAGAAAATGTCGCCAAATTACGAACTGATCTTATGAAAGAACAACTTTCAACATTTCGTTCTCAGTTAGAAGACTTTGCTCGCAAACACAAGGTTATTATTATTATTATTATTATTATTAATTAGGTTAATATTGCCTGTTTGTATTATAATATGACTGGCAGGCAGATTGTTTGTAATGAAAATATATATAAGTTAACTGCAGTTGTCAAGTTTATGATGATGACTGCAGAATGATATCAGGAAGAATCCTGCTTTTAGATCACAGTTTCATGAGATGTGTGCAAAAGTAGGAGTAGATCCGTTAGCGTCCAATAGAGGGTTCTGGGCTGAGCTGTTGGGCATTGGTGATTTCTATTATGAAATTGGTAATCTTCTGCTGCTTTAAGATGTCATCATTGGTATTTTTGGTTTGGAGATTTCTGTTAGTAGACATCAGGGCACTTGTCACATCATACGGGCCGTATAGACGGGTGAAACAAGCAGTATAGATGGATCATGGATGAAAAAAGGGCCGTATGGGTCATATCACTTTCAAATTAGTCATTTCTTTGTCAGGTCGTATAGCCACTTCTACACGGGCCCTATTCGCCTAGTTATATGCCCTGTATGAGAGCTGGTGTATTTCTATAGTGTGATAGTGGTGTATGTATGTCACTCTCGTTTTATTATGAACTTCTCATCGTTCCATTGGTTTAATTAATGTATTCCACGTAGATTCAAATAAACTTGTATGGATTTTCAGGGGTGCAAATTGTTGATATTTGCTTGGCAACTAGGCCGATTAATGGTGGTTTGATCAATTTGGAGCAACTATGTAAGATGTTAAGTCAGAGAAGAAAAGGTGCTCGTGAGGCAGTGTCGGAAGATGATTGCTTGCGTGCTATTAGTAAACTAAAGGTACTGTGTTTGGGTTATATATATATATGTCTTCAGGATGGTGCTCGGTAACTGTGTTTTCTCAGATGTTGTAGTAACATGAACATGATTCTTCCTTCAGGTGTTAGGGAGTGGTTTTGAAGTGATTACTGTTGGAAAAAGAAAGCTTGTTCGTTCTGTCCCAACTGAATTGAAAAAAGATCACAATGAAATTCTAGAGTTATCCCAGGTTAACTTCTATATGCGACCAATATTCCTTGTTTATTTTACTTTTTGACTGTTAAATCATATGTTTGAGTAAGAAAAAGTGTTGCTGAAAAAGTATGCAACTTCTTGTTTTTTAGGCTCAAGGTTTTGTGACAGTTGAACAAGTAGAGAGGCGTTTATCGTGGTCGACTGGCCGTGCCACTGATGCCCTTGAAACTTTATTAGATGTGAGCACTTTTTTTTTTTTTTTTCATTTTTATACATCATTTTTCATTTTGGTGTCTAACCAATGGTTTGTTTGTGTCTACAGGAGGGTCTTGCAATGATTGACGATGGCCACAGAGATGGAAAACGACGTTATTGGTTCCCGTGCGTGTCTTCTGTTTCTTCCTTTGTGGCATCTGAAACGCTTTGACTTTCTCCTGGTCAACTGTGTAATATCATGTGTGTAATCATTGAAATTATTCAGTGTACAATAAACAAATTGGTGAACTTTCATTTTTTTTTTTGGGAAATTCAAAAGCAGCTTTTAGTTTTCTTTATACCAAACTGATTTTATTACTATGAGAATGCTTATAATTTATAAACTTTGAAATAAAAAAGACAATCAATGCTTCAGTTTTCTTTTATAATTGTATTGCAGAATATACAGAGCTGTATGTTGTACGATTAATAAGAATCAGTGCAGAATTTCGATGTCTGAACTATCTTTATGCAGCATAGCAATTAGCTTCTACGGCCATGGATGGCTAGTATGCTGTATGCTACGTATTGTTCTTTTTTTAATGAGACAGCCTCAGAAAGGTATGTGTTTGTTCATTTCTTTATCTATTATCTGAACCTGAATCACCTCTGGCTCACGCGATCAGGAGGAGCATGAAAGCTCACGAGTCGCTGCTAGGCTCAGTTTAGATGCAAATAATGTTCGGTCAGCTATTGGTGACCGGATTTCTGTCATTATGCTCACGTTATTATCTGAACCATTGACACCATGATGATGTGACATGAGGCGCTAATGCACCACACTTGTTCTAAGTGGTGTTATATATA
Source organism: Ambrosia x helenae (assembly GCA_030844895.1). Taxonomy (NCBI): domain Eukaryota; kingdom Viridiplantae; phylum Streptophyta; class Magnoliopsida; order Asterales; family Asteraceae; genus Ambrosia; species Ambrosia x helenae. The sequence continues at coordinate 35,177,445 of CM061232.1, forward strand.
TATATATATGTTTGAACTTGAACTATATAAATTTTCTATCACAAGTACATGACATCTTTTTTTGTATTTCATATATGTTTTTATAAATTACCATTACCATTAACAATAAAGACTACACAACTAATGCTTACTAACATAACATAAAATGAAGGTACATTCCAAAAAAATAAAGAAACAAAACACACAAAGCTATTGCAAATTCATCATGTTACGTTGTTTACTTAGATTTGTGTCGATGAACTCGAACCAACGGACACAATGTTTACAACTTCATGTCCGTGTGAGAACCTTTGTAACTGTATCATTTTCGCGTAACATCCGTCCGCGTAGTTCTTCAACAACTGCGCGTGCGATCCTAGTTCCGCCACTTTCCCATCATCAATAACCGCGATAGTATGAGCATTTCGTATAGTTGATAACCTATGCGCAACAACTATCGTTGTTTTTCCTAAACAAACACGCTCAAGCGCCTCTTGAATGCACTTCTCTGACTCCGCGTCTAGTGCACTTGTCGCCTCGTCTAGTAGCATGATCTCGCCTTTCCTTAAAAACGCACGCGCAATAGCCACACGTTGCTTTTGCCCTCCCGACAACTGCACCCCTTGCTCTCCCACAAACGTGTTGTATCCGTCCGGTAACGAAGATATGAACTTGTGAGCATTTGCGAGTGTGGCTGCTTCGATTATCTCCGCCTCGGTTGCTGACTCGTGCCCATACGCTATGTTTTCGTAAATTGTGGTCCCGAAAAGGCATGGTTCTTGTGGGACCGTGGCGATGTGACGCCGTAGGGATTTTAGATTGTATTTACGGATATCTTTTCCGTCTATTGTGACTCGTCCGTATGATGGCTCGTAGAATCTTTGTACGAGTGCGATAACCGAGCTTTTCCCGCACCCACTTGACCCGACTAGGGCCAAAGTCTTTCCAGCTCGGGCGCGTAGACAAAGGTCATGGAAAACCGGGGTGTCAGGACGCGATGGGTAAGCGAAATCAACATGTTTAAGTTCTATCTCGCCTTTTAACCGGTCTGGGACCGGAGTTGAGTCAGGATCATCTGACTCAATCTCGGTTTTCCGGTCAAGAAGGTTGAACACGGACCTCATGGCTCGACCACCCTTGACGAAATCAGGAGCCAAGGTCAGCGTCTCGGCTGCACCATTGGCTGAGACCATGAGAACCATGAACACGCGAATGGTCTTCGAGAAATCAGAGATCCCATGCTTTACAAGCCACGACGCATACCAAAGCCCGACTGCATACGAACAATAGAGTAAAAACTGCGCCACACCGAACCCACTTCCCGCTATCTGTCCTTTCCAGAAGCATCTACGGAGCGGCCCATCAAGACTTGTTGTAAAAAGATTGACGATTTTCGACTCTGAGTTGAATGCAGCCACTGTTCTCATATTCGCCACTGCCTCCCCTGCAAGCTGCGTGGCTTTCGCGTGTGCGCCTTCTAAATCGCCCGAAAATCCTTGCATAAACATTTTCTGCTCAAACAATCAAACTTAACCATTAGAAAAAATGGACAGAATACGAAACTGTACGGCTGATGAAAAGTTGCATTAAAATGAACCTGTAAAACAGTTGCAGCAACCACTATAGGGAAAACAGCGATAAGAACAAGCGCAAGACGCCACTGCAGAACAAAACCGGCGGTGCAGGCAACCAACATGAGGGCAGAGTTCTGCATAATGACAGAAATCCGGTCACCAATCGCTGACCGGACATTATTTGCATCTAAACTGAGCCTAGCAGCGACTCGTGAGCTTTCATTCTCCTCCTGATCGAACCACGCCATTTCATTCTTCAAAACCGCTGCCAACATCTTCTCTCGAACGCGTTTGGTCAAGTTTTCTCCAACAACATCCCAGAAACAATGCTGCAGCGTGTTGAAAACAAGAGCAGCCGACGACACTCCAATCAACAGATAACAGTATTTTCCGATTTCCTTAACCATGTATTCGTGATCTTGATTGTAGTACACGCTTAGAACAGCACTTAGAACATATGCAAAGAATGCACTGAGTGAACCACAAACTACTGAACCCACCGACCCGATTAATGCATAGGTCCATTCAGGTGAGTTCATTTTCGCAAGGCGCCAGAAGGAACTTGCTTGCTCTTTGAATGGGAGCTTCTCAAGGCGGTGGTTCGGGTATCCTCCATCAAGTGATAGGCTAAACTCTGAGGTTGAGAAATCAGATAATCGCCGGGAGTATGGTGATCGACCATAAGATGAGTTTCTTGTCATTATTGGTGAACTCACTGAGTTTCTTGCACTAGAAGCCCTACAAAACAAGTAAAAGTTGTATTAGTCTCATAGTTGTCAAAGCGCCTAGGCGCATAGGCCGAGCCTAGAGCCTAGGCGCAAGGCGCATAAAAAACGAGGGCTTTTTATAATTAGGCGCATAGTATAAAATACATTTTTAGGGATTTTAGAGATGTTTTAGGCTTGTTTAGGGCTACATTAGAATGTTTTGGGGTTGTTTAGGACTTGTTCATAACTCATTTAGGATGTTTTAGAGGTTTAGGCAACTTTTAACCTGAATTTGGCCGAAAATCAGCCTGAAAACAGCCCGACGCCTCAGTGCCTAGGCGCGCTTTTGACAACTATGATTAGTCTAATGTTTAAACACATCTTTCTGTTGGGTTGACTTTTATAGTCAAACTGTTTTATTTTCGTTGATGCGAATAGATACATGTTTTAACACGAAATCGCCAAATCCATATTTTGATGAATTACTATTCTAAACATGAATCTTGTATATGTTTCATACTTATCTATAATTTGAACTTTAGAAGGAATTTTGTGACATTTTGGTAATATAGTAGTCAGTGGCGTCCTTGAAAATTTAGGTACCCTGTCCGAGCCATTAAAAATCATGCCCTTTAGACCTTAAGTTTAGAGTTTTAAACGAGTCAGCTAGACCGAAGTACCTTGCACTGCTTTTTCTGGCATTGTTCAAAGCGGTTTCATTAGCAACGTCTTGCATCTTAATAAGCTTAGCATAGACACCATTTTCTCCTTTAGCAATAAGATCATCATGAGTTCCTATTTCCAAAACACTACCTTGTTGCAAAACCGCCACAAGGTCTGCCTTGCGTATGGTGGAGAGGCGGTGAGCGATTACCAAAGTTGTCCTCCCTATCATAAAACGGTCCAACGCCTCTTGCACTAGTTTTTCCGATTCTGAATCTAAAGCACTTGTCGCCTCGTCTAATAGCAAGATTGCAGGGTTCTTTAACATCGCTCTCGCTATTGCGATTCTTTGCTTTTGACCACCTGATAACTGTAATCCTCTCTCCCCAACCTGCACATAACCATTCGATAAGCGTTACCCGATCCGAATCGATTTTGTCATTTTTTTAGCTGTTTGACTTTTAAAGTCAAACTTAGAGCATTCAAATCTTTGGTTATCACCACTGGCGAAGCATAGTAAGGGCGGGGAGGGGCGGCCGACCCCCTCGGATTTTCGCGCAGAAGTTCCGATTATATAGTATTCGTATAGAAAATTTTGAAAATATAGGGTTTCGACCCCCCGAAACTAGTGACTTCCGACCCCCCGGTGACTTCCGACCCCCCGAACCTTCGGATCAAGCTTCGCCACTGGTTATCACATACTTGGTTTTAAAAAGCGCGAAGCGCACAAAAGTGACGAGGTCTAAAACCGAGGCGTAAAGCGCAAAAGCGGTGGGCTTTTCATACACGAGGCGCAAGACGAATATATATATTTTTTATATATGTTATTGGTTTTTAGCATCATTTACCCAAAATATAGATACAAATAAGGTTTATATATGATTTAACTTAAATGTACAACATTTTTAGCTACATGTATAACAATTTTAAGCACAAAAACATCCTGTGTACGAAAAGCGCTTTTATTGCGCTTTTCTGGCCAAAAAAGCGCGCTTTTCATGCGCTTTTTGTACGATGCTCGCCTAGTGTTACATAAGGCGCACAGATTGCCGCCTAGATGCGCTTCGCGCTTAAGCGCGCCTCGAGCGCACTTTTTAAAACCAAGATCACATAAAGTTTGAATAATGAACAATAATTTCTTTTAAAATTTCAATACTTTTAAGTTTATTTTAGTACCCTTTATGAGTTTTATTCACAAACTAAACTATATTTACATAAAGTTTGAAGCTGAAAATAGTATGTTTGACTCATGAAAGTCAAAACAATGCAGACAGTTTGTCTTAGTATTACAGATGGTGGGTCAAAGGGTTCCTTAGAAGTTAGAACATGCTTTAGTCAAACAAAATCTGTGAGTCTGTCACTGTCAGTCATGTGGGAATTCAATATTTATTATTTGTTTATTTATTTATTATTTATTTGTACTTTTATTTGTTTGTTTGTACTTCCCATCCAGTGATGTTGCAGTTAAGTTCTTGTTTCTTGCATAAGTTTGCACATGCAATGCTGACACAAAAACCAAGTTGTAACTATTAAACTAAGACTGTGTGTTGTGGCCCGCGAGCGACCAGGCGCGAGCAAGCCACGTGGCTCGCGAACACCACGACCCTCATGCGTTAACGCTCCTGCGAGCGAGCAGACGCGAGCCTGCTCGCGTGGGCTAGCGAGGAAATAAAAGGAAGAGTTGCAGGTGGGAACGACAACGCAAGCGAGCAGGCTCACCTTGAGCCACAACAGGGTCAAGTGAGTGAACTCAAACTTTATCCATTGCCATCTCAACGTCCAGGTGGCTTGAAATGATAGGATAAAATTTATGCTCACCTTGAGATACAACACATAGCCTAATGCATCCCTCAGAATAGTTCACCTTATTTGACTTACAAATTTGACCAAATTTTCCATAGATATTGATCTTTAGAATGAAATACTAAGCTTACTAATAAACTTTAACTAAAGAAAGTCATTAATCTACCTTCCAAGTCCATTCAAGATTTAAGATCAATTACCACAAAAACTTAAACTTGAGTTACCCAAGCGGGTCAACGCTATAATCTACACGGGTCAGGCTTTAAAGATAAGGTGAACAAGAGTACGCATATGTTAATTCAGTTGACTAACCTGAGTATCGTACGCAGCAGGTAATTTAACAATAAATGAGTGAGCATTGGCGACACGGGCTGCTTCCTCAACCTCAACCATGGATGCATCAGGCCGACCCAAAAGTATGTTTTCTTTTATGGTGGTTGCAAATAGTGCTGGCTCTTGGCTAACCAGACCAATTTGTTGTCTTAGCCATTTCAAGTTTAGTCCTTTAATGTCATGCCCATCAAGCATAACTTGTCCTGAACACAATTAAACAGAAAACATTTACAATCTATGTGTTGTATAACTACAGTCTACATGTGAGTTGTACGTTGTCGTTACCCAATGTAGGATCATAGAACCTTTCAATGAGCGAAACAACAGTCGATTTTCCAGAACCACTGCTTCCAACCAAAGCAATAGTTTTCCCAGCAGAAATACTTAAACTGAAATTATTTAAAATTTTAACATCTGGTCTTGAAGGGTATGAAAAGTCAACATTTTTCAACTCTAGTTGACCCAAAACCGGTTCCAACTCCAAACCCGATTCGCAGTTTCTATCAACGTTTGGTTTGTGATCAATGATCTTAAAGATTTTAGCTGCTGCTACTCGCGCTTTTGCAAATGCAGACATACTTGGAGCAGACTGGCCTAATGCACTGCCAAATTTGATAATTAGAATAGATCAAGATTTTTTTTTTTTTTTGGGGGACAGAAAGAGTACTTACAGTCCACCAATCATGACCGAGAACATTGTAGAAATAGCAAGTCCACCATTCGTGTAACGGTTTCTAACAAGATAACCGCCGTACCATAAAAGAAGTGCGTAACAACAAAAGACTGTGAAATAAGTTGATCCTAATCCTAACCCTTTTGCAAATCCACTTTTGTATCCAAGCTTTTGCGCAATCTTTAACGCTTCAGAGTAGGCTTGTAATGCTCTAGATTCACCAACGTACGCCAAAACGGTTCGAATTTGCGCAATTGTCTACATTTTTCGACGGATAAATAAAATACACAAACAACATAAATGAACTTTATATATGAATTTTTTTATTTTTTTTAACGAAAATAATTTCCATTAAAAACGGTCAAGTTTACATCTGAATAATGGGTAAGCGAGCAACATTAAAAAGATTGTTTATTTCATTTTAGGCGAAACTCACCTGCTCAACGATGTTTCCGGCTTCTGAAAGAGCTTCTTGGCTTTTCGAAGACAATTTCGCTAATGTAGTCATATGAATAGCTCCAATAATAGCAATTAAAGGCACTACAGCAAGTGTCACAAGTGCTAGTTGCCAAACTGCTGTGAATCCCACAACAAAACCAGACACAAATGTTGCCAAATAGTGTATAAAGTTTCCTAGCTGCCACACATTCACATTATTAATTATTAATTATTAATTATTAATTATTAATTATTAATATTGTTGGAATGAATGTAATAAGTATTTGGGCAGTGAACAACAAAAGATGATCATGTTTTAACCTTTTCACTAATGGCATCTTGAACAATAACAGCATCAGTGTTGATAGCAAATACAACATCTGAAGTCCTGACTTGAGTGTCAAAGAACTGAATGTCTTGACTTAATGCTGCTTCAAGATATTTTATCCTCATTTTTGTTGATTGTCTCTCTCCTGTCCACATCCAACATGATATCTCTGATAATAATAATAATATATACCCATGTCAAATTCCAGTCATTTTCCAAAAAAAAAAAAAAAAAAATCATTTGATGAAAAAAAATGTTGCTAAAAGGTAAAAAAAATTAAAAATTAAAAAAAAAAAAAGTGAACATAAATACCTGCCCATGAAGATGCCCATATTGCAGCTCCAACTATAATAAAGTAAAATGCATACTGCAAAATTCAACAAGAAGATCAAGACTTTGAATAAAAGGAATAAAAAAGATCACATTTTGATATAAAGAATGTTAATGTTTATGCATATTGCAAAAACCAACAAAAAAGGCAAGAATTTAAAGAAAAAAAAAATATTTTGTTAAAAATGCTGGATTTGGATTAAAAAAAAAAAAAGGAAAGTTGCCCTTCATGCATACTGCAAAATTCAACAACAAGATCAACACTTTGAAAAGGAAAAAAAAAAAGATCACATTTTTTATGTTGAAAGAATGTTAATCTTTATGCATATTACAAAAACCAACAAAAAGGGCAAGAATTTGAAGAAAAAAAAAAACAAAATATTATGTTAAAAATGCTGGATTTGAAAAAAAAAAAAAAAAAAAGGAAATTTGCCCTTCATGCATACTGCAAAAAAAAAAAAAAAAGATAAAAAATTTTATGATAAAAAAGATGAATTTGAAGAAAAAGATTATTACCCTTAAAACTTCATCACTCATTTTATCAACATTATGTGCATTGGACCCAAATGAATTAACAAGATCAGCAAAGAATCTTAAAAAGATAGGCAAAGAACAGCCATGAACAAAGGCACCAACTGTGCCAATTCCCATCAACACATAATCCAATCTATCTGCAAATCTAAACAACTCTCCAAACCCAACTGACACCTCCTTATCTTTCTCTGCATTTTTACTGTTTTCTCCTTCCATTTCCATATCAGTTTCAGTTACTATATCTTCTTCAGTTAGTGATCCCAAAGGACTTTGTGTTTCATACCATTTGCATTGCTCTCTTCCTCTCTTTATCTTCTCATGGAAGCCTTTTGATGCCATTTTTTTATAATAATATTTTTATATTTTATTCTTGATTCTCTTTCCCTTACACTTTCTCTTTTGTCTGTTTATCTTTTTTGTGTAAAGACTTTGGATCTCTATTTAGCTCTTTTTTTTTTTTTTTTTTTTTGGAGCTTGATTTGCTTTTTACAATAAAAGAGAGACAATAAAGAAAACATTAGTCCCACAAAGATTCTTTGTTTACATTGCTTACATCACTATTGCATGTATATAATGCATCTATACAAGTATGGAGAAAATGTGGTTAAAATTAAAAAAAAAAAAATGTTACAATAATAATTCAGAAATAGATGGCGGCGTAGCTTGTTGCCCGCCTTCCCGCTATCTTGATGTAATTTGTAATGTTTTTTATTTAATGTTTTAGTTAATCTTATATATATATATATATAGGATTTGGTTCAAATGAGAACCTTTTCCCAAATTGAGAACTAGAGAACCATTCTGGGCCACACATTTCTCTAAGGCAAAAAATTTTTTTTTTTTTTTTTTTTTTTTTTTTTTTTTTTTGCAAAAATCACTGCTTTATATGTAAGAAAATTTTTTTTTTTATTTTTTTTGTATTTTTTTTTCAGTATACACATGTGTATAATTGCATTATACACATATGTATAATGCTATATACACATATGTATAACTGAAATATACACATATGTATAGCTGAAAAATGCTATATACACATATGTATAATTGCTATATACACATATGTATAATTGTCATATACACATATGTATAAATGAAAAAAAAATTCAAAAAAAATAAAAAAAAAAATTTTCCTTGCATAAAAATGTGCGATTAAAGCAAAAAAAAAAAAAAAAAAAAAAAATTTTTTTTTTTTTTTTTTTTTTGCCTTTATATGAAATGTGTGGCTCAGAATGGTTCTCTCAGTTCTCAAATAGGGGTTGGTTCTCTTAGGATCTCTACCCTATATATATATATATATTTGTAATAATAATATATTCATTATTATATTTTATAAATTTATAAATCATGTATTTAATTATGTAATTATTTGTTACGAGTGTTAATAGTGTTAAATAAACATAATTCATAAAATTTCTTAAGTGATTTTTAGCGTATCAAACAACGTTAATTTTGTTAACTACCACCATCAGTTTGAAAAGTAGTGATTCCGCCACTTCTATAACAACTTTTTAACGTATGATGTATCCTTTCTACTTTAAAAGGATTTTCTTGTAGAATTAACAATTGTCTAGTCTAGTAAGTTTACTAGTGCGCGCTACATTATCATGTTTATTTTAAATCTCTACTATAGTAAAAGAAAATAGCCGATGACATGTTTATATATTAAATAGGGGTTAGGATCAAATACATAGTGAAAGAAAAATAGGAAGTCGTAGGAAGGGTATCAAATGAACTCCGATTAAACTCATTCAAGCGGCATTGGAACCGTTTTATCGAACCCTACTAGAGACAAGTTTATATCTCTATAGTAATAAAATACCTAAACAATTTTTTTATCCATTTTATTCCACAAATCGTCATATTTCCTTCAAAAGTACAATATATTGCCTACTTAGTACTTTTTTTCCTCGAGTGCGCGTGATTTTTGTTGAGTAGTCTGCTTGAGAAGATGATTTTTTATTTGTTCTATAAGTGTCAAATGGGTCATGTTTATACACTCGAAAACAGGGGCGCAGCTTAGTTGGGGCAGGCGGGGGCGGCCGACCCCCCAAATTTTCATGTAGAAGTTCCGATTATATAGTATTCGTGTAAAAAATTTTAGAAATATAGGGTTTCGACCCCCCAAAACTGGTTTTCGACCCCCCAAAACTAGTGACTTCCGACCCCACAGTGACTTCCGACCCCCCCAAACCTTCGGGTCAAGCTTCGCTACTGCTCGAAAACATTTTTGAAGATTCAAATATACTAGGTGGACACATGCAATTTGTGAAACATAGTTAAAATCTTGTTTATTATTATTATTATTATTATTATTATTAAATGTCTATGATTTTGTTTTAAATAAAATGTAAATGAGTTGTATAACGGAAACGTGGTGTGATATTTTACTAAAGTTGCAACGGTTTTGGTGCTTCATACAAAAACAGTGTAGGATGAGTGGAAGACAGCGATAACGACGTATGATGATTGAGGATGTTGATTTTTGTTTTTTATTTTCTTGTTTTTATTTTAGATTTTTATTCAAATAAATCTAAATGTTTCAGAACTATCATGATATATTCGAAATGAATACCCTGGCCCTGGAACTCGCCTCTAGAAGTATCACTTATAATGTGATCTCTTTGCAAATGATTTGGATCTTCGGCAACGGGTTTTCCTGAAATTGATATGATGAGTTTGGCTACTCAGTGCTGTTTGAGATCACGAACGTATGAAGTCAGCTTTTGTCATTGAGTTATGATGGATAGTTGGGCTTTATTTGTTGCCCGTTAAAAGGAAAAATGATGGAAGTAGTTAAAGGAGTGTATATGTTATTTTTAAAAATTATTTTAATTAAATTATTTTTCTCACACTTAGAAATGTTATGAGATTCAAAAGTAAAGGTGGATTAGGAATTTAGGATTATTATTATTATTCTTTTGAATTAGAATTAGTTTGTAATTATAAGTTGGTTGGGTAATTAAAGATAGCTATTAGAATAGAATTATGATACTTGATTTAGAAGTTATTTGGTTCTATACAAGGCCGACTCAATTTTTATGGGATCCTAAAGCAAATACTAAAATGTGGGTCTTTTTGCGAAACTAAAAAAACAAATTAAAATGTGCAGATAACAATACTTGAAGGATTAGAACTATTTGCGTGATAAATACAACAAATAAGACATAAAAACCATAGATATTAAGCTGTAAGTCTTTTATTACAAAAAAAAAACCATATATATAAAAAATACTTTTAAAATTTAGGGGCCCTATTGGATTGGAGGCCTAAAGCCTTAGCTTCAAAATACCCCCTTAAGCCGACCCTAGTTCTATGAATATTGATGTCATCAGTTTTTTTGAGTTATATTTTATGACTAGTGGGGTGCCCGCACGATGCAGCGGGAAACACAACACTTTGATTTTGCTATAACTCTATGCTTTGATGCGGTCAAGCGTATTTTAAAATGAATATTATTAGTTTATAATAAGACATAGTCAAGTTGCTTCAAAGAAATATGTTGAACATTTAGTTGACCAATACAACATTCTACTACAAAATATTTACAAAGGAATAATGTTGAACATTCTACGAGAATGATTATTTACTAAAGGATTATTGAAAAGAAACCAAGACTTAGAATTTCAAAAACACCTAATGAATATATGGAAAAATACATCCGGTCTATCAATTTAAAATTACCTGGCAATAGCGTAATTGACTAAGAAGAAAACCCTAAAATATAATCAGCTCGTAATTGCTTGAATAAAACTAACATTTAAAACGCTAATCAAACCACTTAATCTATCAATCAAAATAACTTAAACCAACATAAGAATTCTTTTCAAAACTCGCCTAATATGGAGATGCAAGAATAAAACTTATAACCTGGTCGGCTCCTTTCCATTTCTAACTTGCACAAGAGCATATGAAAGAGTTGATGTTTAGTGAAATGGTGAATTTAATGATAGGAGCTTCAATTTTAATCAATTGGATTTATGGCATATTAATTGAAATAAGACATTTGGTGTGCTTTGGATTTATAGCATATTGATTGAAATAAGACCTTTGGTGTGCATTGGTTGTTAAGAACCTTAAAATTAAGTTGATAATCGGATCAATTTAATAATACTTAGGTAAAATTACTATTTTATCCCTTACTAACTTCATGATGGTATTGTACCATATGCATTATTTGTTGTAATTATTTAAATTTTGTTGGAATCTTTCCTCCATTCTTTATAATATAGTATAGATTTTCAAAACTCGCCTAAAATGGAGATGCAAGAATATAACTTATAACCTAGTCGGCTCCTTTCCACTTCTAACTTGCACAAGAGCATATGAAAGAGTTGATGTTTAGTGAAATGGTAAATTTCGTTTACTAATATAGTAATGATAGGAGCTTCAATTTCAATCAATTGGATTTATGGCATATTGATTGAAATAAGACATTTGGTGTGCATTGGTTGTTAAGAACCTTAAAATTAAGTTGATAATCGGATCAATTTAATAATACTTAAGTAAAATTACTATTTCATCCCTCTGGCCTTCGACACCTTTGGCTCCCTGGCGCCAGAAGCTATTCGTTTCTTGACCAGGGTCCAACGGGTCGTCCACAACAATGTTTCATCCCGGGGGGGGGGGGGGGGGGGAGGTTTTGTCTTTAGTAGACTAGGGTTTGCAATTCAAAAAGGGGTGGCGGCGCAGCTTGTTGCCCGTCTACCTGCTATTATGATGTAACTTTCGTATTTTGTTTTAATGAGAAGTAAAATAATCCCTTACTAACTTCATGATGGTATTGTACCATATGCATTATTTGTTGTAATTACTTAAATTTTGTTGGAATCCTTCCCTCATTCTTTATAATATAGTATAGATTTTTCAAAACTCGCCAATAACGGAGATGCAAGAATAAAACTTATAACCTGGCCGGCTCCTTTCCACTTCTAACTTGCACAAGAGTATATGAAAGAGTTGATGTTTAGTGAAATGGTGAATTTCGTTTACTAATATAGTAATGATATTAGCTTCAATTTCAATCAATTGGATTGATGGCATATTGATTGAAATAAGACATTTGATGTGCTTTGGATTTATGGCATATTGACTGTGCACAATGTAAATGTTATCAATGTTATGTGTTGTTTCGTCCATGTGGAATGTGAATAAGTGAATTTGAATAAGATGATTATCTATTGTTTTAATTTACACTTTTCTATTTACCTCTAAATTATTAGAAAACTTACAAAACAATCCTTTTATATTCATGATCACTTTAACATTCAAGTTGAAAGACAATTTTGCCCTAAACTAATTTCAATTACTATTGTACCATAAACATAAATATTTGTATTTACTTAAATTTTACAGTCATCCCTCCTAGATGCTTTATATATAGTATAGATTAACAAAGGTTGTGCTCACCCTTTCTCATATCACTAACTTAGGTAGTGATCATTAAATCCGTCTCACTAATCTAAGAAATCATATTATTTTTATAACATAAATACCCAAACATATAAGATAAAAAAAAATGTACACAAGTTCTCTATGACATAACAAAGTAAAATATCATGACAATCCATTTTGTCATCGTTTTGTTATGTCTTGCATCACATTTTCATCTACATACCCCTTACCCCCCCCCCCCCCCTCCCCTTTGGTGCATCCGTTACGCTAGCAATTTGAGCATCCCAACACGAGGATCTAAGGGCCTTGTGACGGCTTAGGCGAATGGATGGAAAAGAGAGGAGGTTTGTCCATGGAGCATAAGTCCATGATAGAAAATGTGAGATAAGTAGGAGAGAGAGAATGTAAGGGTCTATAAGGGTGGCCGGTGTGAAGGAAGAGAGCGCTTTTGGATATGAGAGTGTGTTTGAGATGCTCATACCTTGTTCTATACGGGTTTTGAACTTGCACATGTTTTAAGAAACGATAAATCCTCTCAATGTTAACTTAAAAAAAAATAGAAAACATAAACTATACAAAAATTGAGACTTTAAATTACACTTAATTGAATGTCCATTACAATCCAAATCAAGTTCGTGAAACAAACGTGTCATACAACTCAATCTTTTTTTTTTTTTTTTTTTTTTTTTTTTTTTTTTTTTAACATTTAACCTTTTTTTTATAACAAAAACTTAAGACGTGAACATTATAAAAACTAAAAAACCCACTGCCATTTTTTTACCAACTTTAAAATATAAAGTACATATTTATTCCCACTTACATTTAAATAGTCTAATCTCCATCATAATACAAAAGGAAATGTACGGAAATCTAATTTGCATCATTACCAACTCATTTATAAGATTTTCATCAGATTAGTGAAACAATACAAAGCAAAAATAAAACTTAAAAACCTTTTGGTTGGCATTGCAAACCTGGCATACACACACTCACACAATATACATAGATACATATATGTGTGTGTGTACGTATGAATGACAAAACTGCATATGGTGGTTGAGTGAAATATACATAAATTGAAGAAAAGTGACCATGGCTGGTTGGAATCCATTTGTCGAGAATCAACCAAATGGCTTTCCATTTTCCTTTAAAAAATATATATTAAGTTTGTTCAATGACGAAACTAAATTATTTTCATAATAATCTCATCTATATATGAAAGTCTTGTTATTTGAATAATGGTGAGTAATTCACTAGATGATATATCATATTTAGGTTTTTTTTTAAGGAAAACTACATTAAAAACACGCCAAAACGACTATCTCCAAGGCGGAGATAACCGCGGCTAAACACAATTACATCGGTTCAAGATTAAAAGAATTCCAACCTATTCAATTCACAACCACATCCTTACCCCTATTTCTATACCAATGAAAACTCAACGATTTAACATCAGAAATGACTTGACAAACACTCCTAGTGATGTTGGAAAACACCTTTTCGTTCCTCGCCTTCCAAAGTCTCCAACACGTTAAGATGAAAATCCATACGCAATACTTTTCTTCTCCTTGGACCCGCCCATATTACCAACACACTGCAGAATGTTGTCAACAGCAAACAAAAACAACGGAGGGAGCCTACACTATATTGCGATATCATGCCAAACGCCATCTGCAAACCTGCAACCAGTAAACAAATGCTCTGATGTCTCCACCGGTTCATCACATAAAACACAACAACTGTCTTCAGTCCATATGTTCCTTTTTCGAAGTGCACCACGAGTCAGAATCTATCCAGAAGGGCTCTCCACATGAAGATGTTATACTTGTTCGGAATCCACTTACACCATTCAAAATGATTATTAGCCTCCTATGAGTCACCACTTTTCAACCAATCTTTCACCTCCCTAAATGAATACTCCTTCAAATCACCAACTCACCATACCCATCGGTCCTCAAACTGTGAAAGCCGGGTACCAGTGATCAAATGATGACACTCTACCGCCTTAATCATCTCTTGCTTAGTAGTCGGATATGTCTTCCAATCCCAAGTAATCGAGTCACCATCATTTCTTGTCTCGAACCTGTCCACCACTACACACCAAACATCCGCCTCTAATCGAAATAAAGCTGGGAAATGATATTTAAGTGGCATGTGATCAATCCACGGGTCTATCCAAAACCTATCATAGTGCCATTACCCACACTACATTTAATCATCCCCGCAAAAGAAACGTCTCCCACTTTCAATTTTTGACCACACAAAACTATTTTAGACCAAGCCCCTGAAAACTTGTTATTACGCGAAAACATATCCCATCTTCTATGAGACCCATGAATAGCATCTATAACTTTCCTCCATAGAGCGTCTCGTTCATTACGATATCGCAAAAGCCATTTTAAAACCAAGGCATTATTACACATCTCAAGTTTATTAATGCCCAACCCACCATCTTTCCTCGAGCGCGTGACCGTCTCCCACCCAACCCAATGAACTTTGTTTTCATCAACACTTCCTCCCCGTAGAAATTTCTTAATCAATGCCTCCAATTTTTTTAATCACATCAACTGGAGCTTTATATAACGAAAAATAATACGTCGGTAGGCTCTCCAAGACCGATTTGATTAGAACAACCCTACCGGCAATTGAGAGCACTTTAGCCTTCCAATTTGTTAACCGATTATTAAAGACCTTCATGACAGGATCCCAAATCTTAATCCGACCCATATTGACACCCACTTGAACACCCAAATATGTAAATGGAGTAGACTCCGCTCTACACCCCAACTCGGCCGAGTTTGGTACCCTTGTAGGGGGTACCACCCGTACCAATGACTCCATCTCCCACAAATTCGGGGACATGAAAGCGAAGTGTAAACGCTTCGAAACCGCGTACAAAGCGGTGAAGGAGGATATGCCCGACGAAACCGATGACGTGCTCGTCGCCTTCGCCAAAGTGGAGTACCTTCGGACGGTTGGCCATAACTTTAACCACGTTTCGGCGTGGAAAATGTTACGCTCGGGTCTACGTTAGGGTTTTTTTATTCTAGTGTAGTTTCCTTCTTTTTTTTGAAAGGAAAACTTCATTAAAAAGCTACTCGAAGAGCCCTCAAAGCAAGGACCTACGAGCGCACAAACAATACAAACAAACTCAATCCAAAGGACAAACACACCATTTTTTCCACTCTACATCTTTACATCTTGACCTATTACGAAACCAGAAAAACGTCGTAGATTTAATGTTCTCCACAATCTCGACCCGCCTCCTTTGTTTGTTGTTGAAAATACGATTATTCCTTTCATTCCAAAGAACCCACATAGTAGCGTAAACAATTCCTCTTAAAACATACCTCCGGTCCTTCGAACTATTAGTTGTATCCGGTAAACGTAAGAGATCAATAACATCAAAAGCAAAAGTATGGTTAAGCCGACACCAAGATTCGATTCTAAACCACACTTCTTGAGAGAACGCGCAACCTGTAAAGATATGTAAAGAAGTTTCCATGTCCCTTTGGCAAAAAAACACACCTCGATTGATTAATTGGTACTCCACGTTTGATTAATTCAGCGATAGTAGGCAACCTATTGAGAGCAGGCCTCCAAACCATGATTTTACACTTTAATGGAACCCAAACCTTCCAATTGATCCTCGGATTATTATCTGCCAGAACATAGTGGGCGAACAACTTCTTGACCGAGGATACCGAGAATCTCCCTTCTTTATCAAAACTCCACTTCCATCTATCACTGCCTCCTCGCCAATGGAAATCATGAATATCGTTCAGGAGACTAAACAATTCAGAAACTTCCTCGAACGATGAGGGAGAAGCACGCCAATCCCATTGAAGAACCTTCTCATTATTGACCCAGGTGATACGATTAGAAACCGAGGCCCATTTATTTTTTTCTAAACTGAAAAGCATAGGATATACATCTCGAAGGGGGGCATCTTTCAACCAATTGTCGATCCAAAATTTTATAGCCACACTATCCCCTACTTCACCAACAAAAAAAGAGTTAAGAGATAAACCACCTTGGATTTTAGATTCACCCACTTTCGCTATATATTTCCAACACCCATTCGAAGACGATTTACATGGAAGGTTAGCCCAAGGTCTACTCGATCCATGACATCCTAAAATAATTTTCTTCCACAAAGTAGACCCCTCTTGTTTAAAACGCCAAGTCCATTTTAACAAAAGAGCGTCATTCACCTCTTGTAACTTTGTCACCCCAAGACCCCCTTTGTTTTTAGGGGTAGTCACAACATCCCACGCTACCCAAGAGATTTTATTTTCATCACGCGTGCCCGCCCAAAGGAATTTCCTCATGAGGGCTTCAATAGAAGCGATCACAGCTTTTGGGGCTTTAAAAAGAGACAAATAACAGACCGGCAAGCTTTCGAAAACCGATCTAATAAGAATAAGTCGACCGCGCTATAGACAATGTCCTCGCTTTCCACGAAACAAGCTGATTTCGAACAACTTCCACTACTGGGTCCCAACTTCTAATACGAGTCATCTTAGCCCCTACTTAGATACCATGATATGTGAATGGAAAGCCACCTCTCTTGCATCCCAATAGGTCTATGTCACACCACGTCTAAGGCGGAAACACGTGGCGCGACGGTTCAAAAGTATTAAGCCAAGATTAATGCAAAGCACAATATTAATTAGAAAACGGGCATTTATTCAATGCTAATAATCATGTCAAATTATTAATACATAACCATAAATTGTTTTCGAAAATGATAAAGAGGCTTCTCCCTTTATCCCTAAATCCATGGAATAAAGGGATAAGACCCCGTCACGACATTCCCAACGCCCAATTTGGAGACATCCCCGACCCTGCTCGCCATGCTAACTTCCATCAATCAATTACCTGAAAGATATGTTTGAAATTCGTCAATATATAAATATTGGTGAGTTCACAGGTTTTAATTTAATAAATCTTTATAAAGTGGGAATATCCTTGTTATGACATTTATAGGAGTTGCAAAGTCCTACAATTTACTTGAGCCTATAACCAAACCAAGACAATTAATAATGCCCCCGCCCAAAGTCGTTACTCGGTATTTCTACGACTTTATTTCAGAATAAGTGCACCCCAGGCATACGCCGATGCATAATCGACGCTATCGATTAGGGGTGGGCCTTGTCAGGCACCAATAGTACTATCCAAATATCCCTTTGGTTTCTCATTCCTGAACAAATGATTATAGTGGGGAGGTCTCAACCCCGAGTGGCGATCTTTACTCAAGTATCCAACCCGTCATACAATCCCAACATATCTTTCCCCCGTAAAAAACGTTAAATAGTTTAGAAATGGGGCCGTGAGACTCACCTGTAACTGTGCTCGGCTCAAAGAAAATAGTAAAGTTTGTGATCCCGTACCTACAAAGGTTCTAGGCGTATAAGTCACTTACACCTATGGTGTATGTGCCTTGGCAAGTTGTACACCCAACTTCCCGACCACGTCTTTATCCCAATTCCTGTTTAATAGTTTCGTATCCTAGGTTCAATGGCGATGGATTACCCTTTCCTTACAAGTCATATATTATTCTTATAATTATTCTTTATGACTTGTACAACATTTTACTTGACACGACTCTACCCAACGTATAATTATTTTCCCATTCAAATAATTATACTTAGGATCTTTTCGCTCAATATAAAGTGTTTTCTTATTAACCGACCCGACTTACTCTGCCACATATTTATTTTCCCATTTAAATAAATATGCTAAGTCTTTGTCGTTTGGTAACATAATCTTAACGCCTGACTAGACTTATCACACCGTACATTCATTTTCCCATTTAAATAAATGTACTAGAATCTTGTCGGTATTCACGCGTTCATTGATATATCTCATCTACTCGTCTCGGTTTTCCTTCTCGCACATCTATTTTCCCATTTAAATAGATGTACTAGAATTTCATCGGAAACGAGTACACGTACATATATCATCGCGTGGATACTACCTGTTAAGTTCATGTGTCGTTTAGCGTTTTTAGTTTGTTACGTTATGTTTCTCTTTTTCCACGAATATTGTTACTACACTTAGGAAAGTGTTACGCACGTTTCACCCTTGTTATATATATTTTATTTCCGTAAAATATATATGTATATTTTTATCTCGACGTAATAAGTCCGTTTACATTGGTTCGTGTAACTAAGTTTGTTAGTTAGCGTTTTAGCCCGACTCGTCCAACTTGTTACCAAAAACGTTCCCGATACTTTTATATTCCCATTTATATAAAAGCACCTTATTTTTCTACAAGTCTTTACAAGTATTTATTTTATAAAATCTTACTTTATGAAATAGTCGCGTGACTCCATTTATTTTTATAAAACGTCCATTTTATAAAAATATACTTTTTACTTAAAATGCCCAAGTAGGCTATTATTATTTACCAACTCAACCTTGTAAATCATTACTTACACTTTTTGACACCGATATTTCCATCTTTGTGTTTTTGGTCCAATAACTTTCTAAAATAGTTATTTTAGTCCATTGGTTTCCAAGTTGTCATATTAGTCCTTTAATTTACACTTGTAGCATTTTTCACTAAATCTTTCAAGATTATTATTTTTCTTCCACCTTAGTGGACTTTGAAGAATCCTTTTCACCATGTTTAATTGTTTTTACCTCTTTTTACTTCTAATGTTCTTTTAATCCATTCAAGGTATCAATAACATGTTTATTTCATATTTTTATCCAAAGCATCAAACTTTCACTCATCTAAGTGAGTGGACTTTGAAGAACTAATTTTTCCACCTATGGCTTTCTAACCATTTTAATATTTTTATGTCTTTATTATATCATCCTAAGATGATTAAAACCACTTTTCATCATATTCAAGTCACTTTTCAAAATATTGCTTTTCTCATCTTCAATCATCCAAATATGTTCTTATTATTACACTTTCTTCAAAATACTACTTTTATTAAAAATAAACTAAGATTTCATCACCTTATTATTCTCTCATCTTCATTTTTAATAAACACCCATTACTTCTTTAGAACTCATTTTTATTACCCACATTGTACAACTTGCATCATAGCACAAAAACAAGATATTTAAATTAATAAAACAATGCAAGACTTACAACTAGCTCAAGGCTAGGGAAGACAAGTTCTTGGATTTTGGATGTGGTTTAGTGTGTTCTTCCAAGTGGGTTATGCTCCAAGCTCTTAAACACACAAGAAGGGGTTTGAATGAGGATGAACTAGAGGTGATTTGAAGTAGTAAAAATTGAAAGAGAGGTGTTGGTGGGGTGGTGCAATGCTACGGCCAAGAGGAAGAAAAAGAAAGGATTTTTGTGATTTTTCTCCAAGTGCTCTTCAAGTGTTTATATGATCTTTGCAAATCCTCCAAAGATTATCAAATCTTGCTTGGATTGGTTAGTGAGATTATGGAAGGATTTGTTAGATTATGAAAATCTTATAAAGATTTTAAGAGGGTGTATGGGCCGAGTTTTAGAGAGAGGGAGGAGAAATGATTGGGTTAATTCCCTTGTCCAATCTTATTACATGCATCCTCATCATTACAAATGATTTGGAAGAGATTTTAAAAAAAACTTAAGTGAACTCCACTCTAAGTGGCCCTTGGCCGGCCCCCTATGGGCATTTGGTGGGGTCCACTTTGCTAATTAACTCTTCACATTATGTTTAAGCAAGTCCCTTCCGGGTACCGCCCGGTTATTTCTCGAATTTTCGTCGCGTTTTCCCTCGATATTAAAATACCGTTAATATTCATAAAATTATGTCCAGTTAAATTACTGATAATTTATTTCGGTTTCTGTCGGGTGAATTTACGTGTTACGCGCGTATCGGGTGCGGTACGCGCACTTTATTCGTTACCGGGAGATTTGTGCAATAAGCTTTTTCGTATGGCTTTGGGTTTCCAAAACTCATAATATTTTGTGAAAATATTATTTATTTTATATTCCGGGTGTCCGGTGTTCGTTTCGCTTATTTCAGTTTTACCGGGTAATCGCCAGTGTCCATACCGGATAGTTTTGTCTGCGCACGATCCTATCATGCTTTGCTATTAAACTCATGCATTCCTATACATTATTTGGGAATTCCTATCTTTCTAAGGCCTCAATTAAATATTCAGCACATAATTACGGTTAATTACGTTAATCGCGTTTAATTAATTAGTACGGAATTACCTTAATTTTGTCGGTTGTTACATTCTCCCCCCGTTAAGAGAATTCCGTCCCGGAATTCACTTTGAGCTCTCCGGTATAGGGGTCTTCTTAAATAGGGCGGGATACTTTTGCTTCATCTGGTCCAGCCTTTCCCACGTGAACTCCGGTCCACGCTTGGCATTCCAACGCACTTTGACCAATCTGATCTTACTGCGTCTTAGTTTTTGGACCTTCCAATCGGTTACTTCGACTGGCTCTTCGACGAAGTGTAACTTGTCGTCAATGTGGATTTCGTCTGCGGGGATGATGAGGGTTTCGTCGGATAAGCACTTTTTCAAGTTCGACACGTGGAACGTGTCGTGTACACCGTTAAGTTCTTGTGGTAACTTGAGCTTGTATGCTACGGGGCCTACTCTGGACAGGATTTCAAATGGTCCAACATATCGTGGGTTTAGTTTTCCGCGCTTCCCGAAACGCGCGACACCTTTCCAAGGTGACACCTTTAGTAGGACCCTGTCTCCGACTTGAAATTCCAAAGGCTTCCTCCTCATGTCTGCGTAGCTTTTCTGTCGGTCACGTGCCGCTTTGAGACGTTCTCTAATCAGAAAGACCTTATCCGTCGTTTCTTGAACAATTTCGGGCCCGGTAAGTTGCTTTTCGCCAACTTCGGCCCAACATAGAGGCGATCTACACTTGCGTCCATACAGAGCTTCGAAAGGTGCAGCTCGAATGCTCGTGTGGTAGCTGTTGTTATACGAAAACTCTACCAGTGGCAAGGGAGTATCCCAATTTCCGCTGAAATCGATTGCGCATGCCCGTAGCATATCCTCCAGGGTCTGGATGGTTCGTTCACTCTGACCATCGGTTTGTGGGTGATATGCGGTACTCATATCAAGGCGAGTACCTAGGGCTTTATTCAGACTTTCCCAAAATCTTGAGGTGAAACGACTATCTCGATCGGAGATGATAGAAATAGGTACACCGTGCTTTGACACAACTTCCTTAATGTACAAACGGGTTAGTTTCTCCAACTTATCCGTTTCGCGAATGGGGAGGAAGTGTGCAGATTTTGTCAATCGATCAACGATTACCCAGATCATGTCATGGCCGCTTGTTGTCCTGGGCAATTTGGTAATGAAGTCCATAGTGATCCTTTCCCATTTCCATTCCGGTATTTCCGGTTGCTGGAGCAAGCCGGATGGTCTCTGATGCTCGGCCTTGACCTTCGCGCAAGTTAAGCATCGCGCAACATTATGCCGCTATGTCTCTCTTGAAATTCGGCCACCAGTAAAATTCCTTTAGATCATGGAACATCTTGTCTGCTCCGGGGTGAACTGAATATCGCGAACTGTGGGCTTCGGCTAATACCAGTTCACGCAATCCACCGTACACTGGTACCCAAATTCTATTCATGAAATACAGAGCTTGATCCGCTTTTGACTCCAGTGACTCAACCATCTTCCGCAATCTTTCTCCTTTGACATTCTCGGGTTTAAGAGCGTTAGTTTGAGCTTCACGAATCCGGTCAGTCAGGTTCGTGTGGATGGTTAGACCCAAAGCTCGGACACGCAGTGGCTTAACCCGTTCCTTGCGACTCAAGGCATCGGCTACGACGTTTGCCTTCCCGGGATGGTACTTTATCTCACAATCGTAATCGTTCAATAATTCGACCCATCGCCGTTGTCGCATGTTCAATTCCTTCTGGTCAAAGATGTGCTGCAAGCTTTTATGATCGGTGAAGATTGTACACTTGGTTCCGTACAGATAGTGTCTCCATATCTTGAGTGCGAATACCACGGCTCCTAGTTCCAGATCATGTGTGGTGTAATTCTTCTCGTGAAGCTTTAGTTGTCTGGAAGCATAGGCTATGACCTTCTCTCGCTGCATCAATACACAACCCAATCCCTGATGAGAGGCGTCACAGTAAACTACGAAGTCTTCTGTACCATCGGGGAGTGATAGTATTGGTGCGCCACATAACTTATCCTTCAACAACTGAAACGCTGCTTCCTGCTTTTTCCGTCCATTCAAACTTCTTATCCTTTTGGGTTAGCATGGTTAAAGACTGTGCTATTTTAGAAAAGTTCTCGATGAACCTTCTGTAGTAACCCGCAAGGCCAAGAAATTGTCGTACTTCAGTAGGCGTTCTAGGGGCGTCCCAATTCTTGATTGCTTCGATCTTGGCGGGATCGACATGTATACCCCTTTCATTCACCACGTGGCCTAAAAAGTGAACCTCTCGAATCCAAAAATCACATTTTGAAAACTTAGCATAGAGCTTCTCTTTGCGAAGTACCTCGAGGATTAATCGGAGATGTTCCTCGTGTTCCTCCTTCGTGCGTGAGTAGATCAAGATGTCATCAATGAAGACAATAACAAATTTGTCCAAGTATGGTTTGCACACTCGGTTCATCAAGTCCATGAAAACAGCTGGTGCGTTAGTTAAACCGAAAGGCATAACCAGAAACTCATAGTGCCCATAACGAGTCCTGAATGCTGTTTTTGGCACGTCTTCTTCTTGAATACGTAACTGATGATAACCGGACCTTAGGTCGATCTTGGAGTAGAAACTGGATCCTTGAAGTTGATCAAACAAATCGTCGATCCTGGGAAGAGGATAGCGATTTTTAATAGTTAGCTTGTTCAGTTCCCGATAGTCAATGCACATTCGGAAAGTGCCATCCTTCTTCTTTACGAATAAGACGGGAGCTCCCCAAGGTGAGAAGCTTGGTCTTATGAAACCTTTGTCCAACAACTCTTGCAGTTGTTCAGACAATTCCTGCATTTCTGAAGGAGCTAGGCGATATGGCGATCGCGCTACAGGTGCTGCTCCTGGAACAAGGTCGATACGAAACTCGACTTGTCGGGGTGGTGGCAATCCTGGCAAGTCTTCTGGGAACACATCTGGAAAGTCTCTGGCTATCGGAATGTCTTCTAGCTTTCGCTCGTCAGCCTTCTTGTCTACCACGTGCGCCAAGAATGCGACGAGACCTTTCCTTAGGCACTTCCTGGCTTTCATGCTGGTAATAATTCTCAGTGGCGTTCCACGCCTTTCCCCTTGAATCGATAGGGTTTCACTGCTTGCGAGGGGAACTTGAATTACTTTGTCATTGCACACGACGATGGCGCGGTGTGCGGATAGCCAATCCATGCCAACGACTATGTCAAAGCTACACAGTACGACTGGTAAAAGGTCAATGTCAAACTCATGACCACAGAGATCCAACTTACAACCCTTTGCTACCTCTCGAGTTTCTATAGTCTTACCGTTAGCTAGTTCAATGGAATATGGTGTGTCTAGCTTACTAGTCTTTAAACCGAGTAATCTTTTAAATTCGACAGATACGAAGCTAAAATCAGCGCCAGTATCAAACAATACTGAAGCATAATGACCATTTAGAGGGAACGTACCAGTGACCACATTAGGGTCTTGTCGTGCGTCACCGGCACCAATCACGAACGCTCGCCCACGGGCTTGGTTGTTAAGTTTGGGGCAGTCCCTCTTCCAATGATCGAGCGATCCACATGAGAAACAGGGCCTCGCTCCACTGTTCTTTGGCGCTCCTGATCTGCAGTCTTCAGTCTTGTGCCCCGAACGACGGCACTTACCGCAGATTACTTCGTTCTTGCCCTGATAACCTTGCTTCCCATTATTTCCACGTCCAGTGGCTACATACCCTTTTCCCTTCTTCCCTGAACCTGATGATCCATCCTTCTTCCTCTCGTCGCGCTTATGCTTCCCAAACCTTGGCCTATTTCCCTGTTCACTTGACCCAACGACTGAACTTGTACCCAGATTCTTACCCTCAACACTGCTGGACTCAGTAAGCTTCAACCCTGACACTTTCCGGATTAGAGTGCCCATTCGGATGGCGTCTTCAGTGAGGCTCAAAGCGAGGTCGATAGCTTCGCGCATGGTTGTAGGCTTGGAAGCAGTACCATGCCGCGTATCTGTGGTGCCAGTCCGAAGAGGTATCTTTCCACCTTTTTGCTTTCCGGGGTGACCAGGCGAGGCACTAACCGGGAGAGGTCATGGAATCTGGACGTGTATCCAGCTACGTCCGGTCCAACCATGGTGAGGTTCCAGAACTCAGTCTCTAGCTTCTGCACTTCACTTGCCGGACAGTACTCGGCGATCATTAGTTCTTTCAACTCCAACCATGATAAGGAGTAAGCAGCATCATCTCCCAGTGTCTGCACTTGGTTGTTCCACCAGGTCAGAACTTGGTCCAGAAACAGGTTGGTGGCATACATGACAGCCTGTCGCGGGGTACAGCTGCTAATACGGATCACAGCTTCGGTCTTCTCGAACCATTTGACTAGTCCGACAGAACCTTCAGTGCCGCTGAAATTCAGTGGTTTGCAGTCCAGGAAAGCTTTAAACGTGCAGCCACGTTCTCGTGAGGCCGTTTCTGCAATAATAAAGCAATGTTAAATATAAGGTAGGAGTTTCACGAAGACTCCTGTCGCATATACCCGACGTCTTCTTACCAGTAGGGGAGGTTTCGCGTCTGTCGCTCCCGGTTCGGTCTCGCGACCTTTCGGTGCGCGTGGCATTGTGTTCTGCGAGAGCCTGAGCGATACGTCCCGAAACTAGGGTTTCAAGCTCTTCAGGTGTCGTGGGTAGTCTTTCATTCCCACTGTTGCTTCTTGTGGCTGGTGCCATGTTTCTTCAATAACCAATATCAAAGGTTAATTTCCAACAATCATTCATACAATATCATCACATATATAGTATAAACAACCACACAACATATGAACACAATAATCACCATAATAACAACACGCAATCACAACATAAACAGAATAAGTAATAATAATCGTAGATAATCACAACACATATTTTACCATAACAAAACTTTCATTAATTTCAATACCAAGTACAATGATTTGTTCATAATAACAAAAACCGAGGATACCTTCCTCTTACATTGCTCTTTGAAATACACTAGAAATATAATGTCATATGCCGGCACAATCCCGCTCGGCTAGGCAAAAAATGCAGATGGGTGCTATAACCCATGCTGTGCTATCATACTACTACTACTACTGCTATGTCCGCGAGTGATCTCCCAAAACGTCCCTGATGCTACTGTGGCGGTGGCGGCGGCGGGTGCTGGTACTGGTACTGAGGTGCGCACATGCTGATGGTCATACTGATCGCCATAATGCGATCGTACAAGAATTGGCGATGCGCAAAGTGTGCGTCGCCCGTAAGGCCACAATGAGCATCCATGCTCAATAGCTCCTCAGCGTAATGTGCCAGTGCATCCCTGGCATCAATGATCCTGGCCCACATGAGCTGGGCCTGCTGCTCCATCTGACTCACGGTGCGCTGCACCGTGTCGGTGAGGGTCTGGAAATCTCTCTCCAGTGAGATCACCGTGGACCATGCGGGTCCTGACAGTGGGGCCATCCCGTGGGGCTGCGACGGCCCGGGGATGTCAGTGTATGTCGGCTGAGACGGGCCGACGATATCGGGTATGGGTAGTGGTGTGAAGGGTGGGGCAAAGCCCGGTAATCCAGTGAAGCAGTAGGGTGGTACCTGGTATGGGTCTCCTGCACCTAGAGTATACGGTGCAAATGGGGGTGTCACAAATGGGGCTCCTGCATCCATACTGAATGGTGCAGGTGGTGGGGTAGGGAGCATCTCGGGTAGGGGTGGTAGTGTGGGAAAAGTGGTGATGGGTAGTGTCATGGATAAGGGTGTGGGGACTATAAGCTCGGCGAGTGGGACCATGAGTGGCTGGGTGACAGTGACCCACTCTAGAGTAGACATCACAGTGGTAGGGGTGGGAGGGCTAGCAGTGGCATGAGCTGCCAGTCCTGCTCGGTGCAACTCAGAGCTGCGGGCTGAGCTGCCCTCAAGGATGTGCCCAGTAGAAGCTGGCCCATCCTGTGGTATGGGCTCGGGCATGGTAGGTAAGGTGGCTGGGGTATCGGTAGCATGCCCTATCATCGGAGCGACGCGCTCCTCCTGGCCTGCTGGTGGGATAGGCACAGCAATGTGCTCCACCGACGCAGTTGACTCATCGTCAGAGTCATCGGAGATCCACCCGTTGTGTCCCCGGCAGACAGGAACGAGTCTCATGCCGGAGGGAACGGGGATAGGTGGGGTGGGTAAAGGCTCACGATCGACGGGTGCGCGTCGGTCGTATGGAGACTCGACAGTCTCCGACTGTGTAGGGATAGGTCTCGAAGGACCTGCGCAACCTACAGGGAAGTCCCTGACGGCGCGGATAGGTAGTGCTGGCAGTGGTGCTGCCTGGAATGGCACTAGAGGCAAGTCGGCCTCGGCCATCGGTAGGTCGGCCACGGCGGCCATGTCGTCTCCAGCGGGGGCCCACGCTGGGTCCTCGCTCGGGTCTGTCTCGTCGGAGCTATCTCCGTCGGCGCCCTCCATGGCGACATCAACGTCCATCTCATCATCCTCGGGATCGAGTATCACCACCTCGATCGGCTCCGCTGGTGGTGCTGGGATGATCTGGAGGCTACTGTCGTAGCTCGGTGCTACGCTCCCTGCGTTCGACATCCTGGCAAAAGAACCGTACTAATATTTAAGTATTATTCGTTAGGTAGTTAAGGCACATATCTAAGGTACTCTTCCTAACCTTCTAACAAAAATAATATTGTGCATACTTACCATGGCTAGCTTGGTCGGAATCTCCATATACCCAAATGGTCGTTGGAAAAATTTATTTTATTGCGTTTCGCATTTACTTTGAAAGTTTTGAACCACATCCGGTTATAGTTTAGATTTTAAAAATGCTAATTCGCTATAACCTTGGCTCTGATACCACTTTCTGTCACACCACGTCTAAGGCGGAAACACGTGGCGCGACGGTTCAAAAGTATTAAGCCAAGATTAATGCAAAGCACAATATTAATTAGAAAACGGGCATTTATTCAATGCTAATAATCATGTCAAATTATTAATACATAATCATAAATTGTTTTCGAAAATGATAAAGAGGCTTCTCCCTTTATCCCTAAATCCATGGAATAAAGGATAAGACCCCGTCACGACATTCCCAACGCCCAATTTGGAGACATCCCCGACCCTGCTCGCCATGCTAACTTCCATCAATCAATTACCTGAAAGATATGTTTGAAAATCGTCAATATATAAATATTGGTGAGTTCACAGGTTTTAATTTAATAAATCTTTATAAAGTGGGAATATCCTTGTTATGACATTTATAGGAGTTGCAAAGTCCTACAATTTACTTGAGCCTATAACCAAACCAAGACAATTAATAATGCCCCCGCCCAAAGTCGTTACTCGGTATTTCTACGACTTTATTTCAGAATAAGTGCACCCCAGGCATACGCCGATGCATAATCGACGCTATCGATTAGGGGTGGGCCTTGTCAGGCACCAATAGTACTATCCAAATATCCCTTTGGTTTCTCATTCCTGAATAAATGATTATAGTGGGGAGGTCTCAACCCCGAGTGGCGATCTTTACTCAAGTATCCAACCCGTCATACAATCCCAACATATCTTTCCCCCGTAAAAACGTTAAATAGTTTAGAAATGGGGCCGTGAGACTCACCTGTAACTGTGCTCGGCTCAAAGAAAATAGTAAAGTTTGTGATCCCGTACCTACAAAGGTTCTAGGCGTATAAGTCACTTACACCTATGGTGTATGTGCCTTGGCAAGTTGTACACCCAACTTCCCGACCACGTCTTTATCCCAATTCCTGTTTAATAGTTTCGTATCCTAGGTTCAATGGCGATGGATTACCCTTTCCTTACAAGTCATATATTATTCTTATAATTATTCTTTATGACTTGTACAACATTTTACTTGACACGACTCTACCCAACGTATAATTATTTTCCCATTCAAATAATTATACTTAGGATCTTTTCGCTCAATATAAAGTGTTTTCTTATTAACCGACCCGACTTACTCTGCCACATATTTATTTTCCCATTTAAATAAATATGCTAAGTCTTTGTCGTTTGGTAACATAATCTTAACGCCTGACTAGACTTATCACACCGTACATTCATTTTCCCATTTAAATAAATGTACTAGAATCTTGTCGGTATTCACGCGTTCATTGATATATCTCATCTACTCGTCTCGGTTTTCCTTCTCGCACATCTATTTTCCCATTTAAATAGATGTACTAGAATTCATCGGAAACGAGTACACGTACATATATCATCGCGTGGATACTACCTGTTAAGTTCATGTGTCGTTTAGCGTTTTTAGTTTGTTACGTTATGTTTCTCTTTTTCCACGAATATTGTTACTACACTTAGGAAAGTGTTACGCACGTTTCACCCTTGTTATATATATTTTATTTCCGTAAAATATATATGTATATTTTTATCTCGACGTAATAAGTCCGTTTACGTTGGTTCGTGTAACTAAGTTTGTTAGTTAGCGTTTTAGCCCGACTCGTCCAACTTGTTACCAAAAACGTTCCCGATACTTTTATATTCCCATTTATATAAAAGCACCTTATTTTTCTACAAGTCTTTACAAGTATTTATTTTATAAAATCTTACTTTATGAAATAGTCGCGTGACTCCATTTATTTTTATAAAACGTCCATTTTATAAAAATATACTTTTTACTTAAAATGCCCAAGTAGGCTATTATTATTTACCAACTCAACCTTGTAAATCATTACTTACACTTTTTGACACCGATATTTCCATCTTTGTGTTTTTGGTCCAATAACTTTCTAAAATAGTTATTTTAGTCCATTGGTTTCCAAGTTGTCATATTAGTCCTTTAATTTACACTTGTAGCATTTTTCACTAAATCTTTCAAGATTATTATTTTTCTTCCACCTAAGTGGACTTTGAAGAATCCTTTTCACCATGTTTAATTGTTTTTACCTCTTTTTACTTCTAATGTTCTTTTAATCCATTCAAGGTATCAATAACATGTTTATTTCATATTTTTATCCAAAGCATCAAACTTTCACTCATCTAAGTGAGTGGACTTTGAAGAACTAATTTTTCCACCTATGGCTTTCTAACCCATTTTAATATTTTTATGTCTTTATTATATCATCCTAAGATGATTAAAACCACTTTTCATCATATTCAAGTCACTTTTCAAAATATTGCTTTTCTCATCTTCAATCATCCAAATATGTTCTTATTATTACACTTTCTTCAAAATACTACTTTTATTAAAAATAAACTAAGATTTCATCACCTTATTATTCTCTCATCTTCATTTTTAATAAACACCCATTACTTCTTTAGAACTCATTTTTATTACCCACATTGTACAACTTGCATCATAGCACAAAAAACAAGATATTTAAATTAATAAAACAATGCAAGACTTACAACTAGCTCAAGGCTAGGGAAGACAAGTTCTTGGATTTTGGATGTGGTTTAGTGTGTTCTTCCAAGTGGGTTATGCTCCAAGCTCTTAAACACACAAGAAGGGGTTTGAATGAGGATGAACTAGAGGTGATTTGAAGTAGTAAAAATTGAAAGAGAGGTGTTGGTGGGGTGGTGCAATGCTACGGCCAAGAGGAAGAAAAAGAAAGGATTTTTGTGATTTTTCTCCAAGTGCTCTTCAAGTGTTTATATGATCTTTGCAAATCCTCCAAAGATTATCAAATCTTGCTTGGATTGGTTAGTGAGATTATGGAAGGATTTGTTAGATTATGAAAATCTTATAAAGATTTTAAGAGGGTGTATGGGCCGAGTTTTAGAGAGAGGGAGGAGAAATGATTGGGTTAATTCCCTTGTCCAATCTTATTACATGCATCCTCATCATTACAAATGATTTGGAAGAGATTTTAAAAAAAACTTAAGTGAACTCCACTCTAAGTGGCCCTTGGCCGGCCCCCCTATGGGCATTTGGTGGGGTCCACTTTGCTAATTAACTCTTCACATTATGTTTAAGCAAGTCCCTTCCGGTACCGCCCGGTTATTTCTCGAATTTTCGTCGCGTTTTCCCTCGATATCAAAATACCGTTAATATTCATAAAATTATGTCCAGTTAAATTACTGATAATTTATTTCGGTTTCTGTCGGGTGAATTTACGTGTTACGCGCGTATCGGTGCGGTACGCGCACTTTATTCGTTACCGGGAGATTTGTGCAATAAGCTTTTTCGTATGGCTTTGGGTTTCCAAAACTCATAATATTTTGTGAAAATATTATTTATTTTATATTCCGGGTGTCCGGTGTTCGTTTCGCTTATTTCAGTTTTACCGGGTAATCGCCAGTGTCCATACCGGATAGTTTTGTCTGCGCACGATCCTATCATGCTTTGCTATTAAACTCATGCATTCCTATACATTATTTGGGAATTCCTATCTTTCTAAGGCCTCAATTAAATATTCAGCACATAATTACGGTTAATTACGTTAATCGCGTTTAATTAATTAGTACGGAATTACCTTAATTTTGTCGGTTGTTACAGTCTATCATACTATCCACTTCACAGTCTCAACTCCCACACCAAAAATATTAGACTTATGTAAATTAATACGAAGCCCTAGCACTAGGGCTGTAAACAAACCAAACATTTGGTGAACAGTTCGTAAACCGTTCGGCGGGAAGTTCATTTGTGTCCGTTTGTTTAATAAATGAACGAACACGAACAAAAAATTACGTTTGATTAACTAAACAAACAAACACGAACAAGTGTCTCGTTTGTTCGACTGCGTTCGTGAACGTTCGGCAATGTGTTTGTTTACGTTCGTTTATTTATATCAGTTCGTGTATGTTTGTTTATGTTCGATCACTAGTTAAAACTTAGGATAATTATGAACTTTTGAATTAGGAATATCATGTATTCATGCCTATGCCTAAGTAATCTTAGATAATTATGTCTAAGTTAGTACAATTTGACTTATCGACATTGTTTAGTAGATGTACTTTGTCTAACGGTTAATATTAACAATGTTTTTTAGTTAGTTGCATAATAAATGTTTGTTTTTGTTTGTTTGTGTTCAAGACCCGTGTTCACGAACAGTTCGCAAACAACAGAACTTCTTAACAAACAAACACAAACATAGAATTATGTTCGTTAGTGTGTTCGTGAACAGTTCGTTTGTCCAAGAAACCTTAACAAACAAACACGAACAAAGCCTTTTTCGTGTTCGTTTGGTTCGTTTACAGCCCTACCTAGCACAAATAAAAAATACGAAGAACCCTAGCAATGCTTGTAATGTTATCTCTAGACCACTCCCCTAAAATGAGAGCGTCATCTACATAAAAAAGATGGGTTAAATCTTCTTCTCCATTTGCGAAACTGATGCCCTAGAACACCCCAATATTCTTGGCTTTCTTCAATAACCACGACAGGGCTTCCATCACAATAAAAATAAGAAAGGGGATAATGGGTCTCCTTGACGAAGACCTTTTTGGCAACTGAAATCAAATGTTGGGGAACCGTTAACCAAAACCGCAGCTCTCGAAGAATAAGAAATGCCTTTAACCCATGCACGCTGTGACATCCGTCACTTTTTCATTATATATATATATATATATATATATTTATATATAATAATAATAATAATAATAATAATAAATAATAATAATACTAGTCAAAACCATAACCAACCATTTCTTTCTCTTTCTCTTAAAGCCCAACATCCAACCTACCCCTTTCCTTTAGAAATCTCGAGCCCAGCCCAAGAAGAGGTCCGGCCCAACCAAACCAACAGGCCCAAGCCTGCTTTCCCTTTCCCTTTAGCTTTTTTAAAAAAAAAAGAAGAAACAAAAACCCGCCCCCTGCCAGAATCGAACCGGAGACGGTCCAGATACCACACGCGTGCACAACCACTGAGCTACAACTCGTATCTGATTTCATTCCAACAATAATTATATATAAACCTTGACTGTTTCCTTTTTCCCTTTATATCTGCTGCTGCTGCGCAAGATGAACAAGAAGAAAACATAGGAAAGTCAACAAGCTTGACTAACAATTGATGATTCCTATGATTTCGCCCAGGACCATACATAAATCACGCCAATCATAATCAAATACCTTCCAAATCGAGCCTAATGACGAGTATAAATTATGAACGGGTCAAAGCTTTCTAAAAACAATTAATCCTCATGACCTCTATAAATTGGACTCTCCTTGACAATCCCTATGTGCCGAAAAACGTATTCTCACTTCCAATTTCTTGTTTAGTCCGCGTATGAATCAAGACCCATTTGTGGTTGACTTTCGTTTTGACCCACGTTCATGCTTCAATTCGTCTCTGTAAGTCGAAAATTAACAACCCATTATGTTTGTTATCCTGTTCCGAATAATAACCCCATGTTGGGTTTGATTAATAGATCGTTATAAGTTTGATTGGAAAAAAAACTAGGGTTCTTATCATTTAAATTGGGGAAGAACACGAATGCAGTTTTGATATATATTTAAAACAGAAGGAAATTAAAATCACAAGTGAACCTCAGATCAGTTGGTTGAACACCCAACTTGGGCCGGCTCTGACTGAGGGTTCGAGTCCCATATGTAGCAGTTTATTTTTCTTCCTCTTTTTAATTATATATTTACTTGTATTTTTTTTAAATTAGTTTTAAAATACTAAAACAACTTTATAAATTCTACAAAATTTATTCTAAATCAGTTTTATGACAAAGTTCATCATACAATTTTTAGTTTTTCAAAAATGATTTATTTAATATATATTATTAATAATACAAGTTTATTCATTTATATTTATTAAATTCTATAAAAATATCTAAACGATTTTATTAAATCTCACAAAAATTATCCTAAACTTGTATATTCTTAAACATTCCAGAAAATATTTTTATTTCAGAAAAACCGTTTATTTTATATTTTTAATTAATTTTTGTTAGTTTTAATCATAAATAATTCATAATAAATTCATTTTACAATATTTTTGTAACAAAATTTTACATAAATTATTTCTATTTATTTGGAACAGAAATACAATTTTTAATTCAAGAATTCTTTAATTATAATATTTTTAGATATTAAAGTCATATTTTGACAATTTGAAATAATTAGATTAAATATTCTATTTTCAAGAAAATAATTTTATAAAAATTATTTTCATACTTAAAACCTTATGTTGTGACTATATTCAACTTAAAATTTTACAAAAATACTTTTATTTATTAAATTTCTTATATTTAATAAACAATTTGCTCATTAATTAAATAAACGTTTATCCCCAATTCGAAACCCTAGAATTCCATGTATCCTAGAGTTATTCCCTTACACATTATCAAATTCTTTAGGTTGATTCTTTGGGATAATTCCAACTCATATTTCGTTGTCCAAGTTCAATTTCAAGCTATTACATAAACAGTGAGTATTCCTACCCCCTTTTTGCTTTTATACATTTTTGGGGTGTTACATGTACACTATTACAATTTCAAATACAAGTTTACATTTTTACAATACAATTCTAGTACTATGTGCATTGCTTACAACGTGCTTTATGCTTAGACAATACATGTGGATTACATTTGTACTTAGTGAAATCATTAACATGGTACAAGCCGACCTTAACATTGGATAGCGCTATTTGGATTGACAACCCGCCTAGATTGATTCTCCCCCTTTTTCATCGGAGAATCCGTGGCCAGTGTTAAGCTTTTTTTATCCATTTATTGGATAAGTACACTACAGTTCATACAGTACATTATACAGTCACAGGGTTGATTTCGCTCATTTGTATGATACATAGTTTACATATTTGCACTGTAGCTTGCACTTGAATTGTATAACTTTTTAACCTGCTATATATATCAAAACTGGGAATGCTCACCAACATTTCATATGTTGACCAAACCTATTTTGTACATGTTTCAGGTGCAGTTTGATCTAGTGCTTTAGCAAGGAACATTTAGTGCTTTATTTTAATTTAGTTATTTCAATATTTACATTTCATTTAAACAATGTAATTTCCATTTCCATGTAAGACAATTTTGGATTATTCAATAATATTTACATTTTAGTACCATGAGCTTTTGAACAATCGTCACTACGTGGCACCTCGATGATTCCGCCATCGGTTGGGGTGTTACAGATTGGTATTAGAGCCATGGTTATAGGGAACTAGGTTACTAGATGAAAAAGGCCTAGACTATAACCGAACTTCAACTTTCATGCATTATATTTCCTAAACTACCCTACCCCTCATTTCCCTCTACTTTACTTCTTTCATCTTTCCCTTTTTCTCTCTCTCCATTCTTTTCATCCTTCATCATGGTGCATAGAGATGGTGTCCTACAGGGAGTGGAAAGTCTACATCATCATGGAACAGGGACAATACCTTTCATGAAGACACTCTTAGGCATAATGCCTACTCTTACTTTTGTTCCTTCAAAGTTGTTGAACTTTAATGAGTGTGATAAGGACACGTGCAATCTGGAAGGGTGGACGCCTGTACACTGGGTTTTCTGGCATAGGCAAGCATAGCGCATAAATCCATTTACGGACCTGTTATGCTTACCTGGGGATTCCTGGAGTGAGTGTCCACTTATAGGCTAAAGCACGTCTTCTTTGATCACCATTGGGTTCAATTCCTTTGAAAAGTCAACGTTCTTGTTGGGCTTTACAGCTAGACAAGGGCACTCCAAGCATTTTATGCAAGCTTTTTTTCAATAATACTCTCTCGGTTCATATACAATATTTTGTATTTCACGATTTTCATATATTGCTTACAAGTTCATACTTTCATAACCATCTATGGATTTCACAATCACACTTCACCTTACCCTCTTAGCCACTTTTTTTAAATATTCAACACCCTACCCAAATCATATTATTTCTTTTCTCCACATGTTATTTATTTTAAAAACTATAACCTCATACTTTAGCACAAACTAAAGATTTCTAAAACTAGTTGTATTACCTAGTAACTTTACAAAGTACATATTTTCCTCGAACTTAAATTCAATTGATTTTTTATTGACGTAACAAACGATTTTCTATATAATGTTTTAAACTATTACAAAGCCTACTTAGCTTGTACTATTTAACAACTTTTGCCTTATGTACAAAACCAAATTTTGAAAATAATTTTTTTTTTTTTTTGGAATAATATCTAGTCTCTAGATTCTCCATCAACACTCACCCATTTTCAACTTGTTCAAATTTTTACAATATTTGGCATACACCACAATCATGTTTTCTTATACACTTGATTATAACCTTTGATCCAAACCCCAAAATTTACACTGCTATATAATCTCCTTACTATAAAATAAACTCTTTATCAACTATCTTCACATTCACCATCTCTCACAACCTTGATTCTGCTTCAAGATTTTTCATCATCCTCTCAAGAACTAAATTCATATCCTTCACCTTCTCACACGTGAGCTAGTTACCCATGATAATCAAACTACTAAAAACCTGATACTTGATTCTACATGATTTTTTTTCCAAAACATCATTGTTTGTGAAACTTGATTTCCCCTTAATTTGACTATTCACTGGACATTTAATTATTCATGATACTCGTGTTTTCATTTTCTTGATCTTATTATCATTTTGTACCCAATTATGTCATACTCATAGGCATATAACATCTAGAAATTTCCTTGCGTATTATTGTGTATTAACACAGATTGGAAATTTATTATATTGATTACGTTTATTTTTAATCATACAAGACTCTACCTTACATTTATTTGAAACGTTTGGACTTGATACTTGATCTTACAGATGCTTTTCTAAGAAAACATCATTGGTTATTACATGAAACTAGATTTTTCCCTTAATTTGACTACGCATTGAACATCTAATTATTCATGATACTCGTAAACATTTAATTATTCATGATAAACACTTACACTTAATGGTTGTAGTACTTACAAACTTGCTTGCATAAACATGCTATCAATTTGCAATCTATGTGAATAATAATTGCTGCACTTAATAGAAGTCATCATGCCTTTTTCAACAGTCGGGAGAGGCCCTACAACCTGCTCCACGACTGGTGGAGGCTATCGAACATACTCAACGATTGGTAGAGGTCACTATGCCTTTTCAAACAGTCGGGAGAGGCCCTACAACCTACTCCACGGCTGGTGGAGGCTATCAAACCTGCTCAACAATCGGTGGGGTCATAGAAGGACGCAAAACTTTAATGTAAGGTAAATTGATGATTCCGGTCCGGAACGTAATCATGAATTTACAGGTACATTAGGGTAGTGTGAAATTCTATTAGAGTTTTTGGAAAGGCGTCCAGTACGTTTTCAAGGTATCAAAGGTGTGGTGGGTTAGCTGCGGTACACCCTGTATACAAACACTAATGATGCATTGAAAGTGAGACTGGAAGTCGGACCAGGAACAAGCTCTGTTTACTTGATAGTTCATTTAGTGTTTCTATAGTCAGTCAACTCGTACATTTATCATAGGATTCCTAAAACTTGAAACTTAGTGAATTACTAGATTCTTATTCTCCTTATTATTCGAGACGAACCTAATCCAAATCCTTAACTCACAGCTATCAAACCCCATATCCAAATCATTCGAATTTTCCAAACCACAGTTATCTTAATTTTTTTACCCAAGCATCCATAACCCTATGTTTCCAATAACTTCGGGACGAAGTTTCTAAAAGTAGGGGATGCTGTGACATCCGTCACTTTTTCATTATATATATATATATATTTATATATAATAATAATAATAATAATAATAATAATAATAATAATAATAAATAATAATAATACTAGTCAAAACCATAACCAACCATTTCTTTCTCTTTCTCTTAAAGCCCAACATCCAACCTACCCCTTTCCTTTAGAAATCTCGAGCCCAGCCCAAGAAGAGGTCCGGCCCAACCAAACCAACAGGCCCAAGCCTGCTTTCCCTTTCCCTTTAGCTTTTTTAAAAAAAAAAGAAGAAACAAAAACCCGCCCCCTGCCAGAATCGAACCGGAGACGGTCCAGATACCACACGCGTGCACAACCACTGAGCTACAACTCGTATCTGATTTCATTCCAACAATAATTATATATAAACCTTGACTGTTTCCTTTTTCCCTTTATATCTGCTGCTGCTGCGCAAGATGAACAAGAAGAAAACATAGGAAAGTCAACAAGCTTGACTAACAATTGATGATTCCTATGATTTCGCCCAGGACCATACATAAATCACGCCAATCATAATCAAATACCTTCCAAATCGAGCCTAATGACGAGTATAAATTATGAACGGGTCAAAGCTTTCTAAAAACAATTAATCCTCATGACCTCTATAAATTGGACTCTCCTTGACAATCCCTATGTGCCGAAAAACGTATTCTCACTTCCAAATTCTTGTTTAGTCCGCGTATGAATCAAGACCCGTTTGTGGTTGACTTTCGTTTTGACCCACGTTCATGCTTCAATTCGTCTCTGTAAGTCGAAAATTAACAACCCATTATGTTTGTTATCCTGTTCCGAATAATAACCCCATGTTGGGTTTGATTAATAGATCGTTATAAGTTTGATTGGAAAAAAAACTAGGGTTCTTATCATTTAAATTGGGGAAGAACACGAATGCAGTTTTGATATATATTTAAAACAGAAGGAAATTAAAATCACAAGTGAACCTCAGATCAGTTGGTTGAACACCCAACTTGGGCCGGCTCTGACTGAGGGTTTGAGTCCCATATGTAGCAGTTTATTTTTCTTCCTCTTTTTAATTATATATTTACTTGTATTTTTTTTAAATTAGTTTTAAAATACTAAAACAACTTTATAAATTCTACAAAATTTATTCTAAATCAGTTTTATGACAAAGTTCATCATACAATTTTTAGTTTTTCAAAAATGATTTATTTAATATATATTATTAATAATACAAGTTTATTCATTTATATTTATTAAATTCTATAAAAATATCTAAACGATTTTATTAAATCTCACAAAAATTATCCTAAACTTGTATATTCTTAAACATTCCAGAAAATATTTTTATTTCAGAAAAACCGTTTATTTTATATTTTTAATTAATTTTTGTTAGTTTTAATCATAAATAATTCATAATAAATTCATTTTACAATATTTTTGTACCAAAATTTTACATAAATTATTTCTATTTATTTGGAACAGAAATACAATTTTTAATTCAAGAATTCTTTAATTATAATATTTTTAGATATTAAAGTCATATTTTGACAATTTGAAATAATTAGATTAAATATTCTATTTTCAAGAAAATAATTTTATAAAAATTATTTTCATACTTAAAACCTTATGTTGTGACTATATTCAACTTAAAATTTTACAAAAATACTTTTATTTATTAAATTTCTTATATTTAATAAACAATTTGCTCATTAATTAAATAAACGTTTATCCCCAATTCGAAACCCTAGAATTCCATGTATCCTAGAGTTATTCCCTTACACATTATCAAATTCTTTAGGTTGATTCTTTGGGATAATTCCAACTCATATTTCGTTGTCCAAGTTCAATTTCAAGCTATTACATAAACAGTGAGTATTCCTACCCCCTTTTTGCTTTTATACATTTTTGGGGTGTTACATGTACACTATTACAATTTCAAATACAAGTTTACATTTTTACAATACAATTCTAGTACTATGTGCATTGCTTACAACGTGCTTTATGCTTAGACAATACATGTGGATTACATTTGTACTTAGTGAAATCATTAACATGGTACAAGCCGACCTTAACATTGGATAGCGCTATTTGGATTGACAACCCGCCTAGATTGATTCTCCCCTTTTTCATCGGAGAATCCGTGGCCAGTGTTAAGCTTTTTTTATCCATTTATTGGATAAGTACACTACAGTTCATACAGTACATTATACAGTCACAGGGTTGATTTCGCTCATTTGTATGATACATAGTTTACATATTTGCACTGTAGCTTGCACTTGAATTGTATAACTTTTTAACCTGCTATATATATCAAAACTGGGAATGCTCACCAACATTTCATATGTTGACCAAACCTATTTTGTACATGTTTCAGGTGCAGTTTGATCTAGTGCTTTAGCAAGGAACATTTAGTGCTTTATTTTAATTTAGTTATTTCAATATTTACATTTCATTTAAACAATGTAATTTCCATTTCCATGTAAGACAATTTTGGATTATTCAATAATATTTACATTTTAGTACCATGAGCTTTTGAACAATCGTCACTACGTGGCACCTCGGTGATTCCGCCATCGGTTGGGGTGTTACACACACCAAATCGGATGAAAACCCATTTGAGACAAAATAGAGATCAAGAAATTCCAATTGACGTTGTCGTAGGCCTTTTCAAAATCTATTTTTAACAAAAACGCCTTTTTATTTCTATTCTTTAACCACTCCAGAATCTCATTAAGCATTAAAGGCCCATCAAGAATAAAACAATCCGATAAAAAAGTCGACTGGTTATCAGAAATAACTTGACCCATCACCTTTTTGGGACGGTTCACAAGGATTTTAGAAATAACCTTACTTACCATCCCAATTAGAGTAATAGGTCTATAATCTCTAAGGCCCAAAGGTGAAGTAACCTTGGGATTAGAGTAATGAACGAAGACCCGCACCCATAATTGATAATTCCCGAAGAGTGAAACTCCATCAAAATACTAAAAAAATCATCTTCAAAGAGATGCCAGAATTGCTTAAGAAAGCGAAAATTAAAACCATCCGGACTTGGAGCCTTGTTAGAACCGCACTCGAACACCGCATCTTTTATTTCATGTCTAGAAAACAACGAAATCATATCAGTACTATCTTGAGCCTCCAATGTCTTCAAACCTGTGCAGTTAAGGACCGGCCGAACCGGAACCGACTCGGTAAAATGATTACGAAAAAACCGAAGAACTTCACGTTTTATTAAAGTTGGTTTAGTGACCCAATTTCCATCTATCATAAGCCCCGGAATAGAATGTAACACCCCAACCGATGGCGGAATCATCGAGGTCTCACGTAGTGACGATTGTTCAAAAGCACATGGTACTAAAATGTAAATATATTATTGAATAATTTAAATTGTCTTACATAGATGAAATGGAAAACAAATACAAAAGTCTGAATGAAACATGAAATTTGAAATAACTTATTAAAAGCAAGCATTAAAATCCAATGCAATGGAACTAAGATCAAACTGCACTTGAAACATGTACAAAATAGGTTTTGTCACATAAGAAATGTTGGTGAGCATTCCTAGTTTTAATACATATAGTAAGTTGAAAAAGGTATACAATTCAAGTGCAAAGCTACAGTGCAAATATGTAAACTATGTATCATACAAATGAGCGAAATCAATCATGTGACTGTATAATGTACTAAATGAACGGCGGTGTACTTATCCAATAAATGGATAATAACTTAACAATGACCACGGATTCTCCGATGAAAAAGGGGGAGAATCAACCTAGGCGGGTTGTCAATCCAATAGCGCTATCCAATGTTAAGGTCGGCTTGTACAATGTTAATGATTTCACTAAGTACAAATGTATTCTACATGTAATGTCTAAGCATAAAGCACTTTTGTAAGCAAATGCACATAGTACTAGAATTGAATTGTAAAAATGTGAACTTGTATTTGTAATTTGTATAAGTGTACATGTAACACCCTAAAAATGAATAAAAGCAAAAAGGGGATAGGAAATACTCACAGTTCGCGTAATAACTTGAAACTCCACCGAACAACGTGATTTGAATTAAGATTATCCCAAAGGATTAACCTAAAGAATTAGATAATGTGTAAGGGAAATGAATCTAGGATACAAGTAGTTCTAGTGTGCCTAATTTGGGGATAAGTGTTTGTTTAATTATTAATTAGGTAAATTGTGAATAAATAAAAGAAATTCGGTAAATAATTTAATAAAAGAGTATTGTAGGTTTTTGATTAAGGATGGTCATGTTATAAGGTTTTAAGTATGAAAATAATTTTTAAAAAATTATTTTCTCCAAAAATTGAATATTTAGTCTATTTATTTCTATTTGTTGAAACATAGTTTTAATATCTAAAAATATTAAAATTAATGAAATTTCAAATTAAAGTTTACATTTCTATTCTAAATGAAGAGAAATAATGTATGTAAAATTTTGGTATAAAAATATTGAAAAATGAATTTGTTATGATTTAATTATGATTAAAAATAACAAAAATTAATTAAAAATATTAAATAAACGGTTTTTCTGGAATAAAATTTATTTTTGAAATGTTTATTGATCTACAAGTTTAAAATAATTTGTGTGGTTATTTATAAGAACGTTTAGATATTTTTATAGAATTTTAAAATTATAAATGAATAAACTTGTAATATTTATAATATATATTAAATAAATGATTTTTGGAAATCTAAAAATTGTATGATAAACTTTACCATTAGAATAACATAAGATAATTTTTATAGAATTTATAAACCTCTTTTAGTATTTAAAAACTATTTTAAAAGATTAATATGTTAAATATATATATAAAGGGTTTTAAAAAAATATGTTGTTGGTTGTGGGAATCGAACCTGGGCCTCTGGCCGTTTCGGAATTTATCACAAGTGTGGTTACCAACTGAGCCAAACCCCGAGAACAAGTTTATTTCAGATTAAATCCATTATATGATCTGTTTGAATAATACTAAGATTTGCTTATTAAAATAAAAATGATGTTGCTGGGTTTCGAACTCACGTGACTCAGTTTATCATCACACAAACCAACCAGCTGACCCAAGGGTCAGTTTGTGTTTAATTTCATTCGCGTTAATAATAAACAGACCCTGTTGTAGGTCTTCTTCCCCAAATAAGATAATAAGAACCCTAGATTTCTAATCAATTACAATACGCGATTATAACTAAATTAACCATAGGGTAAATGATGCATAAGGGCCGATTAAAGAGTGGAAATAAGGAATTGAATCATACCAATTGTTAACGCCTTCAACCTGTGAGTCAACGAAAAAGTCAAAACAAGCAAAATACGTAGATTTGGAGGAGTTTTAGGGTATTTCGAGTATAGGGGTTTGTTTATCGGTGCTTTTAGCTCGTGTGGAAGGTATATATTTATACTAATAGTTCGTCCTTGTAAGTTTGGTAATTTTGACCCGTCTTGAATAGTAAACGCATGATTATCCATATAATTGGAAGGTTATAATGATTAATTGGCGTGTAAAACAAGCAGGGTAGGTCGGTCTAAACATTCCATAACTGAATTGCAACCATAAACGCGGATTGGATGTGTATTTGGAAGGTGTTTGCTTGCGCTTGACTTTCCAAAGTCAACTGGGCATGAATATGGAAGGTTTAAATATGTTAGAGTTTGATATTCATCACTAAAACGGGCAGTAGCCCAGTTGGTTAAGACTTGTTGATTGTTTGAATTGTCCATGGACGCGGGTTCGAGTCCCGGTCCATGCATTTTATTTTTTATAATTATTTCACAAATATAAAGTTATTTTATGTTGATAGTATGATTACACGAGTCCAAAAGTACTCCAAAATATTTTTAAAACGTATAAGAATGATAAAAAAAATGCGATGTTATATTGATAATTTTAAATACGAAACGTTACAGTAACAAATGAAAACGAAAGATGACGGATGTCACATAGAATTTTGCGCCTTTCTTCCATTAACAACGTTATGAAAAAAGCTTGAGTTCTCATACCCTAAAGAAGCCCATTTAACACGAGATTTTTGCTTAAGGTCTCGCGTCTTGTGGAGCTCAATTTCTTCAATTGATTTCTTGCATTCGGACCAAATCCAAATATCCGCTTCATCAAGCTCATTCGACTCCATTTGTATTTCAAGTTCCTCTTTTTCTTTACGTAACCGTGCCTCATCTTCCAACTCTTTTGCACTATACGTACGAAACCACTCCCGCAATGCCGATCGTAGCTTTTTCAATTTATTTAGCAAATTAATATCTGAAGCCCCTTGATTAATCCAATTATTACAAACAGAATTAATGACTTCCACACAACCCGGTCGTTCCAACCATGAATCAAACATCCTAAAGGGTTTAGGACCAAAATTCGTATCAACAATCGATAGCACCAACGGCGAATGATCAGACTTTTCTCTCTTTAATGCTCGAACACAAGCGTTAGGCCACCTGTTAAATACGTTATCACAAACCAAAAATCTGTCTATCCAACTCCAAGTACACACACCTTTTCTATACGACATGTAAGTGTACTTCACCCGTTTCAAGTCATATTCTCTCAACCCCGTATCATCAATGAAGTTGTTAAAATCGTTGGTCGAGATCGAGTCGAACCTGGAATTCTTTCTATCCTCTCGCTTTCTCACCGCATTAGAATCACCAAAAATAATCCACCACCCGGGATAAGAGTTAACCACGCC
Source organism: Ambrosia x helenae (assembly GCA_030844895.1). NCBI lineage: Eukaryota > Viridiplantae > Streptophyta > Magnoliopsida > Asterales > Asteraceae > Ambrosia > Ambrosia x helenae. The sequence goes on from CM061232.1 coordinate 35,221,615, forward strand.
ATTTATTTTCAACCAAAGGCTTCTCTTTTCCGCCTTCGTTTGTGGAGCGTACACGATAATTAAATTGAGCCGCACAGACCCAGCCAACACCATACCTGCTATGTGCAAAAAATACCTATCTTTGTTCACCATATCTTTAACAAACACTTTAGGGTCCCATATACAAGCTATGCCACCCGAATTACCGATGGCATTCACGTAATCATAATCAAAACCTGAACCTCCCCAATATCTAGAAACCACAGAATGTTGTAAATCAGACACAAGAGTCTTTTGCAAACCAATATAAGAAATACCGAAATCATTTTTAATTTAGAAATCCAACCGGGTTTACCGAAAACCCCAACCCCACGAACATTTATCGACAAACAATTCATTTGCAACCCCTTTGTACCCCTTCATCAATGATCGACTTTTGAATTAAAACTTGAGACTTACTTAAATCGGTACCTAGCTTGTCTCCTAATAAAATTGTGGCTTCAACCTCATCTACTGCAGAACGACTCGCAGGCTCAGCAAAAGAGACAGTTATTGGACCTGGAAGTGGGCCATCGTTGATACTTGCATCATTCTTTGCACCGCAGCCCACTTGCTCATCTTCATTAAAAACTTCATTAGGCCCACTGTCTTCATTTAATGTTTCATCTAATACTTCATTCAGCCCTCTTTCTTTGTTTAAACCCAACATATCATCTAGCCCAAATAAATATTCATTATACTTGGGCTTCTTCCCCACCTTCGTCTTTTCAAGACTGCTCGAATAAGCTGGGTTAGTCCGGTTGACCGAGCCCAACATTGATTTCTTTTTTCTTTTATTAATAACATCCCTAGGCCCCTCAATCAAATCTTCCGCTAATTCAATGCCTTTATCAAATTCAAAGATATTGCCCGGAATAAACTCCTCATTTGAATTAGAGTTTTCAAAAACCACCTCCATAATAAATGTGTCATTTAACTCCCCATTATTATTGATTGGAGTTTCCATACTTACGAGCTCTTCAACAGCAATCGGAGTTACCGGAACTGCACCGGCCACCGGCGATGCACCATCGGAATGCCTATTATCATCTTCAACATCCTCATTAGACTCCATCGGCGATTCAGGTTTGTAAAACTCCGGGAACCAGACCCCCGATTCCTCCGATACCCAGACGGAGAACCTTCTATCCCTCCACACCAGTTTAATTTCCTCATCAATTCTCTTGCCTTCGCCAATGAGTATGCCCACATAATCGTATGATAAGTCAGCGTCGCAATCTGACCTCCCAGCCCTATGAACAATCTTACCAAAACTGCTACCAACAGCGCCAATCACCTCGCAAGAGATGAGGTGTAATGGAATACCAACCATTTTAATCCATGCAAGACGATTAAACCCAAAAGTTTGGCCTTCCCACAGATCCAATGAAGAAAATCTACCGATCACTTCTCTTGCGTCTTCCATAAATTTGACCGCTGTTTCAGTATCTTCAAACGATAAGAGAACTGAAAGGCCCCCGATATACTGAACCTTACCCTTACCTGGGCATAATTCATTCAGGATCACATGTATACTTTTTAACGCCTCCAAATCGATCATTCTAGCGACCACTGCCTTCCGGTGCAACCCCTTAAAAGCGTGAATATGGTTACCAACCTGAACCGATTTGCAGGAAGATCTACCAGTGAGTTTCTCAGCGAACGTCTGCTTGCCATTGACAAAAGAGTCTGCTGGTGTACTTCGCTTTTCTTCAACCCGTGCAGATTGAGAATTAGCAGGACGTTCAGGGGGAATTTCTCCTTCTTCAATAGTGAAACGAGCGATGTTTGGCCTAAGCCAACAGTCGCCTATACGCGTGTTACCAATCTGCCTCAATAAATCCCCGTTATCTTTCACGTCCAGAAACGACACAAATCCAAACATGTTCCCTGCTTTGTCTCTCTTACGTGCGATGTATAAATCGTAAATATCCCCATACGGGCGAATAAACTCCGATAAATCCTTACCACTACACTTCTCCGGCAGGTTCGTAATGAATACCTTCGTTATTCTTCTTTGAATATGCACTGGAATATTCGTCTTCCGGCTAGCCATCCCGAAAAACGTGGAGCGTTTTTTTAAGTGATATTTGGTTCTATTCGTAGTTTCCTTTTTTTAGTGTAATGTTTTTTTTAGGGTAATTTTTTTTAATGTGATGGTTTTTTTTTTTAGTGTAACTTTTGTTTTATTTTTTAGTGTAATGTTTGTTTTATTTTTATTTTAGTTTAAAAAAATTAAATACATTTGGTACAAAAAAAAACCTCACTCACCTTGACCCATAACACCCTCTAGCGAGCGAGCAGCGGCCGCTAACAAGTGCCAACTAGGCATTGACGTGACACAATATTATTCGATAAATCCTTCGCTCACCTCTACCCACAACAGATAATCTTAGGTAGCGTTCGTTTCGTGAAATGTAATAGAATTGGAATTCGAATTGGAATTCACATGGAATGTAATTGATTTGGAATTTAGATGTGTTTGCTTCACATAATGGAATGAAATATGGATGAAATTGAAACGTAGATTCCCTTTCGTATGTGTAACATCCGGCAAAAATCGATGTGATTCCGTACGTAATTGGTATATTTAATTAACGGTTTAAGTGCATATTTAAATTAATTGGATTAATTTAACTGATGCCTTAGATAATAGCAAATTCCCCATAAGATGCATATGAATGCACATGTTTAATGTTGAAGCACGACGAAATCGCGTGCGAATAAACTTGTCGGGAACGGACGTTGGTGATTACCCGGTAAAAAATTAAATAGCCAAAAATGATCCCGGACACCCAGGATATAAAATAAAGGGTATTTTCATGAAATATAATGTGTTTTGGAACTCCAAAACCATAAATGAAAACTCTAAATACAAATCTCCAGGTAACGAATAAAGTGCGCGTATCGCACCCGGTACGCGTATAACTTATAATTTCACCCAACGAAAGCCTAACTAACCAACCAACACTTAAACTAGGCTATGTTTAAGGGTTATAAGAGGCTATTATAATGTCCAAATAACGCGTAAATAAAATCCGATTAATACCCGAACGAAACCCGAACACTAAGTGTGAAGTATAACATATTATTTAACAAGTGTTTTATGTTGTGGACCCCACTAAAACCCACCCAAAACCGGCCCTAACCCCTCCCCATGATTAAAATCTTCTTTTTTATACACATGATCTAAGTTAGATATGAGGAGATATGGTGGGATCCATGATATGATTTTTTACAAGATTACATGTCCTTGGAAGATTGATACAATCCTTCCTTTTCTTTTGAAAACTCACGGACAAAACACCTCTCTAGAATCCCTCCAAGATCACCTAGTACAAATATTATCATATTATAAGAGATTTAGATCTCATGTTAGATCTTTGTAATCTTGAAAAAATCATTTGAAGATATGGAAAGATTATAAGAGTTCATAAGACTTGACACTTGATTCAAAACACAAAGAAAACTCTTCTTTCTTTCCTTGTGAAGCCGTGAGTTTCCATCAACCATACACACACTTCTTTCAAGTTCAAACACTTCAAATTCTTTCACAAAACATCCATCTTCCAAACCCCCATTGTGTGTGAACCACCTAGGAAGAACACGCTAAACCCCATCAAAATCAAGTATTTTTAGCTTCCCTAGCCTTGTGCTAGTTGTAAGTATTCTTGATCTTGTTCTTGTCTTTAAAAGTTTATGTTTATTATCTAGAAGCAAGTTGTACAAGAGGTTAACTTGGTAAAGCTTTACATGATAAAACATATGATTTTAAAGACTAAAATGGTGTTACAAGTGTGTGTTATGGGCCGAAAATTGGTGATGGATGTGTGGTTATTCTTGTAGTTTTATAAAGAACATTAAGACTTAAAGAAAATGGTGATTTAAACATAACTTGCTATTGGAACTTGAATGAACTTAAATATAGTTTTAATCATCATAACATAAGCATCTAAGACTATGTATAGTGTTGATGTTGTTAGAAAACAAGTTACACAAATTTTACATCTTCAAAGTCTACACACTTGAAAAATGTAAATTGGACATGTTGGACAAAATACACTAATTAAAAGTGTTAGAACTTAAAAATAAACTAACATAAGAAAGATGGAAAAATAAAGTCCACTAGTTTAGTAGAAAAATGTTAATCTTGAAAGATTAAATGGAAAAATGTAACTTTTATAAGTTAAAGGACTATTTAGTAACTTTAAAAGTTGAGGGACTTAAAATGATATTTTTTAGAAACTTGTATTTAAAAATATAACTATGGAAAGTTTAGTGTTAAAAGTGTAAAATGATAACTTTTCAAGGTGAATTTGGTAAACACTAGCAAATATACATATGTATCTTGTATAAAAATGTATTTTTATAAAATGGAGTTTTATAAAAATATAGACTTTCTAACATGTGGAAATATATAAAAACAAAGTTTTTTATAAAAATGTTAGATAAAATAAAAGCTTGGTGGAAACTTATATAAAAATGAACACTTTTATATAAATGGGAACATAAAAGTGTTGGAGCATTTTTATATATAAGTAACCAAGTCTTGGTATTAAAAATACAAATGTAATTATAAAGTTCCAAGTAGATATGTAAGAATTAAAAGGTGATTAATTCCAAAAATACATATATCGTTGGAACTTGGGAAAATTGACAATATATATATATATGTTAAGTAATCGGATTTGGACGTGTTAACGGACTAAGACGTAAAAACGGACGAATAAGTATTTGTATTATTACGTCTGATGTGGAGATGAAAACGTATATTTCAAGGATTTAAAATATATAAATTGGGTGAAAATACATAACACTTTCCTAAGTGTTGAAAACTTATTCGTGGGAGAAAAATAACGTAAATAATCTAACGATTAAACGTTTAAAACGAGCGTATGGACTTGACAATAAAAATATATACTATCGAATCGACAAGATCTTAAGTATATTTATTTAATGGGAAAATAAATATACGGTAAAGTGAGTCGAGTCGAGTGTTGAAAATATTATGTCGATCAACAAGATCTTAGTATAATTATTTAATGGGAAAATAATTATACGTCAAGTGAGTCGAGTCGAGAATAATATTATACAAGTTAATTAATATTCATGAAAGTATAAATGTAACTTGTAATAAGGGTAATCCATCACCAACGGACCTAGGACATATGTTTAATTAAACGGGGAATTATACGTAAATGGTGGTGTTGGGAGTTGGGTGTACAACTTGCCGGAAAAACACACGCTATAGACTTAGTGACCTACACGCACTAGGACATTCGTAGGTGCTTGACCTCGGACTTGCTATTCTCTACTATTTGATTGTACGTTGTACATCACGTGAGTTTCACGGCCCCATTTTACTGTTTTAATTGGGGGAAAGATATGTTTGTCAAATGTTGTCACATGTTGAAATGTTTTCAAAGGTTAAAATGTGATAAGTGGCATGATGAGTACTTGAGTTTTGTTATGTGTTCGCCGTTCGGGGTTGAGTCCTCGCTACTGTAACCATTAATTCAAGGAAATGAAACCGAAGGAATATTTGGATAGTACTATTGGTGCCTGACAAGGCCGACCCCTAATCAATAGCGTCGATTATGCATCGGCGTATGCCTGGGGTGCACGTATTCTGAACTAAGTTATTATTTGCCGAGAAACAACTGGTGATCACGGGGCAGGATTATTAGTCTTGGTTTGGTTATGGGACTCAAGGGATTGCTCATCATCGTAGTTTTGTAGGAGCTAACTACTCCTTACAAAGGCCACAAATTGTGCTGGATCTGCACATGGTGTAAAAATGTTGTTATTACGAAACTAAAACCTGTGAACTCACCAATATTTTATATATTGACGTCTTTTTAAACATATCTTTTAGGTAACTAAGTGCTGAATAGATATGGGGCTAGTGCGGTGGAATTCTGGATGTCGGAACTGGTTGGGGTTTCATCTATTGTTACAATCTGGTTGGAACATAAACGAAAATACCCCCACATTGAAACTTAATGATCATTGTTTTATGTAATGCTTTGTGCAATATTGTAACGAGATACTCATTTTCGACATCCTAATAAAATGATCTTTTCTAATTAAATATAGTTTGTGTTAATATTGCCTTTGATATACTTTCGAGCGTTGCGCCACGTGTTTCCGCCATTGACGTGGTGTGGCAGTATGTTGTTCAATTACAACTCTTTCTTTTCTGGAAACGAACAACATAAGAAATAAGAAACGAAATATACATCCTAATTTTATCCAGATTTTATTCCATTCCATGAAACGAACACTACATTAGCTATTAGCTATAATCAACAATTGAGTTTTTAAGAAAAATAAAAACAATAAAAATTCAACTGGTTATAACTATGAAATTATAACAACTAACCATGTCAAAATATGGTTATGGTTAAAAATAAAATAAAATAAATAGAATGCTATGAAAATAATAAGATCATTAACAATGTATAGAGAACATATAGTCAATCGTCAACCGTAGTCCATAACCCAATGACTATGATTATCATTTCCCTATAGTCATCAATTGTTGCATACCAAACAAGTGTTATGAAAATAAGAATTAACCAACTAGTTAATTCTTGGCGTTCGAATTTACTCATTTAAATTACTTAGAGGGTGTTTGGGATTGCGTTGTGAATCTGATTTTTAGATTATTGCATTTTGAAAACGCAGATAATCAGTTTTTTAGGCTACCAAAATGCAATAATGTATAAGCAGCTCCACCCCTGCTTTTTCAAAACGCATAATCTGATTTGAATAATCAATCCCAAACACCCCCTTAGTAGTTTGTTATGTTTTAAAAATACATAAAACATATTTAGCGATTTGGGTGAAGAAAAAAAATGTATACGCATTTACTTGTTTTACTGTAAAAAAGGTTAATTTCAATAAGCATATGAGAATTCCTTATTATAAACTAGTTATTCTTTATAACTTTAAAGTTATATGTCTATCATTATAGTAAAATGCATATTATATTTTTAATAAATCATTTATATATTTCTTTTTAAATGTAGAGTACATATATTGTTTTTTTTTTTTTTTTCAAATAAACAATTCAACACATCCCTAAATAATTGATGCACAAGGTATTAAACTAGGTGAGTAATTGATGCACAAGGTATTAAAAAACTAAGCGAGGGGCACATGTTGATAAAGTGATGGTGAAATATTGGAGGAAACATTGATGGAAACACACTTTGTCATTGTCCACACAATTTGCTTTCACAAATTCGTGTAAAATAGTTTACTTGTCATCTCTACCCCTTTTCCTAATTGTTGAAAAAATACATGTAATTGCCTTCTTAGTTTTTGTTTTTTTTTCTAAATTACTTTACTTCAATAAATGTATTATAAATATATAATGTTATTAAAAAAGGTATCTTGAGTCTTAACTTAACAATGATCTAATAGGGGTTTGCGTATTGAATTAGGAAATATTTGTCGGGTACCTTGTACATGACATAAACTTCAACAATTTGTCTTTGATTAACTTTTGGTTGTAATCAACGATTACTGGGAAAAAAAAAACGCTATTTGACTCACCACATGCATGGCCGGCCCTTAAGGGGTGCGGGGAGGACTCCCGGCCTGGGCCCAATTTCTCGGGGGCACAATGACCATCCGGCAATCCAAGTTTTCTTAACAGTGATGTCCTTATTTCAATGGAATTTTGTATGTTTAAGCCCCAAAATTGTTAATCAAGTATTAATAAAAGTGAAGGATAGTTTATATAAAACAGAAAGTAAGAAATGTTGAGAGAGGCTAAGAACTAAAAAAGAAAATAAAATGGTTTGAGAAAAAAAAATTGCAGGCTCAAACTGAGTTGTTTTTGCTTTTTACCGGTTGGTTTTGACTTCCTTTTTAGCTTTTAGTTTTGTTATGAAACAATTTTTTTAATTTCCAAACTTTCACCCATTTATATTTTCATACTTTGTGGGATTCAAACTTCTAACCTCCTCAAAGAGAGTTTGTTACCGTTAGACTACAATCTAAGTGGGAAATAAAATTTGATCCATCAATTTGATATTACTTCAATCGTAACTTAAAAAAAATAGTTTACATTATTTATTTCGTGAAGGTCTAAAGCTAAAGCTAAGGGCACAATTTTTGCAGCTCGGCCTGGGTACCTGAAATTTCAGGACCGGCCCTGACCACATGATAGGGCTTCTCCCATGACCACCTCTGCGCATGAGAATATGTATTAGTTCTTTGGGAGTATAAGATTGAACGAACTACATTGCCTTATCATGGAGTATTTATACAAGGAAAATTATGGTTGATGTCACTTATCATGGAGTATTTCTAGATAACGTTTTGGTCCTAAAAGATCCAGAAGACAGGTCATTAAAAAGCTTGGGTCCTTATACAAACGATAAGGGTTTGTTGGGCCTTATTACCTATAATATTAAAGAGCAATGTCGGTGGGATTTTTCACACCGACCCCCTCAACTATGGAACATTTGCATCGTTTGATTTTTAACCACATCTTCAACAACATTGTTCATACCGTCAAATCTCCGACGACTTCATTTTTCAACGGCCTGCCATCGCGAGTTCACTACCTCCAGTATCCTTCATACCCTGTTAATCTGAATGGTGCAGCTATGGGCATTGGCTCGGTGCTCTCTAACTGATTATTCGATCGGATGCATCGATATTGTTGGTGCATCTCCTCATTAATTTCACCATCATCATCATTCATCACTGTTGATAAAATAAACGACTCTTATTTCAGACAAAAAGAAAAACATTTTTCATCACCAATTGATGTTTCAGCAATAAGCCACATTTTTTTAGTTACACAAGAAAATAGGACCAAATGATATGGTGGGATGATGATTTGGGATTGGGAACAAAGACGAACTCATTATTTGTATTTTGTAGTAATTTTTTGTTTTGATTGTTTACTGGTTTCCTTTTTTATAAAGGGGTAAAATGGACATTTGATACTATATTATAACATTGTGGTAAATATTTTTAAAAGTGCTTATTTTGGTAAGAAGGGAACTACTTCATTTTACTAGGGATGACAATCAAACCCAAACCTGGTGGGTAAACTCGAAACCCGACCCATTTGGGACGGGTTTGGGGTCGAGTAATCGGGTATGGGTCCGGGTATGAGATTAGTTTTTAACTTTTTCGCGGGTTTGGGACGGGTTTGGGATTTGATGATATACGTTTACCCGACCCGATTACCCGATAAAGTATACCATTTACCCGATTAGAAACCCAATATAATTTCTAATATATCTTTTTAAATATGTATGCATAATATATCTAATTGTACATCTACATTGTCATCTTATGCTAAAATTACCAAAAAGTTAGTGTATACTATTTGTTATCTATGTCTTTGATTGTTTTTATATGATTTTAATATTTTATATTTATACATTGTAATCATTTACATATATATTTAATAATGGTAAATGTAATTGGTTAATAGTTACCTAATAGATGTTAGTTGGGTTTTGGTCGGATATACTCAATGAGCAAGTTTTAAAAATTAATGGGTTTACCCGAAACCCACGGGTGTACCCGATACCCGATGGGTAATTACCCGACACAAACCCGACGGGTTTTAGGCCGGGTTTTGGGACAAGCATACTTAATCAGGTATGGGGCTGGGATTACCTAAACCCGTCCCAAACCCGACCCATTGCCATCCCTACATTTTACTTACAAGTATTTTAACCTTTAAACTACTACCTTTTACAAGTTATATAACAACTTTTAATATTTGCATATTTAACCCCTGCTCTGTTACTCATTTTCTGCATTTGCTTCTTTGGTTGCTTTACATTAAAAAACTATTTTTTTACGTCTGTATTTTTATATACATGTCGTTATAAATTTGAAGACGTTTTCAGCTGTTCTAAGTTTTGCCATAAATTTAGTCCCGAATCGAGTGGGGTCGAATATATTACATAGTCATTCGATGGTATAAGTTAGAGTTACACTACGTTTCAACCACACTACAATGTGCTACATGTAAAATTTCAATTCTTTTTTTTTTTATCGGCGAACAACTGTGTGGCAACCACCCTTGCGGGGCGCCGTGCCCAAGAATTGACTACTTGACCTCCAGCAGCCCCCGCCTTCTCCCGATGCGCGGAAACCCGAGCCCCACCCACCCGAAGGCACGACAGTGTTATAGAACCTGGTAAAACCTCGCCACCCGTCAGATTCGAACCGGCGCCACCCGTATTCGATCTTCACCCGGATACCAAACCATAAATGTTGGAAGTGGGAATTGAACCTTTGATCACATAGGTGAGACAAAAGCCACTCCACCACTATGGATGGATAAAAAAAATCAATTCTTGATTGATTATGTCTTTTGATTACACGTGTCGCCCTTTATACATATTTTATGTTTTTATTTGTATATGCTTCCTATGTATGGGTCGGGTCACATATAGATAAGTTATGATTATACAATAAGTATTTGATTGTTTTAGGTAATTTTGATCAAATCGCAATGTTGTTGAGCTAAACCGGATACGTCAAAACGTGCACTTACATATGGTTAAAGCATCACATAACGCTTGAACTAATTCATTCGATATTTAAAATGTATTTGCGCCGCAACGCGCGCGGGCCTAATTACTAGTTACGTCCTAAATAATAAATATTACTTTTCATACCCAGTCCTGTCTTGGATGAAAACTTACCACTAACACTACATATATGGATCAATAGGAGATCTTTAATAGCAAAACTTACCACTGACATCTTTTGTTTCATTTTCTTTTAACATAAGTAAACAAGATATTGAACATGGTTAAATACTTGTCTTTGAAAATGCTATTATAACTTTTTTTAGTTAAGGGATTTAAGAAGCTATAAGTATTTAGATACACTTCAGGTCGCATTTTATATGGTTCATATCATTTCAAACTAAGTTCCTTTACTTATGAACAAATAGTTTTTTTTTTTTTTTTTTTTTTTTTTTTTGACTTTCCTCCATTTTTTTATGGGCATAAGTAGGTCAAATCCGCCTATTGGTAGGCTCATCACTCCACATCCAGCCAGACTATGTTGTCTTACTCAGGTCCACGCTGACATCGGTGTAAGGATTGGTGTTCCATGGAAACCTTACCACGTGGGTTGCCACGTCAGCAGAAAACTAATTTGGTTAACCCCAGTTAGTTTTGGTCCAATAAAATAAAATCCATAACAATTAGGCCTGTTAGGGGGATGGGGCGCTACCAGATTTGGTCATGGGTACCCAACTACCAGCACAGTAACAACGCCGCCACCAGTGTTGGTAGGGGTCCCGTGAACCAAATACGGGTTCTATCTAACGGGCTGGTAGATATAAACTAATTATTGCAACGGTCGAATTTTATTACCTTTTTGACTGTTTGAATGTATTTAATATAAAAACGGTAACATTTTTTGACCGTTATTTTCAAATGGTATAAAAAATGGGGACTGGTGTGCTCAAAGTGGTTTAGTAATAACAAACTAAATTAACCTAAACTAGACACTCTAAGTTTTAAATTTATAACCTAAGACTCTCTAAACCTAAACTACACAACCGGCAAGTGTACCGGTCAGTGCAGTACAGCTAAAGTAAGTCCGAGTATCGAACCCACGAGACTCTACTAGAAAACGTAAACTAGACTCGACTACTTATCTACAAACTGACTTAAGTTGTTTTGTTGCTTAAAGGGGGTTTCTAACAAACTAATGCAAATAAATAAAATAAAACTTAAATAATTGAGGACACAAGTTGGGAACTGGAATTCGGATCAGGTGATGGGAAGACACTACCTAGGCTAGAATCCTACACATGAATGATAAGTTTTCTAACGGTTATGGAACTGGTGTGGAACCGGGATCTTAAAATACTAAACATCGAGAATAAACTAGACACCCTTGACCCTTCTCAAGGGGAAACCCTAGAATACTGTTGTGCTGTTAAACCACCGGTTGAGAGGTTACCCTCACAGGCTTACCTACTCGAATCTTAAAGTACCCGCTAGACAGTCTACCCCACAGCGCGAAAGTCACAATACACCCGAAAGTGCAAGGGGTAACTACAATATTTCTGATAAGACTTGGCCTACAAGGAATGCTAGGGAAACTAGGAAGATCTACTCACAAAGCCTCTAGAACTAGCAATTTAACACCCTAGACAGACCAACAATCTCGCACCTTACAGTTATTGAGAATTGGTAGAACACTTAGAAATTACCTAACTAACAATTACAACTCCTATAGATAACCTGCAGAAATTAACCATAAACTAGCTGCTAACACCTAGTCCGCAACCTAACCCGCATTCATACATGAAAGACATTCACAAAAACTCAAGTGGAGTTTATAAAAGTTAATTAAACAAAACTAAATACGCATATACATCAAACCAGAAAATAAAAAGTTCTTTACTATAAAATTCATCCACAACCAAAAGTTCCAAAACCAAAAAGAAAAATAATCAAACAAGCGTATTCATCATCGCCTAGGTAGTTCTATGATGTAGCCAATAATTGTCATGATAAAATCAAAACAATAAAAACTAAACATATTCATGGCGTTCACAACGGGTTTCGAATAGATAAATAATAATAATTAGATTAGAACCGACCCGTGCTGGCACCTCTGCTTCAAACCTTGACCTCCACCTAGGGCTGTTCAAAACGCTCGGCGCTCGCCGATCGCTCGCCGCTCGTTCGGAATTTGCTCGGAAATTGCTCGCTCGATTTTCTGCTCGGTTGTAAACGAGCCGATCAGCTCGGTTCGGTTTGTAAACGAGCCAAGCACGAGCAAAGGTCCGCTCGGCTCGGTTCGGCTCGATATAATTTTTATTAATTTATTATATATATATAACTAGAGTAAACTGCACGGATGGTCCCTGTGGTTTGCATGAATTGCATCGATGCCCTCATATATTTTCAATGGTCCTCAACGTTGACATTTTATAACATTTTGGTCCTTACGAGCTAACTTCGTTAAAATTTTCAGTGAAGTCAATGTAAAATAACTAAACTACCCATATGGACCATCCGAGCAGTTTAATATTTTTTACGTACTTTCTTGAAACACCACCACTTTCTCCTTAACACTGTGTTCCCGAGTTTCATTAAAGGATGGAAGAGAAAGGATCTCCCTCCTCTTCCCTTCTCTCCAAATCCTTCCAAATTGGAAAGATTAAAAATCACCCTAAAAACCTCTTTATTATCTCTCTCATTCCCTCCATTTCTCTCATACAAAAAACTCTGGAACACATTTTTTCCCCACTTCCTTCCCAATCCTTTCTCTTCCATCCTTTAATGAAACTCTGGAACAGAGTGTAAACAACCAACATCGCCCCCTCTTCCTCCAACCACCACCACCACCTTCGGCCTCCCTCAAACAACAATCACCTCTCTCTCTCTCTCTCTCTCTCCCGGCGACCACTAGAAGTTCCTTCAAATATGTTGGAGCTGTCGAAGTTCCTTCAAAAAATATCCCTGTTGATTCGATCTCTTCTCCAAAAATTCGCTGCTCTCTGTCCTCGACCTCCCAGAAAAAATAAATCGCTCTGCTGTTTCTTCGAATTATATTGTTCATAGGGTTGCCAAATAATTAATGGGCTTTTCTAAAAATCCATGTGACCTGAGCTCTTTTCTTTTTCTTTTTCGTTGCAAATTGGGCTCGAGGTCTTAAGTCCCACCAATTATGCCTCCACACTTTTTGGAACAAGGCCACTAAACATCATCATTATTATTATTATTATTATTATTATTATTATTATTATTATTATTATTATTATTATTATTATTATTATTACTACTACTACTACGTGCTCTCGACTCGGGTGTTCTTGACTTGACCAAAGTTGCTCATTTACGCTCCAATTGTGACATACGTCACTTTTCTTTTCATTATATTTTTATTTTTGCATATAATAATAATAATAATAATAATAATAATAAATAATAATAATAATAATACTAGTCTAGACCACTCTTGAGCCCAAACAACAACCCAACCATCCTAAATTGTTTAAAAATAAAATTCTGAGCCCAATCAAGGCAGCCCAGAAGCCGCCCATCACCCTTGCCCTTCTCCTCTACCCGGCTTCCCACCTGGATCCGACCCGAGGCCCTGGTCAAACCCGGTCCATCTTCATTGATTAATGGCCCCATTTTTGGTAACCATTTCATCCCCAGTTGACCGGCAAACACACTCCTACAATCATGTCCCGTAATTTGCGCATAAATTCACTATAATTCGCATACCATATGCGTTTGTTGACCAAGCATTGAAACATTTCCTTACGACGAGAATCCTATAAATAGAACCCGTCTCCTCATATCATCCTCCCACTCCTCCAAACTACAATAATTATTGGCACCCATAAAAAAAAAAGTTCCATCCAAGCCATTCAAACTTTAAGTTCCAGCAAGTTTCCTCCATCTCATATTGGGCTTGGTGATTGCTGTTGTTATCATTCTAACCGTTGGGATGATTTTTTTTTTTTTTTTTTGTCTTTTAATCTAATCTGCTTATATATCATTTAAGTCGTGATATTCTTAATTCAAGGTTATTATCACCTAACTCATGTAAGGAATCATATAATCTTAATTAACCAACTTGTTTCGGTTCCATAACCATTTTCGTGAGATTATAAACCTACACATATATGCATATAACCTTGAACCTATCCTAGGGTCAAGACTTGTCAACCAATTGTTTTCGTAATAAATACACACGTGACACAAAAATAATTAGTCAAAACTTAGCATCATATCAAAGATACACTAGTTCATGATTGAAATATAATTATTTTGCATTTATTATTTTTAAATATATACATATATGATTCTTGAAAGATTTGCCGCAATGAATTTTTATAATAAGCATAAATATGCATGTAGAAAGGTATATGAATCAAGTTCCCAGATTAAGACTAATACTGTGATTTTTTTTTATTTTATTATTTTTTTTTCAAACTATATACCAACAAAACGGATCATGACTTGGCCAAAACGGATATTCATATAAATCCTTACTCGATTTCATACAGGAAACTCTAGAAAAGAAATAAGAAGGTTGTACATCATTTAAATTTATTTATGTAAATATAATCAAGAACATAATATATTTTTCCGACAGTTTATGGTGCCGAAACATACAAAGGATACAAGATATATTTTTCCGAACTAGCTAGTTAGGTGAACCTAATGCCTAACCCTAGATAATACTCATAGACTTAGACTTATTTGTTACCTTATACATAGGGTGATACTTGGCAACGTTGGATTACACTTATTCAATTCCACAAGACTTACCACCTTGCTAAGGTGAGTATTACTTATCCCCTTTTTCCGCTTTTACGACTTTTGGGGTGATTCATGCACAAGTATACAAACTATCGCATTCATTTACACATACATTTTTATTCATTTACAATTCATATACGTGTCTTGATTATCTTTGTGCTTATGATTGAACATGAACGTAGCTTACATACAAAATCATACATCTAGACATAACTTATGTTATGGTGCTCTTTACACATAGACGTAACTTATGTTACGGTGCTCATTTAGACATAACTTTGTGTTATGGTGCTCTTTTAGACTCACACGTGTTGAGGTGCTCATTATCAATTTCATTGTACAAACTTTACATTTGATCTTTGTCTTGTTTGGTTATTTACGTGTTTACATAATGCCTTGGTAATGCTAGACACATGGATTGTACTACCCTTCAAAACTTATACTATATGTACAAAACTAGGTAGTACTCACCAACATCATATGTTGACAAAATTTATTTTCGTGCATGTTTCAGGATAAGCTGTTTGACGCTTCACATAGGACTTTGGACTTAGATTAAATCATTCAATAATCTCTATTTTTGTTGTCTTGTATTTATTATCACATGTTGTAAAACAATATTCAATAATCAAATATTTACATTTTAGTACCATGAGCTTTTGAACAATCGTCACTACGTGGCACCTCGATGATTCCGCCATCGGTTTGGGGTGTTACAGATTGGTATCAGAGCCATGGTTATAGGGAACTAGGTTATTAGATAAAATGGCCTAGACTATAACCGAACTTTCATGCATAATATTTCCTAAATTACCTTACCCTCATTTCCCTCTACTTTCCTTCCTCTATCTTCTCTTCTTCTCCATTTCTCCTCATCTTTCATCCTGGTGCATAAAGATGGTGTCCTACAAGGGGTGGAAGGTCTACATCATTATGGAACAGAGACAACACCTTTCATGAAGACACTCTTAGGCATGATGCCTACCCTTATTTTGTTCCTTCAAAAGATGTTGAGCTTTAATGAGTGTGATAGAACACGTGCAATCTGGAAGGGTGGATGCCTGTACACTGGGTTTTCTGGCATAGGCAAGCATAGCGCATTAATCCATTTACGGACCTGTTATGCTTACCTGGGGATTCCTGGAGTGAGTGTCCACTTATAGGCTAAAGCATGTCTTCTTTGATCGCCATTGGGTTCAATTCCTTTGAAAAGTCAACGTTCTTGTTGGGCTTTACAGCTAGACAAGGGCACTCCAAGTATTTTATGCAAGCTTTTCAATAACACTCTCTCGTTTCATATACAATATTTTGTATTCCATGATTTTCATATATTGCTTACAAGTTCATACTTTCATAATCATCTGTACGGTTATACACTTACACATTCTAATCTCATGATTATTCATTGACTGCCTCATAGATGTCCGCTCGCCGCATGCTCCGTGATGCCAGCCAACGCCCTGTTCGTGCTTCTGGACAACGTTCTGATCGTCGCCTTGCATCTTTAGTCGCTGAGCAAATTGCTGCAGTGATCCCAAACCTTGTCAGTGAGTTAACCCAGAATAGTAACAGTGCCAACACAGGGAGTACAACTCAATTTCGGTGCACTTTCAAACACTTCAACTCCTGCAACCCCACAAAATTCACTGGTGGGGAGGGTGCTACTGGCCTCCTCCAATGGTTTGAAAGCATGGAGAGCACCTTTGTGAACAGTAAATGTCCTGATGAACTCCGTGTTCGCTATGCTACTAGTGTCCTTCAAAAGGGGGCGCTAACCTGGTGGAATGGCGAAAAGCGCAATCGAGGAGCTGATGTTGCTTTATCTTTATCTTGGGCTGAGGTTAAGGAATTCATGATCGCCAAATTCTGCCCTAGGAACGAAATCAGGAAACTAGAGGAAGAGTTCCATGGGTTGAAACAAGACAGTGGTGAGAATCTAGCGTATAATACTCGATATCACGAACTTAGCATACTGGTTCCACACATGGTCACCCCGGTCTCTCGAGCAATCAAAAAATATATCGAGGGATTACCTGACCTGATTCAAGACGTTGTCACTGGAGGCAAAGCCACTACGGTAGAAGAAGCCATCCAGCTTGCAGCCACTTTAACAGACAAACACGTAAGGAAAGGAAACTTGGTTAGAAAGGGCACCAATAACGTCTACTGAGAAAACCACCAATGCTGTTGAACAATCTAAGACTGTTTTAGCAAAGGCCGCCACTAACTTCTTCGAACACTAAGAAACGAATGAGCGATAATCAGAACCATGTTGTTGATCCTGTGACTCAACCCCCTATCAAGAAAGCCTACACGGGAATCCATCCTCAATGCAACACTTGCAGGTATCATCACCCTGCAAATCTTCCATGTCGTCAATGCATTAGATGTGGAAGGTTTGGACACTTTGTCACCACTTGTCGTGTAATGGATATAGCACCGGATAATCATCAAACAGCTGCCCAGGAACCACTACCGATTACTAACGGTCGAGCATGTTATCATTGTGGAGACCCTAACCACATGCGACCTCGATGCCCTAAATTGAATAATGTAAACCTGGTGGCACATGGACGAGCTTTCAATATCAATATCAATGAAACAAACGGTCAGGATGACGTTAATCCCACTGGTTAAGCCATGGATGGAACCTTCTTAAGACTCGGGAATTCAATACTTGTGTTTTCATTTTCTTGATTCTATTTTCATTTTGTACCCAATTGAGTCGTACTCATAAGCATATAACATCTAGAAATTCCTTGCATACTATTGTGTACAAACACATATTGGAAATTTATCATAATTAGTTACATTTATTCTAATCATAGAAGTTTAAAGACTCTACCTTACATTTTATTGAAACATTTGGACTTGATTTCCAGGAAAATCAAACTACTAAAAACTTGATACTTGATTCTACAGGATTTTTTTTTCCAAAGCATCATTGTTTGATATATGAAACTTGATTTCCCCTTAATTTGACTATTCACTAGACATTTAATTATTCATGATACTCGTAAACTATTCCTATAGGCCACCAAGATAACACTTACACTTAATGGTTGTCGTACTTATAAACTTACTTGCATGTGTGTATTATAAATTTGCATGTTGATCTATGAAAGACAACTACTACATTATCCACTCAACTCAGATAAACATTTCATTTAAAGGGCTCCTCGGACGAGTGGTAGCCCATACTTAAATACTGTTATGCTTACAAGTCGTTGCAAACCAATGCAATTGACCTCATTATTACATAGCCTCATCTCATTGTAACTCAACGTGTTTGTTGTGTCATCTTCTTGTGAAACTTATTTGCTCTAATGCGTTGTTAGATTAGGATCATAGAAGGACATAAAACCCTAATGTAAGGTAAATTGATGATTCCGGTCCGGAACGTAATCATGAATTTACAGGTGCGTTAAGGTGGTATGAAATTCTATTAGAGTTTTTGTTAGACGTCAAGTACGTTTTTGATGTGTCAAAGGTGTGGTGGGTTAGCTGCGGTACACCCTATATATAAACACTAATGACGCATCGAAAATGAGACTGGAAGTCGAACCAAGAACAAACTCTACTTACTTGGTAGTTCATTTAGTCTTTTTATAATCAATCAACTCATACATTTACTTTAGGATTCCTAAAACTTGAAATTTAGTGATTTACTAGATTCTTATTCTCCTTATTATTCGAGACGAACCTAGCCCAATCCTTAACTCACACCTATCAAACCTCTTATCCAAAATCATTCAAATTTTCCAAACCCCGGTTACCTTAAATTTTTTTTACCCAAACATCCATAACCCTATGTTTCTAATAACTTCGGGACGAAGTTTCTAAAAGTAGGGATGCTGTGACATCCGTCACTTTTCTTTTCATTATATTTTTTATTTTGCATATAATAATAATAATAATAAATAATAAATAATAGTAATACTAGTCTAGACCACTCTTGAGCCCAAACAACAACCCAACCATCCTAAATTGTTTAAAAATAAAATTCTGAGCCCAATCAAGGCAGCCCAGAAGCCGGCCCAGCAGTCCCCCTTAGTCTGGCCCATCACCCTTGCCCTTCTCCTCTACCCGGCTTCCCACCTGGATCCGACCCGAGGCTCTGGTCAAACCCGGTCCATCTTCATTGATTAATGGCCCCATTTTTGGTAACCAATTCATCCCCAGTTGACCGGCAAACACACTCCTACAATCATGTCCCGTAATTTGCGCATAAATTCACTATAATTCGCATACCATATGCGTTTGTTGACCAAGCATTGAAACCTTTCCTTACGACGAGAATCCTATAAATAGAACCCGTCTCCTCATATCATCCTCCCACTCCTCCAAACTACAATAATTATTGGCACCCATAAAAAAAAAGGTTCCATCCAAGCCATTCAAACTTTAAGTTCCAGCAAGTTTCCTCCATCTCATACTGGGCTTGGTGATTGCTGTTGTTATCATTCTAACCGTTGGTATGATTTTTTATTTTTTTTTGTCTTTTAATCTAATCTGCTTATATATCATTTAAGTCGTGATATTCTTAATTCAAGGTTATTATCACGTAACTCATGTAAGGAATCATATAATCTTAATTAACCAACTTGTTTCGGTTCCATAACCATTTTCGTGAGATTATAAAACCTACACATATATGCATATAACCTTGAACCTATCCTAGGGTCAAGACTTGTCAACCAATTGTTTTCGTAATAAATACACACGTGACACAAAAATAATTAGTCAAAACTTAGCATCATATCAAAGATACACTAGTTCATGATTGAAATATAATTATTTTGCATTTATTATTTTTAAAATATATACATATATGATTCTTGAAAGATTTGCCGCAATGAATTTTTATAATAAGCATAAATATGCATGTAGAAAGGTATATGAATCAAGTTCCCAGATTAAGACTAATACTGTGATTTTTTTTTTTATTTTTTTTTTCAAACTATATACCAACAAAACGGATCATGACTTGGCCAAAACGGATATTCATATAAATCCTTACTCGATTTCATACAGGAAACTCTAGAAAAGAAATAAGAAGGTTGTACATCATTTAAATTTATTTATGTAAATATAATCAAGAACATAATATATTTTTCCGACAGTTTATGGTGCCGAAACATACAAAGGATACAAGATATATTTTTCCGAACTAGCTAGTTGGGTGAACCTAATGCCTAACCCTAGATAATACTCATAGACTTAGACTTATTTGTTACCTTATACATAGGGTGATACTTGGCAACGTTGGATTACACTTATTCAATTCCACAAGACTTACCACCTTGCTAAGGTGAGTATTACTTATCCCCTTTTTCCGCTTTTACAACTTTTGGGGGTGATTCATGCACAAGTATACAAACTATCGTATTCATTTACACATACATTTTTATTCATTTACAATTCATATACGTGTCTTGATTATCTTGTGCTTATGATTGAACATGAAACGTAGCTTACATACAAAATCATACATCTAGATATAACTTATGTTATGGTGCTCTTTACAAATAGACGTAACTTATGTTACGGTGCTCATTTAGACATAACTTTGTGTTATGGTGCTCTTTAGACTCACACGTGTTGAGGTGCTCATTATCAATTTCATTGTACAAACTTTACATTTGATCTTTGTCTTGTTTGGTTACTTACGTGTTTACATAATGCCTTGGTAATGCTAGACACATGGATTGTACTACCCTTCAAAACTTATACTATATGTACAAAACTAGGTAGTACTCATCAACATCATATGTTGACAAAATTTATTTTCGTGCATGTTTCAGGATAAGCTGTTTGACGCTTCACATAGGACTTTGGACTTAGATTAAATCATTCAATAATCTCTATTTTTGTTGTCTTGTATTTATTATCACATGTTGTAAAACAATATTCAATAATCAAATATTTACATTTAGTACCATGAGCTTTTGAACAATCGTCACTACGTGGCACCTAGATGATTCCGCCATCGGTTGGGGTGTTACACCAATGTCCATAAACACCTACAAAATAAAAATAAATACCCAAATACTAAAAATGACCCAAATCTAATAAAAATATATAAAAAACCTATAATAAACAAAATAGACCGGTACAAGCCTAAAACTAATAAAAACACTATATAAACGACTCAAAAATTGTACAAACTTTACACTGAAAATAGATGTATTTTACAATACATCAGGGACGGTTTAAATAAAAAAAAAACACAAACAAACTACTAGATTAACAAACTAAAGCACAAACAAAACAAATGGATCCAAGGAAATCAAAGAGCGTTTTGAAGGGTGGAGGGGAACCTCGAAATCTAGGGGTTCTAGTAGTCGAGGGAGAGGTTCGGGTTCGAGATCGGCTACGGTTGAAGGATATAGGCCTGTGATCAATTTTCCCAAACCCAACCCCAACAACAACCGTTTTTCTTACAATACCCACCATTCCAACAATTCCCACAAACCCAACAACCCATTCTGTATCCACAATATTTTTACGCCGCCTCAATTAACAACTTCACAATTAGACGACTTCGAGCTCAACCTAGAAGACGGGACGATGACGTGGAAGAAACTGTGCGAGAGACACAGTTCGAGCAACATGGAGATGAACGATTAGACGATGAAGCGGAGGACGCGCTTGAACTTGAAGTTGAAGAAGTTGATGTAGGGGGAAAAGAGAAATATGTAAAGCGAACAAAAGCTATGAAGTGGAATACGGCACAAGAGGTTGCTTTGGCAAAAGCTTGGTGCTATGTGTCAGAGAACAGAGAGAAGAGTAACCAAAGAAGCAAGATAAGTTTTTGGAAAGCGGTCCAAAAAATTACGTGTCACTGTTGAGCGGATCCACCCAAACAGTTGATCAAATTACTTCTAAATGGACCGCCATGAACCCACAAATAAATGCGTTCAATGACCTTCATCAAAAAGCGGTAACAACTATGCTATATTAAACTGACCGTTTTATTTAATTATACAAATTATTTCTCTAAATTAAATTTAATTTACGGTTTTATTTAATTATATAGGAGCGCCTACGAGAGAGTGGATGTAGTGATCTAAGCGTCTTGCAAACGGCTTTGAACGATTACAGAAAAAGTCCATCCTTCCGGTTTTAATCATCAAGCGGCATGGGAGATTGTAAAAGAACACGACAAGTGGAAAAAGCAAGTGTTGATGGGTGAAGAACCGTCTGACAGTCATTCCGACAAGAGACGGAAGTCCTCGGAAGCGGCAACTATCAGGCGACTGCCTTTTCCACACCGGACGATACCACCTCCACTAGCCACATGTCGGATCTCAATGAAGATACCAACCCAACGAGGCCCAAACGAAAAAAATAAAAAAGCCCCCGCCGCCGAGTCTTCAAGCAAAACGTCGTGGGTTGACGAATTTGGGTCATACCGAGCAATGAAAGAAGAGAAACTGAACCAATTGGTCACCCTACAATCTCAACAAGGCCAAAAAACTTTAGCGTTTTTAGAGGAACAACACGATTTGTTGAGACAAAGGCAATATGACCACGACTTGAAGGGGTGCAAACGAGCCGAGCCGAGCTCGACCAGGCTCGAACTCGAGCTCGATTTGTTTTCAAAGCTCGAGCTCGGCTCGTTTGTAATTTCTCAAGCTCGAGCTCGGCTCAGGCTCGGCTCGTTTATTATTTATTAGTTAATATATTAAATAAAAATAATATAAATAATAGTTCATTTATGCTTGTGAGCTCGATAAATGAAGCTCGAGCTCGGGGCTCGTTTACTAAACAACTTTAAATAATGGTAAATATTATTAAATATTAAAAAAAAACTAATATTATACTAGGCTCGATAAGGCCCGGCGAGCCTAACGAGCTTCACATGCCAGGCTCGAGCTCGATAAATAAACGAGCTTTGTTTTAGGCTCAAGCTCGGCTCGAGCTCGTTAAAGCTCGGCTCGTTTCGAGCTTTTTGCCGAGCCGAGCTCGAGTAGCTCGGCTCGTTTGCACCCCTAAGTATGTATTCAAAACCGCACGACCACCTTAAAGGTAAATCTTTGGAGTTGATTTTGAAACGTAAAGAAGAAATCGCGGCGAAATACGAATGAGACCGTTATTGGGTTGAAGGCGATGAGGATGATGAAGGCGACGAGTAGGATGATGTTTCTTGTAATTTTTTTTAATTGTAATGAAACGGTTTATTTTTTTAAAGTTTTACAAACGGTTCTTTTAATTCAAACGGTAATTTAAAAAAAAACGGTAATTAAAAAAAAAACTAAAAAAATAAAGATTTCAATAAAGTGAATTAGTTAAATGCTGCATTCAAAAACGTGATTCTGGTAAAGTAATCAGTAATATGACAATATAGGATTTATTAAAATCAGTTAAAGAAAAAATAAACACTAGTAGTGGCCCTTCCTCTCTTGAATTTCAACGTCCGATCGAGTCCAGCGATAATAATTTGGGATTATCATACGAGAGACGTGAACTAGTCCACGTGTCAACCAATGTGTGGCACGTGACGACATTACTTTCTTTCTTCTCCATCTCTTCATCCCCAATTTCACAAATCTTTTTGATCTAAAAATGGCTTCCTCCTCTGCTCCATCATTCTCAACATTCCCTTCCACATCTCGCTTCAACGACGTCGTTCCATCATCTTCATCACTCCTTCACAGGCTCCCCGATCGTCACCCTACGTCACGTTCCGTTTCACTCTCCGTTAAATCCTCTAACTCCGGTAACTTTTCCGTTGATGATCCCTTTGGTTTCTATCCTTGGGAGTCACCTTCTGGAGATAACGGTACAGATATTATTATTATTATTATTATTATTATTATTATTATTATATGTTTTTGTTCAATTAGGTTAAATATTATTTACATATCTAAAATACAATAATAGGTTTAGACTAACACCTTAGACAAATTACATGTCCTGTTTTCACACAGTAGAGATGCTACGCCCTAAGGAATGACACAGTAGTGGTATGGGGGTTGCATGTTACAGATAGTGTGTTAGTCATAGATCATGGATACTTAAGGTGGGAGGGATTCTCAATGAGACTACGCTCGATTCCACCAATCCTGTAAAATACCTTAATAGGTGGTGGCGGTGTTACCGAATAGACAACGGTCACAAAAGGGTTAATGGGACCGGAAATTACGCAACGATTTGGGGCAGGGATGGGATTGGTACCATACCCTCTATAGGCAAACCTGACAATATTGGTGGTACCTGACAATAGAGTGTTAGTCATAGATCATGGATACTTAAGGTGGGAGGGGTGCTAAAACCTGTAAAATAACTAGCAATCATCAGCATGTACAGCAATTGTAGTAGACGATCCGGATGACCAAAGAAGCATCTGTAACAATTTACGGTCTGGATCAAACGGTTCTACATTCGGACAGGAGTTAACGGGTTCTAAGACTCATATGCATTCTGCTAAAGAATCATAATATTATAATCTTTGACCACAGGTCCACAACCATCAATATTTTCCACCATCACAAAACTTTCACTAAATTTAAACTTGGGGTGTGAAGGATGTTGTCGGTTACCACAACTCGGGTATACTTACCAATTTGGAAACACCGCCGATACCTATTTCGGATACCCCAAATTAGGGATGGGCTTTTTTTCCCAAATACCTACACCCGTACCATAACCATAACCATAACCATAACCATAACCATAACCATAACCATAACCATAACCATAACCATAACCATAACCATAACCATAACCATAACCATAACCATAACCATAACCATAACCATAACCATAACCTTAACCATAACAGTACCTGTACTGATTTTGGGTATTTGGTACAAGCATCGGTATTTGGTACGGGTACAAAATAGTACTGGTACCAGATTTTATATATGAATGAATTTGGTATCATGCTTTACTTCGTGTTATGGTATTTATGGTACTCGTATCGTTTTTTTTACCTATTTGGCGCCCGCATATATTGGTACTCGTACCAATTATACCAATTTGGTACTTGTGGAGTATTGATACTCGTACCGATTTTACCTACTTAATACCTGTATGAGTGCTCAAATAATAAAAATAACAAAGCGGTACCGTACTGAGATACCTGTACCATACCCACACTCATAGTCATACCATAAAATTGGTATGGTATTCAGCACCCACTTTTGTTTAAACTAGGTACTGGTATCTTCAGGGTATGGTACCAATCCCATCCTTACCCCAAATCGTTGAGTAGTTACCGATCCCATTAACCCTTTTATGACCGTTGCCAATTCGGTAACACCACAGCCACCTATTAAGGTATTTTACAGGATTGGTGGAATCGAGCGTAGTCTCATTGTGACATGCAAGCCCCGTATTTGTGTATATAGATGCAGTTCTGTTGTAATCTTGTTTTAATTAATGAGAATCAGAAAATTCCCCAAACACTCTGTCTTGATTTACAGAAACTTATCCTCCTAACTAACACCTTATTGGTAGTATCTTGCATTATCATTTTTCTACCCTTCTGTGTATCTATCAACATTGTTTCCTGAGGTTTTTTAAATGTAAGTCATACGTTTACAGGTATTGAATGGGAACAGCAGGAAACCATTACATTGTTCACAGCGGACGGGCTTGTTCAAATCGGAGGATTGATGGTTCCTAAGCGTGTCTCTTCATCACAGGTCTATAGCTATTTCCGTCTTTCATTACTTGTCACTATTGTGCTTTTTTTTTTTTTTTCCAATTTGTTGGTGTTGAGTGTCTATTATTGGCCACTTCCTCTTGTTCAATTTTGTAAAACACTATGTCAAAGTTAAACACCGTATGACGTCTTGCCACAAGTTTAATTAGAGTACTGAATTAAACCTAGCCATGTTCACTCCTAATTGCATTGATATTGGGCAAGCAGATTGGGTAACGGGTCAAAATGGGTAATCTTTTGGTTTCTATTTAACTTTCTCGCAAAATAATTAGTGTTAAATTTGATTACTGAATTATATTATTTCAGTAATACACTAAGACTAAATTGTGTTGAATGACATGATTTATGGAGGTTGTATGCATTGAACATACACTGTAAGCTACCTTCCTTTTTATTATCAATTTTTGTTATGGAATAATCTGAAAAAGTTGTGGTTTTTGGGTTCAGAAGAAACAATCCAAGACGAAGACTTCCCCAAGATCACAACAATTTAAGGAAAGCAATTACATGGATCCAGCTCAAGGCCTGTGTTTGGGTGCACTCTTTGATATTGCTGCTACAAATGTAATCTTCACATTCTATACCTGACAGTTTCGTGAAGTTAGATATATTTTCGTTTATGAGTTTGAAATGTTGGTTTCAGGGACTTGATTCCGGTCGAAGACTTTGCATAATTGGGTATTGCCGGTCCATTGAGATGTTAAGTGATGTAGTTGAGGACACTGTTTTGGAGCACGGCGGAGAGGTATGTACTTGTTTTGCACAAACCCTGGGCCAAAAAAGCCCTGTTTTTTTTTTTTTATTTATTTATTATAAAAATGGCCTGGTGACCTGGTCAGTCTATACATCCCAGACCCAAACTGAGTTTTTTTGCTTCTTATGTGGACTTGTTAAATTATTAACGGTTTATGGGTGTACGGTTGTTTGTGAAGTGAATATGGTGATTCCGCCATCCGAGATGACGGAATTGGGTGGTGACTTGCCGTCAGTTGACATGGTAAGCAAGGTGGCTGGCAGTGTTGTAGAACTCGCTAGGCGCTAGTCGGCCGGTGGGGTACCGACTAGGGATTAATCGAGATTAATCAGATTGGATTTTTTATATATATTTTTCCAAATTTGTACATATATAATGCTAATTTTATACCTTATATGTATAAATTTAGGAGTTTAGGCGCCAAATATAAACTAGTGAATATGGAGGGGAGTTAAATATTAAAATACCTAAACTTAAATAACCCTAATCACCTCCATCGTTCACCATATCCCGTTTTTTTCTTCCCCATTCCATCTTTCATCGTACGGAACCATCAGACGCAACTAGGGTTCATGGAGTTTCATCGATTTTGCTTCTAAATAATGGATTATCATCCGATTTTGAGGTAAGAACTTGTTTTATTTGATCGATTTGCTCTAGTTTTGACCCGTTCGAATTCATGTTTTACCTAATTTTGAGTTTTTAGGTCCGACTAATCAGTGATTAATCGGGATACCGATTAATTGAGTGATTTGCCCAAAATTAATCAGTAAAGTGAGAACTAGCGATTAATCACCGATTAATCGGTGACTAATCGGGATTTTTACAACCTTGGTGGCTGGTAAGGTGGAAAGTTGAGGTTGCTCCGCCAACTCAGATGGAGGAACTGGGTAATCTGGGTTACTTTACTTGGCATTCTCTGGTAACACTTCTGACCCCTCTGCCATCTCAAATCCATCCGTGGATTCTTGCTCTCACATGCTTTCCATAGTTGCGTTGGACATTCTCCGGAAAATCAAGAACGACTCAAAGTTCACACTTATACATGAACCGGTTTCTCCAAGAGTCCCTTGCATGGGTCAAATCAGGGGCAAACACTTCCGGAAACTCACCGTTGCTGGAAACCTTACCAACATACCAGCCAGTAAGTTTTCACGAACAACGTCGTATACTCCTTAAGAACTTATAAAACCAAAGAAGATCAAGAAAATTTTATGAAAGTTGCTCCAGCGGCTGTAGAAAACAAGAAGAAATCTGGGATCAGGAGCTTATTCTGGTGACTGGAGAAAGTCTGATGCAACCAACGAGTTGGCTGGAGAGTGCCATGGTGTCTTGCCAACTCACCTGGTTCTGCCATCTGTTATACCAGATCCATGACCACCTTGCATGCCACATTTGCAGCAAGCATCGTCACCACCCAGTTCTGCCATCTGAGATGGCGGAATCACTACTTTCCTTGCAGGTTGAATAATGCACTCCATGGACCATTAACAATTTGATAAGCCCGCCAAAAAAAGCAAAAAACTCGACCCAAACTCTTCCTTTTTACCTATTTAATTATATAAAATTGATGTAATTTTTTTTTCTTTATCAGAAAAAGTAACTGCCACTCTGCCAGTCTAGTTTCGTTAGCTGTAACTATCAAAAGAAAACAATTACCAACCTTGATGTAAACATGCGAAAAACGTAGCTGTTTGGGCCTATGGAGTATGGACTGGCTTTTTTCGGGTTTTAGACATAAGCAGGCCGTTTAGGGGTGTTTTTTCTAGGGCTGGCAATGACAACTACACCTGGCAAAACGGGCGGGTCGGGTCAAATCGGGTTCGGGTCAAAATGGGTTCGGGTCAAAATGGGTTCGGGTTGGAACAGGTTGATTAAAAAAATGGTAGTTTTGGTTCGGAATGGGTTCAGGACGGTTTCGGGGTGGAATGGGTCGGAACTGGTTTCGGGTTAGGTCGGGTTGGCTTAAAAAAAAGTTTCTACTGAAAAAAGAAAGATTGCCACTGAAAATTCTTAACAATTGAAAACTAGAAATACTAATTCAATTTCAAAGTCAAGACTATCAACAGACTAATTTAATACATCAAGTACTATCTCAACCCAAAAATACTTTTTTTAAGCCAACCCGACCTGACCTGACCTGAATCCAGTTCCGACCCGAACCAAAACCACCTTTTTTTGAATCGACCTGTTTTGACCCGAACCCGCCACCCGACCCACCCGTTTTGCCAGGTGTGTTTTTTCCTTATCACATGAATACGGGCCAATGTAGTTCATTTATGCAACTATCACAAAGAAAATATATTGCCAACATTCCAACATTGATGTAAAAACGCAAAAAAAAGTAGCTATTTGGCCTATGCACCGGGTTTTTTCAGGTTTCAGGCATAACTGGGTCGTTTAGGGCAATTTTTTTGGTGACCAATCTCGTGCCTAAGCTCATTTGTCCACCTCTAATTGTAATTCGTGCTTGTGGTGAACTCAATTCTAGACATATGACGGTCAGGCTATTTTTCTTTATTAATGCCAGATTGTTGCAGCAGAGAAGGCTAGTAAGGGGGGTTTAAATGAAAAGTTAAAGATGACGGTCGCTGTGCCACTACTTTGGGGGGTACCTCCGGCATCAGAATCACTTCAGATTGCTGTTCGTAGCGGTGGAGGAATTGTTGACAAGGTTTTCTGGCAATGGAACTTTTGGTAAATCAATTTAAAATACTGAATGTTCTTCTGTACATAATTGCTGTATAAAACTTATGCTGTATCTTATCGCTAACGTTAATAAGTGTATATCTAATCATTCATGTTAATACCAAATTGATTCAAGACAATTTGCGCCTTCTTAATAATGATCTAAGAAAATGTATAATGATCTTGAACATATTATCGGTTTTGTGGTTGTTAAGATAGCTGCAAACTGCGTGTTTCCATGATTGTTTATGAGTTATGAGATTTCTCCTAGTTGAACATTTTATTGTTATAAGAAGCCTTGAAACCGGCTGTGAGCTTCGCAGTTGTCTGTAATCCGTTTAGCTGGATAAACGCGGTAAATACTTTTAGGAGGGATGCGATACGTGTAGAACGTTAGTGAGACTAGGCAGGTAAGGCAGAAAAGATGCATTTATAGTGTAAAAAAAAGCATGGTAATCTTTTCAATGTGTGATGAAGAGTGACTTAATTTGTATGCATGCAAGTCTTTGTATGATTTACTTGGGGAATCACTTTAAATTCCATTCTCCCATAAGCCCAGGGTCTCAATTCCTAACATGACTCGAACCTTGAAACGAACTCGACACAAAAATAACTAATTTTAAATGGGTCGGTTATCAGGTTGACCTGAAACCTGCTTTTTCCTAAAAAAAACTGAAACCTGGCCCACTTAATAAACAAATCATCCTCGAGGTTGACCTTTATAACCCTTTCAACTGGTTTTGTTTAGGTTAACCTGTAAATCTTGTGTAAGGAAACATGTTGACATGCAAACCCGTTTATTTTACAATAATTTTGTTATAGATATTTATATGGACAACGAGATACACCCGTTTACAACCCATTTAATCTCGTTATTACAATGTATCTATTTAACACTTTAACCGGCCTACAACATTACTACAACTTATTTACCACCTGCCAGATCGTTTCCAACTTGTCAACCTGTTTGGCTTGTTTAGATAAACGGGCTACAAAAGTCATGTCCTGGCTACCCGGATTTAAGTGTGGAAAGGTTAGAGTTGTCTTCAAAACGAAACAATATAAGGATTGTATTTTGGTTCATCAATTCAACTAGCCAGCGAATATGTGTCACCACCATCTCATACCACAATCAATGAGAGTTAGGATAACATTACGAAAAAACTATATAACGCATAAAAAACGTGCAAACCATCCGTCCATCCATATACTTTGTAAATTTCAGGTTTCAATTTGCAATCTTATAAGGGTTCGAGTTGAGGTTAGTGATTTTGAAAGGGTTCTTCTTGGATTTCAGCAAAAGGGATAACGTTAATGTGGTTGTTTTCACATTTGAATGTTGAAGATACTTAAAAATAATATATTTATAATAATAATAATAAGGATATATTAAAATAAAATTATATGGTTAATAAAACAAAAACTTAATACAATATTTAGAAGTGTATAAGGGGACGAGGCACCACCAGCAAATGAAACTGGTACCTCACTACCCTTACGGGAACACCGTCGCTGGTAGCAGGGGTAGTGAATTAGTGTAGTAGAACCCGTGAACTTTGGAGGCTTTGTGGGGAAATTTTTAGGGTAGTTCAGGGTGTGTTTCAGTAAAGTGATGTGACAGTGCAAGTTTGGTGGAAATTAGTGACGTTGAAAAAATTCAAGTGTAGTACCCCGTCCCATAACACTTGTAAAGATCTTATCATCTCAAGTCCTAAAACCACGTGAAAAAAAAAGAGACAAGAAAGATGACAAAACGAAAAATGAAACTTTTGTATTTCTTCCTATTCTTTCCTACTTAGAAATTTGAATGTTCGAAACGATAAACAATGTCAACTATGCTTGTCTATTTTGACAATTCAGTTTCTCTAGACCACACATGTGTTTTATAAAAATGTTTTCATTATGCTGAATATGTATTTCATTATACGACGCAAGTGTTATTATCAACATAATCCGTGTGGGTTTGTCTTAAGAGCATCCACAATGCAAGTTGCTACAAACTTCCACCTCAACATGTCACATCAATCTTCAAACCCCTTAAAAAAATACTTATGTCTGTAGACCTGATTTCCGGACAGACAAACAAACCAAGACCCACAATGCATGAAGTTTGTAATTGGATAGGTTTAGAATTTTGGACAAACCACGCATGCAAGCATTGTGAATGCTATAAAGCTCGTCTACGCTAGGGGGGGGGGTGCCAAGATGTTTATGATGTTATGTGTAGCATAAACGGTGAAACTAAAAGGACAGATACGATAGTAATGTCTTAAAAGAGACTTGAAGTACCAGCTAACAACCTCAATAATAGGAGGATCAAACCCCACACGAGCTAGAAAGTTTTACACGTGTCTAAAAACCATACATGATCAACATGACACAAACTTGAAAATGGTGTCAGACATACGAAATCAAACATTACTTGTGTATTCACAATTTAATATAAACACAATCTATCTAATACGTATTAATAT
The DNA here is from genome assembly GCA_030844895.1 of Ambrosia x helenae. Lineage (NCBI taxonomy): Eukaryota > Viridiplantae > Streptophyta > Magnoliopsida > Asterales > Asteraceae > Ambrosia > Ambrosia x helenae. The sequence continues at coordinate 35,253,514 of CM061232.1, forward strand.
TTTAAAATTACAATTTTATAGTTATAATTTTAACATGAACACAACCCGTTTAATTCGTATAAATTGATTTTAAAAGGTATTTAAAACCAAAAACATTCCTAAATATCAAAATCTAAACCAATGGTTGATCTACGGTTGTGAAGATCATGATCGATTATCAATCTAAACCAATAGTAGTTAGGGGGACGGGACGCAACCAGTGAATGACACTCGTACCTCATTACCAGCACGGGTTCATCGCCGTTGTGATCACGAGTAATGAGATTCTAGTAGTCCCGTGGTCTATGAGAGGGGGGGGGGGGGACCAGGTGCTCCACGGATGCTTCATTGGTGGTGTTGTCGGTAGGAAGGGTTCACGAGTGACGGTCCAGTTAGCGGACTGATATTGGTTCGTTACAGGTGTAGGCACCCATCTACTCTTAATCCAACGGTTGTAAACATCTTAGCTGAACAAACGAGCTCAAAGGTGAAAAGGTTGGTAAAAGGGTCCCACCTAAAGGTTAGATGGTTGGTGAAGGCGCCAACCATATGGAAGTAGTTGAGTTTCCACATGTACAACCTTCACTGCATAACGTATAACCTCATATTAACCTTCATCTTATGCATCTCCCTTCAAATCCACACCTATAAATTTCACACAACATTACCATTCACTTCGAACCATCCATCTCTCTCATTCTTCCTCATATCTCTCTCTTTAATATCAACGGTACGTTCAATTTGCTTCTATCATATTAATTCAATTGCAAATTTTCGTTTCCCGAAATCGAAAATTTAGCAGTACAGGTTTTGCGATTCAAAAGGGATAGCGGCGCAACTTATTGCCCCCTTACCCACTATCCAAATGTAACCCGTTTTGGAAAATGAATAATAAATCATTCTAACAAGAATTAAAAAAATATATCATCGATTTAAGGATGAGAAATTCCACACCGAATACTGGTTACTAAATACCAATACCGTACTGGTACTGTACCATACAAGTACCGACCAAAAAATATAATCCGGCTTTGTATTTAACTGAACTTTAGTATCGGAACTATGTTGTATGGTACGATACGGGCACCGACTAAACATATACGGTACGATATTCCGTATTCTGTTTAAGTTTTAGCTATATTTTGGTACCGGCACTATGCGGTACAGTACCGGTACCGATGTCATCCATGAAAGTTGATTGAATTCTCCTTATTTATTGATAATCTTTGTATCTATTTGTCACAGAAATGGAGACCTTCCTATTCACATCCGAGTCGGTCAACGAAGGGCACCCGGACAAACTCTGTGATCAAGTCTCGGACGCCATTCTTGACGCATGTCTAGAACAAGATCCCGAAAGCAAAGTGGCCTGTGAGACTTGCACAAAGACGAATATGGTTATGGTCTTTGGTGAGATCACCACAAAGGCTAAGGTAGACTATGAGAAGATAGTCCGTACAACTTGCAGAAACATTGGCTTCACGTCTCCTGAAGTCGGCCTGGACGCTGACAACTGCAACGTTCTAGTCTACATTGAGCAACAAAGCCCGGATATTGCTCAGGGTGTGCACGGCCACCTCAGCAAGAAGCCGGAAGAGATTGGTGCAGGTGACCAAGGTCACATGTTTGGCTATGCAACCGATGAAACCCCTGAGCTTATGCCGCTAACACATGTGTTAGCAACTAAGCTCGGGGCTAAGCTAACCGAGGTTAGAAAGAACAAGACTTGCGCATGGCTCAGGCCAGATGGCAAGACCCAAGTGACGGTTGAGTACCGTAACGACAACGGTTCTATGGTTCCAATCCGGGTTCACACCGTTCTCATCTCCACACAACATGATGAGACCGTGACTAATGATCAAATCGCAGCTGATCTCAAAGAGCACGTGATCAAACCTGTCATCCCGTCTAAGTATCTTGATGAGAACACCATTTTTCACTTGAACCCGTCTGGCCGGTTTGTGATAGGTGGTCCCCATGGTGACGCTGGTCTCACAGGGAGGAAGATTATTATCGACACATATGGTGGATGGGGAGCTCACGGTGGCGGTGCTTTCTCCGGGAAGGACCCGACGAAAGTGGACAGGAGTGGGGCTTATATTGTTAGGCAAGCGGCTAAGAGTGTAGTGGCTTCGGGGCTTGCACGCAGGTGCATTGTTCAGGTTTCTTACGCTATTGGTGTGGCTGAACCGTTGTCTGTGTTTGTCGACACATACAAAACTGGAAAAATCCCGGACAAGGATATCCTAGCTCTGATCAAGGAGAATTTCGACTTTAGGCCTGGGATGATGGCGATTAATCTCGACTTGAAAAGGGGTGGCAATTACAGGTACCAGAAGACGGCTGCGTATGGTCATTTCGGTCGTGAGGATCCTGATTTCACCTGGGAGACTCCGAAGATTCTCAAACCCAAAGCTTGAGTAAAATGACACTTTTGCCCCTCGGATCGGAGCTTGTCAAAGAATCAAAATGTTGTGTTTCTTGGTTTCTCTTTTGTTTGGTTTGGTTCGAAACGTGTGTATGATTTTCTACTATATAAAGCAAATTCCATTTGATTTAAAATAGTTATGTAATGAAGATTACATAAATAAAAGTGACTTACATTTGCAACATAAAATTCAGGCCATCTAAGTTAGGAGTGTAACCACAAACGATCATGCAGCCTCTCTTCACCGGCACCAAACATGGCATCAACCCTTTCACCGTCTCTATAGAAGTGGAACGTAGGCGTGTATCGAATATGCTGTGTTGTTTCTGGGCATTCGTCGATATCTGCATACACAAATGAAAGTTTTGGGAACTTGCTGCTTAACTGGTTGAACGAAGGGAGGATGTCTGCACAAACACGGCACCTGTAAACAACAAAAAAATATATACAAATATTAGTTTAAACATGATAACAGTCAAGGGCAGATCTATGTGTTAGGTTGAGGGCAAAAGTCCGCCCTAAAGACGCTCTCCAAATATCAAAACAATCTCGCTCTTTTCTCACTTGTCAGCTTCCCGGGCTTGTCATCAACATCATACTCAACAGGAGATGATGAACTGATGATATTTATTTGACCCGACCCATTTAGACCCGTAACTATTTGCTACTAATTTTATTACTAACTAGGTTTAGCTCCTCTGGAAAAAAATCTTGGATCCGCCAATCATGGCTTTATAGAATCCTAAAAGGAAGCTTACCATAAGAAATTATAAATTTATAATTAGAAAAAATGTAACAACCATTACATAATGTGCATTCGTGCAGGTGTTTAGATATTGCTAAGCAAAGTACTTATGAAACTAAAGGTGAACATATGAACCCATTTGTGAACCAAAAACAATATTTAACCCGAACCGAAATCGGTTATAAAAGGTCGTAGTTTCAAACCGAACAGCCAGTTTGATACCGGTTCTAGAACTCTGTTGAAACCGAGCGGGTTAAAAACCAGTTTCAAACCAAACCGAACAAATCCTTTTCCACTTGGACAAAGTTTAAAATGACGGAATCAAGCCTCAAGGTGAACCAAGGCGTAAGCCCGATGGAAAACTAAAAAATAAATCTAGAAAATATATATCTTACAAAAAATAAAATACCAATTAATTTCATAACCAGATTCATCAAGAACACACATAAAAAAGACACGGAATGTTTGAATTTGACATAAAAAAGTCTAAAACATCAAAAACATACATCAAAACCCCCTAAGGCACACCTGAGGGGCAGCTTTTCTTATCGCCTCAGCACTACAAGGCGTACATACAAAAATACCCCATGAGGCGCCACCTCGCCTTGAAGAGCACCTCAGCCGGTTTTTAAAAATGCACTTGGAAACTGGTTTCAAAACATGAACAGTTTTGACCAAGAAGCAAACCTATTTGGGCTCAAAAACCTATATGTGCACCTTTAAATAAATAAATAAAAAACAATTCACTTGGGCATTTCATCAAACACCTTGTCTGCAACTTTTGTTTCACAATAGCAGACAGTAGCAATCGGTATTCTGTAGTTCCAAAACAATACCCTTTTATTACAAAACAAAACTGCATAGATACACCTAACTTAACATAACCTCTCAAAATAAAAATCAGTTCTTTAAGTAACAACTGACATACCAAGATGCACCAAAGTTGATTACAGCCTGCAATAAGAGAAACCCATCAACAAAAAAGCAATATTATAACGAACATGATGAAAATAAATTGATTTAACATAATAAAGATTCTATACAGGGGATTTGGAAGTTCTTATTTGATGAAAGATGTCTGTAAGATGATTATCGTTTGATGCAGTGATTAGGTTATTATGATGGTTGGTTTGTTTCTGTGTGTTTGTTGGTTTCATTGTTTTTGTGCTCTCCATGTTTTGTATGCTTGGTAGCTTCGTTGGCTATGGTGGATGATGACTTTACCAACTAGGATATGAGAATTTTACCGGTAGCGTACCGAACTGATACCGGCTTTAAGCATAAAATACATACTGAAATTTAGGTAAAACCAAAACGGATTATCATATCGTTTATGTTTGGTTGGTATCAGTATGGTACGGTGATATTAAAAGTTTTGAACTAGTAGCGTACTGCATAGTACCAATATCAAAATTGAGCTATTTTAAAATTGGATAATGTACCGTATATATTTGTTCGGTACCATTATTTTACTCACACTATACTATGCCTGAGTACTCTTATTCACATAACATTACTTATTCTCATGCCGAAGAGTGGTTACAAGAAAAACCCCACACCTCTCTTTCTCGTAACAAGTCTCATGGTGTTCTCAGTTTTGCAGGTTTTACTTCTAGAGTCGGAACTTGTGATGATCAGACTAAGCACACCTGTTGAGCATCGGTTTAATCTCTAAGATCGGTGTTTCTTTGGTATCGTATATATTTGGTCTACCGGTATGATACGTTACCGGTATTGGGGATGAAATTTTCCATCTTAATACCAATAACATTATTTTATTTAAATTAAATTATGATTAAAAAAACATGAATATGCTATGATTTAAATGCATATAGAAACATAATAATTTTGTTCAAAGATAACGTACTAACTTATATGTTTTTCAGCTGAGAACAAAAACTGTTGTTTAAAAAAAACCCTAGTTTCTCCGGAATTCTAGGAGGCGAATAGGCGGCGATCTTCTGGTGGATTGGTTCTCTTGCTCTAGTTCGATGGATTCTAGGGAGAAGTATAAAGAAGATGTCTGGTACGATGCCCCGGGACGTAAAGGAAAACAAGGTGAATCTTCTTCAGGGAGCGAGCATTCTTTCACGAAGTTCTTCGTCTCAAACTTGCCGAATGGATGTGCGTCATCAGATCTGGTAGAGGTTTTGAAGGGTTTCAGTAAGATTCATAATACATACATTGCTAGGAAGTATGATAAGTTAGGCAAGCGGTTTGGTTTCGTTACGTTTGTGGATGTAAGGGATCCGGTAGGGTTGGAATTCGATATGCGGGACGTGTGGATTGGGTCGTATAAACTTTTCATTGCCTTGGCACGTTTTGTGGATGGTGAGAAACTTAACTGGAAAAGGGATAAAAAGTGGGTGCCGGCGAGCAAGGAGAAGGAACAGCAGGCTCGTAGTAATGAGGAAGTTGGTGTTGAAGTGGCTGCGGATAGTAATAACGTGGGACATGTGGTGGCTGATGGGAGATCGTTTAAGGACTCACTTCTGAATGTTGTTCCTCCGGTGACAAAGAAGAGAAGGCAGTTTGTTGTGGGTGAGGATAATACGTGTTCTTTGGCTTGGGGAGGATGTGGTGCAGTTGGTAGAATGTTGGACTTTGATAAACTTTCTAAGCTACGAGTATGGTTGGATTTGGTGGGACAAAATGGGGTTGGGATTAGATATGTTGGTGGCTTATGGGTGGTGTTGGTTTTTGAGTCCGAAGTTTGCTTGGAAGGATTTCTAAATACCTTAGAGGTTTGGAAGGTCTGTTTCAAGAGTTTAGTTAAATGGGAAGGTCAATCGCTGCCTAGGGAGAGGGTGGCGTGGATAAAACTGTTTGGTCTACCCTTGGGTTTATATGGGAATGGGTTGGTTAACGATATTGGCAAGCTGTTCGGGCAAGTGGTTCATTCAGCGGATGTTAGTGAATCGGAAGTTGATCTTTCTCATGTTATGCTGGGGGTTCTATGCGAGCCTGGGGTTAGGATTTGTGAGACCTTGGACGTTGTTTGGAAGGGAGAAGTTTACCCGATTCTTGTTGAAGAGGAACTGGGGGAATGGCTTCCTGAGTGCTTGGAGAGTACGTTCGAGTATACGGAGGAAGACAATAACTCATACGTGGAGCCGTCTGAGAATGTGGTGGAAGTGGAATTGACTATTTGACTATTTGACTAAGACTTTGACTGTTTGACTAAGACTTTGACTCCAAGATTTATGTTGTCAAGACTTTGACTCTTGACTCAAGGCTTTGATATATATATATATATATATATATATATATTTTGAAACGAATTTATATCTTCCTTGTTTGAGATTATAAATGTAATTGGAAAAATGATTAGCTTTAAATAAGAAATAAAAAAAATCATTAGTTTGAATTAGAAAATAAAAACACCGTCTTATAAAATGATGATTTTATAAATAGAATTAGGATAGGACATATGTCATGATTGAAGATTTTTTTTAAGTACTTAGAAAAATAGAGTGCACGGATAAAGATAAAAATACTTAGAAATAAATTAGACTTTATATCATGAATCGGGAAATACTTTAATGCAAAATAAATGGGAAAATTCGTGAGGTTACAGTCTCCCCTACTTTTAGAAACTTCATCCCGAAGTTATAAAAAAAACACCGGGTTGAGGGTGATTGGGTAGAAATTAGGGCAACTGTGGTTTGGAAAATTTGTGTTAAGGCATGACATGAATTTATAGGTAACAGAATAAACTGTTTCGAATAATTTGGATAAGAGGTTTGAGATGTGAGTTTTAAGGATTGGATTAGGTTCGTCTGAAGTAGCAAGAAGCATAAGAATCTAGCAAAATACTAAACTTATGTTTTAGGAATCTTATAAGAAATGCATGAATTGATTGGCTATATGAAAACCAAATGAACTACTAAAACCTTATTAGAATTTCACACTACCTTAACGTACCTGTAAATTCATGATTACGTTCCGGACCGCAATCACCAATTTACCTTACATTAGGGTTTTGTGTCCTTCTATGACTCTAAACACACATGTAAGTAATGCAAAATAACCTTGTGATTGAATCGTTTACAATGTATCCAAAAATGAGTCCAGTGGCGAAGCTTGACCCGAAGGTTCGGGGGGTCGGAAGTCACCGGGGGTTCGGAAGTCACTGGTTTCGGGGGGTCGAAAACCAGTTTCGGGGGGTCGAAACCCTATATTTTCAAAATTTTCTATACGGATACTATATAATCGGAACTTCTGCGCGAAAATCCGGGGGGGTCGGCCGCCCCTCCCCGCCCCTACAAACCTTCGCCAGTGAATGAGTCCAACTGTTGAGTAGGAAAAAGACTTCTACCAGTCAGTGAGTAAGAACCTCTACCGATTGCTGAGTAGGTGCGATAGCCTCTACCAGTCGTTGAGCAGGTTGTAGGGCCTCTACCGACTGTTGAGCAGGCATGATGACCTCTACCAATCGTTGAGTAGGTTATTTGGTACTCAACTAACTATTGAGCAAGTACTTCATCCTCTACCAGTTGTTTGATTAAGTGTACCAATTATTTCACACATAAATTGCAAATTGATAATATGTACATATAAACAATCAAGTATCAAGCATAGCATGCGAGTTGTAATAGTGTTGTCCTAGACAAGGTTAATGACTCTAGGTGTGTCTATAGCAAATAGTTTATATTCCATGATTTCTAGTTTCAAATGTTTAAATATGGTAGATAATCGAATCCTCATGTATAACTAAGGATTATGTTTGATGCAACACACAATCAAGTTTCATTAGTTTGGTTATCATGGGTAACTAGCTCATGTGTGAGAAGGTGAAGGATATGAATTTAGTTCTTGAGACGATGATGAAAAATCTTGAAGCAGAATCAAGGTTGTGAGAGATAGTGAATGTGAAGATAGTTTATAAAGAGTTTATTTTATAGTAAGGAGATTATGTAGCAGTGTAAATTTTGGGGTTTGGATCAAAGGTTATAATCAAGTGTATAAGAAAACATGATTGTGGTATATGCCAAATATTGTAAAATTTTGAACAAGTTGAAAATGAGTGAGTGTCGATGGAGAATTTAGAGACTAGATATTATTCCTATGGAAAAAAAAATCTTATTTTCAAAATTGGTTTTATACATAAAGCAAAAGTTGTTACATAATACAAGCTAAGCGGGCTTTGATTAAAATATTCCCGTTAGTTGGAGATTTCAAACATGACATTAGGTTTTGAAGATCAAGGTTCTATTAAGTGATTTTTAATAGTTTAAAGCATTATATAGAAAATTGTTTGTTACGTCAATAAATAAACAATTGAATTTAAGTTCGAGGACATCTTTTGACAAAAATATGTACTTTGTAAAGTTACTAGGTAATGAAAATACAACAAGATTTAGAAATATTTAGTTTGTGCTTAGGTATGAGGTTATAGTTTTTAAAAAATAAGTAACATGTGGAGAAATGAAATAATATGATTTGGGTAGGGTGTTGAATATTTAAAAAGTGGCTAAGATGGTAAGGTGAAGTGTGATTGTGAAATCCATAGATGGTTATGAAATGAGATTGATTTAAGCTGTAAAATTTTGAGATTTTAGAGCTTAGTTTAAGGAAAGTGAGTGTAATCATTTATTCATTAATTAAAACGAATAAACGAAAACATTGACTTATCAAAACTTCTAGATTCTAATAACATAATGAAGACATGCTTTAGCCTATAAGTGAACACTTATCCCGAGAATTCCTAGGTAGGCATCCGGGTCCCTCGTCTGATTGGGATATATGCGCAATGCCAGTCCTAGACAGAAAACTCAGAATACAGGCGTTCACCCTTCCAGATTGCACGTGTTCGTTATTAAAATCTAGAACTTCTACGAGATCTTCAAGGTGGTTCAGGCTAAACCTGAGGATTTGTCCTATTAGTCTAAGAGTAGATCTTGTGATGGAGAGCACTCTTCTTGTAGGGACTAAAGTAAGGATAAGAAGTAAAATAGAGAATATAAACAAGTAAGGTTGCAAGTAAAAGGAGCAAGTACTGATTAAAATCCTATGGTTATAGACTAGATTATTTTTTTTCTAATAACCTAATTCCTTATAACCATGGCTCTGATACCAATCTGTAACACCCCAACCGATGGCAGAAACATCGGGATGTCACGTATTGACGATTGTTCAGTAGCTCATGGTAAATAATAAATTTCATTAATTGATTACATAAATTACATACAATTGTTCTAAAAGAATTTGTACATCAAAATGAAAAATACTAGATACACATCTTCAAGCATTAACTCTAATCTTCAAGCAAGCTATATCCTGAAACATGTTAAGTTTGAAAATATTTTGGGTCAACAAAAGTTGGTAAGAATTACATGGGTTTTGATAATTGAATAAAACTTGTACAATTCAAGTGTCATGGCAAGTCTAGTCCATATGTGAAAACATACTAGAAGTAAATCGAGTGCATAATCAACCCTTGTGACTGTTATATTGTGGTCCATCCCATACGCTCATGGTTCACTCGATTATGTTATGCGATAACAATCACCCACGCTACCTATGTAGGAGGCACGTATCCGGGTGGGATTGTCAGTCCAATAGATCTATCATTGTAAACTGTCGGCTGATCAATGTTAATGATTATGCTAGAATATTGTGCTTGCCCTAGTCATGTTTAAGACATAATGCAACATAGAAAAACACATAGACACTTTATGATTGAATTGCATATAGAATGTTGTAACATGTTTCACCCCAAAAATAGTGATAAATAGAAAAGGGGCTATGTAAAACTCACCTTAGCAAAATGTTATGTCTCGTGAAAAAAATAGAATAATGTGTTGTGAGTGTATGCGAGGCGAATCCCAAAGACTCAACAACGTAGCTAGTCCAAATTGAAGAAAACGAAAAAGAAAGAATATCAAGCTTCCAATTCGCCAATTACAAGAGCTTATAATCAAAGCTTCAATTGTAGAAGTAATAGACTATAGAAGAAAGGTATGAGGGAAAGTTTAATCGGATTGAAACAATCGATTTAGAGGTGCAAAGTATAATGGGTCATAGGTGAGTTTTTATACTAGTTTTGGATTCAATTAGCCATTAAAATTGGTCAACACCATAAAGTAAGGTTTTATGGTGAATTGACTATTTGACTAAGACTTTGACTGTTTGACTAAGACTTTGACTCCAAGATTTATGTTGTCAAGACTTTGACTTTTGACTCAAGGCTTTGATATATATATATATATATATATATATATATATATTTATTTATTTTGAAACGAATTTATATCTTCCTTGTTTGAGATTATAAATGTAATTGGAAAAATGATTAGCTTTAAATAAGAAATAAAAAAAAATCATTAGTTTGAATTAGAAAATAAAAACACCGTCTTATAAAATGATGATTTTATAAATAGAATTAGTGTCACACCCTCAAAATCCACTTGCGGAGTTTCACCGCGAGGCGCATGACAAACCAGGATCCAAACCAATGATCACAATAAACAAGTCTAAATGAAATTAATGCAATACCAAAACATAGTTTTAAAATCCCGTTTACAGCGGAAGCTTATTCAAAATAAAGTTCAACATAAATAACCAAAGTTCAATGTTTATGAAATCATGCAACTCTATCTAGACGCCGTGCAGACGCGTGCGCCCTAGTTCCATTGTGCTACCTTAGCGACCTGAGAAAACATGTAAAAGTTTACGTCAGCACAAAAATGCTGGTGAGTTTACAGGTTTGCAGTTCAAGTACCAAGTCAACCTGTCCATACTATAACAAAATAGAAAACCAGTATACGCTAGCTAGGCGTACGTTTGTTACTACCACGATTGGAAAACCATTACTAACTCGAATACCAAAAGTATGCCCGATGTATGTTCCTGTTGTTCCTGTTGTTCCTGTTTGAGACAATATGCACCCGCCGACCCTCCAAGTCGACGAGCGGGGTTGGTCACTCCCAATAGCGCTATTCACATTTCCCCGTTGTGCAAACCCGCACATTCATGGTTCCCCCCGGACTTCCAAAGATCGTGTAGTACACAAGAGAAACCCATAGTATGACAGTAGTTACCAAATATAGTTTTAACACATGTTTTCTCCCCCGAAAGTATAAAACCAGTTTAAAAGAGGGGCCGTAAACTCACCTTAAGTTCCTTTACTCCTTAACCCGAGTAAACTCAGCTGCTATGCTAGTCCCGTAAAGTGGCGACCTAACATACGACAGTTACAAGTACTTAGACTAATAACCCGCAGGTTAATTAGTCCCTAGATGTCCAGACCATAACCAAGTTCGTTTGAAAACACCGTGACTGTTTAACTGACCCAAAGTACAAGACTCGACATCCCATTGGTGACCCGAGACTCCCCGTGTTGTGTTTACGTTCCAAAACATACAATAACGCAAGTACACTTAACACACGTTAACGTTCAATAAGTTATAGCACATAGTTCACGTATCACCGAAATACATCCAAATATATGTTACCAAGTTATTAGACATGTTACGAGGTTCCTAGCATGTTACTACATGTCAAATCGGGTCTCGGAATGCTAATTTACACTTACAGCAGCAGTACACGCGATTAGGGAGGCTAATCGCATGAAATGTCACACGACTAGGGCTAATCGCCCCTTAAGTCAGGCGATTAGGGCTACTCGCCCTTGAGGCCATGCGATTGGGCTACTCGCCCCTGTAGTCAGGCGAGTGGGCCTACTCGCCCTTATTACACGCGAGTGGGGGCTACTCGCCCCTAATACACGCGATTAGCAAGGCTACTCGCCTGTAACCTTGCTGTTCCGGTTTTTCGCGCGTTTAACGCTCCAAATCAGATCCAGAGCGTGTGTAACTACCCAATATCATCCCAAACACTATCCTAAACATGTTTAACCCAAAACCCTTCGTTCATCCTCGTAGAATCAGTCCTGCATGCAACCAAAGCAATCCAAACACATACACATAGCATGCAACATTCAATTAACGCATGTAATCATAACCCTATTATCCAATTACTGAGATTTCTATCATCATACTAACAATATTAATTCTGACCTAGCATGATAACACATCAAAACATCATCAAGATTCATAAAAATCCTATCTTTCTAATCATACATACCCATAACGCATGTTTATTAGTTATAATCCGATTAATAACTCTTATTGACGATTTTCAGAAAGCTTTTTCGTTTATGAACAGGTCTGGACCATTAGGGATTGATGAAAAACGTTTACAAAGTATTATGGATGAGAATCAAACCTTGGAATTGTAAAAGGATGATGGTTAGACCTTGAAACCTTGTGTTTTTGATCAAAATCGCCTTCCAGAGGTTGTTTAAGTGTTTGGGGCGGTTATGGGACGACTAGGGTTGATATTAGGGAGTTTAGGAGGTTAAGTGTTGTATTTATAGGCGTTTCTAGTCGTCCAGCACGTTATAGGCGAGTATGCAGCAGCTACATGCGATTAGGGCTGCTAATCGCATGAGATTGGGCCTAATCGCCCCTATGTACACACGAGTAGCCTCCTACTCGTGTCTAATGTGCCCTACTCGCCTCCCCTATGGGCGATTAGGCTTCCTAATCGCCTGTAGGGGTTCCTTTTGTGTGTTTTGCGCGTTAAACCCCGTTTTAACATATGTTAATGCATATTCATGTACCGACAAGTCACATAATGATTGTAAACACATAACACAAGTAAATACACATATTTACACTCGTTCACCAATTCCCGGGACTCGAGACTCGTACGTTCCGTATGCCCTGACGATCCTACAAATCGTTACCGTTTGTACACTTGGTTAAGGACCGACATCTAACGAACCTCTAGACCAACATCCAATGATCTTCTAGACTAACCAATAGTTCCCGAACCATATCCCGACTTAACTAACCCAGTTAAGTACAATATACGCGTGACTCGCTAAGGTAGACTTTCATCTAGACCACGTTGTTAACCCGAATTTGCCAGGTGTCACATCATCCCCACGTTAAAAGAATTTTCGTCCCGAAAATTTGTACAAGTACAGAAAGAACAAAAGAAATAACGAAGGAAACAAGCAAAAGGTAGAAACCAAAAGAGAGAGATTTACCCGAGTTGTCACATCATCCCCACGTTAAAAGGAATCTCGACCCGAGATTCATTCAGCTGCCGAAGAGACATGCCTCGACTCGAACGCTTCCTTAGGAAAGAGATGAGGATATTTAGACTTCATCTGATCCTCCCGTTCCCACGTATATTCCGGTCCCCGGTTCGAGTTCCACCGAACCTTAACGATACGGATCTTGCTGTGACGTAGGCTACGAATCTTGTAATCAAGGATCTCCACAGGTTCTTCCACAATCCGAAGACGATCATCAACCTTGATCTCTTCTAGTGGAACAATGAGAGACTCGTCAGCCAGACACTTCTTCAAGTTTGACACGTGAAAGACGTTATGTACGTTACCGAGCTCCGTCGGTAAATCAAGTCGATATGCCACCGGCCCAATCCGTTCCAGGATCGTAAATGGGCCGACATATCGCGGATTAAGTTTGCCACGCTTCCCAAAGCGTATGACGCCCTTCCACGGTGAGACTTTTAGAAGTACCCTGTCATTAACTTGGAATTCCAGTGGTTTGCGACGCTGATCGGCATAACTCTTTTGCCGGTCCCGTGCCGCCGCCAACCGATTACGAATCTGTACGATCTTTTCCGAAGTTTCGTACACTAGTTCGGGCCCAGTGAGTTGACTCTCACCCACTTCAGCCCAACAAAGAGGAGAACGGCATTTCCGTCCGTACAGTGCTTCGAACGGAGCAGCCTTGATGCTCGTGTGATAACTGTTGTTGTACGAGAATTCTACCAACGGCAGGTGAGCTTCCCAACCCTTGCCAAAATCGATCACACATGCCCGCAGCATGTCTTCTAAAGTTTGAATCGTACGCTCACTCTGACCGTCAGTCTGTGGATGGTAAGCCGTACTCATGTCTAGTTGTGTACCCAGAGCTTTGTGCAAAGACTTCCAGAAGTGAGAAGTGAAATGGGAGTCACGATCCGAGATAATAGAAACTGGTACCCCGTGCTTAGAAACAACTTCTTTCAAGTAGAGACGAGCCAAACGATCCATGGTGTCGGTCTCCTTAATAGCAAGAAAATGGGCTGATTTCGTCAACCGATCGACAATCACCCATATCTTGTCGTTCCCGCTTGGTGATTTAGGAAGTTGTGTGACAAAATCCATAGTAATCCGTTCCCATTTCCATTCCGGAATTTCAGGTTGTTGCAGGAGACCCGACGGTTTCTGGTATTCCACTTTGACCTTAGCACAGGTCAAGCATTTGCTCACGTATGAGGCTATGTCCGACCTCATGTTTGGCCACCAGTAAAGCACCTTTAGATCTTGGTACATCTTATCCGAACCAGGATGAATAGAATACCGGGACTTATGAGCCTCATCAAGGACGAGCTCCCGTAGTCCCCGAACAAAGGAACCCATATGCGTTCTGCGAAGTAGTGCAGGCCATCAGGCCTTCGCTCTAGGTGCTTGTCGGCACCGTGCATAGTTTCAGCTTTAAGGTTTTCCTCCTTCAAAGCCTCCAATTGCGCAGAACGGAGTTGATCAGGTAACGATGAATGAATAGTGAGCTGCAACGCCCGAACGCGACGAGGTTTAGAAGATTCCTTCCTGCTCAAGGCGTCTGCTACAACATTCGCCTTGCCAGGATGGTACTTAATAGCACAATCATAGTCGTTCAAAAGTTCGATCCAACGGCGCTGCCGTATGTTCAAGTGTTGCTGGTCGAAAATATGTTGGAGACTCTTGTGATCGGTGTAGATGGTGCATTTGGTACCGTACAAGTAATGTCTCCAAATTTTCAACGCGAATATCACGGCACCCAACTCCAAGTCATGAGTTGTGTAGTTCTTCTCGTGCACTTTGAGTTGACGAGAAGCATACGCAATCACTTTCTCGCGTTGCATTAACACGCAACCGAGTCCATGAATGGAAGCGTCACAGTAAACAACAAAATCATCAGGACCCTCAGGTAAAGACAAAATAGGAGCAGAACACAGTTTAGACTTCAATTCTTCAAACGCGGACTCTTGTGATTCACCCCAGTCGAACTTCCTATCCTTCTGAGTGAGAGTGGTGAGGGGTTGAGCAATCTTCGAGAACCCCTGAATGAAACGACGATAATAGCCCGCAAGGCCTAGGAATTGCCGCACCTCAGTTGGCGTCTTTGGTGCTCCCCAGTCCTTGATCGCTTCGATCTTTGCTGGGTCGACATGAATTCCTAGTTCATTAACCACATGTCCTAGGAATTGAACTTCGCGTAACCAAAAGTCACACTTTGAGAACTTGGCGTAAAGTTGTTCCCGTCGCAAGAGTTCCAAAACTAACCGCAGATGTTCCCCGTGTTCGGTCTCGTTCTTGGAGTAGATCAGAATGTCATCAATAAACACAATGACAAACTTGTCCAGATACGGTTTACAGACGCGGTTCATCAAGTCCATGAAAACCGCCGGTGCGTTCGTGAGACCGAAAGGCATGACCAAGAATTCGAAATGGCCATAACGTGTTCGAAAAGCAGTCTTTGCAACGTCAGCCTCCCTGACGCGCAGCTGGTGATAACCGACCTCAAATCGATCTTGGAATAATAACTAGAACCCTGAAGTTGGTCGAATAGATCATCGATACGTGGAAGAGGATAACGATTCTTGATGGTCAACTTGTTCAGTTCTCTGTAGTCTACACACAATCGGAAACTCCCATCCTTCTTCTTGACAAATAAAATCGGTGCTCCCCAAGGGGAAGAACTTGGCCGGATGAAACCCTTGTCCAAGAGTTCCTGTAACTGACTAGACAACTCCTGCATCTCGGGAGGTGCAAGACGATAGGGGGCCCGAGCAATAGGAGCAGCCCCTGGTACAAGATCAATACCGAACTCGACTTGACGATGAGGAGGAAGACCAGATAAATCATCGGGAAAAACATCAGAAAACTCGCGTACCACCGGAATGTCGTCAATCTTCTTCTCATCACTAGAGGAAACAGATAAGAGCGCCAAAACGGCTGGATAACCCTTTCGAAGACACTTAAGGGCTTTCATGCTAGAGATGATGTTTAGCGAAACACCACCCTTGATACCGTATACAGAAAGAAATTCTCCATCAGGGAGAGGAATCCGAATAACCTTATCGTAACAGACAATCTCCGCGCGATACAAAGATAACCAATCCATTCCTACCACAACGTCAAAACTACCCAAAGGTACCGGCATAAGGTCGATGGGAAACGATAAACCCGACAACTCTAACTGACACTCCCGAAGAACACTAGTAGCTTCAATCGTTTTACCGTCAGCCAACTCAATAATATACTTGGTCTCTAATGGTACGGGTGCTACATCTAGCCGTCGACTAACATCTTTGGATACAAAACTCTTGTCGGCACCAGAATCAAATAACACGCTAACAGAATGATTATTGAGAAGAAACGTACCGGTGACTGTATCAGGGTCCTGCCTAGCCTCAGCAGCTCCAATGACGAAGGCACGTGCATTTCTGCCGCCGCCCCCGTTGTTACCATTCCCGTTGCTTCCACCCTGTTTCAGTTTTGGGCAATCTTTCTTGTAATGCCCAGTGTCACCACAGTTGTAGCATCCTTGTTTCCCTGTAGTCCCTTGAGTAGTCGGAGCTGAGCTGTTAGTCGGAGCCTGAGTCGATGGAAGCGTAACCCGACAATCCTTAGCATAGTGCCAGTTCGCTGGCAGCGGTGACAACGGTTACTGTCGCAGTTCCCTTGGTGATGGCGGCCACACTTGTTGCATTTGGGCAGTTTTCCCGCATAACCACCCTGCTTGTTACCCGAAGACGATGAACCCCCATTATCAAACCTTTTACCCTGCTGTGTAGACCCAGATCCTTTCCCGTCATTCTCCCACTTGCGCTTATTGTTCTCTGGAGTCTTAGCAGTCGAACCTTTCGCCGGCAAAATCCCTCATTCACTTTTAAATTGGTCATCCTATGTGCCGATCGAACTACCTCCGCATAAGTAGGATGATTCCCAGCAGCCACTAACCCTGCAATTTCCGGCACTAACCCTGAGACATAATGTTCAATCTTACGATACTCCGGCACGTGCAAATCGGGACACAGCACCGCCAACTCATTTCTCCTCACGGTATACTTCTCGATTTCCGATCCAGTCATCTTGAGGTTCCACACCTCATGTTCCAGCTTCTGTACCTCCTCTCTCGGGCAATACTCCCGCTCCAGCAACTGCACAAAATTCTCCCATGGCATAGCATATGCCTCCCCAATACCCATGTTCTGGGTGATGCCATTCCACCAAGTCAATGCCACGTCCTGAAATAACGCAGCCGAATACTTCACCCGATCTTCTGGGAGACAGTTACACATCAGGAACACCGACTCCACTTTCTCCAACCACCTAAGCAAACTGACCGCACCCTCGGTGCCAGAGAATTCCTGGGGCTTGCAGTCCCGGAACATCTTATAGGTGCACATGGGTGGGGGTGGGTCAACAGGACCACCTGAAATGAAACGTATGAGAAACCACGAATAACGTACACAAGACTCACCAATGAGGCAAGGAAAATGGATAAAACAACTTACCACCACCGTTGTGCCCTAACTGAAAGGCAGCCTGGAGCAAGTTGTTCAGATCAGCCTGTGACAGGTTAATACCTCCACCACGACCACCAGCACCACCGCGTCCACCACCGCGTCCACCATTGCGACCACCTCCTCGTCCTCCACGCACTCCAGACATGATTCTGGCAGAAAGAACGAGAAAATTTAGTTTCGCAGTTAAAGATAACTACTAATGTTCACAAGATCAAAGCCAGATCCAATCCAGGACTATCCCCTCAAACCCAGAGCTCACTAGTGCTTCCATGCATTTCGTTTTATGATTTTGTGTGCACCCAAAATGATAAAACGCTCTACATGGTCCTCCAAGTGTTCTCCTAGTTCAAAGTTCAAATCACCGAACATAGACTCTTAGCTACACACCGTAATACTACGGTAGTTCATGACAAGTGTTTCTATTGGAGTGCGAAAGGGAGATGTCCGAGCCTTGGACAAATCTCAAGAACACACGAGTTACTCCAACAGACCACACTGCCTAGAAAACAGGTAACCCAACCTAAGATAGAACGGATGATGTAACGTAGAAAGACCAACGATTTAGAGACACCCCGACAAGACCATACGTAAACCACTATAACGTTTAGTACCATGTGATCGTCTAGTGTGTGCGACTCGGCTATAGACTAGACTCTACATGCAGTCCTAGTTCACTATAACCATTGGCTCTGATACCAATCTGTCACACCCTCAAAATCCACTTGCGGAGTTTCACCGCGAGGCGCATGACAAACCAGGATCCAAACCAACGATCACAATAAACAAGTCTAAATGAAATTAATGCAATACCAAAACATAGTTTTAAAATCCCGTTTACAGCGGAAGCTTATTCAAAATAAAGTTCAACATAAATAACCAAAGTTCAATGTTTATGAAATCATGCAACTCTATCTAGACGCCGTGCAGACGCGTGCGCCCTAGTTCCATTGTGCTACCTTAGCGACCTGAGAAAACATGTAAAAGTTTACGTCAGCACAAAAATGCTGGTGAGTTTACAGGTTTGCAGTTCAAGTACCAAGTCAACCTGTCCATACTATAACAAAATAGAAAACCAGTATACGCTAGCTAGGCGTACGTTTGTTACTACCAC
The DNA here is from genome assembly GCA_030844895.1 of Ambrosia x helenae. NCBI lineage: Eukaryota > Viridiplantae > Streptophyta > Magnoliopsida > Asterales > Asteraceae > Ambrosia > Ambrosia x helenae. Next base: position 35,272,375 of record CM061232.1, read on the forward strand.
GATTGGAAAACCATTACTAACTCGAATACCAAAAGTATGCCCGATGTATGTTCCTGTTGTTCCTGTTGTTCCTGTTTGAGACAATATGCACCCGCCGACCCTCCAAGTCGACGAGCGGGGTTGGTCACTCCCAATAGCGCTATTCACATTTCCCCGTTGTGCAAACCCGCACATTCATGGTTCCCCCCGGGACTTCCAAAGATCGTGTAGTACACAAGAGAAACCCATAGTATGACAGTAGTTACCAAATATAGTTTTAACACATGTTTTCTCCCCCGAAAGTATAAAACCAGTTTAAAAGAGGGGCCGTAAACTCACCTTAAGTTCCTTTACTCCTTAACCCGAGTAAACTCAGCTGCTATGCTAGTCCCGTAAAGTGGCGACCTAACATACGACAGTTACAAGTACTTAGACTAATAACCCGCAGGTTAATTAGTCCCTAGATGTCCAGACCATAACCAAGTTCGTTTGAAAACACCGTGACTGTTTAACTGACCCAAAGTACAAGACTCGACATCCCATTGGTGACCCGAGACTCCCCGTGTTGTGTTTACGTTCCAAAACATACAATAACGCAAGTACACTTAACACACGTTAACGTTCAATAAGTTATAGCACATAGTTCACGTATCACCGAAATACATCCAAATATATGTTACCAAGTTATTAGACATGTTACGAGGTTCCTAGCATGTTACTACATGTCAAATCGGGTCTCGGAATGCTAATTTACACTTACAGCAGCAGTACACGCGATTAGGGAGGCTAATCGCATGAAATGTCACACGACTAGGGCTAATCGCCCCTTAAGTCAGGCGATTAGGGCTACTCGCCCTTGAGGCCATGCGATTGGGCTACTCGCCCCTGTAGTCAGGCGAGTGGGCCTACTCGCCCTTATTACACGCGAGTGGGGGCTACTCGCCCCTAATACACGCGATTAGCAAGGCTACTCGCCTGTAACCTTGCTGTTCCGGTTTTTCGCGCGTTTAACGCTCCAAATCAGATCCAGAGCGTGTGTAACTACCCAATATCATCCCAAACACTATCCTAAACATGTTTAACCCAAAACCCTTCGTTCATCCTCGTAGAATCAGTCCTGCATGCAACCAAAGCAATCCAAACACATACACATAGCATGCAACATTCAATTAACGCATGTAATCATAACCCTATTATCCAATTACTGAGATTTCTATCATCATACTAACAATATTAATTCTGACCTAGCATGATAACACATCAAAACATCATCAAGATTCATAAAAATCCTATCTTTCTAATCATACATACCCATAACGCATGTTTATTAGTTATAATCCGATTAATAACTCTTATTGACGATTTTCAGAAAGCTTTTTCGTTTATGAACAGGTCTGGACCATTAGGGATTGATTAAAAACGTTTACAAAGTATTATGGATGAGAATCAAACCTTGGAATTGTAAAAGGATGATGGTTAGACCTTGAAACCTTGTGTTTTTGATCAAAATCGCCTTCCAGAGGTTGTTTAAGTGTTTGGGGCGGTTATGGGACGACTAGGGTTGATATTAGGGAGTTTAGGAGGTTAAGTGTTGTATTTATAGGCGTTTCTAGTCGTCCAGCACGTTATAGGCGAGTATGCAGCAGCTACATGCGATTAGGGCTGCTAATCGCATGAGATTGGGCCTAATCGCCCCTATGTACACACGAGTAGCCTCCTACTCGTGTCTAATGTGCCCTACTCGCCTCCCCTATGGGCGATTAGGCTTCCTAATCGCCTGTAGGGGTTCCTTTTGTGTGTTTTGCGCGTTAAACCCCGTTTTAACATATGTTAATGCATATTCATGTACCGACAAGTCACATAATGATTGTAAACACATAACACAAGTAAATACACATATTTACACTCGTTCACCAATTCCCGGGACTCGAGACTCGTACGTTCCGTATGCCCTGACGATCCTACAAATCGTTACCGTTTGTACACTTGGTTAAGGACCGACATCTAACGAACCTCTAGACCAACATCCAATGATCTTCTAGACTAACCAATAGTTCCCGAACCATATCCCGACTTAACTAACCCAGTTAAGTACAATATACGCGTGACTCGCTAAGGTAGACTTTCATCTAGACCACGTTGTTAACCCGAATTTGCCAGGTGTCACAATTAGGATAGGACATATGTCATGATTGAAGATTTTTTTTTTTTTTTTAAGTACTTAGAAAAATAGAGTGCACGGATAAAGATAAGAATACTTAGAAATAAATTAGACTTTATATCATGGATCGGGAAATACTTTAATGCAAAATAAATGGGAAAATTCGTGAGGTTGAAGTTGAGGAGAGGATTGACGGTATTGGGAATCTATACGTGGATACTAGTTTGGTTGGGGATAAAGTTGAAACGGCGATTAACAAGATCAAGAAGCCGAGGGGTTTTCATAAAAAGGATCGGTCACAGAAGTCTCCGTCTCCTACGGGTCAGGAACGTCCAAAGAAAAGAGCTAGGGAAGGAGAAGATATGTTCGATATCGATAGGTTTATCTTTAATGTAAATGGGGAGGATGATGGTGGAAAGGAAAACAATTTGGATGGCTCGGCTGAGAATGTTCAGTTTTTGCCCAGTATGGGTCGGCAAGGTGATTCTAAGGTGGTGGATGACAAGGTAGATGATACGGTGACGGATAACTTTGTTGCGTGTGAGGTTATTGAGACTGTGAAGCTTGGTACAGCTGTGGGAGTTGAATGTTTTGATCGGTTCACCAATTCTGTTACTAAAGCGGTTCATGAAGAAGGTTTACAACATGTTGGTAAATGAATGTTTTTTCTTGGAATGTGAGAGGACTTGGGTCAGATGGGAAGAGTAGCTGGTGCCGGAGGTTAAAAACGGAAAATGAGATAGGGTGTATTTTACTCCAGGAGACTCAGTTCAAATCCTTGGAGAACGTTGATATTAGCAGATATTGGGGTTTTTCCGAGTTTGAGTTTGCTCACGTGGATGCCACTCGTCGTTCAGGTGGTTTGTTGACGTTGTGGAACCCAAAGGTTTTCTCTATGGCTTCAGTTACAAGGCACAGGAATTTGCTGGTTGTTTCCGGTTGTCTCAAAGGTGATGGTCGCTTTATTTCAGTTATTAATGTTTATTGCCCGCAGCGTACGGAGGAAAAAAGGGAGGTGTGGGATCGTTTAAGATCTATTATTACGGGTGGTGGGGGCTATTGGGTAGTAGGTGGGGATTTTAATAGTGTCCGGGATCGGGTTGAGAGGCGTAATTCTAATTTTAACCGGGTAGAAACAAGTGACTTTAATGAGTTTCTAGAGGATGTTGATCTCCACGAGTACAGTTTGAAGGGCCGGAAATTCACGTTTTTATCGGGTAAGAAACTAAGTCGTATTGATAGGATATTTGTTGATTGGGCATTTTTCAACGAATGGCCGGGTGCGGAGTATCGGGCTATGGATAGGGGTGGGTCGGATCATTGCCCGCTTGTTCTTAAAATTGATTCGCGTAATTTTGGACCTAAACCGTTCAAGCTTTTTAATTCATGGATGCTAGGGGCGGCAATTATTGACACGACCCGAAAACCGACCCGAACCCGACACGAAAAAAAATAGATTTGGGTCAACTAACACGACCCGTTTAAAAAAACGGGTTGGGTTCGAGTCAACTAACACGACCCGTTTAAAAAAATGGGTCGGGTTCGGGTTGACACATATATAAAATGGGTTGACCCGTTAACCCGTTTAAGTATTTAGAAAAAAAATATATTATATTTTTGTTTTTCTTTTTCCATTTCTATGTACATGGTTAGTTATAATTGTGTTATTTTTGGCACACTGTATTATTTATTTGTCACACTTATATACTCACCATTAAACATTTTATTGATAACCCGCTTACAACCCAACAACCCGCTTATAACTCATGAACATGTATTACTCATTTAAAAATATGGGTTAAACGGGTCGTCTTCGGGTTGACCCGGATTTTATGTGGGTTGGGCTAGGGTTGAAATATTTGACACGAATAATAATATGGGTCGGGTTCGGGTTGCACATTTCAACCCATCAACCCGCCAACCCGCAACCCATAAACCCGCCAACCCATCAACCCGACACGATTGACACCCCTAATGGATGCAACGGGATGGGTTTTACGATCTTGTGAAAGATTTGCTCAATAAAGGAGAGTTTAGCGGTCCTCCGGACTTGAAGTTGTTGGAAAAATTTAAACTACTTCGTGCGTGTATTTCCTAGTGGAAGGAGAATGTAATGAATACGGAAATTGAGGAGTACAAATGTATTATGAATGAGATTAGAGAGTTAGAAGTTATTATGGAGGATAGGGATTTGCTAGAGGATGAGGTTTGGATTTTAGAGGAAGGGAGAAGGAGATTGAAACAGTTGGAATTTTTTAAAAATAAAGATTTGAAACAGAAATCTAGAGTGCGATGGGCGAAAGAAGGAGATGAAAATTCGAGGTTTTTTCATGGTGCAATTAATACCAGGAGAGTGTCTAACGGGTTACAGGGGTGATGGTAGACGGGGCGTGGGTGTCAAAGCCGAAGGACATTAAGAAAGAGATATTGAGGTTCTTCAGTAGGAAGTTTGTCGAAGAGGAAAATGTGCGTCCAAGGTTGACATGTTACGGGTTGAAAAGCATTAGCAGGCATGAGGCAGAGATTCTTACGGCTCCGTTCCTAGAAAAGGAGATTAAAGAGGCGGTTTTTCAGTGTGGTAGTGACAAAGCCCCGGTCCAGACGGTTTCAACTTCCGGTTTATTAAGAGGTATTGGGATTTATTTGCTAATAATTTTTATGATATTATGAGGAAATTTGCAGAAATGGGCGAGATCAATCGGGGGCGGCTTCGAGCTTCATCACTTTGATACCTAAGGTGAAAGATCCGGTTAGTCTTGGAGAGTACCGGCCTATTAATTTGATTGGGGTGGTTAGTAAAGTTATCTCCAAAGTCTTGGCTAACAGATTGAAGTTGGTTATGGATAGTAGTATCAACGAGACACAATCGGCATTTGTGGCGGGTAGATACATTCTGGATAGTCCGTTAATTATTAGTGAGGTTATGTCCTGGGCAAAAAGGAGAGCGAAGGATCTATTTCCGTTTAAAATAGATTTTGAGAAGGCCTATGATAATGTCAATTGGGCGTTTTTGATTTCGGTCATGAGGCAAATGAATTTTCCGGACGTTTGGTGTAAATGGATAGAAGGCATATTGAGATCCGCTCGGTCTTCGGTTTTGGTAAATGGTTCCCCGACGTTTGAGTTTGCGTGTGAAAAAGGTATTCGGCAAGGTGACTTGATTTCGCCATTTTTATTTATTATGATTATGGAAGCATTCTCGGGTTTGATTAAAAAAGCGACAGACATGGGTCTCTTTCGGGGGGTTAATCTTCCGAATGGTGGTCCAATTATTACACATTTACTCTATGCGGATGATGCGTTGGTGATGGGGGAATGGGAGGATTCAAACTTTCTTTGTCTTAGAAGATTGCTTCGTATCTTTCATATGTGTTCGGGTCTCAAGATAAACATACAAAAGTCTACCTTGTATGGTATTGGTAAAAGTGTTGAGGAGGTGGGTATTAAAGCCCATGCAATGGGGTGTAATATGGGGGAGTGTCCGTTTACGTACTTGGGTATCAAGGTTGGTGCAAATATGAATAGAATTAATAATTGGGAGCCGGTCGTGAAGGTCTTTAAAACGAGGTTGTCTTCATGGAAGTCTAAGACTCTTTCGATAGGGGGTAGACTAACGCTAATCAAGTCGGTCTTGGAGAGTCTCCCGTCGTATTATTTTGCTTTGTTTAAGGCTCCGGTTGGTATCATTAATAAACTAGAAGGTTTGATGAAACGTTTTTTATGGGGAGGTAATGAAGATGTGAAAAAACTTCATTGGGTGGCTTGAGAGACGGTTACGAGACCTATTACACAAGGTGATTTGGGTATTCGTAAGCTTGAAGAATGTAATAATGCGTTCTTGGTAAAGTGGCTTTGGAGATACCGTCATGAAAGAGACGCTTTATGGAAAAGAGTGGTGGACGCGATTCATGGCTCGTCTAGGAAGTGGGATGTTTATCCGGCGTCTTCGAATATGTCGGGTACTTGGACGAAATTGGTTAATAGTGGATTTCGGCTTAAAGTGGATGGTTATAATACTATTAGTATGATTCGGGGGGTGATTGGTAATGGGATGGAGATTAGATTTTGGATTGATCCTTGGGTATCTCGAATTCCGCTTAAGAGTTTGTTTCCGGATTTATTTCGATTAGAGAGGCATAAATGGTGCAAAGTGGGGGATCGAATTGGTGTTTTGGATTCTGCTCAGACGACTCAATGGGAATGGAGGAGGGCTCAAAGCTCCGATGATGAAGTTATGCAGCTCGAAGATTGTGTCCAGCTTTTAGAAGATATAATGCCGAGAGATAATGAATACCGATGGGTTTGGGATGTGGCGAATGGTAATGGTTTTTTGGTTCAGGAGGTTCGCAAATGGTTGGGAAGTGGGCGTCAAGTTCATCCGACCTCGCATTATGTGGTGTAAATGGTTGCCTATTAAAGTGAATGTGTTTATGTGGCGTTTGTTAATGGATAGGTTGCCTACCAAGGTGGCGTTACATAGGAGAAACGTGGAGTGTGGAGACCTCAGGTGTAGGTTCTGCGATGAGCAAGAGGAATGTGCTGATCATATTTTCACCGCGTGTGGGTTGGCTTGTGGTGATTGGCATGGTATAGCATCATGGGTGAAGCTTCCACAGTTCTATTTTTTTCGACTAGTGATATCTTGAAGGTGTATCCGAATCTTGGGTGGTCTGCGGTGAAGAATCTGGCGTTATATGGCATTGTTGTTTTGACTTGTTGGAGGATTTGGAAGGCAAGGAACGACGACATTTTTAGAGACGATCACAGTGGGGTGGTTGTCATTGTTTCGGACGTTAAAGCGTTAGGGTACATTTGGTTTTCTAATAGATTTGATAAGGGGAGGATAGGTTGGAAGGATTGGTATAGATTTTCATTTGATGTAATGTAACTGCTTGGTTCTTGGTTTTTGGGGGTCTCCGTCTTGGAGATGTTCCCTTGTTTGTGTGTTTAATAAAAGTTGCCTTCCAAAAAAAAAAAAAAAATGTTTTTCAGCTGTATTTAATGGTTTACACTAGCTTAAGGCCTCAAGTGCGTCCACAATGGTTGAATAGGGCAATGCAAAGTTGTGATTTAAACTAGTGAAAATTGGTGGTTGAAATGTGTGGCGATGGAGACGAAGGGCACAAATGGTGTAACAAATTATTGTAGCGAGGGAGAGGGGAGGTGGTTGAATTATATATAATATTGACGTCAAAGAAAAAAAAAGCTGAATTTGATTTGAACTCAGCCGTTAGATCAAAAAATTATGCAATCTCAACCGTGTAAATTGAGCGGTTAGAGTTTTCGTGGCGGTTATTTATCAAAGGTTCCCGCCTAAATCCTACACATATCTGTCTCCCATGACTATGCACTATGTTGAGGTTTCCCTAAAATTCAGCAAGGAGTGGGCTATCATGTAAACTTCAAATTTTATTTATTTATTTATTTTTTAAGTAGAACTTCGAAAATTTTTATTCCCGGACAAAGAAAATTACATCAAGATAACGGGCAGTTGGCTTACTTGCAGTTTATTTAGATTCCTATATAATACAAGTGCTGTTTTTTTTAGGATTTCCTTGTCTAAAAAACGCAAACTCATGAAGCAGAAGATCGCTGAACAAGAGCAACACTCTGACAAGAAACAGAATGGTGGAACACATGACCTGCAATAAAAGGTTAAATTTTTCATACTTCCATTAATATTGGTTTCGCTTTGTTAACATCGTTTTATTGTGCAAATTACAGAAACATGATAAAGCTGCTATTAACACATTAGTAATTCTCTAATCAATAATATATTCACAACATTTTCAATTACCATAAGATTTTTTTTCATGCCTTTTCCTTAGGGGGAGGGGCGCTCCACTGAAGAAGTTTTCACTTCACTGATTTCAATCAATCCTGCACTGTCACATCATTTCACTGATATTTTTCACTGAAACACTTTTTTAAAGGCAACACTCCACTGATTCAGTTCACTGAAATGTTTTTTTTTTCTATTTTTTAAATAAAATTAATTAAAATTTTGATTAATAAAAGATGCTTATTATGTAATGTATAAATAACCTCTACTTATCAATAAAAAAAGGCTATATGTACAAATTAAGAAGCGTGTGTTTTAATGAAATAAGAAAAAAAAGTTTTAGATTAAAATTTAAATAAAACAAAAACATTAGGATGAAATATGTAACTTAATAAATAAGTTTTAGGTTTAATTTAACATAAACAAAAACAAGGATGAGATGTGTAAGTTAGAAAAAGAGCTTTAGGTTAAAATAGAGAAGAGTATAACAACCATTAGCCACTTTCTCCTTCATCTTCTCCATTTTTTGCTCCAGGTAAGTTTTAAGTTTCTTCATCTTCATCTCCACCAAAGGATGTTCAAAAAAATAAAGAAAAAACATTGAAGGTGATATTGGTTATTGAAGTAAAGAAAAAAATAAACAAAAAATCAAAATAAACAAACTCACCGGTACCAGCCCGTTAACTACAACCAGATTTTAGTTCACAGGACCACTACCAGCATCGGTGGCAGCGGTGTTACCGTGCTGGTAGTGGGGTACCCGTGACCAATTCTGGTAGCGCCCCGTCCCCCCTTAGAACTTTTAGATTGATCTTTGAGTTTGGCGCTTCCATCCACGTGGGTTAGTAACGACACTAAACACCGCCTTGGTGTGCTAAACCTGGGCGCCATTGCTGCATTCGGTAAGCCCTTAACGGGTGAGAGAGAGAGAGGTGGGGCATATGTGCAAAGGACCGATCGTAAGTTTTCTTTATAATTTTTAGTTAAACAATATTGTAATAGTTAAAGTGTGAGCTAGTTAAAGGCTATCGTCTACGTGACATGACATTATGTTAAACCAAAATGCATAGCCTTAAAACATATAGTAAAATTTTATTTTGCAGTATACATTTTCTCTGTGACATCACGTGAGTTCCTTAGTTTTATAAAATAAACATTTGTTTACATAAATCAATGACCACTTTTTTCCCTACACTTCTTAGAGCATTCACATCAAGTTCATCATTTTTATCTTTCAAATTACACTAAAAAATCACTAAATTTTTTCTCCTTTCTTTAAATAAATATTACTTTTTATACCTTTATCATTACCTTTTTCTCTCTCCTCCACTCACAACCACTTTAAAAAACATAAAAATATAAATAGGGTGGAACAGTGTCCTCTAAATATACAGATGGACAGTAACTTTTTCTTTTTCCTTTACTCACAACCCCTCACACTAGTTTTTAAAATATGAAAAGCTCACTCACAGAATATGATAAACCTTATGCGAATGCTCTTATAACATTTTTTTTAAAGGAACCGATATAGTGATATGCATATAGGGAAAATATAATGCAAAAAAACCTTTTTGACGTACAAAGTGTGAGAAGTAATCTCAACCGTAGGATTAGAGTTAAGTGTAGGTGGTGGCAGGGAATAACAGGGATACAATAATCTAGTCTTATTAAAGAACCATTTAACATAGAAAGGGCATTTTAGTCCGACTACAAAACAAAATCTCAATTGAATTAAAATTGTGCTGCCCTTTTATCGTTAATTAGTTTTACGATCGGCACAAAAATCAGGTAACTCAAGAACGTAAAAAAAATCCACCACTCCTGTTGAAACAAACGCTCTGATTTCGACAAAACAACACCTGGAACATGTTTTGTTTTTTAAACAAAAAACAGAGCATGTTACTGGAATGAGTCATGCAAGTGTATATAAAAGATCATCCAAATGCTAAACCAAAAACTTATATCATTAAAATTCAATTGTATCTCATTTTTTATATGATTTTGTCTTCATTTTGAAAGTCATGCAAATTCAATTGTATCTCATTTTAAAATCACACAAGTTCAATTGTATCTCATTTTTAAATCACACTACATATGATTTCTGAATTTATTCAGAACTAATTCGCGAGATCATACACTCTTCTTTCTTAGATATAACTTTCCTAGTTATAACAGAAAAAGTACATCTGGTTGGATCCAGCCTATTCTTGAAATAAACAACTCGCACACACTTCCTTTCCAAAAAAGATCAAGACCCCAAGCACTAGACTTAGATTTATTAGATTTGTTGCTAAAATATCGGTATTAAACCCGAAACTCCCGGCGGATGGCCAGTGGCCCAAAGAAACGAAACAATCGGTTACATTTTTCATATGATCTCCTCGTATAGATAGACTAAAAAAATCGAACAGAGTTCTTTTTTTATTACTTTGTCCTCTTTATATAGTTATAGTTTCCTACTTTCTAAATCGAATAAAAAATCTATTCGATTTAGAAATCATGAATGATCTTCTGGGTTGCACCCCCTATTAAAAACTAAAAAATGGCCTACGAACACGAACGGGAAGGATGAAAGCGAGGTGGTATGCTAAGTCCTCATCTACAAATCAGCCCTTCCCGTGGGTTATTTTCTCAACGAATAAGTAATTCTAGGATATTCACGCATGTAGGCTTTGTGATGGATTCAAAGGCAACACTATATTCCACCAAAAGTAAATCACGCAAGAAGGGTTCCATTATATTCACGCATGTAGGCTTTAAACAATTAAAACGTAGGCCACGTATGTCGTTCTGAATGATGATCAGACGACAAGTTACGAATCAAGAAGAACAAGGTCCGTGATCGGTTATAAATTTGGATTTGAATTCAGACGAATTTTGATTTAAATTACGTAATTCCAGTAAATTAGAATCACTGGGAGATTTGAACATGATTACAGGGATTGATCAAATGTCTAATCTATCCCAAACAAGAATTAACAAACGTGTTTTTAAAAAAAAAAAAAAAACCATCATTACACGTGACGCCCTCTTAATCATTCCTACACTTTGTAAGTTAAGAAGACTTTATACCGTATACTATCTTATACATATAAATAATATACATATAAATAATATCTATAATACATTATAAAGGAAGAGTGATGGCCAACATAGTAATTTTGTACACCATCCAACTATTATAGCAACATGTACAAGTAAATCAAGCTTATATAACAAAGGTATAATTGGAACTTTTTGTAACATTAAGACACTTACAAGGGTACAATAGTAAATTTATCACAATATTTTAGTTAAAACTAAAAAGTTGTTTCCATTCTTGCCCTTCTCATCTCCTCCCTTCACATCTGCTCATCGTTTCATTTTCTTCAACGTACTCAGATTAATAATTTTAGTCCTGTGAGATAAATACCAACCATTGAATGTGAGTAGAGACTAAATGCTTCATCCGTTCGATTTCTCTTCAACAAACCGTTATAGTCGATTTTTGCATTAATCTCCCACCTTCTCCTTGTCAATTTGTTTATAACCACAACCACAACCACAACACAGGCAACAAAATTACCAGCAAGTTCTCAGGTTCCGATGATGAAATTAGGGTTTCGATTCTTCAAATCCAAACACCAAGTAAGAACATCAATCTCTCAAAAATCGAATGCTTTTCTTCTTAGATTTCTTAAATTCTTCATTGGGTTTTTTTTTAATTGCTTTAAATTCGATTTTCTACTTACTTGTTGCATACGCTGATGTTTATGCATTTTATCGATGTAACCAAATCCTAATTCGTATTTGTTTCAGCCTTTTGTTCAGCTTGCGTAGCAGAGAGTTACAAATCTCTTTCTTTGCGTAGATGGAATTTAGAGGTGTGATGTTGAATATTTTAATACGATCCGCTTGAGATCTGCGTTGCGCCTGCTATAGATCTTGATCATGAATATTTAACCGTAAGAATTTACTTTAAATATGTTCGTTATTTTTAAAAATTTGACAAGTAGGTTTGTTTAGTTATTGGATCTTTATGTTAAGGATATTATACTTTTAGTTAAGGATATTATACTTTTAGTGAAAATGTAAGTGAATTCTAATACAATATGAGGGCAACTGATGAATCTACCAGTTTGTTATGAATCTACGAGTTTGTTATGTCTTTTATAACTTGCCAAGTCAAACAGCTATAGCTTAAAATCTGCTCTATTACGAGAGCGTAAGCTTGATTACAAATGGTGTTTCAAGTTCTTAGATGAAAGATCAATAAAAAATGAGGAATTGAATTAAGAGTTGAAATTTTGAAAGATAGAACAAAGTAATTGGTGGTGGTCATTTCTGGTGGGTGTCAATCAACAAAGAAACCAAATTGTTGATGTAGCTGTAATTGCTAGAATCCTTGGTGTTGCTCTTGTTGTACCAATCTTGCGAGTTAATGTGATTTGAAAGTCTTTTTTCAATTAAGGCGTTATGTAATTGATCATTTTAGGGATGAGTATTTCAACTTGTTTATGTAAGAACAGGTTGATTTGGACATTCATCTAATTCTAATGGGTCAAACGGGTGAAATTTTATACACAGTTGCAAGGGAAATGGGTTGAGAGGGGTTAAAATGTGGTAAAGACATAATCATATATGAAACATAACCTCCTTATTTTATTTAGAAGTTTTGAGCTCATTGTTGAAATAATTATTCTTATAACCGTATTTGATATATATTATTCATAAAATAGAAAAGTAGACAAAAGGTGTTTCATGCCAACCGACTCGACTCATCCCGCCTTGACCTGCCCTGAACCTTATTAGTCTAGGCCCAAATTCATTCACTTTTTACCACCCATTTTGCCAATATCATTACTTTGAAAATCACACATGTTTTGTTCAGGCGATCTTTGAGAAGCGGTTGAAAGAAGCGCCCATGGCTGTTCCATTAATGTGTTGTGCAGCTGATATGCTGGCCATTCCCTCAAAGAAGCAAGTTGTTTTGGTGGGGAAGAAATCATCTCCCGAGATGAAACACATGCTTGTTTCTGCTCACACGTCGTATGATCCTAACAAAATTGTAAGTAAAGTATCTTTGGCTTAGACTATTAAGTTATTTAGTAAAAAAAAAATCCGTAACAGGTGGCTTCTCGTTGAATCGGGTTATACACATAGACCTGAGTGACGAAGAAGATATGGGATTCTGTAAGGAGAAGAACCCAAATGTTGCTGCAATGGCGAATAGTAACTTTGTAACCGACAATGTGGTGGCTCTTGTGTGTCGGGATTTTGTATGCAGAGCGCGGTCATGGATCCTAAATCTCTTGAAAGTCTCCTTGTATCAGGGAAAGCTGAGTCTGGGACCGACTAATGCTTTGTCGGTTGAGTGGCTATTGGCTAGCCACATGATTCGTGCATACATGCTACTAAAATAATGTTCTGTTCCGTGTTTTATTCTTTGGCCAATTTTTTTGATACCAAATGATTTAGTGTAGGTTAGGCTCTCACTTTGGTGGACGTTTTGGCATTTCACAGCGTTCTGAGTATCGAGGTTTGGGCTTAAAATTTTATAAATAATAAGTTAATAAGCAATTTTTTTTAGATGGCAACAGGTGGGTCGGTCATTCGGGTCAGGTCACCTAAGAAAGTGGGTTCAGCACTTTAGTTCAATAGAACATTTTATTATGTGCAAGTCAAAATGGTTAATTTATCAAGTATAATATTGTTATGAAATTAATACACATCATACGGTTTCTGACCCATTTAGCTTTTAGTTTTTTTAGCATTTGGTGATGGTTTAGCTTTAAGTTATAGCAAAACAGGGGGTAATAATAAGTTAATGAAATAGAGATTTTTTTTGGAACATCGAAATCATGTTATATATTCCAAATGAAAACATAGCCCAACAAGGTGCTAAGGCATCCTTATAGTTAAACCACCATATAACTCAAGTATGTCCCCTACATCAGCTACATCAGTTCATGCCAATTATTATACAATGAACTTGCACCACATTTCTCATTTTAAAAAAAGCAATTTTGCCCATTTTTGACCCAAAAAAAGGAAAAGTTTTGAATCTCACGTGAGGAGCGCCATTCTGGCTTTCATGAGTGCGCCATTCTGGCTATCATGAATGAGCCTATTTGCCTTGACGACATAGTTTAAACAACCCGCGTTTGTGACATCACGGGTACAAGTGACGTGTTTGGGTCCATGTCGCTGGCATGATTTTTATTCGTTTCATTATAAATTTGTTCAATATTTTTATTTCATTATCAATATATTGTTTTTAACTATCAACTAATTTGAAACTTGCAGATGTTGGCAAGGAATGTTGAGACACTTAACAGAGCAATCGAAGTTGAGAGCAAGAAAACAAGGAGAGAAATAATGTAATGGAAAAGGAACTTGCATCATTGCGTGTCGATAAAGAACGAGACGGCCAAACAGGAAGGCACACATAAGTACAAGTACTCCCAGGTTACACCTTTAATTATGATTTCATTTATCATTCGTCAGGTTCGTCCTTAAACCTAATGTTGGATGTAGCTAAATTTGTTGATATGATTTCAACTTTTGTGGGTCCCATACTAACATGTTAGGAATAGAGGAGGTGGCAAGATGTGCAAATCGGGTAGCTTCGGTAACGGGTCAAAGTGAGTCATTGTGGAGTATGGTTTAAACTGTCCTAGGCTGGGTTGACCTGTTTTAGCATATTTCTTTTAAACTTATGAAGTCATACGAGCCAAGAAATATGCTTAGAAAGTGCTTTTAGTCGATGCACAAATTCCACTAATTTATGAATACATTGAATCTTTATATAGACAAATCCATGCTAAAATCATTACATTACTGGGGTTAGGATCAAATACACAGTAAAAGAAAAATAGGAAGTCGTAGGAAGGGTATCAAACGGACTCCGATTGAACTCATTCAAGCGGCATTGGAATCGTCTTATCGAACCCTACGATGTTAGTTTTTAGGTCTTCAGTTTTTTGAGGTTTTAGCTTGTAGTTTTTAGAATATGCGTTATATTATTGTGGCTTTTATGTACCATTGTGCCTTTTTCTTATTTTCATCATTGTGTCATATTTTCAATTAATTGTGTCTTTTTTCTTCAGCATTGTGTTATATTTTTTGGCACTGTGTTATATTTTGTGACTCATTGTGTCATATTTCATGATCTATTGTGTTTCTTGTATCCTTCTCACCCTTCTCATTTTTTGTAGCCTTTGTAGAATAACTGCCAGGCAAAACAAAAAATTATTACTACATTTTATCTTTTTACTAGCTAATAAACTTATTTTCTCTTTATATTGGCTCTTTTGTTAGAACAGGGTAGAGCTAATACATTATTTTGTCATTTCCTTTTCTAATTAAACATAATTATTAATAAAAAAGTTTTATGGGATGACCTCACTAAATATAGTCAACTGATTGAGATGTGTTGACTAAAATGTGGTCAACTGTTAAGAATCCATGGGCATATATATGAACTTAAATTTTTTACACGGCGCAATTGAAATTTGTTGGAAAGGAGTTCACGCGTACGGTTACATGGGCATCAGCATTGTATGTTTTGGGTTTTGCGTGAAGCCTTCTTATTTATTGCCCAAATATTAAAGACTCATGCTTCATGCTTTCTTTTGTATCTTCACCTTATGCTCTTAATGAAAATTCTTATATGCACACTTTTATGCAGACTTGATATGCTTTTTATGTCAAGATTATGTCAAAGGTTTGTGTTGTGAAGCGCACGAAGATCTCAGTCGATAGATGTTGTGCTTAGATGGTGGTAGGCGAGTAATTGTCGAAGGTTTGTGCGTGTATCTCATTCATGTATTACGTTAACACTTTTGTTTTGGTCGACTTTTGCTAACATTTGGTTCGGCACCTTTGTTAATATTACTCATGTTTGCCGGTTTGGTTTTTTCTTGAAACATTAGGAAGTTGCAACTTGTTTGAAACTTAAAACTTGTGTTGATGCTTTGTTTTTCATGTTTGTAACTTGGTTTCGCCATTTTAACAACTTCGGCTATTTTGTTTCATGTTTGTAGTTTTGTATTTGGGTTAACCAACCTGAACTATCAGTATCACACCACCACTGTCATAGCCGACACCGTCGCCTTCGTTTCGAAGAGTTGTCACCCTCACCGAACGTCGCCACCGCCGCGCCGTAAGCTCCATTCATCGGCCAAACCTACTCTGTTGTTGGATCTTGATTTCAGCTTATTATGTTTTACTATTAGTTAATTCATATAAAATGTGTGGATTTTATGGTTTATTTATAAAGTAAGTTATCTGGACCAAGAAATCATACAAATACAACAATTAAATTTGGTTTATAAGTAGGTTATTTCTAACTAAATCAATAAACTTTTGGGTGCTTTTGCAGAGTGAATCATTTGGCAAACATGTAGAATGCATATAATGTTTAAAATGTTAACATGAGTTGTAGAGTAACAGCAATCAGAAGGTTT
This sequence comes from Ambrosia x helenae, assembly GCA_030844895.1. Lineage (NCBI taxonomy): Eukaryota > Viridiplantae > Streptophyta > Magnoliopsida > Asterales > Asteraceae > Ambrosia > Ambrosia x helenae. The sequence continues at coordinate 35,288,744 of CM061232.1, forward strand.
GTGTAAAAAACACGGCGGGACCATGAGAATCACATCCTTCTCACTACAAATATACGCATGTTGTGACGGTTAACAAATAGCAGCTATAATTGCAAATCTTTTTGTGTTAATCTATTGTGTAATGTTTTGTGTTAAGGTATAATTGTATTGTTGTTAACAAGGCTTGACCCATCGCATTGTGCAGGGTCGCCAACAACCAAACGAGACAACAAAATAGATGTACCCGCTGCAACGCGCGGGCATTCCCGCTAGTACATATAAATAAGGAAATGACGTTTACTATAGAAAAAAATTAAAAATAAATTATTAATTGATTCGTCCATTAAGTCTTTAAACCTGTATAAAACATCAAAGTCGTATCGAAAAATTCCTTTGAAAAGTGAAACACTTGATTGACCTTAGTTAAATCAAGAAGTACATTTATTGTACATCTATAAATTCTATTTATTTTCTCTCTTATAGTCTTATGTAAAGGTTGTTCATTGACTTTACATATGGGCTGCTCATGACATTGTGACATTTGACTTTCTACATGGGCTACGAATGTCCTTCATTTCCTAATTTCCCTCCCATTTTCGAAAGCCTACACAAACATTATAAAATCAGTATTAAAAACTTGAATTATTGCATTTTATTTGCCTCACCCCTTGTAGTGTGGTAGTAAAGGTGTTGGTGTTTCAAAGAAGAGATTGAGGTTCAAACCTCATAAGAAGTTGTATTTAAAGGAAAGAAAAATTTAGCCGTTTAAAAAAAATTGCATTTTATATGTTAAATGCACCTTCTGTTGATAATGCACAAACAAAATGTCACATAAGTGTCATTCGCATGAATCGAGTATGACATCTAAAAGTATGTCATCGTTTTTTTGGATGAGGTAGATGAAATAAAGTCGGATACATGGGCACTACAAAATTAGGATTTAGGTGACCATCTATTTTCTGCATATCTCATGGCTATAGGTGTAATTAATCTATTAAGGTTTCAGGGCGTCTTAGATACTCCTTAAACCCCTCAACTTTTTTGATGTAGTGTAAAATACCCCAAAATGTACAATAAAAAATGTGTTTTTCCGTTTTATGAATGCAACAACAATAACAACAACCATACCCAGTAAATCTCACAAATAGCGTAACTATTGGTAGGGTCTGGGGAGGTGGGATGTAGACAGATTTTACCTCTATTCTTGAGAATAGAGATGCTGCTTCCAAAGAGACCCTCGCCTCTAAAGCCCACAAAAAAAAAAAAAAAAAAAAAAAATACTAGAACAGCAGATTTAAACTAACCGTATCACATAGATGATGTGAAGAGTAAATGATAAAATGGAAAAAGATATACAACTAGAAACAAACTATAAAGCACAATGAGACAAGCACATGTAAAGTCCAGCAAGAAAGGTGTGTGAGAATCCAATTTCCTATGACACATCTAAAAACTCATATGAACCTATCCTAACAGTCTTTAACCTTAATCTTATGTCTTCACAAGCTCCTATCTTGGACCATGTCCTCAAAAATGTGTAACTCTAGTAAATCTTTCCGTTTTATGAATGCATGGTAATATTTTTGCGATACATCTGAAAGTTTCTTTTAGATTTGCCACTCAGTGTAACACACATGGAATAAAGACTCCTTTTATCAAGAATATTTCAACGAGTATCAACCGAATTTTATATGTTCTTAAATAAAACATGACACAATTTTATTTAGGAGTATTGGATTTAAATAGTCCCATATTTTAACATATTGTCCACCAACGAACCACAACTTACATAATATGTTAAATTCCCTCTTTGGCTTAACAATGATGCGGCATATACGAGGGAATTTGACACGCAAGCATGCCACATTAGCAACAAACAAATGAAGTTAGTGTTTTGTTACTCATAGTCAATTGGTGGATAATATGTTAAAAGGTAGGATTGTCAGCACACTTTTCATTAGGTAGAACTGATGAAAGCCAATAACCGATACTTGAGATTATTTAACTCTAACAATCCTTTATTTATTTATTTTTGAAAGAAATCACTTCTTTAAGAATGAAGCCAATTCTAGCAAGGTGCAAGAGCCGAAGGCGCACACACCATGGTGTCGAGCTCTTTGATTGGTGCATGCTTTTTTAATTCTTTAAATAGATTAAATAAAATTAATAAAAAAAGAAAGGATAATGGGGGAATTGGGAGAATACCATTTCCAACCTTTAGGGTAGAAAATAGGGGAAATGAGGTGGCACTGATGTGGCATTTGGGGGAGTTGCTCTCCACACCATATAGTCTAATGATGATGTCTTCACAGTGTGTGGGGTTAAAAGGAAATTTATTTTGTCCTCTCATCATGTAGGTTATTATGCTTTTGAGTGGTGCAAATGGATTCCTACTAAATGCAATGTTTTTGTATGGAAGGCAGAAATGGAACGGTTACTTACAAAGGTGGAGTTAAGAAAATTGAAGATTAATTTAGATGATGTGCAATGTGTTTTATGCGGCGAATATGAGGAAACGACGAATCATATCTTCAGGGGATGCGCTATAGCGGGGGGGGGGGGGGGGGGGAGTTGGTATGTAATATCTCAATGGTGTGGTATTCCTCAAATTTATGCGTTCAAGGTGAATGATTTATTGGAATTGTACAAGTCGATGGAAATGTCATCTAAAAAGAAGGAGGTGTTCCGAGGAGTGGTGATTATAGTGTGTTGGAGAATATGGAAGGCTAGGAATGAGTTCGTTTTTGAAGAAAAGAAGAGTAATGTGGCGGAGATAGTCACGGACTCAAAGGCGTTGGGATTTTTATGGTAAAAAATAGGAAAAAAAGGTATTTGTATAGATTGGAAGGGTTGGTGTAATTTTGACATTATGTAATTGGTTTTCGAGTGCTTTATTCCTACCTTAGAAATAAAGTAGCTCTCGGTGTTTAATAAAGTTCAATTTAAAAAAAAAAAATTCAATATTACTTCTTTCCTTTTTTTTAATTCTCACTGTATTGGTTGATGTTGCATGTATAGTTTGACTTTTTAAATGGTAAAAAATCAAAGTTCAATAGTTTGACTTTTTAAACGGTAAATATCAAAGTTGAAGTTTGACTTTTTAAATGGCTCCATAAACACTAAATTTTTAGCTACTGTCAAGTGTGGTACATAATTATGCATAGTGAGATGTGTTATTGTATTTACAAAACAAAGAAACGGCTGCGGTGTTGTTGAACCAAACAACTATGACCAAACAAACAACCAGCAAATAACCATGGCCAAACCAAATAAATAACCTGCAATGAACCAGCAAACTTTTTGACTGTTTTGCCCTTTTGTCTTGCACTATGACCAAACAATTTGAATGTATTATAAACAACTATATTTATTGGCTGCAGTCACAAACCAATAAACCATATTTAATGACTCCAACCTGCTTTATACTAAATAACCACCACAAACATGTCACAATAACAAAACACATAAATATCACTTGCATTTCAACCATAACCTGCAAACATTCACTTTGTTTAAACATCAAAATAGCCATTAAGTAATTAGACATTGCAACATTCAACATTCACCTATCAAGTTTCAAAAGTACAATGCCAAAAACATTTTTTTTTTCAAAGGAGACCATTAAAAAACAAAGTAGATATATACTAAATTGCCTTAGATGATCCACTTGGACCAGCCTTCTTTGAACCATTTGTCTCCTTTGAACCACTTGTAACAGCATTCTTTGAACCACCCGAAGCAGCCTTATATTACCATTTGTGATTCTTTTATCATATCTTATGAACCCTTAAAGCAGTATTAAATGAAAATCATAAAAGTGGCTCTTTATACACGAGTAACACGACACAATCTTCGTATCCTACTTTGTTCCATCAAACGCCTACGTAAATTTCATTTTCGACGTGATACCTCCCCCATTTACGTATCAACGGTTAATTCCCATTAATGCATTCGCAAATACATCTTTTACACGACCAACTCTTTGGTATCTTTTATCAGGGGTGTCTTTGGGGAGGTCTAAGGAGAGTACCAACCGGACATGGTCTATAAATCTTGGGGGCATATTAAAAAAAAATCCTATATATATGTGTATATTTTTTTATATAACTCATCGATCTAACACTTAAACTTGGGCCTAAGGGCCCTATTTTTTAACCCTCGGATAGGGTACGTAATATTTTGAGGGATTTTCAAGGACGTTTATATCTTTTATTAATGTCTGGATCAAATTCATGCATGGCGACTAACATAATTTTCGGTTTTGGTAAGGGAGGTTGCATAACAGAAAATATTAAATGTCATTTTCATTTTAACTAACAAATTGCTATATCTATATCTATCTATATCTATATCTATATCTATATATAATAAACCAAAGCAATTTTAATGACATGTCATAATATTATGCAATCTCTCTTTTCAGAGATGCCATATAGGATATGATGTGGCAACTCTAGACCAATTAAAAAAAAAGAATAAATATGGTTTAAATATGATTTAACATAATATATTAAATATAAATATTAAATTTTATTATTTTTTCTCTCATGTTTTCTCTCATAACTTTTAAACGTTAATATCTTTTATATACGAGATTTTTTAAAAAATAAAAATTACACCAAATTAACGAGCGTTTTATTATCTTTCCAACGAGTACCATAGTGCTATATAAAAAACGGAGAAAAAAAACGACTATTTTTTGTAACCCGACAGGTATTGTGTCAGGTTTGGAATTAGTTTAAAAAAAATTGTGGGTTTGGGTCGGGCCTGGGATTAGGTGATACCCGACCCAATTACCCTTTTTTTATATTAGAATATGATAACTTATGGCAGAGATTTGTTTAAAATAATAATAATAATAATAATAATAATAATAATAATATTCATTAATCATATATTGGCAAGTTGATACATAGATGTCATTTTTATAGTTTAGATACTTCTAATTTTATTCACTCTACGTAGATTTCTCAACCTGAGACGCTCCCAAGGTATAAGCTAGTATTTCAATAAACTAATCAAGAGAGCATGGTGTATCATGCAGCTGCCTTCTAGTTTTCTTAGACGACCAAAAAATTGAGCTTCCAACATTATTTTTTCAAGGGTGTTTGATTATCATATTTATAAATAATAAAGTGTACAAATTATTGAGTAGCTCTCTCACATAACAATTTTGTTAGTAATATGCTTTGAATCAGGGGCGGATCTATTGTGTAAGATGGGGTTCTTAGGAACCCATTCAATTTAAAATTTTTAGTGTTAGTATACATAGAAAATCTTTAAGGAACCCCTAAATATGTTACGAGGGAACCCATAAATAAATCTTGTGAGTACTCCAATGGTTTATCCAGCCCTTTCTAACATATAGATTCCCAGTCGAGTCCTGTGTCACACCCTCAAATTTCCACTTGCGGAGTTTTACCGCGAGACGCATGACAAACCAGGATCCAAGTCAACGGTCACAATAAACAACACTATATGAAATACGTAAACTCAAAACATAGTTCTCATAACATAAAACCGTAGCGGAAGCATTTAACCAGTTACAAAACCGTGTACCAATATGTTCAAAATATTTATTTCAAAACATGAAACTAAGCCTAGACGCCATGCAGATTCGTGCGCCTAGTCCAACTGTTGCTACCTTAGCGACCTGAGAAAAACATGCCAAAACGACGTCAACATATAATGCTGGTGAGTTCACAGGTTTGTTCATAATGTTACCAAGTGTTACCAAATGTTACGAAATGTTGCCAAGTTCAAAACCTGTCAATACTATACCAATGTTACCAAAGTAATGTTTTGTTACTACTACGATTGGAAAACCATTACTAGACTGTTACCAATGTTCAGCCCGAGTGTTCAGCAATGTTTAGCAAGTTCGAGACAATATGCACCCGCCCGACCTTCCAAGCCGTCGAGTGGGGCTTGTCACGCCCAATAGATCTATCCACATTTCCCCCGTTGTGCATCCCCGCACATTCATGGTTTCCCCCGGGACTTTCAAAGATCGTAAAGCAACGCAAAAGTAGATCATAGTATGACATATGTTACCAAAAGATAAGTTTAGCGCATGTTTTCTCCCCCAAAAGTAAAAGCAGTAAAAGTGAGGCCGTGAACTCACCTTAAGTTGTGTCCTTCAATAAAATAAGAAAAGCCAAGCTCTTGATAATCCCAACTACCGGAGATCTATCAAAATGTTCACATAAGTGTTCCGACTAATAACCATAAGATTATCTAGTCCCCGATTGTCCAGATCGTGACCAAGTATGTTTAAAAATGTGTTTGACTGTTCAACCGACACACTAGACCGACCCGACATCCCGTTGGTGACCCATTACATAAACTAATCAAGCATACATAGATTACACATAAGGTTCAAGCATAAAACACTTAGTTTGCATAAAAAATTGCATATACGGAGTTATAAGGTCGAATCAGCATTTTACCAGCCCAGGTTCGACCCTTTTTTACCTTGGTTCGACCCCTATGAGGTTCCTTCGACCTAAATCAAGTTCGTTCGACCAAACTGAGTGACAGACTGCAGGTTCGACCCCCTAGCCTCCACCTTCGACCCCACGTGGGTTCGAATGAGGCCAGGTTCGACCCCTGCAGTGTTGTTTTTCCTAAAACGCATCAAATCGCCTCAAAACTATTCGAAAACATCATGAAACACTGCAGTCAAACATGATTAGCATATTCCTATGAAACCCTACCAATTTTTCCCCAAAACCAGTTCGTTTTAACACTTTCCCAAAATGGCAAAATTATGGAAATGTCACATCATGCATAAAATCTTTACCCAATTTGGAAACTTTTCGAAATCCTTTCATAATCATTTCAAAATGCTCAGTTCAATGTGTGTATGAAAACCCCAATAGTTTTATCAATAGTACTAACATGCAACAAGCCCTAGATTTACCAAAATCCCCAAATTAGACATGATATCATCATTCATCTAATTGTAACCTTAAACAATCATAAACCAACATCAATAGCAGCCCTAGATCATGTTTTTATCATTAGTACAGCAGCAAATCATTAAACAACACATAATATCACATAACACATCATTAACATATGTTTATTGATATGAAACCCATGTTTAATGATAAGGTTTAGGTTTAGAAAGATGTTTGAAATGTTTTAAATCATAAAAACACCCTTAGAACAGATCTGGACATTTGGGGTTAGATGAAAACGAATCAAAATACTTTAAAAAGGGTTTAGGATTAAGAACACACCTTAGATTCTTGATTAGATGTTGTTTGTAGGTTAGATTAAAAACGAGAGCAAAAACTCCTTCCGCAGTGATTAAAATCGTTAGAGAGCATTTGGAGGCGACTAGGGTTTGTAAAATGGTGAAAATGACAAAGTGTGGTATTTATAATAAAGCCACCTCCGACCCCTACGCTTGGTCAAACGAGACTTTTTAGTGCTTAAAAACTACATTCGACCCCTGCACAAGGTCGAACGAGACTTTGTGAGGTCGAATGGATTTTTAAGTTGTTTCCCAAGCCAGGTTCGACCTCCCTATAGGTCGAACCAGATGTATGTTTTCCAGATTTTCCAGTTTTGTCATTTAAACGCGTTTTAACACATCTTAACATATGACCATGCAATCCTAACATATGTTAAGCATATACAATCATGTTTACACCCTTGAAGCACGTATTTGCACATTGTATCACACGTATGTATAAATCTACGTATCCTACTTAATTCAATTCATGTAATTTCACCAACAACGGGACTCGGTACTAGTGTATTCCCAAAACAACTCTCAATGATCCTCTAGGTCATTGAACCCTGGACAATCCTAACTTGACCTGACTCAACTAATCCTAGTTAAGTCCGTTATAATTGTTTTTCGCTAAGGTAGACTTAAGTTTTACCAAAATGTTTAAGCCGAACATGCCGGGTGTCACATCCTATCCCGTGTTCCTTTTATTTTAGTGCTTTTTTTCTTTGATATTCAAAACCAAGTTAGAGTTTTTACTTATCCAACCTTCACACTTGATAGGCGGATCTAGACCGAGATTTCAGGGGTTTTTGAAATAATTTTCACGGGTAACATAATACAAAACACGTAAATTTTTTAAAAAATACACTACGCCAAAAAGTTGAGGGGTAACGGACGTTACCCCTGCTCCTTCTCTAGATCCGCCCCAGCTTGGTACACAGTCCAAATTTCAAAACACCGTACCCTCGTCCAGCCTCTATCAACCACACAACTCCTCTATTCCTCTCTTAATCAAGTGACCCGCAATAGCCTCCTCCCTGAACCCCTCGCTCTGCCATAATCGTTGGACATGTATGTATTCCTGATGAATTATCTTTTTTCGGTTAAGATTTGTTGAAAGTTAATCCTAAAACGCGTATGAGTTGAAAGTTGAAGGACCGAAGTGAAAGAATGGTTTAGATTAGTTTCAATGTTTAGAATTATCTTATTCAAGAGATAATGATGTGAGTTAGTAATAGATTACAATTGCTAGTAGTATTTGAGTAAGATACTAAGATTAGTATGGTTAATTTAGTATAAATAGGGGTATAGGTTAATGCTTTATTTGTCCCTTGTTTATAAGTTTGTTTGTTTGAATAGAAAGAGTCGCGAGTTCGTCCCCCAAATATCCCGAGTTCGTGTTTGATCTAATTGTCTAGGCCAACAAGATTTGTTATATTTTGCGTCGTTATGGATTAGGATGTGGTTTTGCTTTTGTTGATTACTACTAATAGCATGCGAGTATATATAGGAAATATTGTTTGTAATTGTTATTATCTTGTTACCATGTTTATCATCTTTCCTTGTATTATATATTTGACAAAAGATCAATAAGAAAGCCACGGTTAATATTCCTTTATGTATCAAGAGACCGGGTTCTTTTCCCCTAAACCTACTCGTCGTCGCTCTTCCTTCCTTCCCACCTTATTTCTTTTCGTCCGGCCACCTCTGCCAGTCTTCCTATGGCTGCCGACGACCAACCTTCCCTAAACACCCCCCATCACCATCAAATCCGAAATCCACCCGGCCACCAAAGTCACAAATATAAAATACTTCATCCCCTTTACCCTCGAGATTGAATCCTGTATTCATCTTGGGCAACCCTCTTTACCCTTCACTGTCGTGCCTATCTTGTAGACGACTATATCAAACCTAAACCCGAATCCACCACACCCGAATCCTCCTTTGCCGAATCCTAATGGAATCGCTTGGACGCCATTGTTTTACAATGGCTCTATAGTACGATTTCTAACGACCTCCTTCACACTATCATAGACAAAACCTCCACCGCTCACACTACATGGGTGGCTATCAAGAAATCATTTCACGATAATAAAGCCTCGTGTGCCATCTACCTAATGCAAAAATTCTCGAACACCCGGTTGGATGGATTCCCTAACATCTCTGCCTACTGTCAAGCCCTAGAGACCCAAACCGATCAACTGGCCAATGTGGATGCCCCGGTCGATGGTGATCAGTTGGTTCTCCAACTGATTGTTGGCCTTAACGAGCAATACGAAGGTATAGGTACAATCCTCACACATCAGCGGCCCCTACCATCTTTCTATAATGCCCGTTCCCAACTCATACAAGTTGAAACCCACAAAAACAAACAAGCCTTGTTAGCCTCAAAAACTGCCTCAACCGCCCTAACCGCCCAAACCACCCGAAACAACACAACTGACTATACCCGCAACACAACCGAAACAACTCGGGGCCGTGGTAGATCAGGCCGCAGAGGCCGTGGCAGAGGTCCCTTTGGACGTGGCTAAAGCTCTTTCTCCCAGTCCTATTACCAGCCTAACCACTACAACCCTTGGGCTCCTTACTGGCCCATGCCCTATTTCAACCCTACGGCCCACTCATCCTCTTACGGCCTATCACAACAACCTCCCTTTTGGCCTGCTCCCCCGTGCCCCTACCCATCAACAAATCGGCCCACCAACCCCACTAACCAAATGCAGCAACCCGGCCTACTAGGCCCACGACCACACCAAGCCCACACTGCCTACAACCCTACTGACATTGAGCAAGCCCTATACACCATGTCTCTGTAGCAACCGGACCCGACACAGTACATGGACACGGGCGCCTCCTCCACCATGTCTCACAAACAAGGTGACTTTCATACTTTTTCTAATTCTTGCATTTCAAATAATATTCTTGTAGGCAATGGCGACACCATACCAGTTCTTGGCCAAGGCACTAAATACCTACCTAAACCATTCCCGCCCTTTATCCTTAAAAATGTGCTTTACTCTCCCAAACTTGTTGAAAACCTTATTTCAGTCCGTAGGTTTACTACGGACAATTCTGTATCTGTGGAATTTGACCCTTTTGGTTTTCTTGTGAAGGACCTCAAGACCAAGACCCCGCTTCTTCGGTGCAACAGTAGCGATGATCTCTACCCTCTGGTGCTCGGGTCATCTTCCACTCAACCAACCGCTTTTGCTGCTATCTCTACACAACTTTGGCATCACCGTCATGGCCACCCAGGACGGCCCTTGTTGAATAAATTAAAAACTTCTAGTTAAATTTCTTTTGATAAATTTCCAAATAATCTATGCCAGGCTTGTGTTTTTGGTAAAAGTGTACGTTTACCATTTTTTGCATCTAATAATATGACCTTAAGCCATTTAATATTGTTCATAGCGATGTTTGGACATCTCCAATCATCAGCTCATCTGGCCATAAATACTACGTGTTATTTTTAGATGATCTCACTAATTTTTTGTGGACTTATCCAATCACTAATAATTCACACGTCTTCCCATCTTTCTCTCATTTCGCCTCCATAATTAAAACACAATTTGAATCAACCATTAAAACTTTCCAATGTAACAATAGCCGTGAATATGTCAATTCCATTTTTCAAAATTTTTTCACCACAAATGGCATATTATACCGCCTTTCCTGACCCTATACCTCCTCCCAAAATGGTAAGGCCGAACGAAAAATTCGTACCATTAATAACATGGTTCGGACCTTACTTGCCCATGCTCACCTTCCCACACAACTCCACACACATACCCACTACAACTCTGGCCCAATCCACTCCATCTCACCACACTACCTCCTCACCAGCCCAACCGGCCCACTCCCAAACAGACCACCGTCACCCTCAACCAAACCAACCTATCCAACCGACCACCCCACGCACTACCCAACCTACATGTACTATCCACACCCACTCAATGAGCGGTATCCATAAACCCAAACTACCGTTTAACCTGCATGTCACCTCACAGCCCAACCCCATTCGGCCAATCCCAAAAACCCCCACCGATGCCCTACGAGACCCGGTATGGTACTCTGCCATGACTACTGAATATAATGCATTAATTAGAAACGGTACATAGGAGTTAGTACCTCGTTCGCCTGACATGAATATTGTGAGGAGTATGTGGTTATTTAAACACAAATACAGGTCGAGCGGTACTTTGGAAAGATATAAAGCCAGATTAGTGTGTGATGGTCGGTCATAACAAGTGGGTATCGATTGTGGGGAGACATTCAGTCCAGTGGTAAAACCCGCGTCTATTCGGACTGTACCGTCATTAGCTTTGTGTAGTCTTGCAGTCTTGCAACCCCATTGCTACTCCAGTTGACACTAAATCTAAACTTAGTACCACATCCAGTGATCCTTTCCATGATCCCACTCTGTACCGCAGTTTAGCCGGGGCTCTTCAGTATCTCACTTTCACTAGACCAGATATTACTTATGCGGTTCAGCAGATTTGTATGCATATGCATGCTCCTTGTGTTGATCACTGGAATGCACTGAAGAGGATTCTACGTTACGTTAAGGGCACATCATCTTTTGGTCTTACACTCGGCCCTTCTTCCACTACTTTTTTAGTGGCGTATACTGATGCTGATTGGGCTGGGTGCCCGGACATCCGGCGTTCTACGAGTGGGTATTGCGTCTACTTTGGTGATAATTTGATCTCCTGGTCCTCCAAACGCCAGGCAACCATTTTCCGCTCCAATGCCAAGGCTGAATATCGTGGGGTAGCCAATGTTATTGCGGAAATTTGCTAGCTTCGCAACCTGTTGCTCGAGCTTTCTCTGCCCCTCACTCGCGTAACAATGGTATATTGTGACAATGTTGTAAGAATATATTTATATATTCTAATTAAATGGCCCTTATAATCATTTGTCTAATAAATGATCAATGACCTAAATACCCCTATTGGTTTAACTGGTCTTTATGTGATGGACGTAATTACCCTTAATGAACCATTAAATACGGTTTCCCCTTGGGTGTATATATAGAGATTATTAGGAGAGGTAAAGACTAATGAAACACCATTACTCACAACCCTAATTTTTTCCTCCTCTCCTCTCTAAAACTGAGATCTCTGATCTCCTTAAGCCATCCTAATTGTACACCCTAAACGGGAACCCGATCATCCTGTAGATCATGAAGTATTCCCTCTCAATGGTTACTGGCTAATAAGGTACATATTCGATTTACTTCTTCATGTTTATGTATTATTATCAAAGAATTGATCAACATGTGGTATCAGAGCATATGTTGGTTATATCAATTCATCATAAAATTTAATTAGTTTCTTTAAAAGTTGTTGAATTGTTTTTGGCAAATAATAAATCGAAATTGATAAGCCAATGGAATTCAATAATGGAATTACGTAACAGTGACCACTAATGACTAATGGGTTGAAATTAATATATATTGTGAAATCATCTGGTGACATGATGAACTAATTAATATTTTAAAGGATTTCGATCCTTATTACAATAAATTGATTTTTTTTTCAAAATCTTATAATTAGTCAAGAATGGTTCCTGAATGTTTTTAGAACTGTTCATGATTTTCATCCTAATTTTGATGAAAATTAGTATAAGTTGGTTACAACTAGGATTAAAATCTGTTTTCTAAAATTTTGGGAGTAACTTAATCTCCAAGGTTTAAATTAAAAGGTTATCATAATTTTCGAAATCTTTTGGAGATATACTGAAATCCCAAAATTAATTGAAACGGATTTTCTAAAATCCATATATTGTAGCACTAATGAGATTAAGGTTCTCGCATTCAATTGTTCTCGGATTAACATTTTTTCGAAAAATTGTTCTCAAACAGGTTTCCGGATTCAGGTTCATGAACCAACAGTTCTCGATTTTATGTTTTCCAAACCTAAATTCGAGAACCTAAACCAAAAACCGAGAACCCTTACTAAATTCGGAAAACATTACTGAATTCGAGAAATCTCAAGAATTCGAGAACTAACTTGTTTTTCCGGGAACCTAACTAATTTCCGAGAACCAAAGGCCACCCGAGAACTCAATTATTACCAAGAACTATGACAAGTTCGAGAACTAACCATTTTCTCGAGAACTTCCTTGTTTGCGAGAACTAACTATTTTTCTCGAGAACCTCTTTCCCCGGGAACTAAACATACTTTCCCGAGAACTGGTAATCTAAAATTTTCTCATGGTTTGTTATTAATTAGTTTATTTGTTTTGAAAAACCTTAACTAATATGTTTTCAAAACCTAAATCAATAAATGTTTTGCTTCACTTTGATAACACTTAAAGGTCCCACTTCTACCCAAAGGTGATGTGCTACCTTAATATAGTTATCTAAGTCTAACTAAGCATACCAAATTAGTTTTGCCTAATTAACAAGAATGTCTCACTTCTGTCCAAAGATGATGTGCTACATTCGTGTACTGTAAAACTAAATTGTGCCTATAAATTAAGTGTCCCACTTCTACCCAAAGGTGATGTGCTACACTTAATTGCACATCATGCTTAAATGATTTCACTTCTGCCCAAAGGTGATGTGCTATTATTTTAAGTAGAACTTTTTAATTAATCTATTATATTTTGGTGTTTATAATAGATGTTATCACATCTTCATCAAAACAATGATCCTCACATATTAATGATCCTTCATTAATATAATGATCCTAATTTTTTGTCTGCCTTACTTGAATATCCCATAACATAAATCACTCTAAAGTTCTTCTAAAAGGTCATATCTCAAACAAACTAATCCACTATTATTCTAAAACTTAATATCATTTGTTCTTATCGAGTCTTGATTATCCCTTAAGACATGACACTCCTGCTAATTTTCTAATAAAATAAAATTTATTTTCATTAAGAAGTGGGATAAGTCAACTATAATGTGACTTATGGTAATCAAGAACTCAAATTAATGATTGCTATCAGGGGAGCCATTAAAAGATTCTGAAATTCCTTAGACTAATTTTGTTTCTATGGAAGAATCAAAAGAAATCTTAAAGAAGCATGCAATAAACATAACTCAAATTAAAAGGCTAAGTGCATTCGTGAATACATCAACAACATGGCCCATTTAACTAAGGGCTTATTCATGGAATCGATAAAGATTTTCAATGCGTTATACACTAACTTTTCCATAGTACGATTAGATGCCTTATAAATCAACTACAACACTCAGAAGTACCAAAGGAAAATGAGTGTGTTGATAGCAACATACGTATAGGAAGAGAAAATGCCTAAAACTAAAAAATTTAGATGTTATTCACCTTACTATTACTAAAACTTAAAAGTGGAAGATAACTTACAATAGAGAGGATAGTTTTAAAGTCCGGAAACAAAATACAAGTACTGCTTCCAGCTCTAAGTTCTCAAAGCGGATGTCTCACTACAAAACTATGCCATTAGACTAGGCACAAGCAATGAGACAATCCATAAGACAAGGAAATAGCTGGCTAAGTTAAGTAGTAGAAAATCAATGATATTTGACTCCACATATATAAATATTCCAATTAACACATAATTGTTGAGTCTAGTTCTATTCGTTTCCTTAACATATTTCAACAAATACTTAAGATGAGAGTAAGTGGCGAATTTAATGTTAAGGTTGAAAGAACCATTAATAACTGATCTTTGTATTTGGCTTTATGATACCTTACAATATTCTGGAGATTACTCAGAATTTTAGTATCAATACCAAAGCCACACTTTGACAGTTATGAGTTTTATGACCAAAACAAAGTCACTATTAACTTAAACTCTCATATTATTTGTTGTCATTATATAAACAGAAACCTTATAAAATAGAACAAGATGATACATTCATTTTCACAACTTTGTTATCATGAAAATGAAAATTTAACAAAGGATAATGAGATCTATGCACTTCATCCATTAAGACCAATTTTTTTCATGAGCAATCATGAATAGGTTAATTAAGGATGATTTGTTATCAAATCTCATTCTTAGTGACTTTAAAGCATGTGTTAAATGCCCTAAACTTTAAATGGCAAAAGGAATAAATAGGTTTCCATCACATAGTATAATTAGCTAACATTAGTGGAGCTTAGAAAAATATCGACTTGTATCTAATCTGTTTCATACGGACCTAAGTCTTTAAGAAATCAATTCATATACTTAAAATTTTTCCTTCTAAAAATGTCCTTAAAATTCCTTATGAAATCTGGACAATAAGGAAATCAAGTCTAAAATATATGAAATATTCTCATTCACATGCATTGCTAAAACTTATCATATGGAGTTCACAGAGACCTAAAAGATTAGTGGGAGTATTAAGTGTCCTAATTATAACTTGCAAAAGTTGCAAGAGGTGGGGGGGGGGGGAGTGATAATTTTGATCTTATCTCAAATTACACCTCTTGTATATGACACTGCTCCAACACAACTTGTCTCTTTAGAATATAATGACACTCCTAATAAAGTTTCTTTGATGCCTAACTATGGGAAGAACTTAGATTTCTTACTAAAACTAAAGTAATCCTTAATAAGAGAAACTAACATAAACATTATTGTCTTGTTTCTCTATTAGAATATATTGGTCTTCCAATCTTAGACCCTATGCATGCTAAGTTCCTAAAGATTTCTAAGGTCAGTGGGAGCAGTAAAAGTCCTTAGCATGACTTGCCAGAAGTACAAGAGGCGGGGGGAGAGACTCATTAAATTCTACTCCGAATTTAACTCCGATTACATCTCTTGTACACCATACTGCACCAACTTTTATACACTTAGAAACTAATATTGCTCCTTATTTACCTGAGAATGAAAGCAACTAAGCAAGAGCTAATTCATAAAATTGCATATGTATCCTAATAAACCCAATAGTTAACTCAGGAGGTCATCCAGGTCTAAAAGGCCTACTAACTTTGATGATTAAGTACCTTACCTGACTAAAGCTGAAATGGATGTTTGGAAAGTTTATCGATCCTACCTCTTCTAATTATATCATCAACATCAATTAAATCTTTTAAATGGGATAAAGCTATTATTGGCAAGCTTGATTCCATAAATTAGAATAACGTTTGGATTTGGTTGAATTACCTAAGGGTGTTCATAACTAAACTGAATCTGAATGGAAACGTTATCACACTAAAAGTATGATTGATTGCTGAGGATTATACTTAAGAGGGAATAAATTATCAAAGAACCTTCTTACTTGTTTTGCAAAAAGGTATCTTTGAGGATCATTACTGTTCTAGTAGCTTATAATAATTTAAGAGCTACATTAGATGAACATTAGACAACTTTCCCTAACATTGACCTACATGTTCATAAAATAACCTGAAAGTTCTAAACTGGAGGTCAAGAATACTTAGTTTGTAAGTTAATGAAATCCATGTATGGGTTGATGCAAGCATTTAAACATGATGAAATTATAATGCAATTCTTTTCATCAAGAACCAAGTAGATTAATACACCTACCTCAAGATGAGTGGGAGCAACTAATGCAAACTTTTCCTTATATAAATGACATTCTTTTGACAAGTATATGTTACGTTAGTCAAATCATTGTTGGCGCATACTTTGACATAATGAATCTCGGAGATACCTCTTATGTTATAGGAATCAAAATTTACCGAGATAGACTCAACGAGACATTAGTTTCGTCTTTAAGCGGGTCCTTACACATGTAACATACAACATTGCTCTCCTTTAGAGGCTGATAGGATAATTGAGATTATTACCTTATGCTTCATTAATTAGAAGCCTTATGTAAGTTTAAGTCTATACTCGTTTGGATATTGCTCATGTTGCTGAACACTAGACTCGTCTAGATTATTGTGAAGCATCTAATAAAGTATTACAATATCTCTAAGAAACGAGAGACTGTAATTTAAAGAAGAAGTGAGAACTTAAAATAGTTGAATACTCTTATTCTAACTTTGGTGTATTCAAAGAAAACAATATGTCAACTTCGGGATATATCCTTATTTCAGCAGACAAAAACTTATCTCATGGAGGAGTCATAATGAACTGTTAACAACAACCTAAATAATAATGACATAATATGTTGCTTATCACAACGCAACTGTCACTAAATGTTGTTGGAATTTTATCAGTAGACTCATATTTTAATAACTCCATTTAAATTATAAATTGAAGACTTACTATGATAAAATCAGCTACCCTATTTTCTCGAACAGTAACAGTTCGAGCGGAGCTGCATCAGAAATTCGATACGAAATTGATTGTTAACTTATTTTATGAACAAGTAGAGGAAACTAATTCTTTGTATCGAATTCATTCATGATATGCTTATGGATCCAATAACTAAAGGTCTATCACCTATAAGTCTCTCTAAGGGCCTATAATTGAGACGGGTTTTACTAATGACCATGTACAACTGCATATTGCACTATTAATGGCTAATTATTAATTATTCCTCATCCGTTTAATATTTGTTTGTCTCTAAATACGTTCAAGCATGCCTAATGACGTATAGACACTAATTATACAAATTAACGTTAAGGGCT
Organism: Ambrosia x helenae; assembly: GCA_030844895.1. Classification (NCBI taxonomy): domain Eukaryota; kingdom Viridiplantae; phylum Streptophyta; class Magnoliopsida; order Asterales; family Asteraceae; genus Ambrosia; species Ambrosia x helenae. The sequence goes on from CM061232.1 coordinate 35,306,483, forward strand.
TACTTGTCATGATCCTAATGTTAAGTTTTAAATTTGGGGTGTAGTATGATTAATGGGGGTCCTGAGTTGAATAACTGACTCAACGACTGTATTTCTCTGCTACATTTTCGGGTTCAAAACTAAAATGAGTGTTAACTCCTGATCAGGCTTATCTAATGCTCATAATAAATGATTACTCGGCCAAGTGGGAGAATGTAAGAATATATTTATATATTCTAATTAAATGGCCCTTATAATCATTTGTCTAATAAATGATCAATGACCTAAATACTCCTATTGGTTTAACTGGTCTTTATGTAATGGACGTAATTACCCTTAATGAACCATTAAATAGGGTTTCCCCTTGGGTGTATATATAGAGATTATTAGAAGAGGTAAAGACTAATGAAACACCATTACTCACAACCCTAATTTGTTCCTCCTCTCCTCTCTAAAACTGAGATCTCTGATCTCTTTAAGCCATCCTAATTGTACACCCTAAACGGGAACCCGATCATCCTGTAGATCATGAAGTATTCCCTCTCAATGGTTATTGGCTAATAAGGTACATATTCGATTTACTTCTTCATGTTTATGTATTATTATCAAAGAATTGATCAACAAATGTCAGTGTCATCTATCTCTCTGACAGTCCGGTTCAAAATCAGAGAACAAAGCACATAGAGTTGGATATTCATTTTGTTCGTGAACAGGTTCAGCAAGGCAATGTTCGCAAACTTTATGTGCCGTCCAGATACCAGATTGCAGATATTTTTACAAAAGGCTTACCAAGGATTCTGTTTGAAGACTTTCGTGCCAGTGTCAGCATACGGTCACCTCCCACTTCGACCGCGGGGGTGTAATAGCACGCGAGTATATATAGGAAATATTGTTTGTAATTGTAATTATCTTGTTACCATGTTTATCATCATTCCTTGTATTATATATTTGACAAAAGATCAATGAGAAAGCCACGGTTAATATTCCTTTAACTACAAAACTGTAGTTGATGAAATTTTTGGTAGATTTATATGTAGACTCTAGTCATATGGTTTTTACTTGTAGATTAAAGGTGCTGGCAAGGATTTATAAATGATACCTAATTTTCAATAGCAGTTACTTGGCTTGAACATAGATTGAAGACTAATTGGATGTCATAGATTACAAAAGGGCTTATTCTTATATTTTAATTCTAAGCATATAATATTGCAAATTTTAAATGTTTCGTTTTGTTCAATAGTGTTCATATAGGTTGCTTAAACACTGTAATGGAAGGGTAATAACCATAAACCCATCCAATTACATCATTCGTTTTACTCCATCCAAAAATACATAGCCACATTGATTAGTTGCTATTTGACCCATTTTGATTTTTGAGGCTAAAATTCAGTCCAAATAGAATCATCCATGTTACTGCAGTCATGTGGCTTGGAATAAATTGTGATGCTGTTTTAAATGTTTCGTTTTGTTCAATAGGTCAGTTTTTTTTCCACCCCGGATGCTGTTTCTGTTGCCTACCAAAGGTTCACTTTGTTCCTACTTTACAAAGTGTTAGTGCTATTGATGATATATCATATAAAATGTTGCTGCTACCGTCAAGCCGACCCTATTTTTTTTTTTAATGTTCGGCCATATGAGATTGAAGCATCTAAAAAGGGGAATCCTTGAAAATATTTCTGGATCCGCCACTGCATTGAATAAAGTAATAACTGTAACATAAGCATACTATTGTGTTCGAACCCGTAATTAGTAGAGTTTATCATAACATTCAACAAACTTAATAGAGTTTACCACAATAATTGTAAGAGTATCCGGAGTGGGGGTTGGGGAGGAGGGGGATGAAGCGCCATGTGGTACGTGTGGGGCCTACGTGTGAAAGGTGAAATTTGTGGGGAGTGGAAGGGGGGAAGAGAGGGGGGGGGGGGGATAATATTATTGTGTGTAAGATTTTTTTTTTTAAAAAAAAAGCAACCAACCACAAGCTGCCACGTGCCCAAACCATCCCCCCACGCCTATGGTCTTCTTGTTGGATATATAGTATGTCCGATGTAATTAAAAGTCGAGATCAACGTAACCCGACCCGGTACAATCCGAAGAGTTACACGTTGGTACACGAATCAGATAAGTTCATAAATAGGTGGATTATTATTTGTGAAATAATAATAGTTTTAGACTTGAGGGACTTAATATTAATTAGATTAATATTAAGGAATATTATGATATTTAACAAGGGGGCTTAATGTAAGTTGTTGTTTTATAAAAGGAGGGTTAAGGAGTAAACCCTAAAAGACACTTTTATAAAAACAACAAACTCTTGTCTCCTCCTCTTGGGGATTTGCAACCGCCACCAAGAAGAAAAAGGGCTGCCGCCTCTTTTTGCTTTGGTTCGGCCAAGAACCACCACTATCCGCTGCCTTCCTCTTGCAAGTGTTGCTTCCCGGTTGCTTCGTGCTCGGTGTGAACTTCCTACTAGCGAGGATTCGTTGTAACCCGCGTGTTACAATTCCGGTGTAGTCGTCAAAGGTTGATTACTAAACCCCCTATGCTTGTTTATTATTTATTTGTTTATACGCGTTTAACTGAGATCCTGATTGGGAATATTTTATTAATCTGTTTAATTAAATTAACTAACAATTTATATATATAAATCGGCTATTATATATATTATATATATAATCCGTTTTTGTTAAATATATAAACCGCTTCCGCTGTGTATACGATACCATGATTCCCAACAGTGGTATCAGAGCCACGGTTACGCGCGTATAGATGGTAAAGTTATAATTTTGATCTATGTTTTATTTGTCAAAAATCCGTTTTTTTTTTTTACAAAAGATCAAAAGCTTTTTGTTATTCATAGATTGTGATGTGAAAAGAGCCCTAGGTATTTTGACCCTTGTCATGGTGATGTTTTATTTTTTTATTATTGATTTGTATTTTTTTTATTACGGATATTGGATCCGGTGAAATAGATAAGATTAGAATAGATTTGTTTTATTTGTATTTCAAATTTATTTGTAATCATACAAGTACAAGATCAAGACAAAGATAAAAAGGCGAACAGGTTCCATGAAGATAGAGATCTCGGGTCAAGTGGGAGCTATATCAAAATAGTTTTGAAACCCCTTTGACTAGTTCGTTTCGTTTATGGCTAAAACGAAACGGGCGACCTATTAGGGGCTCGACTCGTTCAATTTTATTATTATGTTTTGTGGTTGTGTTTTATTTATTGTAAATAATTTAGATAACCCAAAATAAATAAAATTTTCACAATCATGGCAACGGTTTTATTAAAACAAGTTTTATAAAAACCGAAAAGCATATTTAATAAAAGGAGTTTTATTAATATTAAAAAAAGTCCATTCGCGATAATACGACCAACATAGTTTAAATAGGGTATTTAAAACTATACCGTGTCGAGTGTTGAAAGTGGTTTCAATTATCACGAACAATATAAAATTAGATTTTATAAACTATTGTGTGACTCACATCATGCTAACGAGTCATTCAATATATTTATGGTAAATATTAAAATTAAATCCCAATTTTAAATTGATGTTTTATGCCATCCTTAACAAGTTAACACTTCGTTCAAAATCGAACCCAAATGTTAGTGCTGACCCTGCATCTGGGCGTTGATCATGAGTGAAGGTAATCATGGCGTTTCCTGTGTAACATAGGCTGGTGTTACAGTTAACAAGTAAAGGACCAAACATCACTTGTTTGACAAGTGGGCATAGTTGGGGTTAAACATACATCGCTCTTAGCGATAACCCCAAATGGAGAGTTGTGTAGCGGACACAATTAACAATCGTTGTTTACCTACCTAATCGTACCAGTGGACAGTGCTAAGCCAGTTCACTGTGTATTGATGAATCGGGGTCTCATCCTAATTAATTTTGCTTTTGGGTCATAAGATAAATTAGGATATTTAAAACATAAAATACTAATAAATTAGATTTTGAACTTTGTAGATGTCAACTGAAAACAATTCCACCTCCCAATTCTCTCTCAAGTCCATCTTAGAGAAGGACAAACTTAACCACTCCAACTTCATGGACTGGCACCACAACTTGAAAATTGTTCTTAAGGCGGAGAACAAGTTGTATGTTCTAGAAACGCCAGTTAGCACTCGTGTGCTAAAAATGAATGCATATGTTGATCACTTGGCTCGTCTGGAATCCCCCTTGAGCGATGAGTTAGCTGGGGATATTATCCTAAACTCATTGCCCAAGTCATATAACCAGTTCATTATGAACTACAATATGAACGGGATGAAAAAGACACTTGCGGAACTGCATCAGATGCTCAAAACTGCTGAGGTGAACATACCTAGCAAGACTGCACAAGTACTAGTGATCAAGGAGGGTCAATTTAAGAAACCTAACACCAAGAAAATGGGCAATCAAGGCAAAGGCAAATCTGTTGCCAATAAGAAACCTCGGAAAGATGCCAAGTGTTTTATTGTGATGAAACTGGGTACTGGAAGAGAAATTGTGCTAAGTATTTAGCTGAGCTGAAGCAAGCTAAGGCTTAAGGAGGAGAGTCCTCAAGTATATATGTTATTGAAATCTTTGCGTTTCCTAGCAAAACATGGGTGTTTGACACAGGATGTGGTTTCCACATTTGTAATGTTTTGCAAGGACTAAGAAAGATTAGAAAGCTGAAACAAGGCGACTTGGAGGTCCATGTTGGCAATGGACAAAGAGTTGCAGTAAAGGCGATAGGAGAATATGTTCTTCTACTTCCTTATGGTTTAGAACTTGTTTTGAACAACGTTTATTACATTCCTAGTGTGACTAGAAATATTGTTTCATTTCATGCTTTGCGTAGACAAGGTTTTGATTATCGTTTTAATGGTGAATTTATTTCTGCTTATTTTAACGATGTATTTTACTTTGATGCAAAGCCCAACAATGGGATCTATGAGATAGAAATCCAAAACGATAACATATTATACAATATCTCCCATAAACGTAATAAGTTGGACTTTAATGATACGTATATGTGGCATTGTAGACTTGGTCACATAAGTGATAATCGTGTTAAACAACTCAAAACTGCAGGAATCCTAGATTCCAAGGGTTCAGAGTCGTTTGGAAAATGCGAATCATGCTTAAGTGGAAAGTTAACAAAAGCACCTTTTTCAAATGTTGGAGAAAGAGCTAACGATCTGTTAGGACTTGTACATACAGATGTATGTGGTCCATTCAGAACAATGTCAAGACATGGAGAAAGATACTTTGTTACATTTACTGATGATTTCAGTAGATATGGTTATGTTTATCTTATGAAGCATAAACATGAAACTCTTGAAAAGTTCAAGGAGTACCAAAATGAAGTAGAAAATCAACTAAATAGAACTATTAAAATGCTTCGATCAGATCGAGGCGGTGAATATCTTAGTCTGGAATTCATCGACCATCTAAAGGATTGTGGAATAGTTTCACAACTCACTCCACCTGGAACACCGCAACATAATGGTGTGTCTGAGCAGAGAAATCGAACTCTATTAGATATGATTCGATCAATGATGTGTCGAACAAACCTTCCAAAATCCTTTTGGAGTTATGCTTTGGAAACTGCCGCAAGACTTGTGAATATAGCTCCAACGAAGAAGGTTGATAAAACGCCTTATGAGATATGGCATGGAAAGAAACCTCATGTATCCTACCTTAAAGTCTGGGGATGTAATGCTTATGTCACTCTAGAATCTTTGGATAAACTAGATCCCAGAGGCGAAAAAGTGGTTTTCATTGGATACGGTAAGAAGATCGATCGGTTACCTATTCTACCACCCCACTGAAAATAGGATTTTCACTAAACGCAGAGGCATTTTCTTAGAGGAAGAGCTTCTGGCACGAGGGATTGGAGATAACCATGTGGATCTTGAAGAAATTCGAGAATCACAAGTGACTGAACCAGTTGTTCAGACAGAACCAGAAGTAACTGATCCAGTTGTTGAAGTTGAGCCTGAGAGGACTCAAGAAACAACAGAAACACCAAGTGTTCGGAAAAGTATTAGGGATCGTCGTGCACCTGTAAGGTATGAAGATATCTTCATGATTGATGAAGCTGAGCCTGCTACTTACAAAGCTGCAATCTTGGATTCGGAATCTAATAAATGGCAAGAAGCTATGAATGCAGAGATGCAATCCATGTATGATAACCAAGTCTTGGATTTGGTTGATCTTCCTGCCGAATGTCGGACTGTAGGAAAAAAATGGATCTTCAAGAAGAAGACTGACATGGATGGGAATGTGCAAACCTACAAAGCAAGGCTTGTAGCGAAAGGTTTTACTCAGACTCAAGGAATTGATTATGAGGAAACTTTCTCGCCAGTAGCCATGCTTAAGTCTATTAGAATTCTACTTGCCATTGCTGCATATTATGACTATGAGATATGGCAAATGAATGTCAAAACCGCGTTCCTTAATGGACACTTACTGGAAGATGTCTATATGGTTCAACCTGAAGGTTTTGTCGATCCAAAAAATCCTAATAAGGTGTGCAAGCTGAATAAATCCATCTATGGATTAAAGCAAGCATCTCACAACTGGAATCTCCGCTTTGATGAGAAAATCAAAGAGTTTGGTTTTATCAAGAACGAAGATGAACCGTGTGTTTACAAGAAATCTAGTGGGAGCTATATCACTTTTCTTATACTGTATGTAGATGACATACTAATCATTGGAAACAATATCCCTATGCTTAAAGATGTTAAGACCTGGTTGGGTAAATGTTTCGCAATGAAAGATCTTGGTGAAGCCGCTTATATTCTAGGAATAAAGATTTATAGAGATAGATCAAAGCGGTTATTGGGTTTGAGTCAAAGTACATATATTGATAAGGTCTTACGACGCTTCTCAATGAAAGACTCAAAAAGGGGGCTCTTGCCCATGGCACATGGAACCATTCTTAATAACAAGTAGTGTGCAAACACTGAAGAGGAAAAGAAGAAAATGGAAGGTGTTCCATATGCTTTCACGATTGGTTCCATCATGTATGCCATGTTATGTACTAGACCTGATGTCTCGTATGCTCTTAGCATGACGAGTAGATATCAACAGAATCCAGGAGAGAGTCATTGGGCTGCAGTGAAGAACATTCTTAAGTACTTGAGAAGAACTAAGGACATATTCTTAATATATGGAGGACTGGATGAGGAGCTGTTAGTTAAGTGTTATACTGATGCAAGCTTCCAGACTGATCGTGATGACTCAAGATCACAAACGGGATATGTTTTCATTCTGAATGGTGGGGCTATTACTTGGAAGAGCTCTAAGCAAAGTGTGGTTGCGCAATCCACCTGTGAATCAGAATACAATGCTGCATCGGATGCTGCAAAGGAGGCTGCCTGGATGAAGAAGTTCATTACTGATCTTGATGTTGTGCCTAGCATAAAGAAACCAATCGAGATACTGTGTGACAAAACTGGTGCCATTGCTCTTTCAAAGGAACCAAGGTCACATCAGACCGCAAGGCATATACTCAGGAAATTCCACTATATTAGAGAAATAGTAGAGCGTGGAGACATCGTGATGAACAAAGTTCATACAGATCTAAATCTGGCTGACCCCTTTACTAAGCATTTACCTCAAGCTAAACATGAGGAGCATGCTAGAAAGATAGGGCTTAGAATTGCTAGACAGTGGGCATGATCTGTAATTAGTATTGGTGTTTTATTTTGAACTATGACAGTTATGTTGAATGTTTATTTGATTTAATGGGTTAAATGCAAATTTAAATATTTATTAACTGTGTTCATTATTTGTATGTTTAATCCTTGAATAAGAATATTCTAAATGTCCGTAGTCGATCAAATTACATGGGAATGAATTTGAATGTAAGACTATTGTGAATTGAGATGGTTGTATTCATGAGATGAATAGCTCAAGGGTTTGATAATCATAATTCACAGATAGCATTAGGGAATGATATTGGATGTAACTCGCTTCAAAACGATCTCCATGGATCAGTGTCATGAGATGTTTTGATATTGATATGTTCAATCTGTCCTTTTTCCTAAGGCACATATTAAACTACATTGGTCAAGGACTATCCTTGATGTTATCTAACACTATCCTGAAACATGGGTAGCAATAAGGGTAGCGTTGGGAGAAATCCAAGATTAAGTGGGAGTTGTATGACGCTGATGGAATTCTGTACTTCTATAGGATTAGAAGTCTAGACATTCTGGTGCCCTCGTAAACTCAAACTGGTATAAACGCGTGGCCACGCCGGAATAAGGTAGTTCGTTAGACCACTTTGAATTAGAGACGAGAATAGAGAATGGTGGATCACTATATAAGAATGAATGATCCATGTCTTATGATCAACAGATGTCATTGATAGAATTATCAGGGCTATAGTATTTGGTTGAGTAAAGCGTTACTTGAACTCAAAGAACTAGTTGACGACTGTAAAGTGTCATACTGGTTTGGGTGCAATGCGATGCAGCTAGGTGTCCAACTCTGCGCACGTTGAATCATTTAATTAAAATCGTCCAAGTGGGAGATTGTTGGATATATAGTATGTCCGATGTAATTAAAAGTCGAGATCAACGTAACCCGACCCGGTACGATCCAAAGAGTTACACGTTGGTACACGAATCAGATAAGTTCATAAATAGGTGGATTATTATTTGTGAAATAATAATAGTTTTAGACTTGAGGGACTTAATATTAATTAGATTAATATTAAGGAATATTATGATATTTAACAAGGGGGCTTAATGTAAGTTGTTGTTTTATAAAAGGAGGGTTAAGGAGTAAACCCTAAAAGACACTTTTATAAAAACAACAAACTCTTGCCTCCTCCTCTTGGGGATTTGCGACCGCCACCAAGAAGATAAAGGGCTGCCGCCTCTTTTTGCTTTGGTTCGGCCAAGAACCACCACTAACTGCTGCCTTTCTCTTGCAAGTGTTGCTTCCCAGTTGGTTCGTGCTCGGTGCGAACTTCCTACTAGCGAGGATTCATTGTAATCCGCGTGTTAGAATTCCGGTGTAGTCGTCAAAGGTTGATCACTAAACCCCCTATGGTTGTTTATTATTTATTTGTTTATACGCGTTTAACTGAGATCCTGATTGGGAATATTTTATTAATCGGATTAATAAAATTAACTAACAATATATATATATATATATATATATAAATCGGCTATTTTATATATAATCCGTTTTTGTTAAATATATATACCGCTTCCGCTGTGTATACGATACCATGATTCCCAACACTTCTCCTTGCCCAACCCCTTCCCGTCCTCTTCCACGCCCTAAAGCGGCGGTGTTCCCGCCTGTGGACCTTCTTCCCGCCCCACTCCGCATAGCCTAATGATATGTCCAGTGACAAAAAAAAAATCAAATAATAGAATAACAACACATGAGCAAAGGGGAAGAGAAGGAGAAAGATGAAAAAAACCGGAAATACAATCAATCGAAACAACACAAAAAGCGATATAGCCGAACCAATATTCATTGTAATGGAAATTTTTGAAAGAATGAGACGAAACCCTAAACTGTCACTTTAGAATAAGTAATACGTGCCAAAGGCATTATAGCCCAGCGGCATCTTGGTGGTGAGATAAGACTTAGGTGAAAGTTTGTAAATGTGGGATAATTCTCTGTGTCTCATTAACATAAAGAGGTGCCCTTTATATAGGGATTACATCATAACAAACCCTAGCTATAAACATGGAAACACTATCTTTTCCCTATACAAGAGATATCCCTATCAATAATAATAATAATAATAATAATAATACAATTATAATCGGCTAATACTCCCTCGCAGTTTGAACGGGTGTAGGACAAACGCTCACACTGAATCTAAATGACTAAAACAGTTGCTTGGAAAGCCCTTTGGTGAAGATGTCTGCATATTGGAGAGCCGATGGGACGTGGAGCACTCGGATATCGCCGAAACGAACTTTTTCCCGCACAAAGTGAATATCAATCTCTATATGTTTGGTGCGTTGATGCTGCACAGGGTTATCTGATAAGTACACCGCAGAAACGTTGTCACAATAGACGATGGACGCTTGTCGTAACGGATTGTGGAGTTCTAGTAATAGGTTGCGAATCCAAGTAGCTTCGGCAACAGCATTGGCCACACCCCGATATTCTGCCTCGGCACTAGATCGAGATACCGTGGGTTGACGTTTCGAGGACCAAGACAAGGGATTATCACCCAAAAACACACAATACCTACTGGTGGAGCGACGCGAGTCAGGACAACCACCCCAATCCGCGTCAGAATATGCCACTAATGAATTGGTATTAGATTTGACCATCCGGATCCCAAAATCAGTCGTACCCTGTATGTACCTAAGAATACGCTTCATAAATGCAAAGTGAGTATCCCGTGGGTCGTGCATAAACAAGCAAACCTGCTGGACCGCATAAGTAATATCCGGACGAGTAAAGGTCAAATATTGCAATGCCCCGGCGAGACTGCGGTACAATGTAGGATCAGAAAACCTGGGGCCATCATTAGCGCTTAGCTTAGATGATATATCAACTGGTGTGGTGCAAGGTTTGCATGCAGACATAGAGGCCCGAGCGATGATGTCCTTCGCATACTGTTGCTGCGAGAGGAAAATACCATTCTTAAGGTGATCAACCTGAATACCAAGGAAATGGTGCAGCCGGCCAAGATCAGTGATGGCGAACTCCCTAGAGAGCATGTTAATAATCTCATGAAGAAACCGGTCATTAGAGGCCGTCAAGACAATATCATCCACATAAAGCAATATATAAGCAACGTTAACCGAATCTCGTCTGAAAATAAAAAGTGAGTGATCACACTCACTACTGCGAAAGCCATGAGTGGTAATATAATTAGCAAACCTGGTATACCACGCCCGTGGAGCCTGTTTAAGCCCGTATATAGACTTCTTTAATCGACACACAAAATTGGGAAATTGGCGATCCACAAAGCCAGGAGGCTGATGCATAAACACAGTCTCTTTAAGTTCCCCGTGTAAAAAAAGCATTCTTAACATCCAATTGATGAATAGGCCATGACCTAGAAACTGCTAAGGATAAGACAGTCCGAATGGTGGCCGGTTTAACAACCGGGCTAATGGTCTCGTCGTAGTCTATACCAACTGTCTGCGAATTTCCATTGACTACCAAGCGAGCTTTATACCTCTCGAGAGACCCGTCAGAATGGAATTTATGATGAAACAACCACATGCAACGAATGACTGGTCGGTCAGTGGGCCAGGGAACGAGTTCCCATGTTTCGTTTTCCTGTAGCGCAGAAAATTCTGCCTGCATGGCACGTGACCAATGGGGATCGGCAAGGGCCTTGGCATAGGTGGTAGGGACAGGTGAGATAGTAGATGTATTAAGGGTCGTGGACGGGTGATGTTGAGTGCGGGATTTGGAGCGGGTAGTCATTGGGTGTTGATTTGGGAATGGGCCACTTGGGTTGGGCTGGTTTGGTTGCGGAACGGAAGGGTGGGCCGGGGGTGTGGGCTAAGGTGGTGGAGGGGCCGTGGGTAGTGGAGGTGGGCCGGTATTTGTGTTAGGCTGAGATGGGCCGGGTGGATGGGTTGTGGTTGGTTTAGGACGGCGAGTATAGTGAAATGGGTAAGGAGCAATGGGTGACGGTCTAGGAAGTGGTGGCTGAAATGTGAACCCTACTGGTAAAGTGTCATCTAAAAAGGTATAAGAACCGGTGGGGTGAGGGATGGTGTAAGGAAATACATGCTCATCGAAGGTAACATGACGGGATATATGGACTTTACCAGTAGTAGGGTCAAAACAGCGATAGCCTCGGAAATCGGGGGGATAACCGAGGAAGATGCACCGGATAGCACGGAGGTGAAGCTTGTGAGGTTCGGTGGCGGAGGTGTTGGGGCAACATGCGCACCCGAACACGCGTAGGTGATCGTAGTCCAGGTGGCGAAGGTAGAGAGCGTAGGTGGGTGTATAAAAATTCAACCTTTTGGTCGGAAGAATATTATGAAGGTATGCCGCGGTGTGCAATGCTTCAACCCAAAAAGATTGGGGAAGATTGGCATGAATGAGAAGTGCCCGGATGATGTCGTTGAGTCGACGAATCATACGTTCAGCACGCCCATTCTGAGGGGAGGTTTGTGGACAAGAAAAACGAAACAAAAGACCATGATGGGTGGCAAAGCTTTTAAAAGCATGGTTATCAAATTCCCCACCAAGGTCGCATTGAAAGGTCTTAATTTTTCTGTTAAATTGGGTGAGGATGTGTTGGTGAAATTTAGAAAAAGTGGGAAAGGTTTCTAATTTATATTTGAGAGGGTAGACCCACACAAAGTGTGAAAAATTATCTATAAGAACCATGTAATATTTATAACGAGATTTACTAGTCACAGGAGATGTCCACAAATCACAATGAATTATGTCAAACGGTGCAAAAGTAAATGAATTTGAAATAGAAAAAGGCAATCTTTTACTGTTTGATAGTTGACATGAATTGCAAAGACTAGAACTATGGTTATTATTACATGAAAAATTGAAAGTACGGCTTAAAATATCTAAGACTTGAGCCCCTGGGTGACCCAGACGATCATGCCATGGTAATGAGGTAGAGGTGATGAAGCAGGCTTGAAGCGGCAGTTGAGGTGGTGTGAATGGATACAAGTCCCCGGTGCTATTGTGTCGAGAAAGGAGCCTCCTAGTGACGAGATCCTTCAAAGAAAAACCAAATGGGTCAAATTCTACCGACACATTATTATCACGGGTAAAACGGCGTACTGAAATTAAGTTTCTAATGATGTGGGGGCTGTAAAGGATATTGGGAAGTATATAGGTTCGGTTTGGTAAGGTGTGAAAACCCATGCCAGTCCCCTTAATTGGAACACAATGACCACTACCGACAAGAATTGAACTACGTACAGTAGACGAATTAGGGATAATAATTTTACCTTGCTCGCGGGTCACATGTTGTTCAGCTCCAGTGTCCATGATGTCCTGTTGCCAGGATGAGTTGGGTTGGTTGACCTGCATGTTAGCAAAAGCAGCACTTAAGTCAGAAGGGCTTAGTGCATCATACCCTGTGTGTGGCGGGCCGTATTGAGGGGCCGAATACTGGCCATAAGCTGCTGGTTCAGAATAGCCCATGTAGTGGGCCTGAGGGGCGGAATTCGCGGGCTGCTGCTGCTGCGAGTTGGGCTTCCAATGAGGTTGAGTGGGATATGGGCAAGGTGGAGGAGTCCACCAGGCCCAAGGCGGGTATGTGGGCTGCTGTGGAGAAAAATTAGTTGGACCAGAATAGTAGTTCCGGTTGGAGTTTCCACGTCCACGGCCTCCACGAGAAGACCGGTCGCGTCCCCTGCCCTGGTAGCCGCCACGATCACGAGGAGGTTGTGAATCAGCGGCGGCAGTATCCGTGGGGTTAGATGATTGAGTGACGGGAGCGGGTGGTGTGGCTGCCAACAGAACCGAAGATGAGGACCCTTTTTGAGCTTCCAGACGAATCTGTTCATCATGTAACAGGCTAACTGCGAGATCCCAATCTGCATCCCGATTGTTGATGCGGTAGTATTGTACTCCTGACAGAGTCCACGGACCAGCTGTAAAACCAAGCGGGAATCGCTGACAGGGTGGTCCACATCTGCTAACTGGCTGGCCAAACTTTGAAGTTGCTGACAATAATCATCCAGGGAAGAGCAGGCGTTGAGAGTGAGGTTGCAGAAGAGAGTTTCAAGGGCTGCTGCTCTCGCCTTTTTGTTGCTGAGATATTGTTTTTCAAGCTTGATCCAAGCCTCACGTGCCGTAGTTGTATTAACAATCACTCGTTTTAGAATGCTATCAGATACAGTGCTGAAGATCCACTGCATCACAAGAGCATCGAGTTCCTTCCATAACTCGTAGTCCGGATCGGTTGGAGCGGGTGCAGGGCTGCCGTCTATATGGTTTGCAACTTTGTAGGCTTGAACGTGAAGATGAAACAGCTTCACCCAATTCGAATAGGTGATATTTGTGCCGTCTAGGGTTCGGATTTTAGCATTGATGTTGGTGACTGAATAGGCAGGGTGAAGGGTAGGGTGTTTTGGGGCGGAAGATTGGGGTTCATCAGTTTTGGTCATGATGAAGCTGCTGTGATCAGGCGGCCGAAGACAGCAGACAGAAGGGATGAATGGGTTGCGAAAAAAAGAAAAGGGAAAGGAAAAGAGCTAGGGTAAGCAGAACCGTAGCTCTGATACCATGAAAGTTTGTGAATGTGGGATAATTCTCTGTGTCTCATTAACATAAAGAGGTGCCCTTTATATAGGGATTACATCATAACAAACCCTAGCTATAAACATGGAAACACTATCTTTTCCCTATACAAGAGATATCCCTATCAATAATAATAATAATAATAATAATAATAATAATAATAATAATAATAATAATAATAATAATAATATTACAATTATAATCGGCTAATATTAGGGACCTTAAGGTCCTAGGTTCGAATCTCACAAAGGGGGTTTTCTCATAATTGTTATGATGTTTCCTCCTGAATTGGTGACTTGGTGGTAGAATATAATCGCGTTGCAACATTGGTGGTATGATGATACTCCAGTGTTCCGTGAGTGATTCCAATTTGTTAGCCGTTCAAAAAATAAAAATAAATAAGTAATACGTCATTGCCATCTAAAATTTCACATACAGAATGAATATAATTGACTTAAACAACACATCATGAGCGAAAGAGAAATAGAAACAAACTGATAGGAACCGAACAAATATATGTTGCAACAAAAAAAAATTAATAAAATAAAAAATTTGAAAGAATGAGACGGAACCATACATTTTGTGGCTTTAACATGTCCGTTGAGTTTTTAAAACAATCACAAAAGCTTATCCAAAACAACTATCTCATTATGTTTTTCTAGATTAAATTTCAAGTTTTGTAATTTACGTTTAAAATTGGCTGGTTATGTATTTAATATTTTCAAATATACAATAGTTAAAACAAAGTCACTGTTAAGAAAGTTTCTAATTTACAAAGGTTCTAAATGAGCCAATCCCACTCACCGCCACCAATATGTCACCACAACCAAGAGAACCGGTGAACCAATTTTGATAAAAATAAATTTGATGTCAATCAAAACACCCATGACAATGCGCGAACATTCCTACTACTAACTATATAAGAACATTAATAAATGATGTTCATCAAATTATATTTTACGAAATTGATTTTTTTTTTTTTTTTGAAATGTTTAGTTTAGTAGAAATTCTTATACAACCCTAATCTAGCAGTCTCAAGTTCAAATCCCTATCCACACACCGGTGTCCTCCTTACCTAAGCTCTTACGAAATTGAATATTTGACAAATGAAAATACTCAAATATTCATCATTTAATGAATTTGACATTTCTTAGAATTATTGCACATTGAAATTTATTTATTTATTTATTTATTTATTACTTTTAACCGTTGACTACCCATTAGTCCTTCTGCTCTCAAGTTTCTAGAACCATTCAATAGTGGATTACTTGTTTATTTTAGAGAAAATTGCTCGAATGGTCCCTGTGGTTTGCACTTTTTTCACCTATAGTCCTCAAGTTTTCAAAATTACAGACATAGTCCCGAAACAGTGCGAAACAATGAATTTTTTAACTCGGATAGTCCCTGGAGGATAACTGAGGTTAAATAATCCAGTTAAGTGGGTGTGAAATTACAAAACTACCCTTACTATATAAAAAAAACCCTTAATCCCTACACCACCACCACCACCACCACCAACTTCACCACCCTATCACCATGGCCGGACCAGACCAGAAGTCCAGAACCAGACCAGGTCTGGTCTGGTCTGCCCGACCCGAACCGAACCACAACCACCATCATCATCGGCCAAACACCACCAACAACCACCCGAACCAAAGCCAACCACCGCCAATCGGACCAAAACACCACTAAGCTCCACCTTCACCTAACAACCGTAAACCACCAAAGCCGTACACATTATCTTCCCACCGAACCCAGACCAAACCCCCAACAGAACATCATCGGCCATCATCATCATCACAACTACCACAACCCACAGATTGTTAATCGAAGAGGAGAAAAGATTGGGTTTTACCTCCTTGACCAGATCTGACCCGGTTGGTACAGCTACCACCGTGAACCGTTGTCGTCCTCCTCTTCCTCCTCCCAAGCTCTCTCTTCCTCTACTTTCCTTCTGCATCTCTCTCTCTCTTCGTCGTTCCTCTCTCTCTCTCTCACTTAATAATAATAATAATAATTGGTGAAAGGGTGAAGGTGAGGGGGTTGGTTGTGGTGTTCGGCTGCCGGAGCTCCGCCGGAGGCGGTGGCAGGAGCACCTCTGGCTCCTCCTCATCTCTCGAGCTCTCTCTAAGCAGCAGTAGAAGTGTGTGTAACGATGCTTTTATAGGTAGGGTTTGGGTATTGGAATCGGGTTGGATGGGTGGAGATGGGGGTCGGTGGTGGTGGAGGGTGGAAATGGGTGGTGGTGGTTTGTGGAGGTGATGAGGTGAAGAATATGAAGTGGGGAAGATGAAGTGTGGGACCCACTAGTGTTATATTATTTTTTTATTAAAGTAAGGGCAGTTTTGTAATTTCACACCCACTTAACTGGATTATTTAACCTCAGTTATCTCCAGGGACTATCCGAGTTAAAAAAATTCACTATTTCGCACTGTTTCGGGACTATGTCTGTAATTTTGAAAACTTGAGGACTATAGGTGAAAAAAGTGCAAACCACAGGGACCATTCGAGCAATTTTCTCTTTATTTTAATGTGGCTTGGCTAAGAGTGGCTGTAGTGGGAAGTCCTCATAGCGCCCCCTCCTTCATTCTTATTGGGTGGAAGAACTTGGCATACCAACCAAAGAAATATGGCGTTATAATCTTAGCGCCTGACACACATTTTAGGATTTTTGGAGATTTTTAGCGCCCCAAAGCGCCCCCGTAGTGGTGTTTGGAGCGCTATGGGTGGATTAATGCTCCAATTGGCGCCTCATTACACATGGTCTAATATCCTTGATATCTTTCGTTTCATTTTTAATTGATCTGGCTCTTTGTAATTTAGTTTTTAGGTTTTGTTAGTTTGATATATATACTTTTGGATGATCTTTAAATATACGCTTATGTCTCTTTCATATACATAAAATTTTGATGGTACTCTAGAAATCTTAATTGAATTGAACAGAAACGTCAATAATGAGTATGTATTTTTTTTTTGGAATTTTGTGTCCGAAATCAACCAAAGTCTTTCGTTTTGTAGGTGGAAAACCATCACAACGTTTAATTGGAACAACATAATGCTCTGTTAGAGAGTCTGTATTTTGGTATTAAAATGGTTGATAGTTAATTTGATTACTGCCAATGCGAACTCTATTAGTGGTAAACTAGTTACTCTTGGTGATTGGTTTTTGTTAGTAGTAATTTGGTTACTATTGATCTACTTGTTACTTTGCTAGCTCAGTTGTTATTGACTTATTGATCACACACTTGTTAAAAATATAAAAACTGTAGATTAGTCAGTTCCTACTAATGATCAAATCAAACTTGTTAGAATAAATGTAACTTCTATTTATTATATTTATTTGTGGTAATCATTATCATTTATATAATATTGATTAATTACTATAATATCCATATGTTTATAACTGGTATTTCCTTGATGGACGGAATTACCCTTACTAATATTAACAGGTTGTCTCTTGGGTGCATATATAGAGAAATAATTAGAGGTTAAAGGGTTTGTATAATCACAACATCATAACACTTAAGAATTTATCTCTCTCTCTCTCTCTCAAACGGAGTCCTCTAAAGAATTCATTAACCCATCAGAACGATACACCCTAAAGGGAACCTGACCATACTGACGATATGTCTCTCTACATCTGTTGTTGTACTGACCAACCTATCACGTATTACTTTTATCATGTTTTTCATTACATACTTACAGAACTGATCAACACAACTAGTAATATTAGATGCAAAAGAATGATAGTACGTATGATACATGCAGTGGCAGATGCACATGGTTGGTAGGGTGGGCATGTGCCCACCGTCCAACCAAACCAAGTGCCCATTAGGATTAACAGATTCTTATTATTGTTCTGGATCAACTCTCTGTTAAAGGTTGTTTTACCAATGTCTGTTAATAAGCCCTTTCCCAAATATGTTAAGAGGCACCTACATTTGATATTCAACAAACCAAAAGAAAAAGAAACCAAAGAGGTTGATGATAACCTTAAATGAACTGTGTAACTTTTGTGATAGAGAATCCATGGAAGCTTGAAGAAACAAGATAAGAGGGAGAGAGAAGATGTTAAAAAAGTTGTATACAAATAAAGTTAAATTTCATATTAACCCCTTAGAGTACAACTAAAATTACATAATAGACTATTTACTTTGATTTGATTTTTTAAATAACCCTATATAAGAACATTTAATCTTTAAATATTACTTCGGAAAAATTATACTCTGTACATAACTATATTGTTATTGACTAACTAGTCAATTGATTTATAGTCTTTTTTTAGTTTTGGTTACTTGTGCCATATTATTGTGTTTAATCAATTACGTTTACACGTATAAGTAAATAAGTATGAAGTATTAACTATTACTTGTGTTTAACCAATTTTAGACGACTTGTTACATTTTTTTTACTATACACGCTTTGTGCCCCGTCACAAAATCTTCTGGATCCGTCACTGGATAGATGCATTTATCAATGTACAATTCAAAACGTAGTTAGTGTGCATTTCAAATGTACATGTGGGGTTGGGATGTTTTGTTATCCTCTTTGTAATTTGCATAAATAGTTTAGGATAAAGTTACTTACATTTACATCAATAGTCCTTGTGCCAAATTAGTCTACCTTATAATATTTGTTTTAAAGGCCAACTAAATTACCAGATAAGCAATTTGGGATAATGCCTTCAATCGAGTAAATATATCTCCTCCTTTATAACGGTCAGAGTTTGATGCATACCTAGAGCTGCCAAAGTCACTAGTTCTAGGGAAAACCCGCCCGCCCCAAGGGCCACTAAGTAAATCCAGGTTCAACTCGGTTTCAAACTGGCTACCTACAAAGAGCTCTAATTCTAAACTTCATTGTTATAATGTCCTTCAAAGTGATGCTAGTGAGAGTTAAACTTGGGACCTTAAGGAAAGAAACCAAGTAACTAACCACTAGACCAGCTTACCACGAAAATGTGTTACAAATTGAAACAATATGTACCATACATATACACTTAAGACACATGGCTTTTCTTAACGGTACTTTGATATAGTGATATGATATTTGTCCTTTATAAGACCAAGTGGTATTTTTATGTAAAGTTTTGATTTTAAAATAAAAGAAATACCAAACATTTTATTTTCAAAGGTAGATTCCAAAATGTTATGTATATCAAACATTCAAACCAAATAAACAATTTGTTTTTTTAGGCAACCCCATTATTCTCAACTAAAACAAAAGCTACAGAGAGAAATCTATCTAAAATATTCATTATGATGTGATAATAAACAAGGTGAAGTGATATTTAAGTGTGTTTTTTTCCTTTTCTTGAAATGCTACTTCCTTCGTCTCAATTTAAATTCCCATCTTTCCATTTTTAACTGTCCCAAACTAAATATTCATTTCAAAAAATACAAATACAATTTTCAGTTTTGCCCATAAAAGACAAAACACAATAAAAAATTTAAGGATATTACTGTCATTTTACAACATACAAACAAAAGATTTCTTAATATGTGTGTTTGTGGGCCCAAGACATTTAAATTGGGATGGAGGGAGTAATATTTAGGGTTGTTTGTTTTTTCCTCAGAAGCACTTCTGACCTCTTTTGTCTGCGCCGCACGCGCGCAGACGTTTGGGGTCTGCAGATTGTTTGTTTTTTTGGAAGAACTTTCACTCAAAAAGGTCTTCCTGACCTCTTCTTGGTGCAGACTTGTTCCAAGGTCTTCAAAGGTCTTCTCCTCTTTTCTTCTCACCCACCACCATCCACCACCACCACCACCGTCCACCACCACCACGGTCCACCACCACCACCATGGTCCACCGCCATTGTCTACCGCCACCATCCACCACCACCACCATGGTCCACCACCAGACTGCTGTAAAAAACCAGTTTATTTAAATTTCATTTTATTTCAGCAGCATGCAGACGTTAACAAACAAACAGTCTTCTTCTTGCAGACTGTAGATCTTTAGTCCACCTCTTCTCCTGCAGATGTGGTCTGCATACTACAGACCTTCTCCCGGAGTAAAAACAAATACCACCTTAGTAATTACTAATTAGTTTTAGTTATTAATAGATAAAAATGATTAATGAACACATGCTTTTATATGATCTTTTAACCTCAATATATAGCAAAGCTAATTATTTTATCACAAAATCCCAAATCCCTCTCAATTTCGCGAATAAAATAAAATAAATAAACTAATTCCATAGTCGGTCATATACCCGATTACCAAATCATAAACCGGTCTCGTATGTGTCATGTTTGATTGCATTCCTACTTATCATAGAAAAATATATGTTTTTTTATATGATTTTTCTATATATGTCCCAGGCATGTTTGATGCAGGCTTTGACTTCCAGATTATGGCGGACACGTTTTCCAGCTTCTCGTTAAAAACAATAAAAAATCATCAAGTGGTACGCCCAATTCATTTCATTTCTACAGCTGTGTTTATTCATCATTTAATCACTTTACCTTCTCGATACCATCCTTTCGACCCTACTTAATTACCTGTGTAAAAAATGAACCACACAAGAAGCTTCCACGTTATTTCACACACACATGGTGCTCTCACTATGTGTAATATATGTATATATATATATATATAGTCCTTAGCTCCTTTTATACAAACATATAGAACAAACCACACAATAATATTATTATTATTATCTCTCTCTCTCATATTTTGTTGTGAAATTTGAAGAATATGAAATCAAAGTCCATTTCGGCAGTTGGGTTTCTTTTGTTTATGCTTATTTTCTCTCATCCTTTATCTACACAAGCCCAAGAAGTTGGTAATGCTCTACAAAAACTTATTCAGATCAATGGTTTTTTGTTTGACTAATAATATATAATGTTTAACCTAGCTAGCTAGTAGATGTTTACATGTGTTTTATTTAAAGTTTAATGATTTTTGTGTGTAAGTGTGTAATTGTATTTGCATGTGTACATGTAGAGGATGAAAGGGAATTTGATTATGCAAGAGGTGGCAAGATGGGACCGGATAAATGGGGCGCGATGAAGGAAGAATGGTCGTTGTGTAGCAACGGGACGATGCAGTCTCCCGTTGATATGTCGAGTCGAAGGGTGGAGAAGGTGGTCAGCACTAAGAAGCTAGATAGAAACTATAAGCCTTGTAATGCTACTATCCTTAATAGAGGCCATGACATTATGGTAATTACTATTTCATAACTAATTCATATATAATTGGTTCTAACTCATAAATTCAAATTATGTTAAGAGATAAAACAAGTAATACCATCTCCATCGCTTCAAAGCGAAGGACGGGGACTCTTTCCTTAACATGGGAAGGTTCATGGACAACCTTCTTTCTCCTCCCCTCTCGCATTTCTCGATAATGTAGAGAGAGGGCCAGTCCTTTCATCTCATAGCGTTGGAGATGGTCTAATAATCCGCAATATTCATGGTGCCAGAACCAAGATCGTTCTACCTCACCATTGGCTTTAATAACCTAATCGTTTGGACATATGTGTGTAGTTGGCTTGGCGTGATTCATGGTGTCGTGTTAGTCATATCAATAATTTATATTCTCTCAATAATTTAACTTTATATAATATTGTTTTTTCAATGATCGAAATAATTACAAGTAGAAAATTATTTGTTTTATAAATTTATATATTAAATGACAAGTAGGTGATTTTATTCATTCCAATTAAAACATTTAGAAGCAGCACTTCAACAATGTATGATATGTAGGTGGTTTTACTTTGTATGATTTAATGTTGCAGCTTCAATGGGAAGGCGATGCAGGATCAATTAACATCGATGACACCGAGTATGCGTTGAAACAAGCACATTGGCACTCGCCTTCTGAGCATACCATCAATGGCAGAAGGTTTGTAAACGAGCCGAGCCAAAGCAAATTTAATTAGCTTCAATTTTTTTGTAAAACATACGAGCCAATGTTTAATTTATTTTTGCAAAAAAAGTAGCTTTAGTTGTTGAGCAAACTCCCAACCTCATGAATATATGAACAGGTATGACATGGAATTACATATGGTCCACCTTAGCAACGACAACAAAATAGCTGTCATTGCTGTTCTTTACAATATTGGCAAACCTAATCATTTCCTATCTAAGGTAACTTATTCTTTTCATGTCTACTTCAATTATTTATTGTACAATCCATGAGTGTTCAAAATAAGGAATTAATAGTTATTAGGTTAGATTGTAAACCAAATTGTCCATCATATCTTTATGAATTTTTAGATTATTACGTTTTGAAAACGCAAATAATAATCAATTTTTAGTGTTTGGGAAATGTTTATAAAAATAGATTGTTTGCGTTTAATAGATTACCAAAACGCAATAATCTAAAAGCAGCTCCACCATACTGCAACAAAATGAATAATCTATTTTCAAAAAGCAATCCCAAACACCCTCTTAAAACAATGTTACAAATCTAAACTGTTGACAATTTGTGACGGTTTCATGGTTTTAAACCGAATCATGAAGTCCACTAATACAATCTCAAATCTATTGAGTTGGCATAAAAAAAATATATCATAAAATGATTTTGTTTAAATACATGTTTAAATTTCCTTAGATTTTTAATTACCTTTTGATTTGCAGTTGGCTGTAAACATATCGGCTATGATAGATCAAAAGGGTATGCATGGACACAGTGGTATCATAAATCCAAGAGAGATTCAAATGAGCATGAGGAGGTATTACCGATATATAGGTTCACTCACAGTCCCTCCTTGCACCGAAAAAGTTGTTTGGATAATTAGCAGAAAGGTAACAACCTACGTATTTGTAATACGTGAGCAAAATCCCTCATTTATCATAACATACTAATGTTTAATGTTTATACAGATAAGAACAATTTCAAAAGGTCAAGTCAATTTACTTCGAGAGGCTGTACATGACGTAAGTATATATTAGGAGAAATCAAATGAATGTTAAGTCTTTGGTGTTTCTTTTTAGTAAATGACATTGTTTATGTTGCAGTATGCAGAAAATAACGCAAGACCTACACAACCAGACAATCAACGAGATATTCTTTTATATGGTCCAACTTTGAGATAGAAATGTAAATAGGAACGATTATACATACACAATTTTCAATTCAATGTTCTGTAATACATTAAATCTATATATCTTTACTTTATGTTAAATTGTTTTATAAGTTTTGTTTTCTACTACTACCCTATTTGTATGAAAAAAAAAAATTAAATGTTTTTGAGAAATGAAAGTTAACTAAAGGTATAATGATACATGTAACAAGCGGTGTTTCATACTTTTGAGTTGCTAGTAACTTTTGAAAAGAAAACACACACACTCATGCATCAATGCATATAGGCATGCATGCTTTAAATGTTTTGGCATCAAGTGGATTTAAATGTATAATTACATGTGTGAAGCCATTTTATATCACATTAGGTACTCATAACAAGTCCTTTATGTGTTCATAACATACATTGCCATAAAATACATATAATTAATTACACTATATTAATTTTTCAATAAGATAAAACTTGATTTCAAAGTACTAGTTATTGTTCAGCTTCAAAACCTTAATTTTGAAGAACAATACAAATATGAAATGTGTACACATGGGAGAACCATACACATATAGGAAATCATCTATTGGAATAATCAAAGTAATAAATCCAATAGTTGAGGAAACCTAGCTAGCCTATTTACTTATCCGGCTTCATTCCTGTATCTGTTTTACAGTATGAATTTGTCAACAAAGGACTTCATGTACCTTCTTTTAATTGCGAAACCACAAATTATAACATATAATTAGTTACCACGGAATTAACAGAGGGACGTGTGCGAAGATAAAGAATACCAAGAGTAGTTATTGGCATCGAAAGAAAAAAGACTGGCCTAATTGTAGATTTTTTTTACCGTTCATAGATTTGAAAGAGGTTGATACTTGGTTGCCGTTTTTAGAAAACGACTTAAAAATATTGAGGAAAATCTTATCTTTAATATTGGACGTCTTTACTTTTCTACTAAACTATTAGTGAGATTAAAGATTGATAGCTGTTATGCACTAGTTTGTTATCACCGCCATATAGTGTGTGTGTATATATAGAGATGAATGTTTGTATTTTTCATTAACACAAAAACATAATACAACAACCTTTCTCTCTCTACCTTATTCTCTCTGTTACTATATTTTCATGGTATCAGAGCACATTTTTTAGGGTTCCGGTGAACTTACAGTGTCTCCGGCAACTCTCCGGTCATCTTCTCCGACTGGCTCTGTTTTCCCGGCGAGTGCTCCAACCACAATATTTTTCTTTTCAATGCCAGATTCTTTATCTGATATGGCCGATTCTTCATCTGAAACCACATCAAATAAATCGAAATCTTTACCGAATATTGAGAATTTTCTTTCAATAAAACTGGACTATCACAACTACTTGAATTAGAAACATCAACTATTAACACTCCTAAAAACTTTAGGCCTTCTTCAGTTTTTAAATTTTGACTTGCCAGTACCATAGCTTGATTCTGTTGAAAGAGAGATATGGGATACGACCGAAAATTATGTCAAGGCTTTAATCACCTCTAGTTTATCCCTGTCGACGATGCATCTAGCAAGGAACTATGTATCTTCTTCCACTCCGTGGAAGAGTATTACCAAATCGATGATATGTATGGATTTTAGGTTTTTTTTTTATTTTGGGGATGGTGGTAATGGTGAATTTGGAAATGGATTAGATGATGTATATGGAGGTTTTGGGCCTGATGATAGGTCTAATGACTGTAAGTGCATTGTTTGTATGTCCCTAGCTAGTGATAGGTCTCTATAGGTCGTTGGCTAGGTTAATCGAGTGGTTTATGGCTCGTAATCGTATACTAGCCTGGTCCAAGGGGGAGGCTGTTAGTGCATGATGTCCCTAGGCTAGTATATATGTTGTTTGGACGCATTTCGGAGTGTTTGGAGGAGTTTATAAGCGTTTTTGGGGTGATTGGTCTACTCAGGCGATTAGGAATATTTGTATATGTGATTAGCATGTAATCGCCTATAGGTATAGGCGATTAGGCTTCAAATGCCCATAATTACATGCGATTGAGGTTCAATCGCGTGTAAGACACAGTGGATAGCAGTCCAAATCGCCTGACCTAGCCTGTATGAGTACGGGAGGTATAAATAGGCCCAATCATTGCCCTAATCAATAGTTCTTGCCACACACACTCTCCAAACACCCTCCCCTGGTCTGAGAAGTCTGATTTGACCCGTTTGTGTGTGTTAATTACTTGCATTTAATTGTTTCTTGGTTGTTTTTGTTATTAGAACATATTTAGAGGATTCCGCACTCTGAATATAAACCTCGTGATTGTCGGTTGACCCGTTCGTCGATCCTACAAGTGGTATAAGAGCCGAGGCTCTTATAACGAGCGTTTTGATAACACAAACGAGTGAAAACAGGTTGGTTTTTGTGTGAAAGTAGTGATTTTTTATCCAAAAACCTATTTGAACTTTGAAACTTTGAGTTTTTCATTAAAAACCCATATTTTCAAATTCTTAGTGTGTTTTTACGGATGAAAACGTGTGTTTTTATTAGGTTTTGTTCTAAAACTGTTTTGGAAACTTTTCTAATCATTTGGGGATTAAACACATTGTTTTGGATAAGATTTTGAAGCAAAAATGGTAGTTTTTGAGCAAAAGTGAACTTGCAGATCAGATCAGGCGAGTAGGAACCCTAATCACATGAACTTTTTGTGTGATTAGCCCAATCACCACTTGTTACTAGCAATTAGCCCCAATCGCCTGAAACTACTAGCAATTGGGCACCAATCGCCCCTAAGTACTAGTGATTGGCCACCAATCGCCTCTAAGTACTAGTGATTAGAAGCCAATCACCTATAACTGCATGTGACATAGCTTCTAATCACGTGGTGTGTCCCAATAGCCCCTAAACCTTCAATCGCTCAACTGTTCACTAGCAATTACACCAATCACGTGTAAGAACTAGTGATTAGGATCCCAATCACCTATAAACTAGCATTTATAATTCCCAATCACATATAAACTAGCAATTACAATTCCCAATCAAATCACCTATAACGTGCTGAACCGAAAATTGACCTAAGTTTGACTCGCGTTGACCGAAGTTGACTTTCGTTGACCAAGTTTGACTTTCAAAAAAATAGGTGTTAACCGTCTTTGACCGAAGTTTGACTTTTGTTGACCAAGAGTTGACTTTTTCACAAGGCTTTCATAATGGAAAATGCAACCAAACCATGGGCTTTTTCGTCTTCAATGAACACCCAACCGGCCCAAAAACGACAACAACAGGGGAGTTCCGGATGTAATCCGTGGGCCCATCTGGAGAGGAAATCAACGTCAGATGCTAGTCAAAGTCCTCCGAATCAAACCAGACAACTTAACAATGTTCAAAACAATCAAGAAACAGTTGTGGTTTCGGTTACTCTTGCAATTCATTCAATTCTAGCAAACACGGATGCTGCGAGTGTAGTTACTATGCATACTGAAAAAGGTTGTGATCATAAGACACAACTCATGGGAGGTGATAAGGGGGAAACTGCGTGTTTTGCTCAATGAGTAGAGACTGTGGAATCGGGAGATGCGTCAGAGAGTGCTCAAACCTTAGAAGAGAGTACAGATGCAGATAGTGAAGTATCAGCAAGTGAACAAGACGCTGAACGAAACTCTGAAGATATCAACAGAACTGATGCAAATTGTTCAACTTCTAAAAAGAGTGAATCAGAAGAGGAAGATGTTGATGATCAAAATCAAGAAGTTGGAGTTCAACTCAAGCACGAAACTGACTCTATTGCACAAGGATCTTCCAGGTTTGTCTGTTCTAACTGTGCCGAACTCCAAAGTACGATTGAAAGGCTGTCTGAAAACCGACAAACCCTTACTTGTGATCTTGCTAATTGCATAACCATCAATGAAGTTTTGAGAGCAAATGAAATGGAGTTTAATAACTTAAATGAAATTTTAATGAAAGAAAATTCTGAGCTTTCTAAAACTCTTGAGCAAATAAAGAAAGAATTAGCGCAAACAAAATCTGATTATGAAAGAGCCCAACATAAGCTAGATGGTTTTCAGTTTGCAAAGTTTGTGCTAAGCAAAAATGATATAGATCTTAAGAACCAGTCTCGGCAAAAAGAAAATCAAGGAGTTGGTTACAATAAACGTTCTGTAAATAGACAGAAAGTGAAATTGAAGCCAAAGGCCTTACCGGAGGCAGACCTTGAGGATTCTAATAAAGAATCCAAGGAAACTGAGAAGACACAATCAGGTTCACATAGCTCTATTAAAAATCTCATTTTGTGTGAACCTGAACCGGAAAAGAAGCACTTTCAGTTTGCTGAAGGCACGGAAGGGCTGTACATGTTGGTGGGATCTGACAAATTGTTTTCTGATAAAGAGTTTCCCATTAAAAATGTGGATCAATCCTTAATTAAACATATTTTTGAGGAAATACCAGTTACTGAAGCTCAGATCAGAAAACTCTTTGATCAGAAGAAACATGTTGAACATAATTACATGCGATTGAGGTCCAATCGCGTGTAAGACACAATGGATAGCAGTCCCAATCGCCTGACCTGGCCTGTACGAGAACGGGAGGTATAAATAGGCCCAATCATTGCCCTAATCATTAGTTCTTGCCACACACACTCTCCAAAAACCCTCCCCTGGTCTGAGAAGTCTGATTTGATCATTGAAACACTCGAGCTCTGTTTTAATGATAAATCTTTAATCTTTTGACCCGTTTGTGTGTGTTAATTACTCGTATTTCATTGTTTCTTGGTTGTTTTTGTTATTAGAACATATTTAGAGGATTTCGTACTCTGAATATAAACCTCGTGATTGTCGGTTGACCCGTTCGTCGATCCTATAATGGTTATGGACTATATGGACAGATTGGGCCTCAACATGGTTTTGGATTTCATGGACACAAGACAGATCATACGAGTTCTTTTTTGTCTTGGACTGGCCAAAATTTTGGTCAACCAGCTGGTCAACCATCACACTATTATGGTCTTCATGCCGTTGTTTCTAGTGATTGCAAACAAATTGAGTCTTGGTGTTCCAGACTCCGGTGCTACCGCTTATATGACCTCGAATCAATCTATGGTCTTTGATGCTATTCCTTATACTGGTTCTGAGAGAGTTATTGTCGGTGACGGTACACCTCTTACTATTACTGATATTGGTTCTTCATTACTTCGTTTGTCTACTTATACTTTGCTTCTTCAATACGTTCTTGTTGTTCCGGGCTTAGCCAAGAACCTATTATCCATTACTCAGCTTGTTATTGACCATATAGTTGTTGTTAGTTTTTCAGTCTATGGATTGTCCATTCAGACATTTGCGGGTAAAATTCTTCATCATATGCGTCCCAATCCTCGTATGCTTTATTCATTATCAGCCACGTTCTCGGTTCCACATGAGACATGACAATCCAAACTGGGACATCCATCTGACCCTGTTTTGTCTAGACTTTCTTTTTTGTCCATACCACATAAAACTGACAATAAACCATGCAATTCTTGTTGCATTTCCAAAGCTAGTCGGTTAACATTTGATGCTGTTGTTTCTCATTCTATTGTTCCTTTGCGTGTTATTCATTGTGATATTTGGGGACCTCCCCCGATTATGTCTTGATCTGGTTATCGATATTTCATTACTTTTATTGATGACTTTAGTCGTTTTACATGGATGTATCCGTTGACCTGTCATTCTCAGGCTATTGATTGTTTTCGCCATTTTCGCCTGATGGTCGAAAACTTGTTTTCATGCACCATCAAACATTTACAGTGCGATGGTGCTCCTGAGCTTACTCATGGTCGTATGGCTCAGTATCTTACTGAGTCTGGTATTATTTATCGGATTTCCTGCCCGTACACACCCCAACAAAATGGGGTGGCGGAAAGGAAAAACCAACATCTTTCTGAGGTCGCACGTGCCTTGTTGTTTCATGCTCATCTACCAAAGCGATTTTGGTATGATGCTTTTTCTACAGCCGCGTTTCTCATAAACCGACTACCTACACCTGTACTTCATTTTTCCTCTCCTTATGAGATCTTATTTGGCACCTGACCAGATTATTTTATTCTTCGTACTTTTGGGTGTTTGTGTTATCCTTTTTGGGTGATACTCACGAGGATAAGCTTTCACCCAAATCTACACCTTGTGTTTTTGTCGGGTATGCTCCTAGTCATAGTGGCTATCTTTGTTTTGATCCTTTGACTTCTCATACTTTTACTTCTCGTCATGTCACATTTCATGAGTCGGTGTTTGATATTCCCGGCTCCTCTTCTTCATCTGATCCTCCAGTTACAGATTCTCTTCCTGTTTTCTTTATTCCCCCTCCCACTTATTCTGTTGTTCCTGATTCTTCTACTTCCGATCATTCTACTTCTTCTATTCCTACTCCTCCTCCTTCCATCCCCTCTCCTACTTCTTTTCCTACTACCTCTGTTCCTTCTTCTTCATCTTCTCCTTTTCCTCCTCCTCCCCCTGTTCATACTCATCATATGACTACTTGTTCACAGGATCATACTCGTCATCCGAGACAGTTTCCTGATCATGTTACATTTGTTGCTTCTACTGCTCTTACCACTGAGCCTGACACTTTTCACCAGGCTCAGCGTTGGTCTGTTTGGTGGGATGCTATGAGTGCAAAGATGGATGCTTTATATTCCAACCAGACATGGAGTCTAGTTCCAGCTCCCACTGATGCCAACATTGTTGGCTGCAAGTGGGTTTACAGGATTAAGAATAATCCTGATGGGACTGTGAGTAGATATAAATCCTTGCTTGTTTCCAAGGGCTTTCTACAGACTGAGGGTGTTGATTATACAGAGACTTTCAGTCCGGTGGTTAAACCCACCACTATTCGTATTGTTCTTTTAGTTGCTTTTTCACAAGGATGGGACATTAGACAGGTTGATGTCAACAATGTCTTTCTTCATGGTGATCTTACTGAGACTGTGTACATGGCACAGCCTCCTGGCTTTGTTGACTCATCTAGACCTCATCATGTATGTCTCCTGCAGAAGGCTCTCTATGGCCTGAAGCAGGCACCAAGAGCTTGGTTTTCCAAGCTATCTTCTGCTCTTATTGCTAGTGGTTTCTCACAGTGCATATCAGATACATCTTTGTTTGTTTATTATCGGGATGGTATTATGAGTTATGTCTTGTTTTATGTTGATGACATCATTATCACTCGGAGTTCCTTGGATTTTGTTAGAGATTTTATTGCCCGATTACATGCTCAGTTTGCACTAAAGGATTTAGGTACTTTATCATATTTATTGGGTATTCAGGCGACTTTTACGGATGATGAGTTACATTTATCACAGCAGCATTACTTGCTTGATTTGTTGCATCAGACCGGATTATCAGAGTGTCGTCCTTTATCTACTCCGGTTCCGTCTGGTCATCAGTTATCTCGTCATACGGGTACTCCTTTGGCTAATCCGACTATGTATCGGAGTACTATGGGGGCATTGCAGTAATTATTTTTGACTAGACCAGAGATTGCATATGTCAGTAAGGTATCTCAGTTTCTACAGACACCTACTAATCTGCATTGGGGCGCTGTTAAGCGCATCTTGAGATATTTGCGTGGTACTGCTACATGTGGTTTTTCTATTTGGAGATCTGACATATGTGATATTCATGGTTATTCAGATGCTGATTGGGCGGGTTGCCTAGATGATCGCAGGTCTACGACAGGTTATTGTGTGTTTCTTGGTCCCAACCTCATCAGTTGGAGTTCCAAGAAACAACACACAGTTGCTCGTTCGAGTACAGAGGCAGAGTATCGGTCATTAGCTCATACAACAGCAAAGATTCGATGGATTTGTTCCTTGTTATCTGAGTTACGCATTCCGCTGCCGTGTCCACCTACTATTTGGTGTGATAACCTTGGAGCTACTTATCTTGCAGTCAACCCTGTGTTTCATCAGCGCACGAAACACATTGAGATTGACTTGCATTTTATTCGAGATATGGTGATGTCTGGTGTTCTCAGTGTTCGTTATGTTTCTACTATGTCGCAGCTTACAGATATCTTGACCAAAGGGTTGTCTTCGACTCGTTTTGACGCTCTTCGGGTCAAGCTTCACGTTGCATCCCCCCGTTCACCTTGAGGGGGCATATTAGTGAGATTAAAGATTGACAGCTATTATGCATTAGTTTGTTATCATCGCCATATAGTGTGTGTATATATATAGATGAATGTTTGTATTTTTCATTAACACAAAAACATAATACAACAACCTTTCTCTCTCTACCTTATTCTCTCTGTTACTATATTTTCATAAACAAACATTTGAAAAGACTGTGTGAGAATCTTATCCAAAATCTTATCTTTAGCATAACAAATGGATCGATTACCGAAAGATAATCCGTCGGAAAATAGTTCCCACATACACGACATGATTTGAATTTACATGCGTTGGTGGTCCCCCTCAGTAATCTTTATGTGATATCTATAATTCTTGGTAATTATGAACTAATATTCTTATCCTTCACTTTCTAATTTATTGTTTCTGTTTTTAGTAAATTTGGCGCTGATTGTAAGAATTATCGTTCGGTAATTTTTTTTGAACGGCCAAAAACTATATATATATATATATATATATGTATGTATATATATGCCCAGCAAGAAATTGGAAGGGAAAAGTACAAGCGAAAACAAAACTAAACCGACAAAACAACAAACGAAACTAGGAATGATGATGTATGTCATAAACCAATTTTGAGCTATATGTCCACTCTTTTTGTCTTTATTTCCAGCATGTTATCAGTTTTCTTTTAACGGCAAGGAATGACGTGTCAACCACTGTGACACCAGTCGATGTGGTCAAGGTCGTTTATTCGACCGTCGCCAACCCCTTGGCTCTCCCAGATGCGCGGAAACCTGACCTTCACCCGCCCGAAGGCACGACAGTGGAGCAATTGGTAAAACTTCCCCTCCCATGAAAGTTGAACCGGCGCCACCCGTATTCGCTATCACCTGGATACCGCAAAAAATAACAGGGAGTGTGGGAATCGAACCTGGGTTACAAGGAACACCAAGTCTTTCTCCAACCACTCTACCACTACCTCATTGGCGTTATCAGCTTTCTTCATCTACTTGTATTTTTCCCTTGAGTGGCTAAATCCAGTAGCACCAAACTATCTCTTTTTTTTTTTTTTTTGGGCCGATTGCTACAAATCTGAAATTGAATGGGGCTATTTCACGCAAGAGGGAGTTTTATTCTTGTAAATGTTGTGGGTCAGTAGGTTAACATAGAATAGAAGAAGCCTACCTGTATTTTTATTTTGATATAATGTGATGGGCTGGATTTATTCTTGTTAACCATCAGTTAATTAGCCCAAAGAAAATAAAATAGGATGACTAGCCCAAACCACCTTGAGTTTAGTTTAGGGCTTAGGCAACTAAAATATAAATTATAGTCAAGGGAAATACCATAAAAACAAAACAACACTATGTGTCACTAATGTGATGTTGTGTGGGTGTCACATCAACCATCCACAAATGCTATTATTCGGGATTATTTGCTCAACATAATCTGACCATATATCGCTAGTACCAAATGGAGAAGCAATCTTCATTTCATATGCTAAAAACGTTAGAATTAACATCAGTGCGAACATTCAAAGCAAACACTCAACTAAAATTATGAATGATCATATAAAGACAGAGATAACTGAAATACCATGCGTCTCGAAAATTAAAACTTGGCAGCAAAAAATTCTAACTTCCTACATTTCTTCACTTTAAGTGTGAAGAAAAACTTTAATATGAATATTTTGAAAACAACACAAATGTGAAGAAAAACTTTAATATGAATATTTTGAAAACAACACAAATATTGGAGAATTTTTTTTTTGTTCTTTACCAGTGGCGAATCGAATCAATATCATACAATCAATTTCAGCAACGGTACCAATATTCTTTTTATGGTTTTCATCATAAATTTTGTTGTAAACGAAGTTGTATTCGCAATAGAAAGTGTCAGTACTATAATGAACTGAATCGATACCAACCAAATTCCATTGCAATGTGCAGGTGAATGTCAATAGTTTCATCCTAATTTGATATTTAGTTCACAAGGGAGTGTTAGATTAAATTGATTAAAATCAGAATGCTTGTGATCAAGGTGAATCTTTAGATTTACTAAAGTATATGATGTAGTCTTAATGAGCATGCCGATATGTGTTATTTAAAGTTGATGACACGTCAATGATATTGAATTTAAAAAAATGGGACCGTTTTCCGCAATTAAACTTTCGTGTCGAGTCTTAAAATTTTGAACGTTACATGTTTTTGTTTTAAATGTTATGTTGAAATTTTTGCTTGGTTTTGATTGGTGGTTATCGTTGATGGTGAATGATGGATGGTGAGGCTAATTGATGTGCTCAACAACACAATTCAATCAATTTTTTTTTTTTTTTTTTTGAATGGAATTCAATCAATCAAAATTCTAAGCCTTAAAAATTACGTAAAATAATAGACGTACGTATGCATGACTTAATTAATAGGCTTTTATACAAGTTGTTGTGTTCGTAATTTGAATTGTATGTTTTTTGTTACTATATGATTTAACAACCATTGCAATTGAGCACCTAAAATGCCTCCCATATTGCATAACACATTAGTTAAGATTATATAAAGTAGTTTAAACTTCATTTAAAATACTAAAATTTGGAAATTGGAAATTCAAGTTATAAAGTCCATGATCGATACGAATAGAAACAGGAATGCTGAAAGACATTAAAGTTTACTGATAAAAAAATATGAGTAAAATAAAAATGGATTTACTATAAAAATTTTAATAGATAAAATAAAAGTTGAGTAAAGTTCATGTACAAATAGGCTTTATCGTACGAACAGTACGAACTGAAGTAAAAAACACGCGGTGACATTTCTGTAAATATTGGAAACTTTATATAACTAGAGTAATTATATAATTACTCTAGTTATATAACTAGCGTAATTACTCTAAAGTAATTATATAGCGTAGTTATATAACTAGAGTAATTATATAATTACTCTAGGGTAATTACTCTAGAGTAATTATATACACTAGAGTAATTATACAACAAGAGTGGTGGTCATTATTTACGAAAATGTCACCGCCACTTTTTTACTCTATAGTAATTATATACACTAGAGTAATTATACAACAAAGAGTGGTGGTCATTATTTACGAAAATGTCACCGCCACTTTTTTTTTGTTCCCTTCAGTTCGTATGTTCGCACGATAATTTTATTTGTATTTGATCTTTGGTCATAAAAGTTTTGTTTTTGTGACGGCAATTTTCAAAATATTTTAGGCCTAGAGCGAGTAAAAACATGGACTCCTAAGAAATTTAAGTTTCAACTTTGTCAAACAAAAAGCATGACAAAACTAAATCTTATATTAAAATGAGGGAAAACACCGTATACAGAACATCATCAATCATATCTTTCTTTCTTACATTTTCTCTCAACCTCTCATTGTGAAGAGAAGATCTTCTATCTATATTCAACAGGTGGACAATTTAAAATTTTCAAAATGCAGGTACATCAGTAGGGTGTAACTGAGGTGTTGCTAAAGGTGCACAAAAAACCGGTTTCTAGAATCGAACTGCCCAAACCGACCCGATCTGAACTGAAATGGGACCGGTATATTCCAATCCGGCCCCGATTCCAGATCCAGACCGCCAGTTCTACAATGATTTTCTCGTTTCCTAGCCAACCCAAACCGAACCGGCTTTTTTAAACCGATTCCGAATTAGTTTGAAAAAACCGTTATGAAAAACCGATCAATTATTAAAAAAGTGCAATTTTATATAAAAAATTATATATAACAAAAATATACAAAAAGGTTTTTACACATACAAAAATATACCAATACACATTAAAAAAAGTTGTACGAATCAATAAGCGTTGAACTTTATGTAAAAAAACATTTTTTTTCTTCTTTTTTTTAATAAAAAAAGTGCGCACAAGAATTGTTTCACGCACCAAAATTGAACCGAATCGAAACCGACCTTTCAACCCAACGAAACTGATGCAAAACCGAATCGGTTCCTTCCCGAACCGGTAGCAACCAAACCATTTCGGTTTAAAAAAACCTAATATGTGCACCTCTAGCTAGGTGTAGCGGCTCGTGAGGGGTCAGATCAGTAACAAGCTTGAACGAGCCGAGCTTTAACAAGCTCGAGCCTAAGCCTGAGCCTGAAATATGACCCGTTTAGTTATTGAGCCCTGACTTGAGCTTTACACACAAAGCTCTTTTAGGCTCCCAGACAAATTTTATATTATTATGTTTGCAATTTTCTCCATTTGAACATGTTAAATTTTAACTAATAACATTGGTCAGCTGAGCTTTAGCTCGTTTAAGGTATCAAAGCCTGCTTAAACCGAACTCGAGCTCTTGTATTTACTTTTGAGCCGAGCTCAATCTCAAAATAGTAGGCTCGAACCGAGTCAGGCTCGAACCGATTTCTTCATAATTATAGTATGACGAGCCAAGCTCAAGCTATATTCGGGCTTGGGATCGGCTCAGGTTGTCTAAACCCCTATACACATGAGTATTTAAAAGCAGTTTAGTTTACCGTTAAAAAAAACCCGAGTTGTAACCTTAATCGGGTGCAGGGGCGGATCTAGGGGCTTTTAGGGGGTTCTTAGGAACCTTCTCGGTTTGGAAAAAATTGAAAAAATTAGTGGAAAATTTCGAAAAATTAGTGAAAATCTACGAAAGGAACCCCCTGAAAATCCGTCCTGGATACGCCACTGATCGGGTGGCCTGTAAGGCCATGGGGTATACCTTCACATCAAGAGTGTTAACAGTGACATGGCATGTTAACTTTTATTGTGCACCACTCCCTTCACATGTTAAGGAGCATTAAATTGGCACTAAGTTAACATGTTAACATGACTTAAAAGAGATAAACTTAAAGGATGAGATAGAGTTAAGGGGCGTTAAACCATTTCCTTGAAGTGAGCTAGTGTGAAAAGAGACAAAATGAAAGATGTGGAATCTAGGTGGAGCTAAAGATGGTTAGAGTATACCCCATGGCCTAACTTGTTAACGAAGAAGAGAAGACAGTTAAGACATTAATATGTATTTAAAGTTCTGTTATTAGACGTCTCACTGTCTTAATTAAACTGGTTGCGAGCCCAACTGTATTTAAAGTTCAGTTGGTAAATCACACACATATTTATATAAATCAAATAGATCAAGTTGCATTATTATTATTATTGCCTATCAAAAAAAAGTTATTATTAATTATTATTTAAAACATTCATAAATTGTAAATATAAATATTTTTTCTACTTATCATATAACTTATCAAGTTTTGAATCTAAACCAATGATAAATATTGTGTATATCTAATAATTAAAAGTAAGTTATATGAATATAACGTAATGCATTATGTACTATACCAAATGAATAATCAATAAATATAAGATAACTTATATTTTTCAAGTTTGGACGTAAAGGAATATTATTACATCAATGTTAACTAGCTTTCTTTTGTACACATTAGTTGCTGAAATTTTGCTAACAGGCAACCAAATAAACCACAGATTGAATCTAATGTGTATAATTTTAAATATCATTGTAGGCTTTGTGACCATCTAGACGCAATCTATTATCTTAGAATCATTGACATAAATAGTGGGTTTATTATTTTACAAATTACATTTGGGGGGTATTGGGGGAAAAAATGAAATTGGTGATGCATAGAACTTGTTTGGCGGCATCTAATTAACCAAACCTTGATGCCGCCAATTGAGATGATGTATTTGAAGCCGCCAATTGATTTTAAGGGTTTGAAGCCGCCAATTGATTTAAAGGGTTTGATGCCGCCAATTGATTTTAAGGTTCATTTCTTATATAAGGCGAGGCCTCTGCCCATTCTCTCCATCCCATTCCACACCTATACAAATACATTATAACCACAATAAACCCCCATTTACAACACATTGTAAAAAACTAAACAAAATACCAATATGAGATATAATACTTTTCCTGCAATTGTTCTGGAGGGTACGGTTTTTTATTTATATTGGGTCGATATTACATTCACATGGAGTTTTAACAGTTTTGGGCGGGGATGAGCCGTGCTTAAAAGCATCCGCTCCTGTCTCATCCCCTGCTTGGCATCGCTTTTCTGGGGTCCAAAAAAGCGGTGCCTTTGGATCGGTGTTACATCCACATGAAACTACTTGGATCGATGTTACATCCACACGTGGTATAACACGTGTAGAATGCAACATTGTCACTGTAGTTTATAATATTTTGCCGTTGGTTGTCCTTGCTAGTCTCAATCTCCAGTCTACCAAACCCGGACATTCCAACGGTCTCTTTAGGGGAGTCAACTTTCCAGACAAAGCCTGTAGGGCAAGGCCATCCGGTGTTGACGAATCGCATCATGTGATTAGCGACGTCGAAGACATCGGATGATGCGGTTCTTCACCGTGCTACTTTGGCAGGGCTGTCTGGGTTGATCATTGGGTACCCTTAGATTTGGTACACATATTCAACAGATTGATTGATGTTCCCCTGTTTGATTCAGATGGGTTCGGACCCCAACTTGATCCCAAGCCCTCAGTTTGACTTCAATAAAGCAATTGTGATGGAAGGTGGGAAACGAAAACTTAATGAACTCCGTAGATTGTATAGTTTGATTGAGTAGTTTGGAATTGGTGATCTCGGAAATAAATTGTCTTATAACTCGGTAGACTGTATAGTTTGATTGAGTAGTTTGGAAAAATAGTTGTTAAGTAAATTTGTATTATTTGTTTTAAATAAATCTATCATTATTACCTGGCCCGTTTTCAACAAGTTGAGTTTTCCACAAAAATGACCTCCGGGCCGTTTTCGGGCCTCCCGGATCAGGCATCGGAAACCCGAAAACGGCCCGGACTTCGTGTGAAACCCGTGTATTAGCCAAGGCCAGCGCGTCCGAAATCCCAGATGCCTGACGGGCAGGCCCTGCCAGACTGTACAGAGGCCCAAAAATGGCAGTCTGGCCCGTTTTCAACAAATTGAGTTTTCAAAAAAAATGATTATGTGATCTTGTTTGTGATCTTGTTTTAGTGTTTAACGCTTGTATTTGGATTTTAATTCTAGTGGTTGTTTCTCACAACAATGTTTGAATCACATGTGGCTTAACGATTTGTATATTCATATGCATACAACAAAAAAATGTTACAACAACAGTAATTAACACATGATTAAAAGTTAAACCAGTCCGTGGGAGGCTGATTCATAAGACGTTGAGATTGCCTTCTTGGTGGTTGGTCTTGATCGTTGGGTGGTGGTCCTTGATTCCCGTACTGATCATCGGGAAAGAGGTTTAAATTCAGTGCAGTCGAATGTCCTGGCCGGGTTGAAGGTCCTACGTCACACGAATTATGCGGGGGATGGTAATGGAAATCACTAACATCGAGATCAGTCCGTGGCAACCCCTGCCCAACCGGCGTCACAAAATCCTGTGACGGAAATGCCCAACTATCTCCAATTCCAATTCCGCTTGCAATCAAGTTAGCTAGCGGACCTGTCACCGTCGGTTGACCGCTACCGGACCCACCAACATCACCAGTTCCCTGTACGAAGGAAGTATCCAATCCAAACGGAGTTCCAAGTTGATCCAATCCAACGTCAAAGAGTTGCGGGACATATCCCCCACCCTGGTTCTGATTGTTGCTTGCCGCAACAGATGCACCAAACCCACCCTCATTGTACAACGGGCTTCCAGCTTGGGGTTGATTTTCCGCCACGTTTGTCGGCACCTGACGGGGAGCGTGTCGCCGGCGTACCCTTTGAGGTCGTGCCGGTGCTGACAAGTCGACGGGGTCCCTTGTAAGATGCGTCGGATTTTGGAAGTGTCCGACATCTTGTGACATCATCATACTGTGGAACGCCGTGTTCTGTATATGCTCAAGCTGCGTGGCGAAGGACTGAGGATTATTAAATGCCTGTTGGGAGGACCGGTAAATATCCCCTATGGCATCCCTCTGCAAACAAAATTATTAGTTAGAAACCGTAAACTCAAATAATTAATGTATGAAATAGACACGTAAAAATGCTTTACCATCAGCTGGATTCTAGCACCGTCGTCTTGGAAACCGCCAACTGGGGCCAGTGCTACACTCGGATTCCCAATAAATGCAACGGTACGGCTCAAATACCATTGCATATACCCGGGCTCTGTGGAATTCGTCCTTATGGGATCGGTCCTGTAAACCGTGTTACGACGGTTATTCCAGGCGTTGATGTAGGCTTCGTGCCTACTCATCTAGTCCGCCCCGTTGTGTCCTTGCCGCCCCAAAGCATGCAGTTTTTCAAGCTGAGCCATGGGTACGGTTACGCTTATTTCGGGAGGTATGTACTGGAACATGCCAAATTGCTTCATAACCCGTTGAGGGTAATGATGCTCAACGATCTCAAAGCATATAAGCGGACAACAGCTCCTCCAGCTTTGCATCCCACTTGAACATATGGCCGGGAGTCGATCCAAAACCGCGGTGTAGGGGGTCCAGTTGAACTAAAAACATAAAAACAAACACTTAAGTCAGTTACAAAACACAATAAATGCATGCATGATTAATACAAAAAACTAAAAATAATTACTAACACGTGTAGAATGAACATACCATGTTCTCGTTCAACGATTGTAGTTGTGAACGATATGCTCGGAGGCAGTGGGTGGATACCTCCTTGAAGTCTAAATTGCGGTCTCTCCACCTACAAAATTAACAGTTTAAAACACGTGTTCAGTAAAAAAAATACAAAGGGATGCCATGCAGTCACACATTATATTTGTTTAGGATTTGAGATATATACCGAGCCGCTAGCGGACAAGAATAATCAAACCGGTTTGAGGGTGGCCGTGGCGCGAGACACCGAATCCTCTCCCATGCCCATGTTTGAAGGAGCATCATGGGACCGGTCACGGCTTTCCGATCCGGCTGGGTGGCATCACAAAGCCGCCTGTAAAAACAACCGAGAACCGCACTGCCCCAGCTATAAGATGTTGTTCGGCTGAGGTCTTGTAAAAATCTTAAATAAAAAACATTTAGTCTATTATTATTATTATCAGGAAATAAAGTGGGACCGATCAAATAAAAAAGGATTAAACGAGCCCTGAAAATGCACTCTTCATCCGTAGCCTCTGCTTCAACAAACGGCTGCTTTAGTTTATTAATAATAACACTACCCAAAACGGACTTGCCGGACATTTGGGCCTCTGTAGGCGTAACACCTAACAATCGTCGGCACAACGCTATTGCGTCGGCAGTAGACAAATTATCATCTACCCCAGACACAACAGCTCCCTCAATAGGTAACCCCCACAAGACGTTAACATCTTGTAAGGTGACAGTAGCTTCACCAAATGGAAGGTGGAACGTGTGAGTTTCGGGCCTCCATCGTTCCACCAAAGCTGTTATCAAGGAGTGGTCAACGTATCGATAACCACAATCTATAAGGCCACCAAACCCTGCGGCATCGACAAGGTTACGAACCCGTCCTACAACAGGGTTGTCACAAAGTTCCCGCCACAGGCTTCTATCGCTACGCTTTACCATAAGGGACGCGTTGAAGTCTTCCTCGTTTATAAAAACGTGAAAGGCATGATGTCGATCGCGCAGATACAACACATCGTTGCTTAGGGGACCAGGGTGTAAGTTTATGTTTTGATTCACGGTGGTGGGAGGAATTTGCTTGGTATGATTTTTTATAAGTTTCAAAGGTTTCAGATGGAGATTGAGATTGTAATGGTGTGGAAATGGATGTGTGTGGTGGTCCTTCTTCACCTCACCCTCCATTTTATAACCTCCAAAGGCTGATTTCTTGCACTCCCAAGAACACTATTTGCCTATCAAATCATCTGCAAATTACAAGACCATTGCATGCAATGCTAGAGACCTTGTGAGTGTGTTTTATAGCCTACATGGTTGCAGGAATCGAGCATGCAAGAAGACTAATTCTCATTTGGTGGTTTCAATGCATGGAAATGGATTGGCGGGATGATGGCGGCAATATTGAAGACCACGCCATATTGATTGGCGGCATCATTGACTTCCCCAAATGGGTTGGCGGCATCAAGGTGAAGTGAATAAATGGATTGGCGGCATCAATGCTCACTGGGAAAGATGAAGTTGATACCGCTAAATGGATTGGCGGTATCACTTTAATATTTATTAGATACCGCCATTTGAGTTCTATGCATCACCAATTTTGATTTTTTCCCCCACTACCCCCCAAATGTAATTTGTTAAATGATAAACCCGCTAGTTATGCAAAGGATTCATTGTCTTAGTATTGTAATCATCGCTCAAGGTTCGGATACTTTTAAACCACTTCGTTTGATATATGAATATACATGTTTATAAGTTACAATTATGGTTTTATCTGTATCTTAAATTTTTTTTACCCAAGTCAATCCTTTTTGTTACTGAGAGGATAAACACGGACCCATCATTTTCTCAATTTATCAATTCAGTGAGCAATATATCTAGTACATTGTGTACAATTTTGAGGTGTTTGTATTGATCTTAGTAAAAATAAATAAAGTCCAATATTTGTTGAACGGTTAGTGTAATTTACACACATCATGTTCACAATCTAGATGCATGGGCTAGCTAACTTGCATCAATATTTAAATTTACGTTAATTGAACCATCTAACTCGGGGTATATCTTGATGATACGT
Source organism: Ambrosia x helenae (assembly GCA_030844895.1). Lineage (NCBI taxonomy): Eukaryota > Viridiplantae > Streptophyta > Magnoliopsida > Asterales > Asteraceae > Ambrosia > Ambrosia x helenae. The sequence continues at coordinate 35,348,349 of CM061232.1, forward strand.
TATGACATGTTTGTTATGTCTTAAGATTTGATTTTCCTTTCTACTGAAAAATATTCTCATTTTATTACCCTCTATCATTCACTAGACAATTTGCTTATGCATACATATTTGTGTTTTCAAGGTCTATTGCGACGTGACATGATACTTCATATTTTTATTGAGTTGTAACATTGATACGTATTAAACTTCATGAAATTATTTCTATGATCTTAGTTCTGTAAAGGTGATACGTCTACCTAGCATGACGAGGTGCTACATGGATTATTTAGGTCATAAACATGAATTTTTAGTTAGTTAATAATTAATGAAATGATCAATGAACGCATTCCGGCCTATATATTACTAAAAACTTTTGATATAATATATGGTAAATTATTTCTTATCAACTGTAACTTTAATTTATGTATCGTTTATATTTTAATCAATTTAGTTAGAATAAAAATAATAGTGAATAAAAAGTATTTAAAAATAGTAAAAAATTATATAATGTATTAGATTAGATGTACCCTACACAGTGGCGTATCCAGGACGGATTTCCAGGGGGTTCCTTTCGTAAATTTTTATTGATTTTCACTAATTTTTTGAAATTTTCCACTATTTTTTTCATTTTTTTCCAAATCGAGAGGGTTTCTGGGAACCCCTTAAAAGCCCCTAGATCCGTCCCTGACCCTACAGGGTTTCAATAGGAGTTGATCAACTTCTAACATTTTGGTTGTGGACCTTTTTTTTTTTTTTTATTGTCGAGTTTTCTTAATCACGTATAAAATAATTTATGTATAGGTATTATATTATATTAGAATGGAGAATCAGTTTCTAGTGTTTTTATATTTTTGTTCTAGGCATGGCATATATGTTGGATGCAGCCTTTGGCTTTCAAATTGTGGCAAAGACAATCCACACGTTGTCAATTAAAATAATTTTATATATTTTGTTCAAGGCAAGTTGGACGCATAAATTGTGGCAGATACAATCTGACATGTTATATTCTTCATTAAAACAATAAACATCAAATGACACGTCCGATTATTTCTAAGAACCACACATGAAGCTTCCATGTATTTTCCCACACACCAGGTGCTCTCTCTGTGTGTAATATCCCTACCCCAATATGTATATATATAGTCCCTATGTACAACCATACAACATACCACATATTCATTTTCATCTCTCTCAAACACAACATATCAAATCTCTCCCTCTCTACACTGTCTATAGATACACACATTCTCCCTCCCTAGTTGTGAAATATGAAGAATATGAAATCAAACTCCATTTTGCCACTTGGCTTTCTTTTGTTTATGCTTGTATTCTCTCATCCATTATCAACTCAAGCACAAGAAGTTGGTAATGCCCATAACTTGATTATAAATATATATATATATATATATATATATATATATATATATGTGTGTGTGTGTGTGTGTGTGTGTGTGAGTGTGTGCTCTACAATGTATTTTCTTTTTTCTTTGTTTTTTTTTTAACTAAAACTCTTTTTGTGTGTGACTATATATGCATTAGAGGATCAAAGCGGATTTGATTATTTGAGAGGTAGCATGATGGGACCGAATAGGTGGGGCGCGATAAGGAGTGACTGGTCGTTGTGCAGCAATGGGACAATGCAGTCTCCCATCGATATGTCAAGTTTAAGGGTGGAGATGGTGCGCCATCCTAAGAATCTCTACAGAAACTATAAGCCTTGTAATGCAACCATGCTTAATAGAGGTCATGACATTATGGTAATTAGTATTTCTATAGTTAATCCATATACAAGCCTTGTATCATTTTTTTTCCTTCTTATGGTATTTACATGTTTCAAAAAAATTTAATGTTGTAGGTTAAATGGATTGGAGATGCGGGGTCAATTATCATCAATGACACCGTGTATGCTTTGAAACAGGCACACTGGCACTCGCCTTCAGAGCACACCATCAATGGCGAAAGGTTTACTTCTACTTCTTAGAATATTTTTTTTACTACAGCTAAGTCACACATACTTAAAATTAACCTACCTTTAAATCTACATATGTTTTTCCAACATCTTGTAAATAAAAAACACGGGCCTAATATTAATTTATTTGCCATAAAAATGGTTTTAGTTGTTTAGCAAATTAACTCATGAATATATTAACAGGTTTGACATGGAATTACATATGGTTCACCTTAGCATGGACAACAAAATAGCTGTCATTGCGGTTCTATACAACATTGGTAGACCTAGCCATTTTCTTTCCAGGGTAACTTACTCAACTCTTTCAGTTTTCAAACTTCAATCCATGGTCTTTTTATACCTACATCGGCCAAACGAGACAAACCGTATATGAGCTACAAGAATTCGGTTTGTTAATAGCTTGAATCGAGTCGAGCCACTCATGAGTTTGAGTACCTAAAGATAAGTTTGGTTAATAAACAAGCTTGGACATCACTAATCAAGCTCGAGTAGACTTGTGAGTCTAAACGATCTTGTCATTCCTATATTTTTTTATATAGTGATGACTATTATATATAAAGCTCTGACAAAATTAACTAAAACATATATATTAGGTTACATATAAAAGTTATAATTATCAATATATATAAATAAAATATAAATGTAAATAAAAGATTCATATATAACAAACAAGACAAGTTCAAGCTTAGATGAGCATGGGCTACACTCAACTCATTTACGCCCCAACATACTACCCCAAATAAATAAAATATTTTCTTGCATGATATATAACCACATTAATTTATTGAGAATGAATTATGTTATGACCACCATAAAGTTACTTGAGAACCCAGAGAAACTATAAATTTTTTGATGTTTTAACTTTTCTTTTTAAATGTTACTGACTTTTATGTAAACACACACACATATATAAGGTAATTTGTGAATTACATATATATGCCTCGTATGAACTCTATATATATAATATATGTACCATCACGAGCTACATATACATAGCTTGCTAATCTATATGCATTTCTTTTAGTTTTTTTATTTTATTTTATAATAATCTTTTAATAAAAATCTTTTAATAAAAATCATTTTTTTTATAATGATTCCTCAAGTTCTCAAGTGTGGATCTACCCGTATATCATATTTGTTAACTAAACAATTGGTAGCAACAATTTCATTTAAACATATGTTTCACATTTTCTTTACATTTTTATTTTATGATTTGCAGTTGACTCCAAACATATCGGCTATGATAAATCGAAAGGGCATGCGTGAACACAGCGGGATAGTAAATCCTAGAGAGATTCAAATGACTAGTAGGATGTATTACCGATATATCGGTTCACTCACGGTCCCTCCCTGCACCGAAAAAGTTATCTGGACCATTAGCAGAAGGGTAATTAACAATCTATATATTTGTAAATATTAACATGGAAAATCATTAAGTTTCATACAAACTAATGATTTATGTGTTTATACAGATAAGAACAGTTTCAATACGTCAAGTTAAACTACTTCGAGAGGCTGTAAATGATGTAAGTATATATTAGTGGCAATCAAGTGAATGCCAAGCTCCTATTAATATTGTTTTATATACGGTATGATGAAGTAAATAAATGCTAATTGACGTGTTTATGTTGCAGTATGCAAAACATAATGCACGACCAGTACAACCAGACAATCTACGAGACATTCTTCTCTATGCGCAGGCTCGTGAGAGGAAATAGAAATACTACATGAAATCTATATATGTTTATTTTGTTGTATTGTTTTAAAGTTTTTGTTTTCCATTTGTACCCCATTCATATTGTGAGATTGTTATTATTATTATTATTGTTATTTCATTTATTATTTATCTTTAAGTTTTTTATTAGTTATATTCTGTATCTATTTTGAATATTTAGATATGAATTATTCACGTTTTATTATCATCATTGGTTGGTTAGTTTCATTGATAATCGTTCATTGTAATATCTTTATATAAGATAACTGATGATTTTCAGTTATTAACTAATATTGTTTTCTTTTTCATTTCAGTTATTTCATATATTGTGGTACATACTTACAAATATGAAAAACAACTTTTAAGTGAAATGATACAAGAACTAAGAAGTGTTGTTTCATACTTTCTAGTGACTTTGGAAACATTTGCACCCTTGTGCGTATCAATGCATATAGACTTGTAGATTATGATTTAAAATATTTGTTGGTAATTGTAATGTGACGTAGACAACAATTTATAACATAATCCGAACACAACACAAGTATAATTAGGTTTGGGTTGGCTAGTACATTCGTGTTTTAAACGGGTGACCTATTTAATGAGTGACTTGACTAGTGACACGTTGAAGTTTGTTTGTATTAACATTATTCTAGAATATCTATATTATCTTATTAAGGATGAGTGATGGCCAAAATTGTCATTTACATTTCCGTACAACTTAAGAAGCAACATGTACAACATACTTAAGCAAGAAATTTAAGGGTATTTTGGGCATAATTGTGACAATTAAGACACTTAGAAGGTTAAAATTGTAATTTTATCATAACCTCATACTCACAACTTAAAAACTTATTTCAACCTTACCCCCATGGTATATGATTGATCAAAAAACCATTAATGTAATAAATTTCTTAAATGTAAGAATGTGAAGAGCCTATGGACATCATAAATTATGCCTAGATTTTTTAAATGGCTTGGCTTGGTTGGTTTAAGAAGAAGAAGTTGATTCAATTGGAGGAATGACAATGAAAGGAAGGATATACCTGAAAAGGAATTGGTAAACTGGAGAGGGCAATGTCTTTGAGAAGTTCACAGCCTAATCCACTAGCACCTACTACACATGTTCTTGAAGAATATACACACATATTCTTGAAGATCGTCCCTCAACTACATAAATAACAACAACAGAGAGGTTAGCTTATTAGCTTAACTACATAAATAATTAATTGATTTAATTTAATATTGGTGAATGAATAATTCAACCTTTAGTGGATTTTTTTTTTTGTTTTTATAGGCCCCTAGCCCAATTTACAGCCCCTTCCTATCACCGTCTTAATTCTTTGCTCCTAAAAAATGCCATATCTATATTATCTATATCTACATTTAATTTGGAGTTTTTTTTTTGTTTTTGCTAATTTGGGTGCAGAATTTCAAGATGGTTAAAAAAAACATGTATGAGGTACCTTTACAATCAGTATTAACGGATTTACATAAATCAGAATTTCAAGATGGGTGCAGAATTTCAAGATGGTTACAAAAAACATGTATGAGGTACTCTTTGACCTGATTTCTAATTTGTTGACTTCTTTTTTTCTTTTACACATTTGATCTCATATCTAAAGTTGAAAACTTTTGTATTTCGTGTTTTTATTTAGTTGCTTGCTGTGAAGAAGTTGGGACAAAAAGGTAATCAGTCGACAAAAGGAGGAAGAGTTTATTGATCTTATTAATGATTTGATAAAATTCGGCATGCGAATGTTGTTGAACTCATGGGTTACTTGTTCTGAGCATGGTCAGCGATTATTAATTTACGAGTATTACGGCGGTTGGGCCCTCTAGGATGCGTTACACGCCGATGATGATTATAAAAGCAAATTTTCATGAAGTATGCGCATAAGATTGGCAAATGAATTCTCTTGCAACCAACAGGTTTGATACCTAGATTTACTTGCTAATATCAACGTGAATTATTTGATTATTCGTTTGTTGTTCGATTTTTTTATACCTTTTATAGTAGTTGATGATTGTCTTGTGCTAAGTGATGCTATTAATTTCTATTTTTTGATTTGTCAACCCGGTGTGCATATATTTGTAGTTTCTATAAAATTTAATGAACTCTCACAATCTCACTTTCATGTGGTGTCTTAGCATAACTACAGTAATCACCTATTTTCGCTTTTATTATTTGGTGATTTTTATTGACTATCTGAATCTAAGATGACAAAAAAAAGGAACTATGGCACCAAGCAGTGGAAATCAATCTCTAGATGATACTAATATTTTTGCCACTATAATTATCTACAAAGTTTTATTTGGTTTGTTGTGCTAATATTTTTTATACTATATTTTGTTGAATAAAGTAAAATGTCGTAAACCCGGGTTATGGTTCGTAATCAACATCATAATTGAATATAATATAAATCGAGACACCCGCCACAACGCGCGGGCATTCCTTCTATATTTTGTAATATAAATCGTAGAATTGTTATTTCTTTTCATCAATATTATATCATTAATTAGATCTTAGTCCTTGAATAATTGAATGTAAGAAACTATAATTCAAATTACTAATTCAAAAATTCAAAAGCAATTACTCTCTATATTCAAATAATTGATGGAGTATATAACTATCCTTGTTTAAAACAAAATCGATGCTTGGTTGCTTGTGAAAACCGTTAATTAACCCTTCGTTTTCAATTTGCAAATTCTTCCAAGTTCCAAATTCTAGTGAATATTAATTAAATTGTAACAATTTTCATTTCAGGCTGAATATTAAATTGTAACAATTTTCATTTTCAGGGTAGGTTATTGCATTATATATACAAGGATGCTTTCTATGTTTTATTAAAATTGGGATTCAGTCCCTAGCTTTACAAAAGTATATGAATGATCCATAAGGACTTTCTGAGTTTGCAAATGTACGTGATGAGGGTAACATAACCTGTTGGTTGAGTCATGAAAACATCTTCATGAAGGGTATCATGAAGAAAGACAGTGTTAACGTCAAGTTGATGTGATGGCAATTTTTGAAAAGGGCCACCAAAAGAATGATGAGAATGGTGATTGGCTTTGTCACAAGACTAAAAGTATTGAAGGGAACTTTCCCTTATTGTTGGAGAAACACCTTCGCCACAAGACGTGCTTTATACTTTGCAATGGAGATATTAGAATTGCGTTTTATGTGAAATACCAACTTACATCCAATTGTTGTTTGAGAATTGTAGGGTACTAGTTCCTATGTACGAATTTAGATGAGAGCGTTATATATCATCGATTAGTAGTCACTACCGCCACTAAATACCTATTTATCCTTTTAATTCTACACTCAAAATTACATAATTTATTGGATAGCAAAAGAAAAGCACTACTGGTAAAGAAAGCAAGGACAACCGGAAGAGCTATGGATGAATACCGAAGAAGTAGAAGACGTCGGTCGTCAATGATGTGATGCTTCAATCTTGCTCAGTTCTCTTGAAAATCCTAATTACAAACCATGAAGAGAAGATTGAGTAATATACAGTTTATACTTGCATATATATCTAAAATCAAACAAATTATTGTCCCTCACAGTCGAAAATCCATTCAATTACATCAATTTTTGTTTGATCATTCCTCATCTCCCTCACTTGTGCGGATTTTGATATTCATTGGACTCCTGCTTTCTTGAGTTCAATTTCAACAAGAAAAAATAGGATTGAAAATAGTAGTCGAGTATTAAAAAGAACAGAAGATGGAAATTAAACACCCTCCTCCTTTACCACCACTCCTTCCCTGAAACCACCCTCACCCTCCTCCTTCACCACCTTCCCTGAAACCACCCTCTCCCTCCATCTTCACCACCACCGCCCGACATGAATCCACCCACAGCCTCCTTCTTCACCACCATCCCTAAAACCACCCACACCCTCACCCTCCTTCTTCACCACTACCGCCCGGAAACCTTATCCCCTTAAACCATCAACGATTAGCGACCTCCCCCTACCCTCTGGCCAGACCTTGATTAACTCGCCCTAACGGCTATTTTTAAAAAAAAAAACCAATCGCCCTCCTTTTCTTTTAGCTCAATCGCCCTGTGTTTAGAGCTACTCGCCTACCTACTTTTTTGGCTACTCGCATGTCCACTTTTTTGACTACTCGCCCTTTTCAACGTTTTTTTTCTTCATTATAAAGTGTTCTTGGTTTCCTTATATAAATATTAATAATAATAACAATAATAATAATAATAATATTTATAATAATAATAATATTTAGTTTATTTGGGTATTGATAAAGTTGGTTTCCTTATATAAATATTAATAATAACACACGAACACTCACACTCCGAACTCACTTTCTCTCTCTACTTTCTCTCACTAGAAAAATACTTATCCTCACGCCGGAGGGTGGTTACAGAGAGGCCCTCCCTCCTCCTCTGTAACGAGCCTAACGGTCTCTTACCTTGTGCAGGTTTAAGCTTAGGTTCGGAGCATTCAGATCCATCTCAAGTCGTGCCTGTTTTAACTGTAATTTCAGGTTCGTCCACTTTTTGGATCTTCAATTGGCGCCATCCGTTTGTACAACCGTTTTCTATACCCTTAAAAGGTAAAGATCTCGACGGTTTTTTCCCATGGCGGCTTCATCCGAAGGTTTCATTATCGAAGATGTCACAAACACCGAGCAGGGTGACGGAGCAACCACTGTTACGTCCTCTGTTATCCTAACCCCACCTTCAGGGCTCACCAACATCTCTCGAACAACTCAAGATACCGCACCAGAGTTTGATGCAGACTTTCTGCTCAAGAATCGTGATTTCTTGCTGCAACTCAAAGCACAACAAGAAAAAGAGGCAAAACTTAAAAGTGTGCAGGTAAACTTATTCTCCACCGACGGAGTTCAAGCACCATCCGGACATGGTACGGGCCCTGTTGCACAAGTAACTTACTCCACCGTAGTTACTACTCCCGACCTAGGGACCCCGCAAGGGAGTTGTTTCCCATCGGGACACCACGTAGTCACGCAGCCTGTCACCACAGTAGCAAAACGACCAGCTGTTACAACCGCAGAGGATGATCTTACCACTCCTTATCGCCCAGCCTATATGGCTGCATACTCCAAGTTTGCCCCCGTATCGCCAGCGCCCCCCTACCGGCAAAACTGAAAATGCCTACAACGATCAAAAGATATGACGGAACAACAGATCCGGATGATCACATACATGATTTCGGGGGAGCCGCGGAAATTGAACTATGGCCCATGCCTGCATGGTGTCACATGTTCGCCCAAACCCTTACAGGGGCAGCTCGGGTATGGTTCGACGGTTTGGCACCAGGTGAAATAGCAAATTGGACCGAGCTCCGCCGTGCTTTCCTACAAAATTTTTCTCAACAGCGGAGATGTTCAAAAGACATCACCGAGATTCACAACATCCGTAGGAAAGATGGGGAGTCACTGGAAAGGTTCATTGACAGGTTCAACAAGGAGAGCATGCAAATAAGTGGAGCTCTCGATCAACTGCGGATCTCCGGCTTTTGCCACGGAGTCCGAAACAATCAACTCGTAGAAAAGTTACATGAAGATCTCCCAAAAACTATGGAAGTATTAATGGAGCGAGCGCGAGCCTTTGCTCGAGGCAAGAGTGCTTGTAGCCAAACATACGACAATGAATATCGATCTTCATCAAGAAGTAGTTCATGGAAGAAAGGATCAGGAGCTCCAAGCTCAGATCGAAGTAATTCCTGGGGAAAAAACAGGTCACAACCTTACTCAAGAAATGAAAAAAGTTCTACTGGCCGAAACTCTTCTTCACACCGGGGATCAACTTACTCCGATTTGCTAAAGTCTCCCAGTGAGATACTCAGCACGGAGAATGTAGATTTCCCCAAACCCCCAAGACAGAAGCCCACATCTGACAAGAACACCAAAAAGTACTGCGATTACCACCGAGCTAGAGGACATGATACTGATGATTGCTGGTCACTAAAGCAAGAAATCGAGAAAGCTCTTAAGGCAGGTAAGCTGTCCCATCTGGTAAAGGAGATCAAAGAAGGCAAACCCGGCACCACAAACATTCCAAATCCAAATGACCAAGCTGGGATACACATGGTCCGAACCATCAAGCAAAAAGGGGTAAAAAGAAGCAGTGATCACGTCGCGGAATGGATGGCCCAGCCCATCACTTTCCCTTCCATTTCACCAGAAGATTACAAAGACGACCCTATAGTTGTGTCGGGGGTCGTGGCTGGACATAAAACTCGCCGGATTTATGTGGATGGAGGAAGCGCCACTGAAATCATGTACCTCCAATGTTTCCAGCTACTAGCCGAAGCATCCCAGCAAAAGCTAATCCCGGTGTCCATGCCATTAATCAGTTTTTCAGGAGAAATCGTGCAGCCCATAGGACAACTGTCCTTACCAGTAACGTTCAGCTCGGGGAATTGCCAACGAACGGTAATCCTAACTTTCCTTGTAGTGGGCTCCAGGTCCGTGCACAACATCATCCTGGGAAGACCAGGGATGAAAGCCTTTGGGATGGTAACATCTACCATCCACGGTGCACTCAAGTTCCCAACCGAAGAAGGTATCGCCACACTAGAATCCGAAGCCGGGCTCTCTGTTTCAGAAATCCGACAATCATTAGATACGAGCAATGATGAAGATCACCAGGGAAGCTCCGGCACTGCTGTAACTGAGAAATGGTCAATACACCCACGCTTTCCAGAACAAAAAATCTCCATTGGCGCGCAGCTCCCAATCAAAGCTCGAGAGGCACTCTGGAAGTTGCTCTCAAATTCTTTAGACGTCTTCGCCTGGGAAAACTCAGACATGACAGGAGTCCCAAGATCATTAGCAGAGCATAAGTTGAACACTTATCCCGGCATAAAACCGGTGGCTCAGAAGAAAAGAAGTATGGCCCCTGACCGTGTTAAAGCTATAGCTGAAGACGTCAAAAACCTGTTGAGCGCCGATATAATCCGGGAAGTTCGGTACCAAACGTGGGTAGCCAATCCCGTCCTAGTCAAAAAACATGACGGAGCTTGGAGGATGTGCGTAGATTTCAAAGATCTCAACAACGCTTGTCCGAAGGATTGTTATCCTTTGCCAGAGATCGATGTAAAAGTGGATGCTGTGGCCGGATTCCGACTAAAGTGCTTCCTTGATGCCTATAAAGGGTATCACCAAATTCAAATGGCCGAGGCCGATGAAGACAAAACAGCCTTCGTCACAAACAGCGGCTTGTACTGTTACAAGAAGATGCCGTTCGGTCTAAAAAATGCCGGCGCCACATACCAAAGATTGATGGACGCAGCTTTTAAGAACCAGATCGGAAGAAATTTGGAAGTTTACGTGGATGACGTAGTCATTAAAAGTGGCACGGAAGAAACCATGATCAAAGACATTGCCGAAACTTTTGCTAAGTTTCGAGAAATAAACATGAAACTAAATCCCAAGAAATGTTCTTTCGGCCTAGAAGAGGGGAAATTCCTGGGGGTACTAATGTCCCGGGATGGAATAAAAGCCAATCCGGAAAAAGTTGAGGCAGTACTAAAAATGCAGCCCCCTCAAGATCTTAAAGAAATGCAGTCTTTGAATGGGCGATTAGTGGCCCTGCACCGGTTTCTCTCCAAGGCTGCAGAAAAAACCCTGCCATTCATGAATGTTCTAAAGAGGAGTTTGGGAAAAGAACAGTTCCAATGGACAACGGAAGCTGGTGTCGCCTTTGATGAGTTGAAGAAATGCCTGATCAACCTGCCAACCTTAACAGCCCCCGAGCCCGGAGAGACACTCACGGTATATCTCTCGGCTTCGGAAGGAGCTATCAGTTCCGTCCTCATCGTCACCAGAGCCACTGTTCAGCTCCCGATATACTATATCAGCCGAGCCCTACGAGAATATGAGGTCCGATATCCGATCCTAGAAAAGTTGGCTCTCGCCCTGGTTCATACCTCCAGAAGACTCCGTAGATATTTCCAAGCATTCAACATTGAAGTACAATCTGAACAGCCGATCCTCCGGGTACTTCGGAAGCCAGAGGCCTCCGGTCGAATGGCCAAATGGGCCATTGAACTCGGTGCTTTTGATATCACGTACAAAACTAGAGGGCCAGTAAAGGGCCAAGCTGTGGCTGATTTCTTGGTAGAAATTCCCCTATCCACAGAAGCCGAGCTTCAACATACTCCGGCAAGTACCTGGTCCCTCTACACAGACGGGGCTTCGGGATCGGAAGGATCGGGCGCGGGAATGGTCTTACAAGAAGCTGAGGGAAAAGAGTTGCTTTACGCCATCCGGTTGGATTTCAAAAGCTCCAACAATGAGGCTGAGTATGAGGCACTCATAGCAGGACTTCGGCTGGCTATAAAAGTCGGAGCCAAGAAGGTACTCATACTACTATAAAAAACTCCCTGCTATAGGCAAAGTTCGTCCAAAAAATTCTAACATGCTGTAAATACCGCAGGTCATCTCACATGTCGATTCTTTATTGGTGGCTAATCAAATATCTGGGGAATATGAGGCTAAAGAAGCCAACATGATTCTATACTTAGCTGAGGTACGGGTATTACCCAAAACCATCAGATCAAAGATGTTAGCACCAACGAAAACGACTAATCCTTGCTTCAAATGCAGGCTAAAAAATTGATGAAGCAATTCGAAGCTTGTCAAGTGATCCATATACCAGGAAGCAAGAATAAGAAGGCCGATGCTCTGAGTAAACTGGCCGCATCAACTGATGACATCACCCAGCAAGAAGTACACATGGAAGCCCTACAAGGCCCATCCATTCAAGCAACCACGGTACTATCCGTTGATACAGCACAAGATACTTGGATGACTCCTATAGTCCGGTACCTGGTACACGATGTCGTACCAGAAGACAAAGCCAAGGCCCGGAAATTGAAAGTAAAAGCCCTCCAATACCAAGTCGTTGACGGTCAGTTATATCGAAAAACATTCTTGGGACCACTCTTGAAGTGTGTCGACCTGGACGAAGCTTCATATATCGTCCAAGAAATTCACCGTGGCATATGCGGTATTCATGCAGGTCCCAGAATGGTGGTAGCCAAGATAATGAATGCAGGATATTTCTGGCCAGGCATGCACAACAGCGCCGTTACCGAACTGCAGAAATGTGAAGAATGTCAGCGACATGCACCTGTCAGCCTCCGAGCTAAAAACAACCTCATCCCCGTGACTGCGGCATGGCCATTCCAGCAATGGGGAATCGATATCGTCGGGCCATTTCCTAAATCCACAAGGGGCATGAAGTTCTTGTTAGTGGCGGTGGATTATTTCACAAAATGGGTTGAAGCCCGTCCACTATCAAAAATATCAGGAAAAGAGGTGAAAAAGTTTGTATGGGAGCAGATAGTATGTCGTTTTGGCCTCCCTCAGACAATCATCAGTGATAATGGGACGCAGTTCGCAAACAACCCGTTCAAGAAGTGGTGCCAAGATCTGCACATCCAACAGTCGTTTGCCTCGGTGGCACATCCGCAGGCAAACGGGCAGGTCGAGAGAATCAACAGAAGCTTGGTAGAAGGAATAAAGAAACGATTAGGGCGAAAGAGGAGCGGCTGGGTAGACGAGCTCCCCAATGTCTTATGGGCTCACCGTACTAACACAAAGACAAGTACCGGGGAAACGCCTTTCAGTTTAACCTACGGGACTGAGGCCGTAATCCCCGTGGAGATTGGCTCCCCATCTCTACGGGTCCAACATGTCAGCAATAATGACCAGGAGCTACGGATGAACCTAGATCTGCTTGATGAAAGGCGAGAGGCCGCGGCCATCAAAGAGGCGCGGTACAAACAAGAGTTGGAAAAATTTTACAACTCTAGGGTGAAAGAGGTCCGGTTCAAACCAGGGGAATATGTGTTTCGTTGCAACGAAGCCAGCGGGGTTGAAAAAGGAAAGATGGCCGCTTCTTGGGAAGGGCCGTACATAATCAAGACCGCTGGAGGGAAAGGCGCCTACACCCTCCAAACCCTAGAAGGGAAAGATGTACCCCGCACCTGGAACGGTGTTCACCTTAAAAGATGCTATATGTAAGCAAGACTAGCTACTTTTTTCTAAATTTCGTGATTGTAATGTGAGATGTGCCATTCCTCACCATTTCCATGTTCTTGTTATTGTTCGGGATGTGACATACACCGATAAAACATAAATAAAAAAGCTGGTCCATACTTTGAAAAATTTCTTAGGTGCTAATATAAGCCGCAGCTCAATAATGAGCTCGAGACAACGAAAGCCACGTGGTATGAAAAATATCAAAAAGGAGTAGCAAAAAGAAACGGACCAAAGTGGATAAGTTTTGGTCCGGATCTCAACTAACCTAAAGTAAGCACCTAGTTAAATCTTAAACACAACATATAACAAACTCATAAGGGGACAACTCAGAACACCAGCACGCGGCATGGATAACAGCCACGTCCCGGTCAAGAAAACCCCACAAACCATGGTTAATCAACACATATATAAAGTCTGCGGATAAAATAAGGGCGTAGCTAGACACGTGGACGCACGACAAGATCGAGCTTCGACCCAATAAATTGGCCGCTTTAGGGCCAAAGACTTCATCTAAAAAACAGAAAATGACAAGGTCATAAACCAAAGAAAAACATAGTCCGGACCCATGATAAGGTCCGGAATTTACCTACTTTAAAAAGTTAATTCAAAACCAGCCAGTGGTTTCGAATCAGGTGGGACATGTCTGGAATATTACAAACACTCCGGATCTCATAAGGATCCGGGTCAAATGATAATTGTTCACAAAATAAAATTAAGAATCGAGCTTCAGCTCGTCAAAAGCTTCGGTCAGGGATTCAGGAGGGCCTGTGACTTGGTCGACCAGCTTGACAACCTTCGGAAAGACGAGGGAATCATAAGCAAGTGCGGCAGCAGTAAGCTCTTCTTGGGCACCCTTCTTTATCAGGGGCATTTTGTCCAACGGAATCCCCTTCGCCGCTGCTGCATAACCGGCTTGCACACCAACGTTGAAGCCCAAGGCATTCATGGCATTATTAACGTCACTAACGGCCTTCTTCATGATCGGCCCCTTGTGGACGTGACTCGCTATAAGCTGTGCCCCGGTGGTCAGGAAGAAAGTCTTAAGCCTGAATAGTTCATCAATATTTCCAACCAGCTCTTTCTTCTCTTCTTTCCACGCCTCCTCGTCCTCGGCCATCTTCTTCTCAGCCGCGGCATACACCTGCCGAGCCACCTTTTCTGCCTTCACGGCATCGTCCCGTTCTGCACAAAACAAACAACAAAAGTTAAGTTAAAGCTAAAGGATAAGTCCAAACGACAAAAAAGACGTACCAGCTATTAAAACATCGGTACCTGTCCGAAGGTTGGCCATGGTGACCTCCATCTGCTTGAGAAGATCGGCAGTCTTCTTGGAATCAGCAGCGACAGAGGCTTCGGAGTCCTGAAGCCTTTTCTTTAAAAGATCAACCTCCTTAAGGGCCTTATCCCTTGCTTCGGCAGCAGAAGCAACGGCGGCCTGAGAAGAAGAGGCTTGGTTCTGGGCATCCCTCAGGTTTTTCTTCAAGTTATCCATGGCCGGACCATGGTTGCAAGAAGCTCCCTTTCGCCGTAAGCGCTCACGATCAACCTCGGCATCCGTCCATCGGCGGTATGCCTCGGTCACCAAGAAGTTGGATTGGGCTTGATTAACCAACAGGGCCTCACAAAGAGCGGGCGAGTCAAGGTTGTGATAATACTCCCGGTCGGCTGGGGTGTCCAGGTTGAACAGCATCATACGAGCACAAAGCCCGTCCACCACCCTATCCCCGTTCTTTATGTCCCATTCCGGGATGAACTTCTCGTCAGCAACACCACCACCACCAGAACCCTCCCCTGCCACCGCTGCAAAATTATAAAGGGAAAAAGCTTCAGTCTCGCACCATGATGGGGGGAAAGTATCATCCTTACCCCCCACATCGGTTTGAGAAAGAAGGGGAGATTGCCTAAACTCACCAGCAGAAACATCATCAGGCCGCACCACCTGCTCCTTCAACGGGCTACGAACCCCGGCAGACCCATCCAAATCCTCTTCGTCACTGAGCCCCCCACCCTGAGGATCATCCACCATTAGTATAGGAGCCGAGTCTCTGGGAGATCTACCCCCAAACAAATGATATTCAAGGTTATGGAGAAGGTTAGAATATACCTCAGTAGTATCTTCAACAAACCGTAGCTTCTTCTTCGGTTTCGAGCTAGCGGTGGTACCCCTCAGAGTTTTCCTCTTCCCCGCGCCCCGGGAAACCGAGGTATCAGTAAGAGTTCGGCCCTCTTTGTCACCGGAAACCTCCTTGGAAGTACGAGAGGGATCGGACGATTGACGACCTGTACTGGCGGAAGGGTCCGGTTGTTGAACAGTTGTAATAAGTGGGTCAAGGGGGCTTCGGTAGATAAAGCTGCGCCCTCAGCAGACGGAGCTACCCCAACTGTTTCGGTCACGACCCCCGCGGTCTGACCATCTCCACCATCTCCACCAGCACCAACACCCGTACCCGCCACTGGCCGAATGGCCTGGTGCGTCCTCTCCATCTGTGACACCAAGGGCTCAGTGTTTCCCAAATCTTCGTTGGTATACTCCAACGCTGCATCATCAAAGGTGGTCAGCTTCAGACAATCCAACAGCGACATCTCTGTATAAATAAAAGGAGTTAGAAAAAGCCAGAAAAAAAAAACACAAGTAAATAACAAGTAAAGCTGCGGCTCTCCACTCACCCACTCCATTGTAACGCACTAACGGCCACCTATCATCCAAACTCCAATTCATGCTAACCCCTCCGAGGCAGAGAACGTGCTCCGGATACTTCTGGATGTTGCTCTTATTCTCCACCAGGTCCAAATACAACTTGCGGTTGTATTTAAACTTCTTGGGCAAATCCCATTCGGACGCTTCAAAACTATCGCGCCACACCATATCCGGGGGTAAACATCGGTCATCTAAAAAGAAGAACTGATTCTTCCAGTTCTTTAAGCTAGTTGTCTGATAATCATGACAACTCTCCAACGACCGCCGTTTCTCAAACGTAAACCAGCTACCGGCCTTGCTAAGCTTATAGAAGCACCGGAAAACATTAAGATCCGCACCTTTCTCCAAAGCACGGCAAGAAAGCTCAAAGTGACTTATTCGGCTGAGACCGAAAGGGTTCACTTGAGAGATGTGCACGCCGTGAAACCTCAACACCTTCATCAAAAATTTGGTAAAGGGGATGCGGTAGTTGGCAAAGTCACACACTCGGGTGTAAAAACCAAACTTGCCAACAGGAAAAGGATGTATCACTTGCCTCGGTCCCGGTAAGACCGGATTTAACTCGCGAGGGATCGAGTAAGTATCGATAAACCGGACAAGTTTATCCGCGGATAGAATTGAGAAACTCACATTCATATCATCCTTCACCATCTTCAAGACTCGAGGACAAAACAATAAAACGGGAAATATGAAGAAGGATGAAGACAACGCACCTTAGCGAAACTGGAATGGATGATACGAGCTCCGAGAGAGTAAACAAGGATAAGGAGACAAGAAGAGAACAGTAAAAAGTAAAAAGAAAAAGTGAAGAGTGGCTTTATATAGGGGAGGAAGGAGACGGTTGGATGGACAGCTGTACAAAACAAGCGGTCCAGATTGTCCCGAAATTCGAACCGTCGTCACATCAACCGTTCGAATTAACGGTCCAGATGAAACGATAAGATGAGCGGCCCAGATCACTCCGAGAAATGAACCGCCATCACGTCAGCCCTTTGAATCCCATGGCCACGACTGCACCCACGTGTCATCAGAAAACGACAAAGGTCCCCAAACAGCTGTCATCGACACGTGTCAACAATCCTCATTAACCTTCCACAGACACCGTAGCATGATCAACAGGCCTAAAGATTAACTAAATCCAACAAGTTACAGAGTAACTTGAGGACTTGGGAAGACATGAAGAGGTATAAGCAATTATACCGCGGCTTGATCACCTGAGTCTCGGTCATAACTAAGTCCAACAAGTTACAGAGTAACTTGAGGACTTGGGAAGACATGAAGAGGTATAAGCAATTATACCGCGGCTTAATCACCTGAGTCTCGGTCATAACTAAGTCCAGCAAGTTACAAAGTAACTTGAGGATTTGGGAAGACATGAAGAGGTATAAGCAATTATACCGCGGCTTAATCACCTGAGTCTCGGTCATAACTAAGTCCAGCAAGTTACAAAGTAACTTGAGGACTTGAGAAAGACATGAAGAGGTATAAATAATTATACCGCGGCTCACTCAGGTACGAGCTCAGGACACCATGTTATGACCAAGTGGATTGACCGAAGGAAAGTACAAATCTCTCCCGGAAGTCAAAAGACTCCGGGTGATAGTACGAAAGGGGGGTCCGAAGTATAGTACAACTTGGCTGACTAGTATAAATACCCCCTCTAAAGTACAGTTGACACACGAACACTCACACTCCGAACTCACTTTCTCTCTCTACTTTCTCTCACTAGAAAAATACTTATCCTCACGCCGGAGGGTGGTTACAGAGAGCCCCTCCCTCCTCCTCTGTAACGAGCCTAACGGTCTCTTACCTTGTGCAGGTTTAAGCTTAGGTTCGGAGCATTCAGATCCATCTCAAGTCGTGCCTGTTTTAACTGTAATTTCAGGTTCGTCCACTTTTTGGATCTTCAATATATATATATGTGTGTGTGTGTGTGTGAGTGTGTGCTCTACAATGTATTTTCTTCTTTCTTTGTTTTTTTTTTAACTAAAACTCTTTTTGTGTGTGACTATATATGCATTAGAGGATCAAAGCGGATTTGATTATTTGAGAGGTAGCATGATGGGACCGAATAGGTGGGGCGCGATAAGGAGTGACTGGTCGTTGTGCAGCAATGGGACAATGCAGTCTCCCATCGATATGTCAAGTTTAAGGGTGGAGATGGTGCGCCATCCTAAGAATCTCTACAGAAACTATAAGCCTTGTAATGCAACCATGCTTAATAGAGGTCATGACATTATGGTAATTAGTATTTCTATAGTTAATCCATATACAAGCCTTGTATCATTTTTTTTCCTTCTTATGGTATTTACATGTTTCAAAAAAATTTAATGTTGTAGGTTAAATGGATTGGAGATGCGGGGTCAATTATCATCAATGACACCGTGTATGCTTTGAAACAGGCACACTGGCACTCGCCTTCAGAGCACACCATCAATGGCGAAAGGTTTACTTCTACTTCTTAGAATATTTTTTTTACTACAGCTAAGTCACACATACTTAAAATTAACCTACCTTTAAATCTACATATGTTTTTCCAACATCTTGTAAATAAAAAACACGGGCCTAATATTAATTTATTTGCCATAAAAATGGTTTTAGTTGTTTAGCAAATTAACTCATGAATATATTAACAGGTTTGACATGGAATTACATATGGTTCACCTTAGCATGGACAACAAAATAGCTGTCATTGCGGTTCTATACAACATTGGTAGACCTAGCCATTTTCTTTCCAGGGTAACTTACTCAACTCTTTTCAGTTTTCAAACTTCAATCCATGGTCTTTTTATACCTACATCGGCCAAACGAGACAAACCGTATATGAGCTACAAGAATTCGGTTTGTTAATAGCTTGAATCGAGTCGAGCCACTCATGAGTTTGAGTACCTAAAGATAAGTTTGGTTAATAAACAAGCTTGGACATCACTAATCAAGCTCGAGTAGACTTGTGAGTCTAAACGATCTTGTCATTCCTATATTTTTTTATATAGTGATGACTATTATATATAAAGCTCTGACAAAATTAACTAAAACATATATATTAGGTTACATATAAAAGTTATAATTATCAATATATATAAATAAAATATAAATGTAAATAAAAGATTCATATATAACAAACAAGACAAGTTCAAGCTTAGATGAGCATGGGCTACACTCAACTCATTTACGCCCCAACATACTACCCCAAATAAATAAAATATTTTCTTGCATGATATATAACCACATTAATTTATTGAGAATGAATTATGTTATGACCACCATAAAGTTACTTGAGAACCCAGAGAAACTATAAATTTTTTGATGTTTTAACTTTTCTTTTTAAATGTTACTGACTTTTATGTAAACACACACACATATATAAGGTAATTTGTGAATTACATATATATGCCTCGTATGAACTCTATATATATAATATATGTACCATCACGAGCTACATATACATAGCTTGCTAATCTATATGCATTTCTTTTAGTTTTTTTATTTTATTTTATAATAATCTTTTAATAAAAATCTTTTAATAAAAATCATTTTTTTTATAATGATTCCTCAAGTTCTCAAGTGTGGATCTACCCGTATATCATATTTGTTAACTAAACAATTGGTAGCAACAATTTCATTTAAACATATGTTTCACATTTTCTTTACATTTTTATTTTATGATTTGCAGTTGACTCCAAACATATCGGCTATGATAAATCGAAAGGGCATGCGTGAACACAGCGGGATAGTAAATCCTAGAGAGATTCAAATGACTAGTAGGATGTATTACCGATATATCGGTTCACTCACGGTCCCTCCCTGCACCGAAAAAGTTATCTGGACCATTAGCAGAAGGGTAATTAACAATCTATATATTTGTAAATATTAACATGGAAAATCATTAAGTTTCATACAAACTAATGATTTATGTGTTTATACAGATAAGAACAGTTTCAATACGTCAAGTTAAACTACTTCGAGAGGCTGTAAATGATGTAAGTATATATTAGTGGCAATCAAGTGAATGCCAAGCTCCTATTAATATTGTTTTATATACGGTATGATGAAGTAAATAAATGCTAATTGACGTGTTTATGTTGCAGTATGCAAAACATAATGCACGACCAGTACAACCAGACAATCTACGAGACATTCTTCTCTATGCGCAGGCTCGTGAGAGGAAATAGAAATACTACATGAAATCTATATATGTTTATTTTGTTGTATTGTTTTAAAGTTTTTGTTTTCCATTTGTACCCCATTCATATTGTGAGATTGTTATTATTATTATTATTGTTATTTCATTTATTATTTATCTTTAAGTTTTTTATTAGTTATATTCTGTATCTATTTTGAATATTTAGATATGAATTATTCACGTTTTATTATCATCATTGGTTGGTTAGTTTCATTGATAATCGTTCATTGTAATATCTTTATATAAGATAACTGATGATTTTCAGTTATTAACTAATATTGTTTTCTTTTTCATTTCAGTTATTTCATATATTGTGGTACATACTTACAAATATGAAAAACAACTTTTAAGTGAAATGATACAAGAACTAAGAAGTGTTGTTTCATACTTTCTAGTGACTTTGGAAACATTTGCACCCTTGTGCGTATCAATGCATATAGACTTGTAGATTATGATTTAAAATATTTGTTGGTAATTGTAATGTGACGTAGACAACAATTTATAACATAATCCGAACACAACACAAGTATAATTAGGTTTGGGTTGGCTAGTACATTCGTGTTTTAAACGGGTGACCTATTTAATGAGTGACTTGACTAGTGACACGTTGAAGTTTGTTTGTATTAACATTATTCTAGAATATCTATATTATCTTATTAAGGATGAGTGATGGCCAAAATTGTCATTTACATTTCCGTACAACTTAAGAAGCAACATGTACAACATACTTAAGCAAGAAATTTAAGGGTATTTTGGGCATAATTGTGACAATTAAGACACTTAGAAGGTTAAAATTGTAATTTTATCATAACCTCATACTCACAACTTAAAAACTTATTTCAACCTTACCCCCATGGTATATGATTGATCAAAAAACCATTAATGTAATAAATTTCTTAAATGTAAGAATGTGAAGAGCCTATGGACATCATAAATTATGCCTAGATTTTTTAAATGGCTTGGCTTGGTTGGTTTAAGAAGAAGAAGTTGATTCAATTGGAGGAATGGCAATGAAAGGAAGGATATACCTGAAAAGGAATTGGTAAACCGGAGAGGGCAATGTCTTTGAGAAGTTCACAGCCTAATCCACTAGCACCTACTACACATGTTCTTGAAGAATATACACACATATTCTTGAAGATCGTCCCTCAACTACATAAATAACAACAACAGAGAGGTTAGCTTATTAGCTTAACTACATAAATAATTAATTGATTTAATTTAATATTGGTGAATGAATAATTCAACCTTTAGTGGATTTTTTTTTTGTTTTTATAGGCCCCTAGCCCAATTTACAGCCCCTTCCTATCACCGTCTTAATTCTTTGCTCCTAAAAAATGCCATATCTATATTATCTATATCTACATTTAATTTGGAGTTTTTTTTTTGTTTTTGCTAATTTGGGTGCAGAATTTCAAGATGGTTAAAAAAAACATGTATGAGGTACCTTTACAATCAGTATTAACGGATTTACATAAATCAGAATTTCAAGATGGGTGCAGAATTTCAAGATGGTTACAAAAAAACATGTATGAGGTACTCTTTGACCTGATTTCTAATTTGTTGACTTCTTTTTTTCTTTTACACATTTGATCTCATATCTAAAGTTGAAAACTTTTGTATTTCGTGTTTTTATTTAGTTGCTTGCTGTGAAGAAGTTGGGACAAAAAGGTAATCAGTCGACAAAAGGAGGAAGAGTTTATTGATCTTATTAATGATTTGATAAAATTCGGCATGCGAATGTTGTTGAACTCATGGGTTACTTGTTCTGAGCATGGTCAGCGATTATTAATTTACGAGTATTACGGCGGTTGGGCCCTCTAGGATGCGTTACACGCCGATGATGATTATAAAAGCAAATTTTCATGAAGTATGCGCATAAGATTGGCAAATGAATTCTCTTGCAACCAACAGGTTTGATACCTAGATTTACTTGCTAATATCAACGTGAATTATTTGATTATTCGTTTGTTGTTCGATTTTTTATACCTTTTATAGTAGTTGATGATTGTCTTGTGCTAAGTGATGCTATTAATTTCTATTTTTTGATTTGTCAACCCGGTGTGCATATATTTGTAGTTTCTATAAAATTTAATGAACTCTCACAATCTCACTTTCATGTGGTGTCTTAGCATAACTACAGTAATCACCTATTTTCGCTTTTATTATTTGGTGATTTTTATTGACTATCTGAATCTAAGATGACAAAAAAAAGGAACTATGGCACCAAGCAGTGGAAATCAATCTCTAGATGATACTAATATTTTTGCCACTATAATTATCTACAAAGTTTTATTTGGTTTGTTGTGCTAATATTTTTTATACTATATTTTGTTGAATAAAGTAAAATGTCGTAAACCCGGGTTATGGTTCGTAATCAACATCATAATTGAATATAATATAAATCGAGACACCCGCCGCAACGCGCGGGCATTCCTTCTATATTTTGTAATATAAATCGTAGAATTGTTATTTCTTTTCATCAATATTATATCATTAATTAGATCTTAGTCCTTGAATAATTGAATGTAAGAAACTATAATTCAAATTACTAATTCAAAAATTCAAAAGCAATTACTCTCTATATTCAAATAATTGATGGAGTATATAACTATCCTTGTTTAAAACAAAATCGATGCTTGGTTGCTTGTGAAAACCGTTAATTAACCCTTCGTTTTCAATTTGCAAATTCTTCCAAGTTCCAAATTCTAGTGAATATTAATTAAATTGTAACAATTTTCATTTCAGGCTGAATATTAAATTGTAACAATTTTCATTTTCAGGGTAGGTTATTGCATTATATATACAAGGATGCTTTCTATGTTTTATTAAAATTGGGATTCAGTCCCTAGCTTTACAAAAGTATATGAATGATCCATAAGGACTTTCTGAGTTTGCAAATGTACGTGATGAGGGTAACATAACCTGTTGGTTGAGTCATGAAAACATCTTCATGAAGGGTATCATGAAGAAAGACAGTGTTAACGTCAAGTTGATGTGATGGCAATTTTTGAAAAGGGCCACCAAAAGAATGATGAGAATGGTGATTGGCTTTGTCACAAGACTAAAAGTATTGAAGGAAACTTTCCCTTATTGTTGGAGAAACACCTTCGCCACAAGACGTGCTTTATACTTTGCAATGGAGATATTAGAATTGCGTTTTATGTGAAATACCAACTTACATCCAATTGTTGTTTGAGAATTGTAGGGTACTAGTTCCTATGTACGAATTTAGATGAGAGCGTTATATATCATCGATTAGTAGTCACAACCGCCACTAAATACCTATTTATCCTTTTAATTCTACACTCAAAATTACATAATTTATTGGATAGCAAAAGAAAAGCACTACTGGTAAAGAAAGCAAGGACAACCGGAAGAGCTATGGATGAATACCGAAGAAGTAGAAGACGTCGGTCGTCAATGATGTGATGCTTCAATCTTGCTCAGTTCTCTTGAAAATCCTAATTACAAACCATGAAGAGAAGATTGAGTAATATACAGTTTATACTTGCATATATATCTAAAATCAAACAAATTATTGTCCCTCACAGTCGAAAATCCATTCAATTACATCAATTTTTGTTTGATCATTCCTCATCTCCCTCACTTGTGCGGATTTTGATATTCATTGGACTCCTGCTTTCTTGAGTTCAATTTCAACAAGAAAAAATAGGATTGAAAATAGTAGTCGAGTATTAAAAAGAACAGAAGATGGAAATTAAACACCCTCCTCCTTTACCACCACTCCTTCCCTGAAACCACCCTCACCCTCCTCCTTCACCACCTTCCCTGAAACCACCCTCTCCCTCCATCTTCACCACCACCGCCCGACATGAATCCACCCACAGCCTCCTTCTTCACCACCATCCCTAAAACCACCCACACCCTCACCCTCCTTCTTCACCACTACCGCCCGGAAACCTTATCCCCTTAAACCATCAACGATTAGCGACCTCCCCGTACCCTCTGGCCAGACCTTGATTAACTCGCCCTAACGACTATTTTAAAAAAAAAAAACCAATCGCCCTCCTTTTCTTTTAGCTCAATCGCCCTGTGTTTAGAGCTACTCGCCTACCTACTTTTTTGGCTACTCGCATGTCCACTTTTTTGACTACTCGCCCTTTTCAACGTTTTTTTTCTTCATTATAAAGTGTTCTTGGTTTCCTTATATAAATATTAATAATAATAACAATAATAATAATAATAATAATATTTATAATAATAATAATATTTAGTTTATTTGGGTATTGATAAAGTTGGAGACCTTCGGGCCATGATTTAGGTACTTCGCATTTATACGGGGAGTAGGCAACGACAACTTTTAGTTGCCCTGGTGTGATTTTGGGAGATAGCGTATGCCCACTCACCTCGAGTCGAGTTGTGGTAGTTATGTCACCATCTGTTAGAAGGCGGCGGCGTTCTATTGAAATGGGTGTACCCTGCGTTTCTGATGCAGGACAAGCCTGCCCCTTTAAATCTTTTCATTCTTGTAAATTTAGTATGTCAAGTAGCTCTCGGCTGCTTGCTCACCTTAAACGGGACCATTTTGGGTGGGATGATGGTAAAAAAAAACCTTGCGGAATGCCATTTCCGGGATTTGAGCCTATTTGGAGAAGTTGTGGACGCCTTGCAGAATATTAAACAGTGGTTATGGGGTCAATGCATGGTCCCGCATGCTCTCAGTAGGGGGTGTCATCATGAAAATGGTGTCGCCAAATTCTTGCGAAATGCTGATGGTAAGGGTGACTTTATCATAGGGATCCCTAAGCCCAGCCAGCCAATAGTCGAACCCGCTACCAAACCGGATATTGGTAGGACGGTGGTTGTAGATATCAGTATACTGGAAAGACTTTTTGCTATGCCGATTACTACAGTTAAGAGCATCCTCTCGTCTTGTCGATTAGCATTTGCGCATGCCTTATAAAATACATTGGGTAAGGTGGTGGCTTCCCCTGGGTCGGTTGAGGCCTGGATCAGGTTGTTGTTGCTGCCTCGTTGCACGTTACGCACTATCCGACCGTCTTCCAGGCAGGAACGGAGGTCTGGGAATCGTAAATCCTTGCAATGCAGTAGCATCATGCGCTCCTTAGCAATTTGGAAAGATGGCGAGGGCATGGAGGAGCTTGTTCTCCCCTTCCTTTCCCAATCGAATGAAGAGTCGTCTAGAGGGCCAGTCAGCCAAAATGAATCAGAGAATGGGGCCAAGATCAAACAATGTCTGAGGAAGGTTGTTGATGGTCACTTCACAGCCACGGTTAAGGTTTTGTGCTCTTCTGGAGTTGCTCCATTTGGGAGTACACCTTAAAAGCCTTGGTTGATAAGCATCCGGTTAGGGATCCCCCCCACTTACCTCATGTCTTGCCCGATAAAGATGCTCTTCAGGTCAACACTGAATGTGTGTTGGAGAATATCCGCTCCTTCCCCAAAGGAACTTCTTGCGGAAGGGATGGCATGAGAGCACAACATATTTTGGACGCATTGTGCGGACAGGGGTCCTCTCCGCCATCTGCTCTTCTTGTGGCCATCACTGAGGTGGTTAACATCTGGCTGCGAGGGTTGTGCCCGAAAATTCTGGCGGAGTTCATTGCCTTTACCCCCTAACCCCATTAAAGCACGATAACGGAATCCGGCCCATTGTTGTCGGGGGTATCTGGCGGAGGTTGGTTTCTGAATTTGCAATGCGTAAAATTGGGAAGGAGATGTCGGCTTACTTAGGGGACTTTCAATATGGGGTCGGGGTCCCCAATGGCGCAGAGGCTATTCTCCACAGGCGAATAGATTCTTGAATGTGTTCCGTTACGACGGATCACTAGCCATGCTCACTGTGGATTTTTCGAACGCTTTCAACATGGTTGATGTAACATTTCGCGTTTAATAATTGTACGTTACGTGTAATTTGGATAAAAACGACAAGTTTTATTATTATTATTTACATTTAATTATTTTTGTGGCATTTTGAACCCTAATACTATGATAATTATTCATTATATATATATATATATATATATATATATAGTATATGAGAAAAATAATTGTTAAAAATAATGTGCTGAGGCCGGGGTTCGAACCCGAGTCCTCAGCCGGTTCAACTATACAAACACACAAACCAACTGCTCTAGCCATTTCACTTGTTTCAATCTGGACAAATTATAATTATAACCCGATCCCGAAACATCTCAGTTGACTTGGAAAGTCAACTGAGAATCAAAGACTTACCATAATCACCATCTTTGACTCGTGATTGAGCTGGAATTTGTAACATTTCGCATTTAAACTTGTACGTTACATGATCATCATTAATAAAACGTCAAGTTTCGATATTCTTGTGTGTATAATTATTTTTGTCGCATTTTAGAAACCCTAATACTATATATATATATATATAATATGGATAACCTTGGATAATTAACAAAAAATAAACCGCTTGCGCCGGGAATCGAACCCGCGCCAAGACCGGCCCAAACTACACACAACACACTAACCATCTGGGCTGGCCAACATATCTGTTCAAAACCCGACGCGTTTTAATTATAACACTTGTTTAAATCGTCACATTTGACTTGGAAAGTCAACTGTGACATACGACTTGCCATAATCCAACATCATAACTCGTAATTGATTCATTTTTGGTATCCTTACACGATTATCGGCCATCAGTGACTCATCAACACGCTAATTATCAATCAATCGTTAACCAATTAACCACATACGCGTATTACATTGAATTATTGGTCAAACCTTACCATTTCTTCGATCCAGTGTTTAACCCTATAAATTGATCATTTGCGAGCCTTCACAACTCGCCAATACTCCTTTCTCAACCACCAATCTTCTTAATTATACTCTGCTCATTCATCTTGATCGTGTTTTTGACCTACGGGTTTGACCGTCCAATCGTATTCGAAACAACGTTGTAAGTTTAATTATTTCAGTGGGTTATGTTCATCGGCATCCACACATCAATAGCCCTATGATTAATTGGGCTATTGATGTGTGAATCAATCAATTGCAGAATCTAAGGCTTCGAAACGTTTTAAATATTAAAGTTAAATTTTGGCAAATTGTAATAAATAGATTTAAAAATCTATTTTATAGAAAATAATTTTATAAAAATTATTTTTATACTTCAAACACATTATTGTGAACATCCTAAATTCAAATTTTATAAAAAGACTTTCATTTATTTAATTATCAAATTTCCCTTAGTTATTTAAACATTTTATTATAAATTCAACAATTGGATATCCCCAAATCGAAACCCTAGAATATACTTGTAGACTAGATAGACTTAGACTTATTTGTTGCCTTATACATAGGGTAATACTTGGCAATCTATTGGGCTACACTCATACTATTCCTTAATACCTAATACTATACCAAGGTGAGTTTACGTAACCATGTTTATGCGATTCTTTATACTTGCAACATTTTACTTAAGCAATTCAACATGCATGTCTAGTTGTAAACTTTATTGCCTCATGAATTAGACAACAACAGTTTCAACGAGTTTCAACGAGTTTCAACATTACATAATCATTAGCTATGGCCAAGCCGGCGATATTCAATAATAGATCTATTGGATTGACAACCCCACCCGGATACGCGTACCTCCTGCATAGGTAGTGTGGGTGATTGTCATCGTTCCAACACATTACTAAGGTGAACCGTAGATGACGGGATGGACCTAAACTAGTCGGAGGTTTGATTATGTCGATCCAACATATTATGCTATTCATGTAGACTAAAACTTACGATTGACATATGAATTGCTAGACTTTTATACTTAAACTATTTGCTTAACATGGATTATGTATTCTCACCAACTTCTAGTTGACACCCACCCCCCCCCCCCATTTTTACAACTCAACAGGAAATAATGATGCATGAAGACTAGAGTATTTCATGAAGATAATTTGAAGTCTATGCTTGCTTGGTCTTTTGTGATGTATTAGATTTCCACATTTAAAACTCTTTATGTATTTCTATTTTTGGATATTTGCAATTTAAATTTATTTCAATTAAAATTTGGATTACCATGTGCTACTGTATACTCATTCTTACGTGACACCTCGATGTTTCCGCCATCGGTTGGGGTGTTACAGATTGGTATCAGAGCCTTGGTTATAGGGAATTAGGTTATTAGAAAATAATCTAGACTATAACCTTAGGGACTTAAACAGTACTTGCTTCTCTTACTTGTAACCCTAATTGCTTCCCTAATCCTATCCTTATCCTATACCTTATATAACCCTAAGCCTACATGTGACTACTCTTATTCATCTGCTGCAATCCTGATCCACCATTAGATTAATAGGACAAAATCCTCAGGTTTAACCTGAACCCCCTTGAGATCTCGTCGAAGTTCTAGATTTTAATAACGAACACGTGCAATCTGGAAGGGTGAACGCCTGTATTCTGAGTCTTCTGTCTAGGCTGGCATTGCGCATATATCCCAATCAGACGAGGGACCCGGATGCCTACCTGGGAATTCTCGGGATGAGTGTTCACTTATAGGCTAAAGCATGTCTTCATATGTTATTAAAATTTAGAATCTTTGATAAGTCAACATTTTCGTTTATTCGTTTTAATTAATGAATAAATGATTACATTCCTTATATAATCTCATTCATTTCATTGTGTCTATTACAGATCATGCCTCCACGTCGCAGCACTCGCAACAGCAATGGTGAGAACCACGAAGAAGGTGGTGACAACCATAACCATGACCAAGGTCCTAACCACAACAACAATGGTGTCGATGCCCAACTGGCTGCGATCATTTCTCAACAAATGGCGCAGCAAATCGCAACTATGGTTCCCAATTTGCTAGCACAGGTCATCCAAATGAACGGCAACGGGAACGGTCACGGCAACGGGAACGGTAACGGCAACGGGAACGGGAACGGCAATGGTAATGGAAATAGACCCCCAGCCTGCACCCTTAAGCATTTCAATTCTTGTAACCCTCCAAAGTTTAGTGGTGAAGAAGGAGCTACAGGACTCCTCCAATGGTTCGAGGGTATTGAGAATACCTTCATCAACAGTGAATGCCCCGACAACTTCAAGGTTCGTTACGCCATGAGTGTTCTTCACAAACGAGCACTCACTTGGTGGAATGAAGAAAAGCGCACTCGTGGGACCAAAGTTGCTCTTGCTATGACATGGGACCAAGTCAAGGAGGTCATGAAGGAAGAGTTTTGTCCTCGCAATGAGGTTAAGAAGCTTGAAGATGAGTTCCACACCCTAGCTCAAGATAGTGGGGAAAACCTTTCCTACAACACCCGCTTTCACGAGCTTAGCTTATTGTTGCCTCACAAAGTTACTCCCCTGCCGGTAGCCATCAAGAAGTACATCGGTGGTCTGCCCATGCAAATCCAGGACACCGTTTGGAGAAGGAATCCTGCAACTTTGGAAGAGGCCAAACGTCTAGCGGCCACTCTTACTGATAATCACGTGAAGAACGGTACTCTCTTCCGCAAGGGCACTAAGAAGACGGTTGTCAAAGACACTCCACAGCCCGCAATTGAAGTCAAGCCCCAGACCTCAAGCAACAAAAAGCGCAAGGCTAGAAACTACATGGTTGCTGCTACTCCACCTACTGCTTAAAACCCAGCCAAGAAGCCATATGGCGGGACTCACCCTCTTTGCAACACTTGTCAATACCATCATCTTCCTAGTAGACCGTGCCGCCAGTGTAATAACTATAAGCGGTATGGACACTACACCAACGCATGTCAAGCCCCTGCTACCCAAACAACCAAAACAACCCAGCCAGAAACAACCCAGCTCCCAACCAACAAAACAACAGGCCTGCTCGTGGTCAATGCTACGAGTGTGGCAGCCCTGATCACTACATCAACAACTGCCCTAATCGTAACCAGAACCAAAACCAGAACCGCAACCAGAACCAAGGTGCTCGAGGTCGCGCCTGCAATCTCAATGCTAACCAGGCTCGTGACAACAACGAAGTGGTGAATGGTACGTTCCTCATTAATAACCACTATGCATCCATATTATTTGATTCGGGAGCTGATAAGTCATTTGTGTCACTGAAGTTTGAACCTTTACTTAACTTACCCCACACTAATCTAGAGGAATCTTTAGTGGTAGAGGTAGCTAATGGGAAGTCTATTTCGATCGACTCTATTATTCGTAATTGCTTGTTGAACCTCGATGATCATACCTTCTCTATCGATCTCATCCCCATGCATCTTGGAAGTTTTGATGTTATAGTAGGCATGGACTGGTTGTCAACTCATCGTGCCGAAATTCTGTGCTCCGAGAAAGTCATACGCATTCCTCTCGAATCTGGTGAGATTTTGAGGATCTATGGTGAGAAACCCTGTGGCGAACTTAAGCTTATGTCTTGTACTACTGCCCGAAAGTACTTACGAATGGGGTATACAGCCTTCTTAGCTAACATGATAGAGAAGAAGGACAAAGGCAAAAGTATCCAAGACATTCCTATTATTCGAGACTATCCTGAAGTCTTCCCAGAGGATTTACATGGTTTGCCTCCTGCTCGACAAGTGGAATTTAGAATTGACCTTGTTCCTGCTGCTAATCATGTCGCTAAAGCTCCTTATCGTCTTGCACCCTCTGAGATGCAAGAACTCGCCAGTCAATTACAGGAACTTTCTGATAAAGGGTTCATTCGCCCTAGTTCTTCTCCATGGGGAGCCCCTGTCTTGTTCGTTAAAAAGAAGGATGGTTCTCTTAGAATGTGTATTGACTACCGTGAACTCAACAAACTCACCATCAAGAATCGTTATCCACTACCTAGGATTGACGATCTCTTCGATCAACTTCAAGGAGCAACCCACTTCTCGAAAATTGATCTCCGTTCTGGTTATCATCAGCTTAGAGTCCACGATGAAGATATTCCCAAGACAGCTTTTCACACACGTTACGGTCACTACGAATTCATGGTTATGCCTTTTGGATTGACCAACGCTCCCGCAGTATTTATGGATTTGATGAATCGGGTTTGTAGACCCTACCTCGACAAATTCGTGATTGTCTTCATTGATGATATTTTGATTTACTCTAAATCAAAATCCGATTACGAGCAACATCTTCACTCCATCTTGGGTCTCCTAAAGAAAGAACAACTGTATGCCAAGTTCTCGAAATGTGAATTTTGGCTTAAGGAAGTTCAATTTTTGGGACATGTCATTGATATGAACGGAATTCATGTTGATCCCGCAAAGATCGAAGCTGTGAAAAATTGGAGTGTTCCTAAAACTCCAACCGAAGTCCGTTCTTTCCTTGGTTTGGCTGGTTATTATCGTCGATTCATCGCCAATTTCTCCAAGATCGCTGTTCCTCTCACTACCTTAACTCATAAGGGTAAACCCTATGAGTGGGGACCAAAGCAAGAGGAAGCATTTGAAACTCTTAAGCTGAAACTCTGTGAAGCTCCTATCTTGTCTCTACCTGATGGTAATGATGATTTCGTGGTCTACTGTGATGCATCGAACCAAGGTCTTGGTTGTGTTCTCATGCAATGAGGAAAGGTTATTGCTTATGCGTCTCGACAAATCAAGACTCACGAAAAGAATTATACCACCCATGATCTTGAATTGGGCGCTGTTGTCTTTGCTCTCAAGATTTGGAGACATTATCTTTATGGGACCAAATGTGTGGTGTTCACGGACCACAAAAGTCTCCAACATGTCTTCGACCAAAAGAATCTTAACATGAGGCAACGACGTTGGGTTGAGTTACTTAATGACTATGATTGCGAAATTCGCTACCATCCTGGCAAGGCGAACGTTGTGGCTGACGCACTTAGTCGTAAAGAGCGTATCAAACTCCAATGTGCGAGAGTTCGTACTGATCTTCAAGATCGCATTCTCCAGGCTCAACACACCTCAGTCACCCAAGGTAACATGTACGATGAAATGTCTTGTGGTGCTGAAACTCAACTTGAAACCAAACCCGATGGGCTTCTTTATTTTCTTAATCGACTGTGGATTCCCGACCGTGATGATCTTCGTACTTTCCTCATGAACGAGGCTCATAAGTCTCGTTATTCTATTCATCCTGGAGCTGACAAGATGTACCAAGACCTCCGTTATTCTTATTGGTGGCCTGGTATGAAGAAGGACATTGCTCTTTTCATTGCAAAATGCCTCACTTGTTCAAAGGTCAAGGCTGAACATCAACGACCATCTGGCATGCTTGAACAACCAGAAATTCCTGTATGGAAATGGGAAAGCATAGCTATGGACTTCATCACCAAACTCCCTCGTACACCCAAAGGTTTCGGCAGTATTTGGGTAATCGTCGATCGTTTGACCAAGTCAGCCCACTTCTTACCCATTCGTGAGAAGTATTCTGTGGAAAGGTTGGCAAAGATGTACGTAAGTGAAATCGTATGTCGTCATGGTATACCTTTGGACATTATCTCTGATCGCGATGGTCGTTTCACCTCTCACTTTTGGGATTCTCTACAAGATGCTTTGGGTACCAAGTTGAACCTGAGTACTGCTTATCACCCTCAAACAGATGGTCAAACTGAACGGACCATCCAGACACTTGAGGATATGCTCAGGGCATGTATCATCGATTTTGGTGGCGCATGGGATTCTCATCTTCCTTTGGTTGAGTTTTCATACAACAACAGTTATCACGCCAGCATTAACATGGCTCCTTTCGAGGCACTCTATGGTTGTAAATGTCGTTCACCTGTCTGTTGGACTGAGGTTGGTGAAGCTCGTATCACTGGACCCGAACTAATCCAGGAAACCACAGACAAAATTCAACTCATTCAGGATAATCTTCTCAAGTCTAGAAGTCGTAAGAAGAGTTATGCTGATAAACGTCGTAAACCCTTGGAATTTCAAGTTGGAGACCTTGTACTACTTAAGGTATCCCCTTGGAAAGGAGTAATTCGTTTCATTAGAAAGGGAAACCTAGCTCCTCGATACGTAGGCCCCTTCAAAATTCTTTACAGAGTTGGAAAAGTGGCTTACAAACTTGATCTTCCAACTGAGCTAAGCAATGTTCACCCGACCTTCCATGTTTCGAATCTCAAGAAATGCTTAGCGGATGAGAACCTTCATGTTCCTCTTGAGGATGTGCAAATTGATGAAAGCATGCACATTATCGAGAAACCCGTCGAGATTGTTGATACTGGAGTCAAGAAACACAAGCGCAGTCGCATTCCAATCGTTAAGGTTCGTTGGGAATCTAAACGAGGCCCAGAGTTCACTTGGGAACGTAAAGACCAAATGAAGTCGAAGTATCCACATCTTTTTCCACCAGACTCTCCAACTCCAACTTCGGGACGAAGTTCCTAAAAGTAGGGGAGACTGTAACATTTCGCATTTAAACTTGTACGTTACATGATCATTATTAATAAAACGTCAAGTTTCGATATTCTTGTGTGTATAATTATTTTTGTCGCATTTTAGAAACCCTAATACTATATATATATTATATATAATATGGATAACCTTGGATAATTAACAAAAAATAAACCGCTTGCGCCGGGAATCGAACCCGCGCCCAAGACCGGCCCAAACTACACACAACACACTAACCATCTGGGCTGGCCAACATATCTGTTCAAAACCCGGCGCGTTTTAATTATAACACTTGTTTAAATCGTCACAGTTGACTTGGAAAGTCAACTGTGACATACGACTTGCCATAATCCAACATCATAACTCGTAATTGATTCATTTTTGGTATCCTTACATGATTATCGGCCATCAGTGACTCATCAACACGCTAATTATCAATCAATCGTTAACCAATTAACCACATACGCGTATTACATTGAATGATTGGTCAAACCTTACCATTTCTTCGATCCAGTGTTTAACCCTATAAATTGATCATTTGCGAGCCTTCACAACTCGCCAATACTCCTTTCTCAACCACCAATCTTCTTAATTATACTCTGCTCATTCATCTTGATCGTGTTTTTGACCTACGGGTTTGACCGTCCAATCGTATTCGAAACAACGTTGTAAGTTTAATTATTTCAGTGGGTTATGTTCATCGACATCCACACATCAATAGCCCTATGATTAATTGGGCTATTGATGTGTGAATCAATCAATTGCAGAATCTAGGGCTTCGAACGTTTTAATTGGGGATAAACTGAATTCGCTTGGTATATTTATTTTAAGTGAAACAGAAATAATCACAACCACTGGCCTAGGCCAAGTGGTTGTGACTGATGCTATTTACCCAAGCCACCCGGGTTCGAGTCCCGGCCATGGCGCCCCTTTTTCCTTAATTTCATTTTTGTTAAACCAATTATATATATTATACATTTAATCTTGTAAATTCGTTTTTAATTATTAAAACCTTTTTATAAATTCTAAAAAAATTATTTTTAACAAATCTGATGTAAAAGTTTTACCCACAAATTTTAGTTTTCTGAAATTAATTTATTTAATATATATAATAATTAAATCAATTTTATTCTATTATATTTATAAAAATCCATTAAAATATCAAACCAATTTTATAAATTTCTACAAAAATTATCCCGAGTTTGTACAATGATAAACTTTACTGAAATGATTTTTAATTCCGAAAAATCATTTATTTTATATTTTTAAGCAATTTTTGTTAGTTTTAATCATAATTAAATCATAATAAATTCAATTTTTAATATTTTTGCACCAAAATTGTATACACTTTATTTCTGAATATTTAGAACAGAAATATAATTTTTAAAATAATAATTCCTTAATTTTGTGTTTTTAAATATTAAAGTTAAATTTTGGCAAATTGTAATAAATAGATTTAAAAATCTATTTTAAAGAAAATAATTTTATAAAAATTATTTTTATACTTCAAACACATTATTGTGAACATCCTAAATTCAAATTTTATAAAAAGATTTTCATTTATTTAATTATCAAATTTCCCTTATTTATTTAAACATTTTATTATAAATTCAACAATTGGATATCCCCAAATCGAAAGCCTAGAATATACTTGTAGACTAGATAGACTTAGACTTATTTGTTGCCTTATTCATAGGGTAATACTTGGCAATCTATTGGGCTACACTCATACTATTCCTCAATACCTAATACTATACCAAGGTGAGTTTACGTAACCATGTTTATGTGATTCTTTATACTTGCAACATTTTACTTAAGCAATTCAACATGCATGTCTAGTTGTAAACTTTATTGCCTCATGAATTAGACAACAACAGTTTCAACGAATTTCAACGAGTTTCAACATTACATAATCATTAGCTATGGCCAAGCCGGCTGTGACATCCGTCACCTTCGACTTTCAATTAATTTACAAAAATAGTCCCCCAGATATTTTCAATTTTAGTCCTCAAACATTTCCTATAATTGTTGTCGTTTTCAAATTTAATAAATGAGCGAAACTCAAATTATAATATTTGCATGTATTTTGGATCTTGAACTCGATTTAATCTAACGCGTATGTTGCGACGTTATTCGGAAATATATATATATATATATATATATATGTCATAAAAAAATTCCTAGTTATAAAAGTTTCAAGTTAAATAGTTAAATTAGTTGGTCGTTATAAAGGAAAAATTAACAAGGGAGCATTAAAACTAACTAAGGAAATGTGAGGGGCCAATCTTGTCAAAGTTTGAAAGTTTTAAAAGAAAAAAAAAACATATGCTGCTGTTACTCGCTTTTCCGGCGAACCCGAATTCCGGCCGCCGGACTGTTTTTCCGGCGAGGCTCCAATTCAAGTTTTAACATCCGTTTTTCATGATTTTATCATTCCAAGGGTCCTTCTCCATCATTAATTGATCATTTAACTAATAATATTTGCGTTTCAACACTGTTTTAAGGAGCTTTTTAATGGTATAAAACCATGTAACCGTCGATCTTTAAAGCTTGGGGAAACGTCCGTTTTACTCGAACAACCTTATAAATTAAACTCTGAAAAACATTCCTAGACCTTCAAACAACAAAACCCACAACGATTTCCATGTTAAAAACGACCAGAAAGCCATCAATTTGCGTTTTTTTGCGAGTATTAGAAGCTTCAATTGCGGGCCTAAAAACGAGTTGTAAGTGTCGAATCTTGCTTGTTATATGTTAGTCGCACATGGTAGGGTAAAACCCCCTTATTACAGAGCTTCCTTCATGCTTAAATCGGGTTAATTGAGTTTTGGTTGGGGTTAGGGTTCTTGGGCTAGATAATTGGGGAAGAAGACACTTTTTGTTAATAACATAAATACAAATCAAGTTCAAGTATATCAACAAAAGGCATAGATAGCCTAGTGGTTGGTGTGTTGGTTGGATTGGGTAAGGGGCCGGGTTCGAGTCCCTTAAAAACCGGGTTTTGGATATTTTTTTGTTTACAATTATTTTGTTTGTTTATTTTTTTAATTACTTATATATTCATGTATAAAAATCTTATATTAATCATAGAAATTCCATTTTTGCTCCAAAAATTATGAAAATTTAGACATAACATCTTGACATCTAAAATAAGATTTCCACACTTTTATTTTCCGGAAAATGTATCAATTTTATATTTTTATTGAATTTAATCGTTTTAATCATAATTAAATGATTAAAAATTCATTTTAAGAGATTTTAACCTCAAATTTTCTGGAGATTTATTTCTATGAATAATAAACTGTAATAAAATGTAATTTTTTTATAAAATGATTATTTTTGTTATTTTTACTAATTTTAACCATTAATACACTATTTAAACTCATTAAATATGTTTTAAATACAAATAAATTAAAAGAAAATTATGGAAGTATTATTTTAGTATTCCACATCATAAAATAATTATTTTTCATAATAATATCATTTTGGGATCATACCTTGTATTATTCATGCTATTTATATTTAAATTAGATATAATAATAAATTGTTTAACTAAATATAAATCATTAACTTTATTTCAAAGTTATTTTTCTATAAAATGGGATTTATATCTATATGTGAAAAACGTAAGAGTTTTAGTCATTTATTAACTCGTAAATATATTTATTTCAAAAACTGTCGTTCAAATTATTACTAGAAATTTCATCTTCCCTAATACGAGTCTAGCAAGCCCTAAATGCCTTAGATGATTCGTCGTCTTAGATTTTTTTTAGACATTGTCCTCATTTAGTGTTGTATATATAGGTTGAGTTCCTCGGAATTCTTAAGCCCTTACGACGAACTTTCTCGGAATTTATATTTAGCGAAACTGTGAGTATATCTTTCCCCTTTTTACTGTTTTACTCTTTTGGGGTGATTCATGTACTATTATTATTAAACTTATGTATACTCTTTACAACGCAATGTGCTCATTGATATGTTTTGTGTGAATTGTATGAACGATTTTGTCAAAGTCATTAACCTTTGGGCCGCACCTAACAATGAGTAGTACTACGAATTATATCCCTTGGTTACTTACGTGAACGAGTTAAGTCCTTGGTCATTGTTATGGTTTTTTTTTCTCGAACGATGGGTGTATGATTATTGAACGATGGGAGGCTTGATTTTGACCCTTTTACATATTACAGTATCATAGCACATAAATTGCAAATTATTGGTTGAACGAAAATGGATATACTCACCAATGCATTATATGTGTTGACAAATTATTTTGTACATGTTTCATGTGAAGTTTGATCTTGCATGCTTTTCACGCTTAGGCTGGACCTAGTGCTTAAATAAAAGTTGAACATTTATTATTTATGTTTGAGATTTATATTAAGACTCTTTGTATTTCGTTTTGAACAATGCAAGTTATTTGCTATTAATATTTACAATTTAGTCCATGTGCTATTGAACAATCGTCACTACGTGACACCTCGATGTTTCCGCCATCGGTTGGGGTGTTACAGATTGGTATCAGAGCCATGGTTATAGGGAATTAGGTTATTAGTAAATGCTTTTGACCTAGACTATAACTAAGCTACCCATTATATGTTTTCTTTTATCCTCATATTTCTTTAGATATATTTTTCGCCTTTTACTTTTCATTATATTCGAGGAAGATTTTATTCTACAAATGAAACGAAAACACCAAGTTGGGAGTGATATCTATACCTTGGTGAATAGTTTCACTCTTTATATGATTTAGTTATTTATTTATTTATCTTGGGATATTTTCCTTTCGAGATAGGAGACGTCCAAATCTCAAGGAATCTATCCCAAAGAAACTTAAATCACTGAGCTAGGAGTGATATCCTTATCTTAGTGACCAGTTTCACTCCATCGTATTTTTTTTTTTTTTTTTTTTTGGAAGTATATCTTTGAGTTAGGAGTGAAATCCACATCTCAAGGATATATATATTTCCACATTTCAAGATCCGCTAAAGTTTTGGAAATTATTTGTGACGGGGCACGTGCAATCTGGAAGGGTGAGCGCCTGTATTCTGAGTTTTCTGTCTAGGTTGGTAATTCGCATAAATCCCAATCAGACGAGGGACCCGTTTACCTACCTGGGAATTCTCGGGATGAGCATTCACTTATAGGCTAAAGTACGCGCCCACAAGTCACTAATAATATTTCAATTACTTTGGTCAGTCAACAGTTTCTTTGGAAACACTCTTATACCTCGTTTTATACTTGGTATTGTTTTTCATTTGAAGTTTTATCACGATTTTCTTTATGATGTTCATAATTTTTCTTAAGTCAATTTATAATTACTATATCTCATGTTATGTGTTACTTGTCTTGATATAAACTATGGCATTTCCAAGATTTTTGGAATCAAATCTCATAATTATTGTTCACTTTTGTAGATGTCTGATCGCGAATCTCGTAAGAGAGCCTCGAAGCGTCAGGCTAAACTGAAATCGGATCAGCGTATCGCGACCATGCTCAATGACAAGTTGGAAACACTTGTTCCTAACATCATTAACGCTATTATTCCAAACCTTAACCTGAACGGTAGCTCGAATGGGAACTCTAACGGGAATACAAATGGAAATGGTGGGACTAGTGAGAATAAGTGCACTTTCAAGCACTTCAACTCATGTCATCCCAACAAGTTTAATGGCACTGAGGGAGCCACTGGATTACTTGAATGGTTCGAAAGTATGGAGAATACGTTCATTAATAGCGACTGTCCAGCCAACCTGCGTGTTCGTCATGCCACGGGTGTTCTTCAAAAGAGAGCGCTCACTTGGTGGAATGGTGAAAAACATGCTCGAGGGACGGAAGCTGCTTTAGCTATGTCTTGGGATGATTTCAAAATCGCCATGACTACTGAGTTATGTCCTCGTAGTGAGATGAAGAAGTTGGAGGATGAGTTCTATCACCTCAAGCAGGATAGTGGAAATAATGTTCCCTACAACAACCGTTACCACGAGTTGAGCTTACTGATTCCTCGTATGGTAACCCCGGTATCCTTGGCCATTGAGAAGTATATTGAGGGACTGCCACCTCAGATTCATGATTCGGTTATGGGAAGTAAACCCGCTACTGTAGAGGATGCCATCCGTCTCGCAGCGTCTCTTACTGACAAGCATGTCAAGGATGGTACTCTAACTCGTAAGGGTACTAAAAGGCCTACTGAAACTACTTCAAACCCTGCTATCACTGAACCTTCCCAAGAAAACTCTGCCTCTGCCTCTAGTTCCAATAAGAAACGAAAAGGTGGAAACCAAAACTATGCTGTTGTTGCACCTCTTAAACAGGTTCCTGTTGCAAACCCACCTGCTGCACCCCAAACTCAAAAGGTTCAAGAGAACTATGCAGGTGTGCACCCTAAGTGCACCACATGCAACTCTCACCACCCGATCAACCGACCCTGCTGGAAATGTGACACGTGTGGTCGACTGGGTCATACCACCCCTTTCTGTCGTATTGTTAATCGGCCCGTGAATAACCCACAGACTGCTACCCAAAACCAGGGAGTTAGTCAACCCAGAGTTTGTTACGCTTGCGGTGATCCCGACCATATGTTAAATAGATGCCCTCATCTCACGGCTTTTATCCAGGCCCGTCAACAAAACCCAGCAGCTCCGGCAGTTCCAGCAATTCAAGCAGCTCCAGCTCGTGGTCGTGCTTTCAACATCAATGCTAACCAAGATCAAGCTATCAACGACGTTGTCAATGGTACATTTCTTATTACTAACTTATATGCTTCGATTTTTTTTTACCGGTGCGGATGGGAGTTTTGTCTCGTTAGAATTTGAACCCTTGCTTGCTCGTACTTGTCCTCACTTTACCCATCCTTTTACTGTGGAGGTTGCTAATGGCAATCTTATTCTTATAAAATTTTTGCTCCATAATTGCACAACCAGAAATCTTCACTTGAAAGAAATTTCGAGACGAAATTTTCTAAAGTAGGGGAGACTGTGACATCCGTCACCTTCGACTTTCAATTAATTTACAAAAATAGTCCCCCAGATATTTTCAATTTTAGTCCTCAAACATTTCCTATAATTGTTGTCGTTTTCAAATTTAATAAATGAGCGAAACTCAAATTATAATATTTGCATGTATTTTGGATCTTGAACTCGATTTAATCTAACGCGTATGTTGCGACGTTATTCGGAAATATATATATATATATATATATATATATATATATATATATATATATATATATATATATGTCATAAAAAAATTCCTAGTTATAAAAGTTTCAAGTTAAATAGTTAAATTAGTTGGTCGTTATAAAGGAAAAATTAACAAGGGAGCATTAAAACTAACTAAGGAAATGTGAGGGGCCAATCTTGTCAAAGTTTGAAAGTTTTAAAAGAAAAAAAAAACATATGCTGCTGTTACTCGCTTTTCCGGCGAACCCGAATTCCGGCCGCCGGACTGTTTTTCCGGCGAGGCTCCAATTCAAGTTTTAACATCCGTTTTTCATGATTTTATCATTCCAAGGGTCCTTCTCCATCATTAATTGATCATTTAACTAATAATATTTGCGTTTCAACACTGTTTTAAGGAGCTTTTTAATGGTATAAAACCATGTAACCGTCGATCTTTAAAGCTTGGGGAAACGTCCGTTTTACTCGAACAACCTTATAAATTAAACTCTGAAAAACATTCCTAGACCTTCAAACAACAAAACCCACAACGATTTCCAT
Source organism: Ambrosia x helenae (assembly GCA_030844895.1). Lineage (NCBI taxonomy): Eukaryota > Viridiplantae > Streptophyta > Magnoliopsida > Asterales > Asteraceae > Ambrosia > Ambrosia x helenae. The sequence goes on from CM061232.1 coordinate 35,389,961, forward strand.
GTTAAAAACGACCAGAAAGCCATCAATTTGCGTTTTTTTGCGAGTATTAGAAGCTTCAATTGCGGGCCTAAAAACGAGTTGTAAGTGTCGAATCTTGCTTGTTATATGTTAGTCGCACATGGTAGGGTAAAACCCCCTTATTACAGAGCTTCCTTCATGCTTAAATCGGGTTAATTGAGTTTTGGTTGGGGTTAGGGTTCTTGGGCTAGATAATTGGGGAAGAAGACACTTTTTGTTAATAACATAAATACAAATCAAGTTCAAGTATATCAACAAAAGGCATAGATAGCCTAGTGGTTGGTGTGTTGGTTGGATTGGGTAAGGGGCCGGGTTCGAGTCCCTTAAAAACCGGGTTTTGGATATTTTTTGTTTACAATTATTTTGTTTGTTTATTTTTTTAATTACTTATATATTCATGTATAAAAATCTTATATTAATCATAGAAATTCCATTTTTGCTCCAAAAATTATGAAAATTTAGACATAACATCTTGACATCTAAAATAAGATTTCCACACTTTTATTTTCCGGAAAATGTATCAATTTTATATTTTTATTGAATTTAATCGTTTTAATCATAATTAAATGATTAAAAATTCATTTTAAGAGATTTTAACCTCAAATTTTCTGGAGATTTATTTCTATGAATAATAAACTGTAATAAAATGTAATTTTTTATAAAATGATTATTTTTGTTATTTTTACTAATTTTAACCATTAATACACTATTTAAACTCATTAAATATGTTTTAAATACAAATAAATTAAAAGAAAATTATGGAAGTATTATTTTAGTATTCCACATCATAAAATAATTATTTTTCATAATAATATCATTTTGGGATCATACCTTGTATTATTCATGCTATTTATATTTAAATTAGATATAATAATAAATTGTTTAACTAAATATAAATCATTAACTTTATTTCAAAGTTATTTTTCTATAAAATGGGATTTATATCTATATGTGAAAAACGTAAGAGTTTTAGTCATTTATTAACTCGTAAATATATTTATTTCAAAAACTGTCGTTCAAATTATTACTAGAAATTTCATCTTCCCTAATACGAGTCTAGCAAGCCCTAAATGCCTTAGATGATTCGTCGTCTTAGATTTTTTTTAGACATTGTCCTCATTTAGTGTTGTATATATAGGTTGAGTTCCTCGGAATTCTTAAGCCCTTACGACGAACTTTCTCGGAATTTATATTTAGCGAAACTGTGAGTATATCTTTCCCCTTTTTACTGTTTTACTCTTTTGGGGTGATTCATGTACTATTATTATTAAACTTATGTATACTCTTTACAACGCAATGTGCTCATTGATATGTTTTGTGTGAATTGTATGAACGATTTTGTCAAAGTCATTAACCTTTGGGCCGCACCTAACAATGAGTAGTACTACGAATTATATCCCTTGGTTACTTACGTGAACGAGTTAAGTCCTTGGTCATTGTTATGGTTTTTTTTTCTCGAACGATGGGTGTATGATTATTGAACGATGGGAGGCTTGATTTTGACCCTTTTACATATTACAGTATCATAGCACATAAATTGCAAATTATTGGTTGAACGAAAATGGATATACTCACCAATGCATTATATGTGTTGACAAATTATTTTGTACATGTTTCAGGTGAAGTTTGATCTTGCATGCTTTTCACGCTTAGGCTGGACCTAGTGCTTAAATAAAAGTTGAACATTTATTATTTATGTTTGAGATTTATATTAAGACTCTTTGTATTTCGTTTTGAACAATGCAAGTTATTTGCTATTAATATTTACAATTTAGTCCATGTGCTATTGAACAATCGTCACTACGTGACACCTCGATGTTTCCGCCATCGGTTGGGGTGTTACACCGGCGATATTCAATAATAGATCTATTGGATTGACAACCCTACCCGGATACGCGTACCTCCTACATAGGTAGCGTGGGTGATTGTTATCGTTCCAACACATTACTAAGGTGAACCGTAGATGACGGGATGGACCTAAGCTAGTCGGAGGTTTGATTATGTCGATCCAACATATTATGCTATTCATGTAGACTTAAACTTACGATTGACATATGAATTGCTAGACTTTTATACTTAAACTATTTGCTTAACATGGATTATGTATTCTCACCAACTTCTAGTTGACCCCCACCCCCCCCCCCCCATTTTTACAACTCAACAGGAAATAATGATGCATGAAGACTAGAGTATTTCATGAAGATAATTTGAATTCTATGCTTGCTTGGTCTTTTGTGATGTATTAGATTTCCACATTTAAAACTCTTTATGTATTTCTATTTTTGGATATTTGCAATTTAAATTTATTTCAACTAAAATTTGGATTACCATGTGCTACTGTATACTCATTCTTACGTGACACCTCGATGTTTCCGCCATCGGTTGGGGTGTTACAGATTGGTATCAAAGCCTTGGTTATAGGGAATTAGGTTATTAGAAAATAATCTAGACTATAACCTTAGGGACTTAAACAGTACTTGCTTCTCTTACTTGTAACCCTAATTGCTTCCCTAATCCTATCCTTATCCTATACCTTATATAACCCTAAGCCTACATGTGACTACTCTTATTCGTCTGCTGCAATCCTGATCCACCATTAGATTAATAGGACAAAATCCTCAGGTTTAACCTGAACCCCTTGAGATCTCGTCGAAGTTCTAGATTTTAATAACGAACACGTGCAATCTGGAAGGGTGAACGCCTGTATTCTGAGTCTTCTGTCTAGGCTTGATGGGTTAGTTAAAAGATGTGTATAAAAGCATCTATGAATGAGTTTTAAGGAGCGTTAAGTCGTCAAATGGTGTTGCTTTGATATTATTATGTTATTTCAGGATTTGATGATTAAAGGAAGCAAATATGACGTTTCGGAGTTGCTCGGGCGAGAAACGGAGGCATACGCGAGTTGGAAAACCAAAAACGGACGCCCGAGGGAAGTTAGCGTAAGATACGCCAAAAATGGCGTATCCTACGCCATTTGCGTAGGCAGTGACCAGTCAGTTAGCGTAGGCCAGCAGACATCAGGTGAGGCTGAACAGGTCTTGCGTAGGGTACGCCAAAATTGGCGTATCCTACGCTAAAAGTCAAATGGGTCCAAATGTTTCCTTTTTCAAGCCAAAACTGATGGGATCAAGTATTAATGTCGATTTTATGATCTTTGACTGCTGTGGGGAGTTGTTTTGATCTCCATCATTATAAAAAATCAACACCATTGAAGGCATATCAACACACAATTATTCTACAAGCACTTCTACACAATTCCTTTGAAGATTGAAGATCACATTTTGAAGATGATGAACACCATAGCCATTTGTGGCTAAAACTCTTGTATTACACTAGGGATGTAAGTTTTTGATACCTAGGGCTTTAACATTTGGGCATTGCATTGTTTAAACTTTTGATTAATGTTTGTATGTACTTGAATTACCAGTGTTGATTAGTGATTAATCTGATGTTGAAATCATTTCTAGTTAATTGATCTTGTGCCAATTTCTAAATGATATGAACATGGTTCCTTGCATCAACACTATCATAGGATTGTATGTTCTAAATGATGAAGTATAGTTTAGTCCATTGTGAATGTTGATAAAACTTGATACCTAAGTTTATTGAGCAATCAATCCGTTAGTACCAATTGCATTATCATTGTTTATCCAATTATGCTTAATTGTTGAAAGCCTTAGTGTTCAATTACCCAAATCCTTAGTGTAATCATCTCTATCTTATTGTTACAAGTATTATTAATCATTTCTTACAAATTTCATTTCAAGCTTCATATTAATCAACAATTATTCAATCAATTCTAAAACATCAATTCATAACTCATATAAGTAATTAGCACCTTCATAATCGACAATTTCAAAGTTAACTAGGAAATACTCACTAACCACACGCTCCTTGGATTGATACCCTACTTACCCTATCTACATAGGTTAATTAGGTTTTGCATGACCCGTGACGACCGGCTCATCAAATGGCGCCGTTGCCGGGGAGTTTTTGCGCTTGGTGTTTATAGTTTAGTTGATTTGGTGATAATCTGTTTAATTGTTGTTTGGTTATTTTTCTACTTTTTCCTTGTTACGCGGGGTGTGTTATTTGTGTAGTTAACAGGTAGTGCATGCATACAAGACACTCGGGGAGGACATCTCCTTTAGTGTTTGAACCGGAGATTGAAAGAGTAGCAAGAAGAAACCGACAACATCAATTAGAGGTGCCACGTTTCTCTAATTCACCCACTTCAAACCAATCCATTGGAAACATGGACCGTTCAAACCGTTCGGGTAGCAATAACCGAAGACCACCCACACCACCACACCCACTAAACACCCAAAATCAACCCCAAAACCAATTTTACACCCAACCTCAAAACAACCGAAACTCAAATAACCGGATTCCTAACCAACAACCGCCTATCCTAAACCGCGGCAACCCCGCATTTGAACCAAATAACCGGAACCAAGAGGGTTACTATGGGTCTTTTAACCCAAACCTTGATGATTTGAGGGCCAACATTAATGATGATGACCCGTTTAGTGTTCCCGGATACGCATCATCGGATCGCGTAAGTGTTCATACTAATCACACGGGTGATGATGAAGGCTCGGATAACGGATTTGGTCATGAAGACGATTGGGTTAGAGGAAGTATGAATGAGGAAGATAACGGGTATCAAAGTGATTTTGGTGTGGAAAATGACAATTGGAATTATGGGTACATTAGTGATCACACGGGTGATGATGGAAACCACTACCAAGCTCCAAGAAGACAACTTCCAAGGAACCGACACAATAATAACAACAACCGCAATCGGGTTCCTAATTATGTGGGTCGGATGGACCAAAGAAATCAAAGACCACCTCCACCAAGAAATCAAGAGGCTGATGCTCCAAGAAGAAGGCCTCAAGCTCCAATGCAAGGGGTTAATGGCCGGTTTAGACCCGCCATCACTGAAAATGAAGACCCTATTGTTCCACCACTTCGAGGAAGAAGGACATTCGATTGCAAGCCAAATTACATCAACATCCTTCCTCACTTTCATGGTATGGCTACCGAAGATCCTTATGGCCATCTTTCTGAATTCAAGGCCATTTGTATCACCATGGGAGGCCCTAATTTCTCTCAAGATGAAGTACAATTGAGGTTGTTCCGGTTCTCTCTTAAAGATAAGGCAAAGCATTGGTTTCTCACTTTGCCTTCACATAGCATTTACACTTGGGAAGAGATGGAACAAGCCTTTTTGGATGAGTACTACCCTAGTTCCAAAACGAATAATGCTCGGTTGGAAATCCGTTCTTTTCAACAACTACAAGGGGAACCGCTTCATGAAGCTTTTACTCGTTTCAAAGAGTTGATTCGAAAATGCCCGCACCATAACATTGACCTTTGGGAATTGGTTAGTAGTTTCGTGAATGGATTGAGCAAAGAGGAAAGAAAATATCTCAAGTCTACTAGCAATGGAACATTGTTATCTAATCCGGAGCAAGAAGATTGGGATTTTTTGGAGCTAATGGCGAAGAATTCAAAATCGGAAGAGGCAGCTGATCGAAGAACTAAACACCCGGTCTCTAAATCTCTTCCCGATGCAGATTCAAGTTCTAAGGACCGAATTGCTCAGTTGGAAAGAGAGTTGGCAAGGATGAAGAAACGGGAGGTGTCATCGATACAATACCCCGTGTGTGATAATTGTGGAGATTTGGGGCATAAAGCTAGTGAGTGCTCCGGTGATATGGGTCAAGCAACCGAAGAGGTGAATCAAGTGTATGGAGAAAGGAAGTATGACATGAACTCCAACACTTACCACGCAGGCTTGAGAAACCATCCTAATTTTAGGTATGGTAATCCCGCTAACCAAATGAACCCGAATTTCCAATCGGGAAATCAAGGCGGTAGTGGGCAATATCAAGGTCGTCAAGGTGGTAATCAAGGCGGTTACCAAAGAAACAACTACAATCAAGGTGGTAACCAAGGGTACAACAACAATTATCAAAGAGGTTACAACCAAGGCGGCTCCTCAAACAACCAAGGAAACTCTTCGGGAAGTCAAGGTGGTGATGAATCTTTGAGTTCAAAAATGGATGCTTTAATGAGCATGATGAAAGAGAACAACAAAGCAAATGAGGTGAGAGATAAATCTCACGAGGCCTTGGCTAAACAAGTGGGCCAACTAGCGGAGGAAATGGCTCAATGGAGAGGAAGCACGGGGAAGCTTCCTAGTGACACAACAATAAACCCACAACATCAAGCATCGAGCTCAAGAAACAATCAAAGCGTGCATATAAATGCGGTGAGTTTTATTTTGAATGATAAGGTTGTGGGCAATGAAACCACTCCACCACAACAATGTGTTGATGGTGTGGTGGAGGAGGTTGATAGTGATGATAAGCAGGAAGAGGAAAATATTTCGCAAAATAATTTTGAAGTTAAAAATTATAAAAAATCTTTTTGTGAAAATTGTTTAAATGAGATGGCCACTAAGACAAGTGTGGGGATGGAGACTAATACCATCCCATACCCTGCAGCTTTAGTAGACCCAAACAATGTGTCAAGCATTTATAAGTGGAGCCCACCAAAGGACGAGAGGTGGGAAAATTTTGAACAAGTCAGAATAAATTTACCACTTATTGATGCAATTGAAAAGGTTCCTGCTCATATCGAATGTGTGAAAGAGTTGAGCAACCAAAACAAGCACAACAAGTTGCCCGAACACTTAGGGGCACATGTTCGTGCTGTTTTGTCGGATGCTCTTCCCCCTAAACTTCAAGATCCAGGAGCCCCATTGATTCCAATTCAGGTTGGAGAGTTTAAAGTAGAAAGGGCGCTCCTAGATCTTGGAGCATGTGTGAGTATATTGCCTGGGAGTCTGTTTGACCAATATGACTTTGGTCCACTACATGAAATTAACACCACGGTGGTGTTAGCTGATCAGACTCCCACGCATCCAAGAGGGATGGTGAATGATGTGTTGGTGAAGGTAGAGAATTTCTACTACCCAGTTGATTTTTTGGTGGTAGATTATGTAAGTAGTGCTAAAAACACACAACCCACCGTTATACTGGGTAGGCCGTTCCTAGCAACTGCGCATGCTATTATAAATTGTGCAAATGGAACGGTACGCATAAAGTTTGGTGACCGTGAGTTATGTTTAAATGTATATCCAAATTTGTCTAACTCGGTTTTTGATGAGAAATTTCCCAACAATGACATTTTTGATAGTGGTGGCCCTCTTGTAAAAGACGATCACCCAAAAGAGGATTTTTGTGTGGGTAACAGGTTTGGAACAGTCAAGAATAGCACGGTGAAAGGAAGAAAGACGAAGTGGAAGAAACCGCCTGATTTGGACAATGAAACAAGAACGGAAAAGATGGTTTACCCGGTTAGGAACACCTTAAAGGACATACCAGAACGTAGGAGGGTTGCATCTTTAGAGGCGGAGGGAGGAAGACATCCAACTCGACCACCATGAGGGTAGTGTATTTGGTCTGGCTGAAGACCCTAAAACTTAGCGCTTTCGGGAGGCAACCCAAAAAAAAATAAAAAAAAAAATAAAAAATAAATAAAAATAAATAAAAATAAATAAAAAAAAAAATTACACAGTGGCCGCCGTCAGAGACGGTGTGGTGGCCGTCTCCGACGGCCAGAGATCCCAAACGTGAAAATCTGCGGCAGACGGTCACCTAAACGGCCAAATAAAAGCCTCACCGTCAGAGACGGTGGGCTAGCCGTCTCTGACGGCCACACAAAAGGGCCAGACGCCTAAACTCGCGGCAGACGCTTCCCAGACGGCAGAAATCAAACCAAAGCCGTCTCTGACGGCTGCCTAGCCGTCCCTGACGGCCAGCCTCTCCCCTAACTTTCCACATTCACAAGTCATTCAAAACTTAACCAATTCACGTGATTTTGGGGTCGATTTCGCATAATTTTTCGAGAGGAATTCAAATTTTGGGTTCTTTTTGCAAGATTCTGCATGCATTTCAAGATTTTTGGACCTCTTGGTCACGAAAATTTTTGAAATTTTGGGGTTTTTTTCCGTTCATGGTCGATTATTATCATTTGTTCAATCATTTAGTTGTGTTCTCAACATCTATGATATATCAAATGAAGAAATCTAAGTTCAATTTGGTAAAAAGCCCATCAAACGCAAGAAAGAGGCGTTTAACAACGAAAGATTAAGCTGAGGAAGATGAAAAGGAGAGATGCATTGCTAAGAAGATTGAATATTCAAAGAACAAGAATGACCAGGTGCATCAGATTCCTTTGTCTACTTTGTAGTATGAAATTAGTGAACTTGTTTGCTATTTCGATTACATTAAGGGGAACATCTATGGTTGTGGTGTCATCACATTCCCATAAAACATAACGAATCCTCCTTCACATTGAGGACAATGTTGACCTTAAGTGTGGGGAGGGAAAATTTTGAAACTGAAATCCTTCATTTAACTTCTACACATTGAGGACAATGTTAGCCTCAAAGTGTGGGGATGGGGGAGAAAATGACTAAAATTTTCCAAAATTTTTCGAAAATGTCCTCAAAAAAAAAAAAAAAAAATATTGCATTTTAAAGAACGCGATTAACAGGAACTTACAAGGGATGTGTGAACCATTTTGGTCCTTTGTCATGGTTAAACTCAAGAAAGCCTACGTGATAAATGCTTGATTATAATTTTATAAAAAGAAGTATGAGTGTTTACTTGGAAGTAGGTCTCTTGATGAAGTTGATTATCCACACATATGTCACATACCCTACCTAATTCCAATTGTGAGTAATTGAGCCACCATAACATGCTACATTTCACATACTATTACATTTCTTTGCATGTTATGTTTATTTGGATTTGAGTGCGCCTATGTGATCATATGTGGTAGAATTTGCATCTTTTGATACGCTTGAGACCATGGGCCAATTTTATGCACAAGAATGATTAAGGCATTAGGTTTGGCCTTTTTATATTTACACCACTTTTATATCCTTGACCCAAAAACAACCTCCCTTAGTCAAACAATCTTGAGCCTAAACCTTTCTTTTGAAACACCCGAATTAACCCATTTGACCCATTAAACCTTTTTGTTTTTTAAACCCGAGTAATGAAAGTTCGATTTTAGGAGGTTCTTATTTTGTAAATAGTTAGCAATGTTGCTGTAAAAAAAAAAAAAAAAAAAAAAAAAAAGATGCTCAAGTTAGTCGTTGAATAAAAAGGTGCATCATTGCCTTATAGTTGAGCTAGTTTGTTTGTTATTGAAAAAATCTTATGTACAAAAAAAAAAAAAAAAAAAAAGTTATGAAAAGAAGAGAAACATGAAAAGCATGTATTGTCTTTGAGAAAATAAAAGGCACAATATCGCCTTGTAGTTATTAGATTGTTTAGATTGTGCATAGGTTGAGAGTAAAGTAATAAAAATCGAACTTTCGTTACCTTAGTCACTTTAAAATTTCCCATTCCATACCCTTTCACCAAGCCCCGTTACAACCCTTTGAAAAGACCTTTTGACTTGTGTAATGACTTTGTGCAATTTGGTGGAGGGTGATTGAGATGCAAACTTATGCTAACATGGGTCACATTTGGTGTAGAGTGTTCACATACATATATACTAGTACATTAATATTAGTCAATTTGAACCGAGTTGAGAGAAAATTGTGAGGGATGTGTGTGCTGGAACATTGACTATTGAAAGAGATCTAATTTTGGGGGAACACTTGTTTTGAGCATAAAAATCCTAAGTATATCATGACATTCTAAAGCGTGTGGATAGAATGAGTTGGGTATGACTTAGGACCTTAACTTGCAATGTTTAAGGATGGTAAGCTACCTCATGTTTGATGAATGTGAAAGTGTGAATGGAATTTGCTTGAGGGCAAGCAAAAGATAAGTGTGGGGATGTGATGCGTGGTTGGAAACCTCGCCTCTATTAAATCTAAAAAGATGTTTTTATTTGATTATTTGAGGTGGGATATAGCACTTTGATTTGATTTGATGTTTCAGGGTAAAAGCGCTTATTGAGTGAATTTTACACAATGCTAGAGCAAAAGATTGGAGTTGAGAAGCATTGGGAAAAAGAAGGCCATGAAAAGTACAATGAATGTTCTGACCGTCTTTGACGGCAAACATACTGTCTCTGACGCCATCGCCGTACCTGACGGCAGTCATGCCGTCTCTGACGGTGCCATATGACAAGTGGTCAACACATAATTTAATGCAATCATCAAATGCTTTGAGGAGTTTTCTTTTTGACTAGAGATTCTTGGGGGGTCATGAATTTTATTGATTATCATTATCATTCATCAAAAAAAGATATCACATACCATTCTCTAAATGATACAATTATTCTCCAAACTTATTACACAATTCCTTTGAAGATTGAAGATCATATTTTGAAGATGATGAACACCATAGCCATGTTTGGCTAAAACTCTTGTATTACACTAGGGATGTAAGTCTTTGATACCTAGGGCTTAAACATTTGGGCATTGCTTAAACTTTTGATTAATGTTTTTATGTACTTGAATTACTTGTGTTGACTAGTGATTAATCTTATGTTGAAATCATTTCTAGTTAATTGATCTGTGCCAATTTCTAAATGATATGAACATGGTTCCTTGCATCAACACTATCATAGGATTGTATGTTCTAAATGATAAAGTATAGTTTAGTCCATTGTGAATGTTGATGAAACTTGATACCTAAGTTTATTGAACAATCAATCCGTTAGTACCAATTGCATTATCTTTGTTTATCCAATCATGCCTAATTGTTGAAAGCCTTAGTGTTCAATTACCCAAATCCTTAGTGTAATCATCTTTATCTTATTGTTTACAAGTATTGTTAATTATTTCTTACAAAGTCACTTTAAGTTCATATTAATCAACAAACTCTTCAACCAATTTCTAAATACCAAATTCATAAATTAGCATCTTCATAAAACAACAAATTCAAAGTTAACTAGGAAATACTCACTAACCACACGCTCCTTGGATTGATACCCTACTTACCCTATCTATTTAGGTTATTTAGGCTTTGTATGAACCGTGACGACCGGCTCATCAAATTTTGGCGCCGTTGCCGGGGAGCTAGTGCGCTTAGTGTTGCATTGCGTGTTTGTTTGTGTGTATATTTAGTTGTTTTAAAGTTCAAAAAAAAAAAATCTTTGTTTTTATTTTTAGTTTTTTTTTGTTTTAAATTTTATTAGATTTCACTTTGGGTTTTCTAGTTGTCTGTGCAGGATCTTTTTTTCGCAGGTAAAAGAAGCTCAAGTTTTGACCATGTATGCATATCGCGATACATGTGCGGTTTGTGGGGATCCGCACCACACTTTTGAATATTGTCTAAAGCTTGCATTGAAAAAGGAGGCAGCAAGAAGGTATTTAATTGCTTATGAAATATGGGAGAACACCCCGGTCTTGTACTATGAAGAGCTTGCCCCTCCTCCAACCTTTCAACACTACCAAACACTAGTGAACGCCGAACATAAGCGGCAACTTCAGGCAGATCAAAACAGACTTGACAAGATTACGTTTAAAGTGCAACTTTCTAAAGTCGAAAAAGAATTAGCAAAACCTCATCAATCGCGAGAATGTCGGCTAAAATGGCTCAGTTATAAGTACGACATTCTAAGCTATGAAAGAAGAAAGGATAAGGTTTATATCGCCTTATCACCTCATGAAAAATGTCAAGCAAAACAAGAGTGGATTTTGTCACAAGTTGAGGAGGAGGTTGTGGAGATGAATACCGCACCAATCCCTCACGTGGTTGAAGATTTAAAGATTGAATCTACCATGGCTAAAGAAGAGGTTCCAAGTCTTCCTACACAAGAAAATGAATGTTTAAACCTTGCTGAAGACACGGTTCCTCAAGAAGAGCTAGTGAGTTCGGTGCCTAAGGTTAGGAAGGTTGGCTTGCACGATTTTGGGCAAGTTATTTTGAAGCGGGCTCACAAAACATATGATCTTTACATGCCGATACTAGTCAAGCATCTTTGGACACGACATGTAAACTACCGAGCATACATTGGAAACTCGGTAGGCAAATGTTCTTTGAGACCACCATGAATGAGAATCAGGTATGATTGTTGTATATTTTGTATATTTATTTGTTTTATTTATTTTTTTTTATTTTTATTTTTAAGTGTGTTTGAATCAGTTTTATTTTTGTTGGAGTCATGGGATTGCTTGTTATGGTTTGAACTGCAAGAATAGATTGCCCCGCCCATACTCAATCTCCATTCGGGTGGGGACGATCTTGAATCACTAATGTTTGCAGGTATCCCGATTTGTTTGTTTTGTTTTTGTTTTTTTTTCAGGTTTGTGTATCGGCCGCGAATGAAATGCTATACGGCTCGATTGGGAGGAATTGAACGGACTCATACGCATATTGCTTATCCAGGGGAGTCTGTTCCTTTTACTGTTGTATTTTATTTTTATTTTTGTTTTATTTTATTCCCTATCTTACATTGAGGACAATGTGTCGTTCAAGTGTGGGGATGTGATACGCGGGGGAAAATCTTAGTCGTTTCGTGTTTAAGATTGTATTTTTATGCAATTTTATGGTTTTGGACACACTACTTTGATAAAGTTTGCGTTTTGCAGGTTTAACAAAGTTTAAGGTGTATTTCGGAGCTAAACGAAGCTTTGGATTGGAGCTAGGATGATTCAGGAAAGAAAACGAAGAAGAAAGATGGAGAAACTGGTGAAGGCCTGTCGCTGACGGACGCTGTTAGTCAAAGTCAAAGAAATCAATATTTTTAGGAAAATTAATGGGACTTTGACCAGAGACTTTGACCAAGACTATTGACCAAGACTTTGACTAAACTAAATGGTCATTAAGAGGAGTTTGACAATGGAGACTATATAATGAAGTCTTGAGAGTAATCTCTCATCATCCCTCTTACTTCATCTCTTACACCACCTATTCATCCTATCAATCCAAATCATTCCATACAATTCAAGAACACCAAAATCATTCGATTCATCGAAGACTTTCAAGATCCAAGATTCAACTTTTGAAGAATCAATCTCCATGGCCATGAGTGGCTAGTCTCTTTGTATCATGCCTAGGAAGTAAACAATTGAAGTTTTAGAGTTTAACATTTGGGTATTTCTTTAAACTTTTAATTGTGTGATTGTGTGTTTGAATTAACTGTATTAGACTGCGATTAATCTTATGTTGAATTCATTTTAATTAATGAATAAATGGTTACATTCCTTATATAATCTCATTCATTTCATTGTGTCTATTACAGATCATGCCTCCACGTCGCAGCACTCGCAACAGCAATGGTGAGAACCACGAAGAAGGTGGTGACAACCATAACCATGACCCAGGTCCTAACCACAACAACAATGGTGTCGATGCCCAACTGGCTGCGATCATTTCTCAACAAATGGCGCAGCAAATCGCAACTCTGGTTCCCAATTTGCTAGCACAGGTCATCCAAATGAACGGCAACAGGAACGTCACGGCAACGGGAACGGTAACGGCAACGGGAACGGGAACGGCAATGGTAATGGAAATAGACCCCCAGCCTGCACCCTTAAGCATTTCAATTCTTGTAACCCTCCAAAGTTTAGTGGTGAAGAAGGAGCTACAGGACTCCTCCAATGGTTCGAGGGTATTGAGAATACCTTCATCAACAGTGAATGCCCCGACAACTTCAAGGTTCGTTACGCCATGAGTGTTCTTCACAAACGAGCACTCACTTGGTGGAATGAAGAAAAGCGCACTCGTGGGACCAAAGTTGCTCTTGCTATGACATGGGACCAAGTCAAGGAGGTCATGAAGGAAGAGTTTTGTCCTCGCAATGAGGTTAAGAAGCTTGAAGATGAGTTCCACACCCTAGCTCAAGATAGTGGGGAAAACCTTGCCTACAACACCCGCTTTCACGAGCTTAGCTTATTGTTGCCTCACAAAGTTACTCCCCTGCCGGTAGCCATCGAGAAGTACATCGGTGGTCTACCCATGCAAATCCAGGACACCGTTTCGGGAAGGAATCCTGCAACTTTGGAAGAGGCCAAACGTCTAGCGGCCACTCTTACTGATAATCACGTAAAGAACGGTACTCTCTTCCGCAAGGGCACTAAGAAGACGGTTGTCAAAGACACTCCACAGCCCGCAATTGAAGTCAAGCCCGAGACCTCAAGCAACAAAAAGCGCAAGGCTAGAAACTACATGGTTGCTGCTACTCCACCTACTGCTCAAAACCCAGCCAAGAAGCCATATGGCGGGACTCACCCTCTTTGCAACACTTGTCAATACCATCATCTTCCTAGTAGACCGTGCCGCCAGTGTAATAACTATAAGCGGTATGGACACTACACCAACGCATGTCAAGCCCCTGCTACCCAAAACAACCAAAACAACCAAAACAACCCAGCCAGAAACAACCCAGCTCCCAACCAACAAAACAACAGGCCTGCTCGTGGTCAATGCTACGAGTGTGGCAGCCATGATCACTACATCAACAACTGCCCTAATCGTAACCAGAACCAAAACCAGAACCGCAACCAGAACCAAGGTGCTCGAGGTCGCGCCTACAATCTCAATGCTAACCAGGCTCGTGACAACAACGAAGTGGTGAATGGTACGTTCCTCATTAATAACCACTATGCATCCATATTATTTGATTCGGGAGCTGATAAGTCATTTGTGTCACTGAAGTTTGAACCTTTACTTAACTTACCCCACACTAATCTAGAGGAATCTTTAGTGGTAGAGGTAGCTAATGGGAAGTCTATTTCGATCGACTCTATTATTCGTAACTGCTTGTTGAACCTCGACGATCATACCTTCTCTATCGATCTCATCCCCATGCATCTTGGAAGTTTTGATGTTATAGTAGGCATGGACTGGTTGTCAACTCATCGTGTCGAAATTCTGTGCTTCGAGAAATTCATACGCATTCCTCTCGAATCTGGTGAGATTTTGAGGATCTATGGTGAGAAACCCTGTGGCGAACTTAAGCTTATGTCTTGTACTATTGCCCGAAAGTACTTACGAAAGGGGTATACAGCCTTCTTAGCTAACATGATAAAGAAGAAGGACAAAGGCAAAAGTATCCAAGACATTCCTATTATTCGAGACTATCCTGAAGTCTTCCCAGAGGATTTACCTGGTTTGCCTCCTGCTCGACAAGTGGAATTTAGAATTGACCTTGTTCCTGGTGCTAATCCTGTCGCTAAAGCTCCTCATCGTCTTGCACCCTCTGAGATGCAAGAACTCGCCATCAATTACAGGAACTTTCTGATAAAGGGTTCATTCGCCCTAGTTCTTCTCCATGGGGAGCCCCTGTCTTGTTCGTTAAAAAGAAGGATGGTTCTCTTAGAATGTGTATTGACTACCGTGAACTCAACAAACTCACCATCAAGAATCGTTATCCACTACCTAGGATTGACGATCTCTTCGATCAACTTCAAGGAGCAACCCACTTCTCGAAAATTGATCTCCGTTCTGGTTATCATCAGCTTAGAGTCCACGGTGAAGATATTCCCAAGACAGCTTTTCGCACACGTTACGGTCACTACGAATTCATGGTTATGCCTTTTGGATTGACCAACGCTCCCGCAGTATTTATGGATTTGATGAATCGGGTTTGAAGACCCTACCTCGACAAATTCGTGATTGTCTTCATTGATGATATTTTGATTTACTCTAAATCAAAATCCGATCACGAGCAACATCTTCACTCCATCTTGGGTCTCCTAAAGAAAGAACAACTGTATGCCAAGTTCTCGAAATGTGAATTTTGGCTTAAGGAAGTTCAATTTTTGGGACATGTCATTGATATGAACGGAATTCATGTTGATCCCGCAAAGATCGAAGCTGTGAAAAATTGGAGTGTTCCTAAAACTCCAACCGAAGTCCGTTCTTTCCTTGGTTTGGCTGGTTATTATCGTCGATTCATCGCCAATTTCTCCAAGATCGCTGTTCCTCTCACTACCTTAACTCATAAGGGTAAACCCTATGAGTGGGGACCAAAGCAAGAGGAAGCATTTGAAACTCTTAAGCTGAAACTCTGTGAAGCTCCTATCTTGTCTCTACCTGATGGTAATGATGATTTCGTGGTCTACTGTGATGCATCGAACCAAGGTCTTGGTTGTGTTCTCATGCAATGAGGAAAGGTTATTGCTTATGCGTCTCGACAACTCAAGACTCACGAAAAGAATTATACCACCCATGATCTTGAATTGGGCGCTGTTGTCTTTGCTCTCAAGATTTGGAGACATTATCTTTATGGGACCAAATGTGTGGTGTTCACGGACCACAAAAGTCTCCAACATGTCTTCGACCAAAAGAATCTTAACATGAGGCAACGACGTTGGGTTGAGTTACTTAATGACTATGATTGCGAAATTCGCTACCATCCTGGCAAGGCGAACGTTGTGGCTGACGCACTTAGTCGTAAAGAGCGTATCAAACTCCAATGTGCGAGAGTTCGTACTGATCTTCAAGATCGCATTCTCCAGGCTCAACACACCTCAGTCACCCAAGGTAACATGTACGATGAAATGTCTTGTGGTGCTGAAACTCAACTTGAAACCAAACCCGATGGGCTTCTTTATTTTCTTAATCGACTGTGGATTCCTGACCGTGATGATCTTCGTACTTTCCTCATGAACGAGGCTCATAAGTCTCGTTATTCTATTCATCCTGGAGCTGACAAGATGTACCAAGACCTCTGTTATTCTTATTGGTGGCCTGGTATGAAGAAAGACATTGCTCTTTTCGTTGCAAAATGCCTCACTTGTTCAAAGGTCAAGGCTGAACATCAACGACCATCTGGCATGCTTGAACAACCAGAAATTCCTGTATGGAAATGGGAAAGCATAGCTATGGACTTCATCACCAAACTCCCTCGTACACCCAAAGGTTTCGGCAGTATTTGGGTAATCGTCGATCGTTTGACCAAGTCAGCCCACTTCTTACCCATTCGTGAGAAGTATTCTGTGGAAAGGTTGGCAAAGTTGAACCTGAGTACTGCTTATCACCCTCAAACAGATGGTCAGACTGAACGGACCATCCAGAAACTTGAGGATATGCTCAGGGCATGTATCATCGATTTTGGTGGCGCATGGGATTCTCATCTTCCTTTGGTTGAGTTTTCATACAACAACAGTTATCACGCCAGCATTAACATGGCTCCTTTCGAGGCACTCTATGGTCGTAAATGTCGTTCACCTGTCTGTTGGACTGAGGTTGGTAAAGCTCGTATCACTAGACCCGAACTAATCCAGGAAACCATAGACAAAATTCAACTCATTCAGGATAATCTTCTCAAGGCTAGAAGTCGTCAGAAAAGTTATGCTGATAAACGTCGTAAACCCTTGGAATTTCAAGTTGGAGACCTTGTACTACTTAAGGTATCCCCTTGGAAAGGAGTAATTCGTTTCGTTAGAAAGGGAAAACTAGCTCCTCGATACGTAGGCCCCTTCAAAATTCTTTACAGAGTTGGAAAAGAGGCTTACAAACTTGATCTTCCACCTGAGCTAAGCAATGTTCACCCGACCTTCCATGTTTCGAATCTCAAGAAATGCTTAGCGGATGAGAACCTTCATGTTCCTCTTGAGGATGTGCAAATTGATGAAAGCATGCACATTATCGAGAAACCCGTCGAGATTGTTGATACTGGAGTCAAGAAACACAAGCGCAGTCGCATTCCAATCGTTAAGGTTCGTTGGGAATCTAAACGAGGCCCAGAGTTCACTTGGGAACGTAAAGACCAGATGAAGTCGAAGTATCCACATCTTTTTCCACCAGACTCTCCAACTCCAACTTCGGGACGAAGTTCCTAAAAGTAAGGGAGACTGTAACATTTCGCATTTAAACTTGTACGTTACATGATCATCATTAATAAAACGTCAAGTTTCGATATTCTTGTGTGTATAATTATTTTTTGTCGCATTTTAGAAACCCTAATACTATATATATATATATATATATATATATATATTATATAATATGGATAACCTTGGATAATTAACAAAAAATAAACCGCTTGGGCCGGGAATCGAACCCGCGCCCAAGACCGGCCCAAACTACACACAACACACTAACCATCTGGGCTGGCCAACATATCTGTTCAAAACCCGGCGCGTTTTAATTATAACACTTGTTTAAATCGTCACAGTTGACTTGGAAAGTCAACTGTGACATACGACTTGCCATAATCCAACATCATAACTCGTAATTGATTCATTTTTGGTATCCTTACGCGATTATCGGCCATCAGTGACTCATCAACACGCTAATTATCAATCAATCGTTAACCAATTAACCATATACGCGTATTACATTGAATGATTGGTCAAACCTTACCATTTCTTCGATCCAGTGTTTAACCCTATAAATTGATCATTTGCGAGCCTTCACAACTCGCCAATACTCCTTTCTCAACCACCAATCTTCTTAATTATACTCTGCTCATTCATCTTGATCGTGTTTTTGACCTACGGGTTTTGACCGTCCAATCGTATTCGAAACAACGTTGTAAGTTTAATTATTTCAATGGGTTATGTTCATCGGCATCCACACATCAATAGCCCTATGATTAATTGGGCTATTGATGTGTGAATCAATCAATTGCAGAATCTAGGGCTTCGAACGTTTTAATTGGGGATAAACTGAATTCGCTTGGTTTATTTATTTTAAGTGAAACAGAAATAATCACAACCACTGGCCTAGGCCAAGTGGTTGTGACTGATGCTATTTACCCCAAGCCACCCGGTTCGAGTCCCGGCCATGGCGCCCATTTTTTCCTTAATTTCATTTTTGTTAAACCAATTATATATATTATACATTTAATCTTGTAAATTCGTTTTTAATTATTAAAACCTTTTTATAAATTCTAAAAAAAATATTTTTAACAAATCTGATGTAAAAGTTTTACCCACAACTTTTAGTTTTCTGAAATTAATTTTATTTAATATATATAATAATTAAATCAATTTTATTCTATTATATTTATAAAAATCCATTAAAATATCAAAAAAATTTTATAAATTTCTACAAAAATTATCCTGAGTTTGTACAATGATAAACTTTACTGAAATGATTTTTAATTCCGAAAAATCATTTATTTTATATTTTTAAGCAATTTTTGTTATTTTTAATCATAATTAAATCATAATAAATTCAATTTTTAATATTTTTGCACCAAAAGTTTATACAATTTATTTCTGAATATTTAGAACAGAAATATAATTTTTAAAATAATAATTCCTTAATTTTTGTATTTTTAAATATTAAAGTTAAATTTTGGAAAATTGTAATAAATAGATTTAAAAATCTATTTTAAAGAAAATAATTTTATAAAAATTATTTTTATACTTCAAACACATTATTGTGAACATCCTAAATTCTAATTTTATAAAAAGACTTTCATTTATTTAATTATCAAATTTCCCTTATTTATTTAAACATTTTATTATAAATTCAACAATTGGATATCCCCAAATCGAAACCCTAGAATATACTTGTAGACTAGATAGACTTAGACTTATTTGTTGCCTTATACATAGGGTAATACTTGGCAATCTATTGGGCTACACTCATACTATTCCTCAATACCTAATACTATACCAAGGTGAGTTTACGTAACCATGTTTATGCGATTCTTTATACTTGCAACATTTTACTTAAGTAATTCAACATGCATGTCTAGTTGTAAACTTTATTGCCTCATGAATTAGACAACAACAGTTTCAACGAGTTTCAACGAGTTTCAACATTACATAATCATTAGCTATGGCCAAGCCGGCGATATTCAATAATAGATCTATTGGATTGACAACCCCACCCGGATACGCGTACCTCCTACATAGGTAGCGTGGGTGATTGTTATCGTTCCAACACATTACTAAGGTGAACCGTAGATGACAGGATGGACCTAAACTAGTTGGAGGTTTGATTATGTCGATCCAACATATTATGCTATTCATGTAGACTTAAACTTACGATTGACATATGAATTGCTAGACTTTTATACTTAAACTATTTGCTTAACATGGATTATGTATTCTCACCAACTTCTAGTTAACCCCCCACCCCCCCCCCCATTTTTACAACTCAACAGGAAATAATGATGCATGAAGACTAGAGTATTTCATGAAGATAATTTGAAGTCTATGCTTGCTTGGTCTTTTGTGATGTATTAGATTTCCACATTTAAAACTCTTTATGTATTTCTATTTTTGGATATTTGCAATTTAAATTTATTTCAATTAAAATTTGGATCACCATGTGCTACTGTATACTAATTCTTACGTGACACCTCGATGTTTCCGCCATCGGTTGGGGTGTTACAGAATTGACACACAACGCGATTACCGGCCTACATTAAGTCAAACGCTCGTCAATTATCACTCAATTATTTCCAATTTTGATTATTAACAGCGTCAAACATTCAATAGCGAGTCAAACTATCCAATTCAACGAACCAGACCCTTCACTATAAATTGAACACCCCCAAACCTGCTACACTCGCCAATCTTCTCATCTCAACCTCCAATTTCTCTTAAAAATTCTCTGTTCGTTGGTTTTCTGTTCAAGTTTTGACTTCGGGGTTTGACCATGTCGTTAGTGATCGATTAAACTTTGTAAGTCCGATTTTGACTGTGGGTTTTATTTATCGGCACCCACACAACATAAACCCAAAGGTTAATCGGTTAATGTTGTGTGGATTGCCCGATTGTAGAATCTAGGGCTCGTATTTGGAATTTGGGGAGAACACGAATTCTGTTATGTTATTTATTTTTAATAAACAGCAACCAAACACAACCACTGGTCTGGACCAGGTGGTTGTGTCTGGTGCCCATCATCTGAGCCACTCGGGTTCGAGTCCCGGCTGTGGCAACCCTTTTCTTTGTTTTATTTTTTTAACAAAAACAATTAAAATTAATTATATATATAATACTTATATTTTATAAATTCGTTTTAAATTATTAAAATTCTTTTAATAATTCTACAAAAATTATTTTTAGTTAATCTGATGAAAAAGTTTAACTTACAATTTTTAGTTTTCAAAAATTTATTTATTTAATATATTTAATAAATAAATCAAGTTTTATTCTATTATATTTATAAAATTCCATTAAAATATCAAAACAATTTTATAAATGTCCACAAAAATTATTCTGAGTGTATATAATGATAAACTTTTCTGAAATGATTTTTAATTCTAAAAAAATCATTTATTTAATATTTTTAATCAATTTTTGTTAGTTTTGATCATAATTAAATCATAATAAATCCAATTTTTAATATTTTTGCACCAAAATTTATACAAATTATTTCTGATTATTTGGGACAGAAATATAATTTTTAAACTAATAATTCTTTAATTTTAGTATTTTTAAATATTAAAGTTAAATTTTGACAATTTGTAATAAATAGATTTAATATTCTATTTTAAAGAAAATAATTTTATAAAAATTATTTTTATACTCTAAACTCATTATTGTGACCATCTAAAATTCAAATTTTATAAAAATATTTTTGTCTATTTATTTACTAAATTTCTCTCAATTATCAAACATTTTAATTATTAATCAAACGAGCATTTATCCCCAATTCAAAGCCCTAGAACATATACATTTGTAGACTAGATAGACTTAGACATATTTATTACCTTATTATAGGGTGATATTTGGCATTGTTTGGACAACACCACTATTCAATTTTTCAAGAAGTATAACATTTTGCTAAGGTGAGTTTTACATAGCACCTTTTCTATTTATCACCATTTTTGGGGTTAAACATGTTACAACATTCTATATGCAATTCAATCATCAATGTGTCTATGTGTTTTTCTATGTTGCATTATGTCTTGAACATGACTAGGGTAAGCACAATTCTAGCATAAACATTGATCAACCGACGGTATACATTGATAGATCTATTGGACTGACAATCCCACCCGGATACGTGCCTCCTACAAAGGTAGCGTGGGTGTTTGTTACTGCAATATAAACGAGTGAACCATGAGCGTATGGGATGTACCACAATACAACAGTCACAAGGGTTGATTATGTACTCGATTTACTTCTAGTATGTTTTCGCATATGGACTAGATTTGCCATGACACATGAATTGCACAACAATTTTATTCGATTATCAAAACCTATGTAATTCTCACCAACTTTTGTTGACCCAAAATATTTTCAACTTAACATGTTTCAGGTTCTACTTGCTTAAAGATTTGAATTAATGCTTGAAGATGTGTGCATAGTTTTATTCAATTTGATGTACGAACTCTTGTAGAACAATTGTATGTAATTTATTTAAATCATTTAATGAAATTTATTATTCACCATGAGCTACTGAACAATCATCAATACGTAACATCCCGAGGTTTCCGCCATCGGTTGGGGTGTTACAGTTGACCGGACAATCCTTCTGCGCGAAGTCAGCATCCGCTGCCCATCTATCTACCAATGGGTTCAGTTCTTATACGCCCAACTTGCCAGGCTATATGTAGGAGATACTTGTATCGGGGCCTACATAGGGGTCCAGCAAGGGGATCCTTTAGGACCACTTCTTTTTGCCTTTGTCTTGCATCCGCTGGTGCTACATGTGGAAAGAACACAGTTCCTTACCCTTTCATGCGTGTATTTGGATGATGGCACGATTATAGGCAGGGCCGAAGAAGTAGCTAAAGCCCTAGACATCATTCAAGCAGAAGGTCCCTATTTGGGCTTATGCTTAATATTAAGAAGTTGGAGATCTTTTGGCCAACATGCAATGGTATGAAAGCGAAGCCTGGTATTTTTCCTGAGGAGATCGGAAGACCACAGACAGGGTAAAGCTTATAGGGGGCTGTTAGTCGTGATGGAGATAACATTAGCTCAATGGCAGTCAAGAGGGCTCAGCGTGCGGTTGGCCTGATGGGCATTTTGCAGAGGTTACGGGACCCCCAAAGTGAGCTCTTATTGCTTTGCTTATGTATGGGTGTGGCCAAACTGTTGTTTGGGCTTCGAACATGCCAACCTACCTTTGTTGGGGAGGCAGTATCCATTTTTGACAAAGGTCTCCGAGGTGCTGTTGAGGATATCGTTGTTTGTGGGGGCGCATTTTTTGGGGATCTTCAATGGTGATTGGCGTCCTTACCGATCAGCTCGGGGGCTTGGGCCTATGCTCGGCGGAAGATATGTCCGCTTATTGCGTATGTGGCTTCTGACGCAGTCCTGGAAGCTACAGGAACACATACTAAGGAACAACGGGGTGGTTGGGATGGACGATGATTATAAGCTCGCACTGGACAACATTTGCAGCTCTCTCCCCAATGTAGATGTGGGCGGCTTTACGGATAAAGACACCGCCCCAAAAAAGCCTCAAAAAATCTTGGCGAGTGCGTTTAACATTAAAGCCATGCAGACTATGGAGGAGGAGTTTAACATGTCTTCGCGCCAGAAAGCGGTGTTTGAATGCCTCAAAGAGGCCCATGCTCAAAATTTCCTCACTACACTCCCAATTGACGGAATTGGGCAACATATGTCGGCTATCGAATATCGGGTGGTCCTCAAATACCGACTGATGATTCCCATGTTCCACGTCGACGAATCGTGTCTGATCTGTAAAAAAACACGCTTGGACAAGTTTGGTGAACACGCCCTACATTGTATGGAGTTGCCAGACTTTAAATACAGACATGACCTGGTTAGAGATGTTCTATGGGATGTGTTACGAAGGGCAGGGATTTCAGCCAAAAACGAGGCTCCCATGAATTTCTTGACGGACCCACTTGATGGGCGGTCCACCTTGAGGCAAGCGGACGTTCTTGTGTTCGGATGGGCGCAAGGCAAGCATGTGTGCGTTGACCTTACTAGGGTAATCCCCATTGGTGGGAATTCGGGATTCGGGGTTTGTGGCTGGCAGGCAGCTTTAAAAGTCGAGAGCAAAAAAGTGGATAAACATGAAGCGCTTTTGTCTAGAGAACCACATGTGTTTGTGCCCTTCGCTTTTGATACATTTGGAGC
This sequence comes from Ambrosia x helenae, assembly GCA_030844895.1. Lineage (NCBI taxonomy): Eukaryota > Viridiplantae > Streptophyta > Magnoliopsida > Asterales > Asteraceae > Ambrosia > Ambrosia x helenae. Next base: position 35,413,932 of record CM061232.1, read on the forward strand.
GTTGGCCCCGCAAGCAATCAAGCTCCTCGAACGCGTAGAGAAAGTTGTGCCAAGTAATTCTCCGGCTGCTAAGGGCCAATGTTTTTATTTTCAATAGAGTAGGTTTTGCAATACAAAAAGGGTAGCGGCGCAACTTGTGACCCGTTTACCTACGTATCACTTGTAATTGGCTATCTTTGGTTTTATATTACTCTTTCCAACGATGCACAAATTATTAAAATAAAGAAAAGGTTTAAGGAAATCAAATTCAAGCTCATGTAGCCAAAAACTAAACTGAAATCTCTATATGCATTGTTACTTATTTTCAATTTTCTCTATATACATACTCGTAGCTGAAGCTACTATCTAAAGCACACAACCAAACTTAGATATACCGAAAAATTCTTAAATAATCAAAGACATAGTACCTCTACTGTGGTTTCAGTGATGCAGGCGACGTCGGTGACACGCAGATCACCATTGATGGCCAAGCGGTCACAAAGACAACGACTTTCAAATATCTAGGATCTTTTGTTCAAAATGATGGAGAGATAGATAGAGATGTAACCCACCGTATCCAGGCCGGCTGGCGTAGATGGAAATCAGCCTCTGGGGTTTTGTGCGACAGGAGGTTCCCAACTAAACTAAAGAGTAAATTCTATAGAGTTGCAGTCAGACCGGCTATGCTGTATGGGTCGGAGTGTTGGGCCATCAAGAAGACTCAAGCCCGCAAGATGGATGTAGAAGAAATGAGGATGCTTAGGTGGATGTGTGGGTACACTAGGCTAGACCGAATAAGAAATGAGCTTGTTAGAGGAAGGTTAGGATTGGCTAAGATTTCAGAGAAGATAAAGGAGTGGAGATTGAGATGGTTTGGGCATGTGAGGAGGAGGCAGACGTCAGCGATAGTTAGAGTAGTGGAAGAGCTGTTTGTTGAGGGTAGGAAGGGTAGAGGTAGACCCAAGTTGACCTGGGATAAGCGTATTGAACAGGATTTGATAGAGTTACACCTCTCTGAGGACATGGTCCAAGATAGAGTTCGTGGAGACGTAGAATTAAGGCTAAGGATTCTTAGGGACTTGTTTTGTTTAGTAATCATGCTTGCATATATGTGTGTACCATGTTATATATGTTCCTTTGTCTGTCATGTTATTTTTTTCACCACTTACTAGATTGTTGGTACCTGGTAGTCTTTATATTATATATACCTAATTTTTCCTGTTTGGAGCCGGGGTCTCCTTGGAAGCAGCCTCTCTATCCCTAGGGATGGGGGTAAGGTTTGCCTACATCCCATCCTCCCAAGACCCTACCAATAGTATTTCTATTTGTGGGACTTACTGGGTATGGTTGTTGTTGTATACGAATTCTGAAATATCTTAAATTCTAGACCCACAAATAAAAAAACAAAGGAACAAAGTAATTTTTTTAAGAGAAAACTGTCTTTACGAGTACAACGATTCTCAGAAATGTAGAAAAATATGCCAAACAACATAAAACAATGTCTAGGCTCAGACGCATAAAAAAGTCAAGAACATGTATAAACATACCATCAATGTGGACTGACTGGTTGACATGTGTAAGCAAAATCAATCGCATGACCTTCTCATTTGTAGACCTGTAGCATGTTTAATTCTTATTCTTCCATAACCTCTTTCAAAGAAAATAAAATGCATCATCATCGCCTTATGAAAACCATAATAAACTTTCACAGGACCGTCTCTGAGAATACTAAAAAAATTTGGGCCTCGGGCGAACAAAATTTTGTAAAAATGAATGAATTATAAAAAAAATGAATATGGTGCTAGAGCCAAGGATTGAACTTGAGACCTCTACATTAAATTAGGATGGTTTTTTCAACTTCACTAACAAGACTTTAATGTATAAAACACAAATATATATCCTAAATATAGAATTTAAAAAATATATATATATATATATATGTGTGTGTGTGTGTGTGTATATTTAAAAAAACGTTTGGGCCCATTTGAGGGTCGGGCCCTAAGCCGGTGATGACTCGACCCATACCCAGGGCCGGCCCTGAACTTTCATATTCAACATAGATGTCAGTAATTAGAGAACACCCGTATACAGACCGGAAAAAAAATATGTTTACCGCATGGGAAACACATTAGTCAAAATACACAATAAAAGAATTACAAAACAGTGTAAAGCAATGTTTAGGGTCAGACGTGAAAAAAGTCAAGAAGGTGTATAAACATATCATCAACGTGCACCAACTGGTTGCTGTGTGCAAGCAAAAGCAATCACATGACCTTCTCATTTTCAGAATTGCGACATGATTAAATCTTATTCTTGCATAAACTCTTTCGAATGAAATAAAACACATCAGCATAGCCTTTAAAGAATCATAATAAGTGGATGGCCATGGCTGCAATCGGGGTTGCAAGTGGAGAAGCTCACACTTTCTGTCCACTGATTCGGCAACAATCCTGATTTTAGTTATCACAACAATCGTTGTTAATACACAGGCCACCTATATGGTACCGCATCACATTCACAAACGCAACCATCATCAACACCATTGTTCATAGAAGTTTGGTTATTAACATATAGGTACATTAGAAACATCACCACCATAGACCACCAACCGAATGTGGATGGCGAAGGCGACAGTCACCCATCCACCGCTAACAACCACCTCCTTATCTATTTCTACCACCTACCACTTCCGCATACTAATGACAAATGTACCCACCAAAGACTAATGCATTACGAAAGTGCCATGCTGATGTTCATCTTCTATTTCCAATAATACATAGAATAATATGTATTCCAACAAATATCATTTTTAAAATCTATGAGTGGCTCTGAGTTTTTAAAATTGATAGCTGCAAGGAGGGTGGCAGGTGGAAACCTACCATCCACGACGCCAGCCCCACCAACAATCGGGAAATATTGTTAACTCATCATAGCCAGGTAAAGAAGAGCACACCACCACCATCAAATCCCCAAACTCCGCCGCACAATCAGCCGTGGTCACAATAACCTTTCCAAACCTGTTTTCAACAATTAACGACATGAAAATTTAGTTGATAAGCGGCAACATCGCCACCATAACACCACCAACTAAATGGAGGCGATCACTTCCTCATTACCACCCACCCCCGCCGCATATCTATATTATCTTATTAAGGAGGAGTGATGGCCAAGATTGTAATTTTGTCAAGCATCCAACTATTCAAGCAACATGTACAATTGAATTATGCTTACATGATGGGGGTATAATTGGAACTTTATGGACATTTAAGACACTTAGAAGGTTAGAATAGTAAATTTACCATAATCCAATACCTCACATCCTAAAATCTTATCCCAATTCTACCCTCATGTCCAACATTTAGAATACAAAATACAATCTATGATGCATCTTAAATGTGAGAACCTTTCAACCCCTCTTAATCATCAACCTATCATAATTATCAACCTTTCATCATCATCATGATTAATTCATTAGTAACTTCTTCCTCTTAAATATCTATATATTATCTATATGGGGTCAACAACAACAAGAATCACCACATAAATCACCAAACGCAATTCTTTGGTTTCTCGCCTCAAAACCCTTCTATCATCACAGGTTCCTTACCGTATCTTTCATTTTATTTATCATTTTCTTTTCTTTTATCTATGACATTTCATTAAAGCTTGATACGCAAACATTATTTCATTTCCAAATCTTTCATTTTATTTATTGTTTTTTTTCTATGGCATTTCATTGAAGCTTGATACACAAACATTGTGATGTTAATTAGTATTTTTTTTAGGAATCTTGATTTAGTTGGTCAAATAGTTTTTTTAAGCATGAAACTGTGTTAAAGGAAAAAAATGAGTTGGTGGATTTATGGTGATTGATGATAATTGACAGGTGGGATTAACATTGTCTCTAAATGGCAAAAGATGGATTCGAGATCACCGGGGATAACGCGAAAGGTCTCTTCATCTCCTTATACTCTTATAAAGATTTTCAAAGCAGAGGTGATTTTTGTTTTATGTACCAATTTTTATAAGTATCAAGCATTTTGTACATGTTTTTTATAAGATTCAATACGTGCTATCTCTTTATGTTTTTATTCTCTTAATTTTGATTCTTGACTCTTTAGTACTTTTCTATCATCATGAATTCTATATTTTCTTTGGCAAATATCGATATCTATACTATATTGTAAAGCATTTGGGAAGGATGACTACAGAATTTAAGTAATTACAATATCGTATGTATTATATTATAAAGCATTTGGGAAGGATGACTACAAAATTTAAGTAATTACAATATCTTATGCTTATGGTACAATACTTAATTAACTTGGTAAAGAGGTAAAATTGCCTTTCTACATAATATTATATTGTCTTTCAAATCTAATAATTAGATTTGTTAAATTTCATTTAAACAAAATAGCTTTTATTTAAATTTTAATAAGTGTAACAATAATGAAAGTTAACTCATGACTTTTGGTTATCTATATTTCTATATTATTATATATTATTATTATTATTATTATTATTATTATTATTATTATTATTATTATTATTATTATTACTACTATTACTACTATATTAAAGAAACTCGACGGACAAAAAGGTAATTTCTTCTCAATTTTAAGATGGCATGTGAAGGGGCACAACTATCATCTCCATATTTTACACCATTTATTCCCTTTATGCCCCTATGATACAACTTTTTATGATAATTTTACAAGTACCTAATGCAAGTGATTGATGTCAATATTTTTTTGTAACTCTTCAGCATTAACAAACCATTCATTACAGAACATTAAGACATCATTTGTAATGAATGAAGACCATAATGGGTGTTAGGTTCAAATAGTAATACTGAGATTTTTCCATGCCTAAATTTTTTTTTTTGAAAGATTTTTCCATGCCTAAATATTGGTATCATTAACTCCCATTTCAATTCTTAATTTGGTTATGAATTTTGGAATAATATCCCCTTTAAAGTTTTTTTATAACCATCGTAACCATCGTTGTTGAAACACCTATCCCATTCTTGATTAGATACAAATCCCTTACCTGGTCTCATTAACTCGCATTTCAATTCTCCCATTGTTTATGAACTTAGGAATATTATAACCATCGTTGTTGAAACACCCTATCCCATGCTTGATTAGATACAAATCCCTTACCTGGACTCATTAACTCGCATTTCAATTCTCCCATTGGTTATGAAATTAAGAATTAATATCCCTTTTAAAGATTGTTTATAAACATTGTAACCATGGTTCTTGGAACACCTTATTTAATGCTTCATTAGTTACAAATCCCTTCCATCTTCAAATCATTTTCAACCCCTACCTTTATATACTCACCAATGTTAATTATGTAGACTACATTTGCTACTTTCAGGTTACCTACACTGTTTTTGCATACATATATACATATATATTGTTTATCAATTGGTTGTCAATATAATTGTTGTCAATCTATTTAGTGGTGATTATTATTATATACTTGTGCCGCAGGGATATCATAAACAATTTACCATCTTCAACTGTTACATGTTTTGCAGCCTACAATCCAGAAGCGCACAGGTATGCCTTATGTGATTCTGTTTCTTTTTCTATGTCTAAGATGTTTTCACATTGACATGCCCTCCGGAGCTGTAGCATACTCATTTAATAATTTAAAAATAACATAATCATTAATCCCTACCAAATTACTATACTCATTTAATAATTTAACAATAACATAATCATTAATCCCTACCAAATTACCATCCTGATGTTAATACTTTTATTTGTTTATAGTATATTTGTTTATCACATATGAAATTTGCAATTTGTATTTTCCACACAAGTTTAGTTTTTTAATCATTATTGTTGTTATATTTTTTCTTTATTTTATTATCTATATGTATAAAAGGCAATGGAATACTACAAAACAACTCAAAATCCAATAGATGTAATACATTAACTATAAAAAACAAGGTTTGAGAATTACCATGTTTACCACTATAAATTCTTTATTGCAATTGATTATGTTATACCAGTTCTAAATAGCAATAGGAAGTGAGAGTTTGCTACTCAAATTTAATTCTTACAAATTTGATTTACAGGAATCAGATGTACCGGTGCAACCCTCTGATATGTCCAACAAGAGATTTTTGTTATCTGACAATCTGATTTATAGCCAGCTTATGCTTCATTTTTTATACAATTAACGTTTGATTATTGTCGTAACAAATTTAGCAAACATTGTGTCCTCCGACTCAACTAAGAATCCTCAATATATATAACACATATATAACCAACTTAATTTGTAAACAACTTACATAAACTCACTTATGAAACGAGCGCAAAAATACAAATTACACACCCGCGGCAACGCGCGGGCTTTCCTACTAGTGCTAAAAAATTACTATCACATGTCAATGAAATAAATGGCAAGTTTGTGATTTTAAAACCAAGATTTGTTTACAAAAATGATCTTGAGAGTTAAAAAAGATCAAATATAAAAACAACTTATGTTCACCCATTAACACTGTGGAGTCAGACTTTAAGCGCAAATGAAAAGCTTTCAGTTTCAAAACACCAGTAAGGATTGTGTAATTGTAAGGCATTCAAAACGCATTGAAGTTCAACCAACACTGTATAGACATATATGTACCTGTAGTTGTAGAGAACCATCACAATACCGTCGTATCCATCAACAAAATTCCCCATTACCGTCATCTTCATCATTGTCTCCCACCATAGCCGAATACATCACCGTCAACAACCACCATCGTCACTACTCTCATCTAACACGAACACCACAACTGAAAACATTACTAAAAAATCCAAACTATTCAAATCGTAACATGCAGCCATAAAATCAAAACCCTAGTTTTAAGAGACTTACCTTAGTTGAACCGATCCAGTCGCCAAAACCCTAAGTCGGTGATGGTACAGCCTCCGGTGATGGTAGCAGGTATGGGAGGGGCAGGGCGGGTGTAAGGGATGGAGACGGTGGTGGTGTTGGTGATGGCATAGGGCTAGCGGTGGTGTCGGTAGAGATAAACGGAGGAGGCACTAAAAAAACCCCAATAAACAAACATACCACACACAGAATCATTACCCATTTACATGCAGACGGAATGATTGAAGATGGTTGCGGCAACACTGTGTAGGAGATGGGTAGCCACGGTGGTGATGAATGGATTGTCGGCGACGACGGTGTGGAGGAGGCAGGTAGGGACGGTGGTGATGGAGGAAACGCCGTGACAGCACCGGCACAGGAACAACTTGAACGAACAAATGAGAGAAGGAGAGGTATATTATGTAATATATGTGGTGAAAATGACACATATGCCCCTGAAACACTGATAAATTACGAAAGTGCCATCAACTGTTCATCTTCCATTTCCAATAATACATAGTATAATTGTATTGTATTTTAATTATACGATGAACCTTACCATACCTGAACCATACGTAGATCCGACTAGAAACTTTTATGTCCAATCCTAGAGCATCCAAAAATTGTGAACCCACTAAAAAAAATCATGGATCCGCCACTGATCATAGGCATCTTATTATTCATGCATGACGCCATCGAGTCAACTCAATTCAGCTACTAAACTATCTGTTTTGTTGCCAAGGGTTCGGCCAATCCGTTACGTGTGTCCTTTTATCATCATCAATGATTTTTTTTAAATGTCTAATTCACACAGTCTTTAAATCTCAACACCAATGTCCACTATAAAATTAGATCTCTTAATCACGAGCGGATGAAAACTTTACTACACGTTGATACCGTTAGGCTATAAGCTCTTTGGCACAATCTACCATTATGTTCTTGTTTGAAGTCAATTGAGAATTAAGAAAGAGCCAGATCCGATATGAATTGCTAGTCACGTGCACTACATTCCTATGTTATAAAACTTCAGTGTTGAAGAAGGTTATCAAAATGTCTGGGTGGTGTAGTCGGTTATCACGCTAGTCTCACACACTAGAGGTCCCCGGTTCGAACCCGGGCTCAGACATTATTTTTTTTTTATTTTCTTTAATATCCCATCAAAATGTCTGGGTGGTGATTCATTGATTCGATCGTTGTCCCGTTCTCCTAATCTTAATCATAGAGCTAATATTTTTTGTTCCAAGAATGCATTATATCACATTATGTACCCTAATCTAACGTACGTGCACTAGATGGTTGTGTTTAAATTTTTAATACTTTAACCTGATCCATAATATCACATCTATTGTAGTGACCTAATGTGGCCTATAAATATACTATCACATTTATGATAGTGACCTAATGAGTTTATCATCACGAGCATACAGGTGAGGAAATTGCCAATGAGTTGTAGTCCAATGGTTGCAATGGAGATGAGAAGGTTTACCCACATTAGTGGGGTTCCTGCCTAGGGGTCTCAGGTTCGAATCCTTGCTTCACCGAAAAAATATAAATGGGTTTGAAAGGAGAAACCCGTGTGGGGAGAGATTTGATCCTGGGCAGGGGTACTCTCAAAGGGACATGTTCACCACTGAAACACTACGCTTAAAAAAAATACAGGTGGAGGGAATTTATAAAGGATTGGAGAATATAGAGTTTATCCGAGGGCTTTTATGGCCAATCAAGCAAAATCAATGACAAATCTTAATTTAAAAAAAGCATGTATGAGGCGTTTAGAAAAACTTTTTATTTTTGACTCTGAATCGACATTCTACCATAAGCGAAGTTAGGTGACGCTTTATGTCTGAAGCACTAGGCATGTGAGGCGTTGTTCCAGGCCGGATCAGGTCATAATTAGGTATTATTTGGGTCCAATAGTCTAAATCAAGCCAATATTGGGTGTAATTATAGCCCAACAACTTTGATAATATTAGCGTTTGGCTCCAAACCCTAAAAAATTGAACGTTGCGAGATTCCGTTATCCATTGATTTAATTAGCCGATTCCTCACCTTCTCCATTAATTTATTTTATATTTTCAAATTTCTCCATCATTTATTCATAATTTTATGTCCTTCAATCGTTCAGCCTTCTTCAAGTAGTTCATCGGTTCAAATAGATATGTTTTTCAATCGTTATATTTGTTCTTAAGTGTTCTTTAGTGTTCAGGTGTGTTTATAATCAAGTTTTTGTGTTTATTGTTGGTTAACAAGTATACTATGTCATATTAATATGTATTGATATTTTTTATAAGTTTTAAAACCAAGATGACAATACTTAATTCTCCTCTTAAGATACGCTTTCACGGGTTTAAACCAAACCGCAACACCCTTAAATAATCCTATAACAATATTCTATAGAATTCAACAATAAGGATTATGTGTCCTATAGCGAATTTGTACTCAAACCTTGTGGTCCTAATTGAACTCCAATACCAGTCAAACAACCGTAGTTCCTTCATGTCCCACATGTTAGGCCCTCTTTGTTAATGTATTTCACAGAACTCATATAGTTCATATACTGAGATTCGAATACGTAATGATAAGTGTTATAATTGTTTATGATTTATGCTTATAGCTTCTCATCATGATTTACTCGAAACATCTATATATCTATATATATATATATAAATATATATATATATATATATATATCATATATATATATGCAAAGGGATTAATCCTACATGTCATACTCTTATGCAATCTCTCCTTTGAGAGATGTCACATAGGATGTGATGTGGCAACTTTAAACCAATTAAAAAAAATAAATAAATATGATTTAACATAATCTATTATAATATTTAATCTAATCTATTAAATACCTAATCTACTAAATCTAAATATTAAACCTTTATTATTTTATCTCTCGTGTTTCCTCCCATAACTTTTAAACGTTAATATCTTTTATATACGAATTTTTTAAAGAAAAAAATTACACCAAATTAACGAGCGTTTTATTATCTTTCCAACGAGTACCATAGTGGTATAAAAAAATCGGAGAAAAAAATGATTATTTTTGTAACCCGACAGGTATTGTGTTGGGTTTGGGATTAGTTTAAAAAATTGTGTGGGTTTGGGTCGGGTCTGAGATTAGGTGATACCCGACCTGATTACCCAAAACAACATACCCAAATACCCGATCATATACCCATGAATTTTTTAACGCATCACATAACCCTTAGACTAATGCGTTCGATATTTCAATAATTAACTTTTTTTTTCTTATTTCATGTTAGTTCTTTTTAGAATGATCGATTACAAACTTCCGAATTCATTTGTAATGGCACTAGATTTATACCCCGGCGCAGAGATTCGTTTTTTTTTTTATATATTTGAATATGATAACTTATGGCAGAGATTTGTTCAAAATAATAATAATAATAATAATAATAATAATAATATAAAATAATATGTTTTATTATGTTATATTATATATTTCAACCCGGGACGCTTCCGGGATAAAACTAGTATTTAATAAACTTAGATCTTATGAATCTAGATGTAGTTTCATAAACAAAGATTAAATAATAATAATATAATAATAATAATAATAATAATAATAAAATAATAATAACGTATTAAAACATTTACAAATACCATACCATCGCCCACTTAGAACAGGTTTCCGCCAGAACGCTTCTCCACCCGTTCTACGTCAGCGGATCGTCTCGCGCCCATCCGCCCTTTTACGTCACGGAATGTCTGGCGTCCACAAACCCGTTCTACGTCAGCGATGCTTCTGCCGTCCGCGCGAGCATTAACATTCTCGTTCTACGTCGACGGAATACCTGGCGTCCATCCGCCCGTTTTTACGTCAGCGGTATATTCGACGCCAGGCGGACCAAATATACATCAACGCTTCCCTGACAAGTTTCACTACAAGTGGAAGATACCTTTTTGGGCAGCTTTGGAACTCACCCCTGCCCCAAACAAAATAACTCCGACAAGACAGGCGGCCCGTCAGAGTTCCCCTCCAATCAAAGACTGTTCCCAGGCTGACGAGCAGAAAGGACGGCGACGTGGCAGCCTCCCAGCCAAGATATATTCCTGACGAATCAGACTTTCTCTACCCACCTCGAAATCCTGGAAAGCATAAACTGTCCACCGCCTGGATATACCAATGGGCGACCACCACGTGTCCACCCGCCCATCGTCGCCCACTTACTGGGCGCCACGTGTACATACGCCAGGACGGTAACATCCCCCCTAGCATTCTACCTTTTTCTACTTTATTAAAACCCACTTGCACCAAATGGGCTTAAGGGCTTGGGCCGGATTATGGAGACACCTGATGTGTGAAAATGTGTATTAAATAAATTCGGGTCAAGTTTTAAAAATGGATAAACCCGCTAAACACACACTAACGGCAAGTGCACCGTCGCAGTGTAGCAGAGCAAGTAAGTCCGGAATATCGATCCGTGGACACAATGTGGCGACTCTCGGTACTAGACCTCTATCGACTCCTAGCCTAGCAAATTGGATTTTTGTGATTTTTATATTAATTAATTACTAAAGTAAATAAATTAAAAGGCTTAAATTAAAAGATAGCAGAGGATAACTAAGGAGGGAAATCAGAGATGGGAAGGCAACCACCTAGGTATCGAATCCTACTAATGAAATTGGAACTGCCCCGGCTTTGGAAACTATGTTGGCAATCAGGATCTTATAATATTCACCCCTAGTATCCTAGTGGCTCCCGGATCATTTACCAAGACTGGCCGAAAAGGAATCCTAAAGGCTACTAATCTCACTGATTGGTTAGATCACCTCTCGGTCTCACTAACTATGCTAAAGTACTCGCTAGACTGGTTTAGATTTCTCACTCTCCAATCACAATACACCCTAAAGTGCAAGGAGTAACCTGTAAAATCAATCTATGACATAGATAAGCAAATAATACTAGATAACCTAGGAAAACCTGATCTCTCAGTGTTTCTAGCCTAAACCTCTAGTACCAAAGACAAACCTGACTACCTATCACCTCTCGGTCTCAAGAGTAGGAAGAATACTAATTACCTCTAAACTCCCAATTAATGTTCCTATGGAATTTAGGCCTAACACCATAAAGTAAACTACAAGCACAAAGCAAATAATTCTAACAAGCATCCAAACATGAAAGACATTCACTAAGACACTCGTGGAACACTAAAAGATCATAAATTAGTAAAAAGTACGCACACACATCATAGAATCATAAACAAGTTTCTTACTAAAACATAAATCCAACTATAAAATCCAAAACCGAAACATAAACCCAAAATCAAAAAGTCGTCATGTCAAACCTAGCTGGCCACTAATGTTTTAGCCAAACATAATTAGATTAAACAATAAAAACATAGGTTTAAGAAAAATAAAAGTTATAGTAATAATATTCATAAACACAAAGTCAATAAATATAAAAACTAAAACTTATTATAGTCAAACCCGTTGGTTCTGTCACACCCTCAAAATCCACTTGCGGAGTTTTACCGCGAGGCGCATGACAAACCAGGATCCAAACCAACGATCACAATAAACAAGTCTAAATGAATATAAATGCAATTTCAAAACATAGTTTAAAATCCCGTTTACAGCGGAAGCTTATTTAAAAACAGTATCTCAACAATGAAATAATAGTTCAACGTTCAAAAGACCATGCAACCCTAGTTAGACGCCGTGCAGACGCGTGCGCCCTAGTCCAGTCGTGCTACCTTAGCGCCCTGAGAAAACATGTAAAAGTTTACGTCAGCACAAAAATGCTGGTGAGTTTACAGGTTTTGTATCCAAGTACCAAGTCCACCTGTCCATACTATAACAAATCGAAAACCAGTATACGCTAGCTAGGCGTACGTTTTGTTACTACCACGATTGGAAAACCATTACTAACTCGAATACCAGATGTTGTGCCCGAAAAGTACCAATTGTTCCTGTTGTTCCTGTTTGAGACAATATGCACTCGCCCGGCCCTCCAAGCCGACGAGCGGGGTTGGTCACTCCCAATAGCGCTATTCACATTTCCCCGTTGTGCAAACCCGCACATTCATGGTTCCCCCCGGGACTTCCAAAGATCGTGTAGTACACAATAGAAACCCATAGTATGACAGTAGTTACCAAATAATCGTTTTAACACATGTTTTCTCCCCCGAAATATGAAACCAGTTTAAAAGAGGGGCCGTAAACTAACCTTAAGTTGCGTTACTCCTTAACCCGAGTAAACCCAGCTGCTATGCTAGTCCCGTAAGCGGCGACCTAACATATGACAGTTACAAGTACTTAGACTAATAACCCGCAGGTTAATTAGTCCCTAGATGTCCAGACCATAACCAAGTTTGTTTGAAAACACCGTGACTGTTTAACTGACCCAAAGTACAAGACCCGACATCCCATTGGTGACCCGAGACTCCCCGTGTTATGTTTACGCTCTTAAACAGACAATCATGCAATCACACTTAACATACGTTAACGCACAACAAGTTATAGCACATAGTTCACGTATCACCGAATTACATCCAAACATATGTTACCAAGTTACCATATATGTTACGAGGTTCCTAGCATGTTACTACATGTCAAATCGGGTCTCGGAATGCTAATTTACACTTACAACAGTAGTACACGCGATTAGGAAACGTAAACTAGCCATTAGGGCTGATTGCATATAAGTTCATGTGATTAGGGCTGATTGCATATAAGTTCACGTGATCAGGGCTGATTGCATGTAAGTTCACGTGATCAGGGCTGATTGCATGTAAGTTCACGTGATCAGGGCTGATTGCATGTAAGTTCACGTGATCAGGGCTGATCGCATGAAAACTCATGCGATTTGGCCCTGATTGCATGTAAAACTGGCGATTAGCACCTATAACCTTGCTGTTCCAGTTTTTCGCGCGTTTAACGCTCCAAATCAGATCCAGAACGTGTGTAACTACCCAATATCATCCCAAACACTATCCTAAACATGTTTCAACCAAAATCCTTCGTTTAACCTCGTATAATCAGTCCTGCATGCAACCAAGTAATCCAAACATATACACATAGCATGCAATCATCATACTAACATGCATAACAATAACCCTAATAATCAATTAATCAGATTTCTATCATCATACTATCAATATCAATTCTGATCTAACAAAATAACATATCAATCCATCATCATGAATCATAAAAATCCTAGCTTTCTAATCATACACACCCATAACGCATGTATATTAGTTATAATCCGATTAACAACCCTTATTAATGATTTTCAGAAAGCTTTTTCGTTTAAGAACAGGTCTGGACCATTAGGGATTGATTAAAAACGTTTGTAAAGATTTGTGGATGAAAACCAAACCTTGGGATTATGAAAGAATGATGATTCAAGCTTGAAACCTTGTGTTTTGATCAAAAATCGCCTTCCAGAGGTTGTTTATGTGTTGGGCGGGTTATGGGACGACTAGGGTTTGTATAATGAAGTTTATGAGGTCAAGTATGGTATTTATAGTCGTTTTTAGTCGTCCAGCACGTAACATGCGATTATGCAGCTTTACACGCGATCAGGAAGCCTAATCGCGTATAAGTTCATGCGATCGGGGCCTAATCGCATGAACAGTCATGCGATCAGTCCCCAGTCGCACCACATGATCCCCAGTCGCACCACATGATCCCCAGTCACACCACATATAGGCGATTGGGCTATCCTGATCGCCTATATGGGCCTGTTTCGTGTGTTTTGCGCGTTAAACCCCGTTTTAACATATGTTAACACATATTAACGTACCGACAAGTCACATAATGATTATAAACACATAACACAAGTAAATACACATATTCACACTCGTTCACCAATTCCCGGGACTCGAGACTCGTATGTTCCGTATGCCCTGACGATCCTACCGATCGTCACCGTTTGTACACTTGGTAAGGACCGACATCTAATGAACCTCTAGACCAACATCCAATGATCCTCTAGACTAAACCAATAGTTCCCGAACCATAATCCGACTTAACTAACCCAGTTAAGTACAATATACGCGTGACTCGCTAAGGTAGACTTTCATCTAGACAACGTTGTTAACCAGAATTTGCCGGGTGTCACATCATCCCCACGTTAAAAGAATTTTCGTCCCGAAAATTGCACAAGTACCAAAAGAACAAAAGAAATAACGAAGGAAACAAACAAAAGATAGAAACCAAAAGAGAGATTTACCCGAGTTGTCACATCATCCCCACGTTAAAAGGAATCTCGCCCCGAGATTCATTCAGCTGCAGAAGAGACATGTCTCGACTCGAACGCTTCCTTAGGAAGAAGATGAGGATACTTAGACTTCATCTGATCCTCCCGTTCCCACGTATATTCCGGTCCCCGGTTCGAGTTCCACCGAACCTTAACGATGCGAATTTGCTGTGACGTAGGCTACGAATCTTGTAATCAAGGATCTCCACAGGTTCTTCCACAATCCGAAGACGATCATCAACCTTGATCTCTTCCAGTGGAACGATGAGAGACTCGTCAGCCAGACACTTCTTCAAGTTTGACACGTGGAAGACGTTATGTACGTTACCGAGCTCCGTCGGTAAATCAAGACGATATGCCACCGGTCCAATCCGTTCCAGGATCGTAAATGGTCCGACATACCGTGGTTGAGTTTGCCACGCTTCCCAAAGCGTATGACGCCCTTCCACGGTGAGACTTTTAGAAGTACTTTGTCATTAACTTGGAATTCCAATGGTTTGCGACGCTGATCGGCATAACTCTTTTGCCGGTCCCGTGCCGCTGCCAACCGGTTACGAATCTGTACGATCTTTTCCGAAGTTTCGTACACTAGTTCAGGCCCAGTGAGTTGACTCTCACCCACTTCAGCCCAACAAAGAGGAGAACGGCATTTCCGTCCGTACAGTGCTTCGAACGGAGCCGCCTTGATGCTCGTGTGATAACTGTTATTGTACGAGAATTCTACTAACGGTAGATGAGCTTCCCACCCTTGCCAAAATCGATCACACATGCCCGCAGCATGTCTTCTAAAGTTTGAATTGTACGCTCACTCTGACCGTCAGTCTGTGGATGATAAGCCGTACTCATGTCTAGTTGGGTACCCAAAGCCTTGTGCAAAGACTTCCAGAAGTGAGAAGTAAAATGGGAGTCACGATCCGAGATAATAGAAACTGGCACCCCGTGCTTAGAAACAACTTCCTTCAAGTAAAACGAGCCAAACGATCCATGGTGTCGGTCTCCTTAATAGCAAGAAAATGAGCTGATTTCGTCAACCGATCGACAATCACCCATATCTTGTCATTCCCGCTTGGTGATTTAGGAAGTTGTGTGACAAAATCCATAGTAATCCGTTCCCATTTCCATTCCGGAATTTCAGGTTGTTGCAAGAGACCCGACGGTTTCTGGTATCCCACCTTGACCTTAGCACAGGTCAAGCATTTGCTCACGTATGAGGCTATGTCCGACCTCATGTTTGGCCACCAGTAAAGCACCTTCAGATTTTGGTACATCTTATCCGAACCAGGATGAATAGAATACCGGGACTTATGAGCCTCATCAAGGACAAGCTCCCGTAGTGCCCCGAATAAAGGAACCCATATACGTTCTGCGAAATAGTGCAGGCCATCAGGCCTTCGCTCTAGGTGCTTGTCGGCACCGTGCATCGTTTCAGCTTTAAGGTTTTCCTCCTTCAAGGCTTCTAACTGGGCAGAACGGAGTTGATCAGGTAGTGATGAATGAATAGTGAGCTGCAACGCACGAACGCGACGAGGTTTAGTAGATTCCTTCCTGCTCAAGGCGTCTGCTACAACATTCGCCTTGCCAGGATGGTACTTAATAGCACAATCATAGTCGTTCAGAAGTTCAATCCAACGACGCTGCCGTATGTTCAAGTGTTGTTGGTCGAAAATGTGTTGGAGACTCTTGTGATCGGTGTAGATGGTGCATTTGGTACCGTACAAGTAATGTCTCCAAATTTTCAACGCGAATATCACGGCACCCAACTCCAAGTCATGGGTGGTGTAGTTCTTCTCGTGCACCTTGAGTTGACGAGAAGCATACGCGATCACTTTCTCGCGTTGCATCAACACGCAACCGAGACCATGAATAGAAGCATCACAGTAGACAACGAAATCATCAGGACCCTCAGGTAAAGACAAAATAGGAGCAGAACACAGTTTAGACTCTAGTTCCTCAAACGCGGACTCTTGTGATTCACCCAGTCGAATTTCCTATCCTTCGGAGTGAGAGTGGTGAGGGGTTGAGCGATCTTCGAGAACCCCTGAATGAAACGACGATAGTAGCCCGCAAGGCCTAGGAATTGCCGCACCTCAGTTGGCGTCTTTGGTGCTCCCCAGTCCTTGATCGCTTCGATCTTAGCTGGATCGACATGAATCCCTAGTTCATTAACCACATGTCCTAGGAATTGAACTTCGCGTAACCAAAAGTCACACTTTGAGAACTTGGCGTAAAGTTGTTCCCGTCGCAAGAGTTCCAAAACTAACCGCAGATGTTCCTCGTGTTCGGTCTCGTTCTTGGAGTAGATCAGAATGTCATCAATAAATACAATGACGAATTTGTCCAGATATGGTTTACAGACGCGGTTCATCAAGTCCATGAAAACCGCCGGTGCGTTCGTGAGACCGAAAGGCATGACCAAGAATTCGAAATGGCCATAACGTGTTCGAAAGGCAGTCTTTGCAACGTCACCTCCCTGACGCGCAGCTGGTGATAACCGGACCTCAAGTCGATCTTGGAATAATAACTAGAACCCTGAAGATGGTCGAATAGATCATCAATACGTGGAAGAGGATAACGGTTCTTGACGGTCAATTTGTTCAGTTCTCTGTAGTCTACACACAATCGGAAACTTCCATCCTTCTTCTTAACAAATAAAATCGGGGCTCCCCAAGGGGAAGAACTTGGCCGGATGAAACCCTTGTCCAAGAGTTCCTGTAACTGACTAGACAATTCCTGCATCTCGGAGGTGCAAGACGGTAGGGGGCCCGAGCAATAGGAGCAGCCCCTGGTACAAGATCAATACCGAACTCGACTTGACGATGAGGAGGAAGACCAGATAAATCATCAGGAAAAACATCAGGAAACTCGCGTACCACCGGAATGTCGTCGATCTTCTTCTCATCACTAGAGGAAACAGATAAAAGCGCCAAAACGGCTGGATAACCCTTTCGAAGACACTTAAGGGCTTTCATGCTAGAGATGATGTTTAGCGGAACACCACCCTTGATACCGTACACAGAAAGAAATTCTCCATCAGGGAGAGGAATCCGAATAACCTTATCGTAACAGACAATCTCCGCGCGATACAAAGATAACCAATCCATTCCTACCACAACGTCAAAACTACCCAACGGTACCGGCATAAGGTCGATGGGGAACGATAAACCCGACAACTCTAATTGACACTCCCGAAGGACACTAGTAGCTTCAATCGTCTTCCCGTCAGCTAACTCAATAATATACTTGGTCTCTAATGGTACGGGTACAACATCTAGCAGTCGACTAACATCCATGGATACAAAACTCTTGTCGGCACCAGAATCAAATAATACACTAACAGAACGATTATTGAGAAGAAACGTACCGGTGACTGTATCAGGGTCCTGTCTAGCCTCAGCGGCTCCAATGACGAAGGCACGTGCATTTCTGCCGCCGCCCCCGTTGTTCCCATTACTGTTGTTTCCACCCTGCTTCAGTTTTGGGCAATCCTTCTTGTAATGCCCAGTGTCACCACAGTTGTAGCATCCTTGTTTCCCTGTAGTCCCCTGAGTAGTCGGAGCTGAGTTAGTAGTCGGGGCCTGGGTCGATGGAAGTGTAACCCGACAATCTTTAGCATAATGCCCTGTTCGCTGGCAGCGATGACAACGGTTACTGTCGCAGTTCCCTTGATGATGACGTCCACACTTGTTACATTTGGGCAGTTTCCCCGCATAACCACCCTGCTTATTACCCGAAGAAGAAGAACCCCCATTATCAAACCTCTTACCCTGCTGTGTTGGCCCAGATCCTTTCCCGTCATTTTCCACTTGCGCTTGTTGTTCTCTGGGGCCTTAACTGTCGAACCCTTCGCAGGCAAAATACCCTCATTCACCTTCAAGTTGGTCATCCTATGAGCCGACCGGACCACCTCTGCGTATGTAGGATGATTTCCCGCAGCCACTAACCCTGCGATTTCCGGTACTAATCCCGAGACATAGTGTTCAATCCTCCTGTACTCTGGCACATGCAGATCGGGACACAGCACTGCCAACTCATTCCGACTCACAGTATACTTCTCAATCTCAGACCCAGTCATCTTGAGGTTCCACACCTCCACGACTACCACCACCACGACCGCCACCACCACGCCCACCAGCGCGGCCACCTCCACGTCCTCCTTGCACTCCAGACATGATTCCGACATGAAGGACGAGAAAATTTAGTTTCACAGCTAATGGTAACCACTAGCGTTCGCAAGATCAAAGCTAGATCCAATCCAGGACTATCCCTTCAAACCCAGAGCTCACTAGGGCTTTCATGCATTTCGGTTTATGATTTTGTGTGCACCCAAAATGATAAACCGCTCTACATGGTCCTCCAAGTGTTCTCCTAGTTCAAAGTTCAAATCACCGAACATAGACTCTTAGCTATACACCGTAATACTACGGTAGTTTATGGCAAGTGTTTCTATTGGAGTACGAAAGGGAGAAGTCCGAGCCTTGGACAAATCTCAAGAGTACACGATTCACTCCAATATACTACACCGCCTAGAAAGTACGTAACCCGACCTAAGATAGAACGGATGATGTAACGTAGAAAGACCAAATGATTTAGAGACACCCCGACAAGACCATACGTAACCCAGTATAACGTTTAGTACCATGTGATCGTCTAGTGTGTGCGACTCGGCTATAGACTAGACTCTACATGCAGTCCTAGTTCACTATAACCATTGGCTCTGATACCAATCTGTCACACCCTCAAAATCCACTTGCGGAGTTTTACCGCGAGGCGCATGACAAACCAGGATCCAAACCAACGATCACAATAAACAAGTCTAAATGAATATAAATGCAATTTCAAAACATAGTTTAAAATCCCGTTTACAGCGGAAGCTTATTTAAAAACAGTATCTCAACAATGAAATAATAGTTCAACGTTCAAAAGACCATGCAACCCTAGTTAGACGTCGTGCAGACGCGTGCGCCCTAGTCCAGTCGTGCTACCTTAGCGACCTGAGAAAACATGTAAAAGTTTACGTCAGCACAAAAAATGCTGGTGAGTTTACAGGTTTTGTTCCAATACCAAGTCCACATGTCCATACTATAACAAATCGAAAACCAGTATACGCTAGCTAGGCGTACGTTTTGTTACTACCACGATTGGAAAACCATTACTAACTCGAATACCAGATGTTGTGCCCGAAAAGTACCAATTGTTCCTGTTGTTCCTGTTTGAGACAATATGCACTCGCCCGGGCCCTCAAGCCGACGAGCGGGGTTGGTCACTCCAATAGCGCTATTTACATTTCCCCGTTGTGCAAACCCGCACATTCATGGTTCCCCCCGGGACTTCCAAAGATCGTGTAGTACACAATAGAAACCCATAGTATGACAGTAGTTACCAAATAATCGTTTTAACACATGTTTTCTCCCCCGAAATATGAAACCAGTTTAAAAGAGGGGCCGTAAACTCACCTTAAGTTGCGTTACTCCTTAACCCGAGTAAACCCAGCTGCTATGCTAGTCCCGTAAGCGGCGACCTAACATATGACAGTTACAAGTACTTAGACTAATAACCCGCAGGTTAATTAGTCCCTAGATGTCCAGACCATAACCAAGTTTGTTTGAAAACACCGTGACTGTTTAACTGACCAAAGTACAAGACCCGACATCCCATTGGTGACCCGAGACTCCCCGTGTTATGTTTACGCTCTTAAACAGACAATCATGCAATCACACTTAACATACGTTAACGCACAACAAGTTATAGCACATAGTTCACGTATCACCGAATTACATCCAAACATATGTTTACCAAGTTACCATATATGTTACGAGGTTCCTAGCATGTTACTACATGTCAAATCGGGTCTCGGAATGCTAATTTACACTTACAACAGTAGTACACGCGATTAGGAAACGTAAACTAGCCATTAGGGCTGATTGCATATAAGTTCACGTGATCAGGGCTGATTGCATGTAAGTTCACGTGATCAGGGCTGATTGCATGTAAGTTCACGTGATCAGGGCTGATTGCATGTAAGTTCACGTGATCAGGGCTGATCGCATGAAAACTCATGCGATTTGGGGATGATCGCATGAAAACTCATGCGATTTGGCCCTGATTGCATGTAAAACTGGCGATTAGCACCTGTAACCTTGCTGTTCCAGTTTTTCGCGCGTTTAACGCTCCAAATCAGATCCAGAACGTGTGTAACTACCCAATATCATCCCAAACACTATCCTAAACATGTTTCAACCAAAATCCTTCGTTTAACCTCGTATAATCAGTCCTGCATGCAACCAAGTAATCCAAACATATACACATAGCATGCAATCATCATACTAACATGCATAACAATAACCCTAATAATCAATTAATCAGATTTCTATCATCATACTATCAATATCAATTCTGATCTAACAAAATAACATATCAATCCATCATCATGAATCATAAAAATCCTAGCTTTCTAATCATACACACCCATAACGCATGTATATTAGTTATAATCCGATTAACAACCCTTATTAATGATTTTCAGAAAGCTTTTTCGTTTAAGAACAGGTCTGGACCATTAGGGATTGATTAAAAACGTTTGTAAAGATTTGTGGATGAAAACCAAACCTTGGGATTATGAAAGAATGATGATTCAAGCTTGAAACCTTGTGTTTTGATCAAAAATCGCCTTCCAGAGGTTGTTTATGTGTTGGGGGCGGTTATGGGACGACTAGGGTTTGTATAATGAAGTTTATGAGGTCAAGTATGGTATTTATAGTCGTTTTTAGTCGTCCAGCACGTAACATGCGATTATGCAGCTTTACACGCGATCAGGAAGCCTAATCGCGTATAAGTTCATGCGATCGGGGCCTAATCGCATGAACAGTCATGCGATCAGTCCCCAGTCGCACCACATGATCCCCAGTCGCACCACATGATCCCCAGTCACACCACATATAGGCGATTGGGCTATCCTGATCGCCTATATGGGCCTGTTTCGTGTGTTTTGCGCGTTAAACCCCGTTTAACATATGTTAACACATATTAACGTACCGACAAGTCACATAATGATTATAAACACATAACACAAGTAAATACACATATTCACACTCGTTCACCAATTCCCGGGACTCGAGACTCGTATGTTCCGTATGCCCTGACGATCCTACCGATCGTCACCGTTTGTACACTTGGTTAAGGACCGACAT
Organism: Ambrosia x helenae; assembly: GCA_030844895.1. Classification (NCBI taxonomy): domain Eukaryota; kingdom Viridiplantae; phylum Streptophyta; class Magnoliopsida; order Asterales; family Asteraceae; genus Ambrosia; species Ambrosia x helenae. Next base: position 35,436,207 of record CM061232.1, read on the forward strand.
CTAATGAACCTCTAGACCAACATCCAATGATCCTCTAGACTAAACCAATAGTTCCCGAACCATAATCCGACTTAACTAACCCAGTTAAGTACAATATACGCGTGACTCGCTAAGGTAGACTTTCATCTAGACAACGTTGTTAACCAGAATTTGCCGGTGTCACAGGTTCGCTCTTGAACCCGTGTCTTCTTCCCCTTCACTTCTTCTCCTCCTTTTTTGTAGAGCTGTGCGATTGATGCCATTAGAATATAATATTCTCTTTGGCTTTTGGCTCCTCTCTGCTTGCTGTATGAATTCTCCTCCTGTAATAATGATGCTCGAGATAATAATATATGTGCACCGCCTCCTCTTATAATTTCCGGCTGCTATTCTTTCTTCAATTGATGATGTGCTGCCCTCCAATGATATGTCAATATGCGCCTTTTCCATTTTTTGATGTAGGGATTTGTTTTACAATTTTGTGGTTGGGCCCGTGGACCAAAGTCCACTCTATTATTATTATTATTATTATTATTATTATTATTATTATTATTATTATTATTATTATTATTAGTAGTAGTAGTAGTAGTAGTATACTCCAAGCTCGCATCTCGGGTGTTCTTGGCTCGATCAAAATTCCTCGTTTATGCTCCAACGTCCATGAACACATGCTCCTAAGTGTTCGTGTCTCGATTAAAATTCTTTAGTTTTTGAGCTCACTTTCCACGAACACCTATAAAATAATAAAATACATAAATACATAATAAAAACGAGACAAAAAGAATAAAAACTTGACCAAATAATATACAAACTACATAGGAAAAGAGATGTGTTTTGCAACACATCAACACCTCTACCTGGGCCGGGCCCCATTAAGGGTAGAGGATGGGCTGAGAAAGTATGATATCTTGGTACTATAAAAGGAGGACTCCCTTCTCCTTTTATTGTCATCTAATATCCCATACACTTTCATTCAAGAAGAATACGAACACTCGTACCTTCTTCAACCCCTTGTTTATTATACTAACGATTAGAGGCTTGGCTCTTCTAATTGGTAGTCTCGCAAATCCTCGGTCTCGCTTTTAGACCCGCACGTATTTTATAATCACACTTTCTTTGTAAAATACAGTAGAATCACTTCTCGGATCGCCTTTCGTTAGACGACCTTAGATCTGTGTTTCTTCATTGGCGCCATCCGTGGCCTTACCACAAATACTCTAAAACAAAAATGCTTTTACAGTCACATCCATTAAACCCAAATCACAAAAAATGACCTCACCCCCAAGAGCATTTACCCCATCCGGAGCCGTCGAAGACATCACCGACGCCACCCCAGCATCCCACCCAACATCTGGCGATCACGACAATAACCAACAACCCTCGTCACTCCCAGAAGCCTAGAATTCCAGATCGCCGACCCAGCACCTCCAACTGAGGAGGAAATCGACGCCCTAAATAATGATTGGTACGAGAGCCAGAGGCGCATTCTAGACGCTCAGCTAGAACGACGCCGACGGACCGGGAAAGCAATCGCGGGTTCCTCTTCCAAACCACCCGCACACGAACATCGGCTGCCGCCCGTCACGGGGAAGGTCCAGGGCAATCCCCTGAGGACCAGGCCCGTGCAGAGCGCAACCGGTTCGATGAATGAAGACTATGACGAGAGTTCATGGGAAGACGATGCCTCCAGGGACTATCGCCATAGCCCATACTACAGGCGGGAACGCCTAAACAGATACAATGACGACGCCACCACAAACCTGTCACTCCCCTACATGCCCGCGGCCTTCGCAGACAAGTCTAAATTCACCAGGCGCATCTCTCAGGCACCAATCCCACCAAGACAACGCCTACCGGCCAATGTCAAAATCTATGATGGTCTCACCGACCCAGATGACCACCTCGCATATTCAACCAAGCCGGGGCCGTCATCGGATGGACTTTACCTGTCTGGTGCCACATGTTCGCCCAGACACTCACCGGAGCCGCCAGGGTCTGGTTTGACAACCTCCCCACAGAAGCATCGACAGCTACGACCAGCTGATCGAAAAATTTTCACTCCATTTCAGTCAACAACGTCGCCACAAGCGCGACAAAAGCCAAATCTCTCTCTGCAAACGCAGAGATACTGAACCTCTCGAGGACTTCATCGTACGGTTCAACAAAGAGGCTCTCCAGCTGGGAACGGGGGATGAGGCAACCCGAACATCCTTCTTATCCAACTTAACGACGAAGGCCTACAACACACCCTCCAGGGGAAAGACGGCGTCCCAAATGCCTGGGAAGAGGTCGTTCGCATCTCAAAACTATATGCGGGCAACCAAAAAACAATGCGCCAAAACCAGCGAGGGAGCTCCAGTAACAAGCGCAATCGCAGCAACAACCGAGCATCCGTCTGGAACCGCATCTCAGGTTCCACCGATGAAGGACGATACTCAACTTCCAGCGACGCCCGAAATATCATCGGCAACAAGCAAAGTCGCGACCAGCGCAACAACGGATGCCGGAATCAGGACTGGACCCCTCTCACCAAAACACCGTCCCAGGTCCTGTCACAAGTCCTCTCGACTGGAGAGATAACTTTCAAGATCCCAAAACCCATGGGAGCAAAAAGAAAAAATGTCGACACCACCAGATTTTGTGACTTCCACAAAGACGTGGGCCATGACACTGACAACTGCTATAGCCTCAAAATGGAGATTGAGGCGGCCCTACGTTCCGGGAAGCTCTCCAACTTGGTCAAAAATGTCCGCGCCGGCGGACGCAGGCAAGATGAGCTTGACAAAGCCATCAAAGACATCAGAACACACTATATCCGCAGCGCACACAACAGATAGTGCAACATGACACGCAACACCAAACGGAAAACCAACTTCCCAAACACAGCAACCACATAACAAGCCACAAACTGGCGAGATGCCCAAGTCCTCCTCCCTATAATACCAGGAGGCGCACAATCGACGACCCCACTCACTATCATAGCACTGTTCGGACACTACCGAACTTACAAAATGATGTGCGACGGCAGCAGCTTCGACATCATGTACCAACAGTGCTTTGACCAACTTGACGAAGAAGATAAGGCACGCCTGCAACCAGACACACCCATCGCCGGCTTCTTCAACGAAGTAATACACCCCATTGGCAAGTTTGACTTTACAGTCACACTTGATGACGGCACACATAGCCGCTCAGAAGTCTGCACCTTCCACGTCATCCCGACCATCTCCTCATATGACATACTGCTGGGCAGACAAGGTTTGGCAAACTTCAATTCCACCGCATCAACTCCCCATCAAACCATGGGTTTCCCAACACCCACTGGGGTCGCATACATCCGAGGTAACCAAGAGTGCCTCATGACAACTGACCCGGTAGACGACCCAGAGGCGCGCGCGCCAACCTCACCAACTGATGAAAATTGGGTCTTCAACCCGGCCTTCCCCGAACAAACCATTACTTTGGGCCGGACTCTTTCCCCCCAAGTGAAAATACATCTAAAGCAGCTGTTGGTGGCAAACAAAGACACCTTCGCATGGCAATCATCAGACATGATTGGCGTCCCAAGACACATCGCCGAGCACCGCCTTAACACATACAAAGACGCGCGCCCCGTGGCCCAAAAAAGCGGCCACTTGGCCCCGACAGAGTCAAAGCCATGAATGAACAAGTCGACGATCAGCGGATCGTCTCCCGCCCATCCGCCCGTTTTACGTCAGCGGAACGTCTGGCGTCCACAAACCCGTTCTACGTCAGCGATGCTTCTGCCGTCCGACGCGAGCATTAACATTCTCGTTCTACGTCGACGGAATACCTGGCGTCCACCCGCCCGTTTTACGTCAGCGGTATATTCGACGCCAGGCGGACCAAATATACATCAAAGCTTCCCTGACAAGTTTCACTACAAGTGGAAGATACCTTTTTGGGCAGCTTTGGAACTCATCCCTACCCCAAACAAAATATCTCCGACATGACAGGCGGCCCGTCAGAGTTCCCCTCCAATCAAAGACTGTTCCCAGTCTGACGAGCAGAAAGGACGGCGACGTGGCAGCCTCCCAGCCAAGATATCTTCCTGACGAATCAGACTTTCTCTACCCACCTCGAAATCCTGGAAAGCATAAACTGTCCACCGCCTGGATATACCAATGGGCGTGTCCACCGCCCATCAGCGCCCACTTACTGGGCGCCACGTGTACATACGCCAGGACGGTAACATCCCCCCTAGCATTCTACCTTTTTCTATTTTACTAAAACCCACTTGCACCAAATGGGCTTAAGGGCTTGGGCCGGATTATGGAGACACCTCTACCTGGGCCGGGCCCTATTAAGGGTAGAGGATGGGCTGAGAAAGTAGGATATCTTGGTACTATAAAAGGAAGACTCCCTTCTCCTTTTATTGGCATCTAATATCCCATACACTTTCATTCAAGAAGAATACGAACACTCGTACCTTCTTCAACCCCTTGTTTATTATACTAACGATTAGAGGCTCGGCTCTTATAATTGGTAGTCTCGCAAATCCTCGGTCTTGCTTTTAGACCCACACGTATTTTATAATCACACTTTCTTTGTAAAATACAGTAGAATCACTTCTCGATCGCCTTTCGTTAGACGACCTTAGATCTGTGTTTCTTCAAATAATAATAATAAATAATAATAATAATAATAATAATAATAATAATAATAATAATAATAATAAAATAAATAAATAAATAAATAAATAAATAAATAAATAAATAAATAAATAAGAGAACGCCTAGGCATCTTGTAATTCGTTGTTTTGATCAGACGGAAGGCATATAATCTTTGAGTACTCAGGCTTCACTTGCCAATGATTCTCCTAAACTGTAATAAATAAACTACATTTGAAATACTTATAAAACGTTAATATTTCTTTTTATCAAATGTTATTTTTGAAATATTTTGAACATATAAAACAATTAATATTTTGATCTGCGTTGCTGCGACGTCAAACCTTAAAATAACTCTAATTTATACCATTAAATATTTGACTCGACTCATTTCCGAACAAAATTTATGTCAAAACATGGACCAACGAAAAACACACATAAAAATAAGCAACTTAGATTTATACTATGACATACTTAAAAACAAGAAAGTACGAAAATGGTGTTTTCTAAAGTTAGAGAATCACACCGTGTGTTGTGGCGGCTTAGAAACATAAAGTAACACGAATTTATACAGTCTAGTGAAAATGTATTATATTGACTCGAACAAAATCTATATCAAAAAGTAATTATAACAACCGAAAAAATGGGCCAAACCAAGGAATTCAGGCCTAAAAGCTGGACAAACCACCTATGGTAAACACGTGCAGTCTATGGAGGGCAGTTTGATATGACTCCACGACAAAAGACCGTGTTTGCAAGTCTTCAAGAGGCTCATGCTTAATATTTTCTGACTGTCATGCCCATTGAAGGGCTTGGGCAACGGTTGTCGGCGATCAAATACAGGGCTATTCTCAAATACCGGCTCATGATACCTCTGTTCCCCCGGGATGAACCATGCCCCATTTGCAAAAGAGCATGTCTGGATAAATATGGCGAGCATGCGCTCCACTGCAAGGAATTGTCGGGGTTCAAGTACCGCCATGATTTGGTCAGAGATGTTCTATTGGATGTGCTTCTAAGTGCGGGGGTCTCAGTCAAGAAAGAAGCACCGGTCAAGTTTTTGACTGATCCGCGGGAGGGGAGATCTACCTTGAGCCCTGCGGATATTCTTGTGTTTGGATGGGTTGGGGGCAAACATGCTTGTGTTGACCTGACAGGGGTTTCCCCTTGGTAGGTTTCCACGAAAGCGGCTTTGTACCGGGGCAGGCAGTTTTGAGAGCAGAAGCTAAGAAGGCCGCTAAGCACGGAGCAGCCTGTTTAGAGAATCAACATGTGTTCTTGCCGTTTGCTTTTGACACATTTGGATCTCTAGCCCATGAGGCAGTACGGTTTCTGAAACGAGTGCAGAAGGTGGTCCACAGTGACTCGTAGAGCCCTAAGAACCAAGGGTTTATGTTTAGCAGGATAGGCTTTGCGATTCAAAGGGGATAGCGGTGCAACTTGTTGCCCGCTTACCCACCATCTAAATGTAACTTGTTTTGTCTTGGTAATGAAAAACTTTCTACTAAAAAAAAAAAAAAAAACCACCTAAGAGTGAGAGTGGTGGTCCACAGTGACTCGCAGAGCCCTAAAAACCAAGGGTTTGTGTTTAGCAAGATAGGCTTTGCGATTCAAAGGGGATAGCGGCGTTGCTTGTTGCCCGCTTACCTATCTAAATGTAACTTGTTTTACCTTGGTAATGAACAACTTTCTACTAAAAAAAAAAACTAAGAGTGCGAGTGGTTCCTGCCTTCCATACTCATTATGCATAACTTTTCTCCACATGGTAATTGGTATTGCCTGTGTTCGTGTAGATATATTGTCATATTCAAAGATAAGATCCATATTATTATTCACTAAGGTGCTCGAATTACTTTTAACTTGACATCTGAATTTTTGGTGGTATTTAGAAATTATACATCCTCTAATTAGGAAACATACATCTTGACCCACAACACACATCAATAGAAGATTGTAACATACCTCATAATGTGATGTCACACCCTCAAAATATGATGTCACAGGGTGTATAAAACCTAAAACCCTTAATGATAGTTTGAGTGTCACCGGTTAAACAAAGAGCTAAACAGGGCTTTAAGGTAATCATGACCATACAAAGGGTGTGTGCCATTCATTTACCATTTAATTAGAAAGTATAAATGAAGTAGTTTATCAAAATTCATATTTGTGTTAATTTTTTATTTTTTAAAATGCAATATAAATAAATGGGAAAATCATGAAAATAGCCTGTTGACTAACTCTTTTACGAAAATAGCCCACTTCTGTCTCTTTAAAAAGACGGGTCACACATTTCAAGACGTCTCAGACGTCTTCAGATTTAACTAATAATTCACCGTCACATCATCACACACACACTCTCTCCTCTCATCATTAATAATTATCTTGACTTTCTCTCTCCTCCTCTCCTTCTCTTTCTCTCCCCAACCCTCTACATATATCGATCTCCTCATCTTCTCCATAAAATCTCAAACATATCTAAGATGTCATCGTCTTTCCAAAGTTGATAGCTTTTTGACATTAATGTTTACAGGAGACGTCTCCGGTAAAAATATATCTATCAACGATTCGGCGGCGCCCGGATCTATCTTACAAGACGTCTCAGACGTTGTTCAGAAAAAAAAAACCGTTAAAAAAAAAGACGTCCTAGACGTCTCCGTCTCTAAGTCGTCTCGGTGAAAAACGAAACGATGATCGACGTCTCCATCTCCGATGAAGACGTCTCCGCAGTCTTGGTGACGTCTCTGTCTCTAGAGACGTCTCAGCGCCGCCGACCTGCCGAAGATGTTTGAGCAACCAGGTGACGTTTCCTGTGACGTTTACCGGAGACGCATCGCTCATCGTTGTCATCGTTGAGATGTGTATGGACGTTTCCGAATGTTAACAGTAGCTCTGGTGGTGTGTATAGATCCAGTAAGTTTATTTTGAACGATTTTCTCAGACGCTAACTTGTATGGACGTGTTAAGGTTAAAAACATCTATATCTATACTTACTACATAATAAAAACGGAGACATGGGCAAATATGTCCAAAATGTCAAAGTTAAGATGGTATGTGAAAAGGTACAAGTATAAATCACTAAATTTTACCCACTTTCTTCCATTTATACCCCTACTCACAAACTCCAAAGCCAAATATTCTCTTTAAATGAACGTTGCAAACAATTGTCTGTCAAGGAACGAGGTGAAGTAAAGAACAAATTGAACCACTTGCATAGTTTGTGTTGTAATGTCTAATTCTTGGTTTAGTATTTGGAAACCTTTAAACTTACAAATGCATCGTGTTCCCGCCGCGAAGCACGGCACCCTACTAGATGGCAAACAAAAAAATAAAGACATTGTTGTGGGTGTGCCATGTGGCATTATGTTGTTGGTTCAAAAATGAAATTAAAGAAATACATGAATAGAGATGAGTGGCCAAAAGTGTAACTACTCTTTATATAACCAAAAGTTACGTAGATAATGGTGCAAAACCAATACAAATTTGCCCCCAGCTCACAAGAATGCCCCCCAACAACGCATGGGTTTCCCTCTAGTATCTATCAATTATGCGTTTTCTATGCACCCTCCCTGTATATTAATTTCTTTCATTTGAGTCTCTAAAAAAAACCTCATCGGAGACACCTTAGGTGCCTCGAACTTGGTGACCCGTCTCTCCAAAGAGACGAGAGTGAGCTATTTTCGTAAAGGGTTGGTCAACGGGCTATTTTTAATGATTTTCCCTAAATAAATTGATTCTTTCCAACTAAGACCATAAATTGGCCTTTAACTACTTGTATAAATATAACAATTAGTAATTGGATTTTTTTAGTAATACAAAATCATTTACATTTATTATGTCCGTGAACATCCATTTTTGTTCGTTCATGAACTATTCGTTTAGATTTTAAACGAATGAACATAAATGAACACAAAATGACAAATTTCTTAATGAACGAACACGAACACAAACACAAACATGTGTTTGAATATGTGTTCGTGTTCGTGTTCAGTTAAAATTAAATAAGGCAAGTTCGTATTCTTTCGTTTCATTTACAAGACTAATAATATTCACTTCAAGTCCAAAAACAAAAAGGAACACTATTTTTTCTTGTCTTTGATTAATAGTGAAATATATTAATTAAATTATATATATTCAATAGATATTACTCTTCAAGAAAACAAAAGTAAAATCAGATTTGCATAAAATAGAAACGGTACTAGACTACTAATGATTCTTTCCTTGGTTGCATCAACAACTAAATTACTTCTATACTGCCACCATACCCTTTCTACCATTACACACATATATATACTACCTAACTCTTGTTTAAATCCCCATCGGTAGCATCACATCTCCTCCATAACCGCACAATGTGCATTGGTTCAGCAATCAGATCTCTTCTAGTTTTACTTATTGTTTTGTTTCCCATTATAATCTATGCTCAAGAAGTTCGTAAGTACATTTTTTCTCCACTTGTATTATATCATGACATGCATTATTGATTTATTTCATTTCCTAAGATTTATGAACAAAGGCATTTTGTGTGTTTTTTAGAGGATGAAAGGGAGTTTGATTACGACAAAGCGAGCGGAAAAGGACCGAATAAATGGGGAAAACTACACAAGGAATGGTCGGCTTGTAACAATGGCAAAATGCAATCTCCAATTAACTTGTCGAATAAGAGAATTGATGTTGTTCACAAATCAAAGAAGCTGTTGAGGAACTACAAACCATGCAATGCTGTAATAATTAACCGTGGCCATGATATAGAGGTGAGACATACATTCTATAACATAACCATGGGTGAAGCTATGTTGGGGCAGGACGGTGTCCATATATATATCTATTACCAGCCCCTGCTGTTTTTTTTACTCCGTAGTGTAACTTTACGCGTTTCCATCCGAAAATTTTATACGTTTGAGTCCAGTCCTCTTCGTTTTCAGAGTCTCGTGACTTTCAGCCACTACCGAAATTTTTCAAGCTCCGCCACAGAACATAACATATAACCTACACACAATTTACGCAAGTAAACATACACATACACTTATTGCCCCCAAAGATCCGCACATCTATGTGTTCCCTTGTATTTTCTCTAAATTTAGGTATTGCCAACTTAAAAGAGAGTATTTTAAATATAGGACTTTCGCCCAAATCCAATAGTGTCCGTGGTGTGTTGTATAGTGTGTCAGCAGTTTTAGTTAACTTTTGTTTCGAAAGCTATTTTGAATATTTTTAAGGTCCCCCTATTTGCACCACCCCAAAATTTATTTGTACCAGCCTTTACGGCTCGTAGAGGCCCCTATGGGTCGTAGAGAGCTCTCTGCGGCTTATAGAGGCCTCTACGAGCTGTAAAGGCCTGTGTCAATCATTGCAGTGGCCCCCACCTATACGACTTGTAGAGGCCTCTACGAGTCGTATTGGGATATGGTTTTCAATGCTCTGACACCTCTACAGCCTATAGAGGCCTCTACGAGCCGTAATAATAAGAGTAATCATGTGACTAATGTAGTAAAATAATGGACTACTTTAGTGAACACCAGAGCCGGCTATGAGGGTGAGCCGGGTGGTCACCGGCTCCGGGCCCGACTCTTAAATGGGCCTGAATTTTTTTAAAATATGCGTATATATATTAGATTCTATATTTAGGATATATATTTGTGTTTTATACATTAAAGTCTTGTTAGTGGAGTTGGAAAAACCAATTTAAATATAATGTAGAGGTCACAAGTTCAATCCTTGGCTCTAGCACTATACTCAATTTTTTTTATAATTCATTCATCTTTACAAAATTTTGGGCCCAAATTCTTTTTCGCCCAAGGCCCAATTTTTTTTTGACATTTTCAGAGACGGCCCTGGTGAACACCATAACAAAAAAAAAAGGTATATCTAGCATAACCCATGATTATTTGCTTAAAAAGGACAGCACACCATGATTATTAATTTAGTTAATAAAACTAGCCGTTGCACAGGAGAACGTGCACAAAATTATTTATATACTAGCTGTTACACGACTCCACGACCATAGTTTTTGTTATAGTAAGGTATTTGTCTGTCCTAAAGACACATGTTTTGATGCATTTAGTATTCGTGATGTATCTTTTATAATTACACTTTGATACTAATATTCAATTTTTTTTCTTTTTTGTATTTTAAATCTATTTTTTTCCACTCATTTTTTTTAATGGCAAATTTTATACCATCTTATTTCCACCTAACCTTGCATTTGCAAGGATTTGAACCGACAATCTTACATTTGTAAGGGGAAACACCATACCACTAAACCAAGAGGTCATGGGTAACTGTCACTACTTACTGTCGGCTCTGTTGATTAATGTTCATCAATATTCCTTGGTGATATCCATTTGTAGTGTGTTATAAATCAAATCGGTGAATTACCGATGCCCTGGTTTCCAATGAGTATGACGGATTTATATCCACCTTCACCTATAGGTATCTACGTACCTATTCGTTAGTGAAATTCGTCTGTTTTGTAATTTGGTAGCATAGAAGAGTTTATTAGTATTAGATCGTGTTTGTATTCATAAGAAAAAAAAAGTATGTATACTAAGGGGACCGGAGCACCTCTAAGCAAGTGCCACAAGGCTCCGCTAGGCAACCCCGTCGCCACCCTCTAGGCAACATTCCAGGTTTAATTTCAACGACAACATCTTGCCGAGTGAGATTGTCTCTTCCCAAGTCAAAGGTGACCGTTGTTGTGGATTTTAAATTAAAAAAGATAAAAAGCTCTAGGGCACATAAAGGTACGTGCTACCAGTGTTTTAGTGGTTTTAGGCTACTTTAGGGTGGATGTGACATAACAATACAGGATTGGATAGAGCTACGGTGCTACCCTAGCTGCTGCCTCTTCCACCCTGAGTGCATACTTGAAACCGCAAAAAGGAGTTGTGAACATACTTGACATTCTTATTTGAATTCACTTGATGGGTGATGTAGGTTCACTGGGAGGGCTATGCAGGTTCAATTGAAATAAATGGAACGATTTACGCTCTTAAACAAGCCCATTGGCACTCACCTTCCGAGCATACCATCAATAAGAAAAGGTCATTCTCCCTTGTTATGTGCATCTTTCCAACTTAAAATATTACGCTCAACAGTTTTAAAAAGGGGAATCAATAAAATAATCATATATTGAAGTCTTGACGTATCAAATATTGTTACTGTTGCATATAATAAAAAAAATTATATGTACATACTATATTATATTGCTTATAATAAAAAAATTATATAAAAAATAAGAGTTGAAGTAAATACAAGTATTAAAACATATTGTATAACTCTATAAAACATAGGATAATATTTTTCTTTTGTTTAAAGTTCAAGTATATTACAAGTTGTTTCTTTGTCCCACATTGATGAAGGGACCACGAACTCTATAAAAGCAAGGTTTAGGGAACCTCGCAAAAATCTATAATTTGTCTAACATACACACTTAGCCCTTTGACTAAGGAAAATTTTATTTTTAGCCATTTGGCTATGTAAAGTTTTATTTTTAGCCATTTGGCAAGAATAAGTTATATGTTTTGCTCTTAAGATTCTAGCTTGATTTTAATTCAAGCCAAGTCAACTTGGTTTGAAGTGAGTTGAGCTCGAGCTGGCCTTGGCTCGACTTGTCAACAACCTTAAAGTGGTGTTCTCTGTCGCATTGTGTGCAAGTGCGCACCCCACAAGTATATATATGCGTATAATATAAATATATAAAAAGTTAATAAAAAGTAAACCTAAAAAGGCAAAACATGATGACAAAGGTATATTATAAACTTTATTTTAAAAAATAAACGATAATAACTTTCCTAATTAGAAAAAAAAATAATAATAGAATGATAATTTGGTAAATGAAAAAAAAAAGTTAATTGGAAATTTGACTTTGTAGGTACTCGTTGGAGCTTCACATGGTTCATAAGAGCACCAACCCAACCTCCAAACACCACATTGCAGTCATTGGTGTCCTCTACAAAATTGGAAAACCAAACCCTTTTCTCTCTAAGGTAAATTCCTAAAAGTTAGTTTTACATCCAACATATTTATTTGATGTGCATTTATCAACTGATCCAAATTTCAGTTGAGTCCAAACATAACATCATTAGTGAACCAAGAAAACGAACATAGACACCCGGGTGTGATCGACCCGAGAGAGATCCACATGAGTTGCCGAAGGTACTACAACTATATTGGCTCACTCACTGTGCCTCCATGTACCGAAGGGGTCATTTGGACCATTAGCAAGAAGGTACATATAACTTTGTATATATGTCGATATCTATATTTAATTATTCAACATTATATATTTTATGTTTTTAACACTAGGTATTGCAGTTTATGAAAGGAGTTTTAATATATAGTTATGGAATGTGTCATTCAGGTGAGGACTGTATCGCTTGATCAAGTTAAATTACTTCGAAAGGCAGTTCACGATGTAAGAATACATTTTTTTTTTTCTTATGAAAAACATATCATTCTAGAGGTGACAAATTTTGTTTGTTTATAGTTAGTTAAAACAGTAGTGTTACCTTGAATGATCAGCTAGGGGTATATATAACCGAGTCGAGTATGAGGTTGCCTAGGCTTGTGATCGGCTCGTTTAAACTAAGAGGGCTAGACTTCAGCTCGTTTGAGCTCTAATTTTAAAGCGTGAGCATGACTCATGTGTAATTTTTTAATCACAATAAATGAACTCCAATTTCAATTGAGGTTCAAACTCATTTAAACTCGGCTTGATTCAAGATTCTAGCAAATCGATCCCTAGTAGCTAATAGCGGCTCAACTCAATTTCCCCGTGTAAAAATTCTTGATACAAACATACACAACAATATAACACTGAACAAATACAAGAACAAAGCTTATAGCGACAAAACAAGGCGACCAAAACTTTATTATTTAACCAACCCAGAAAACCCCAGACCAAACCCTAGATCTCTTTAAACAAAGAGATCTTAAAAGAATACAAAGTCTATCAACTGATAAATCTATCAGTTGATGAAATAAAGAAATACAGAAACAAATATGGAACGATCTTACAAAATATAAAAGGATGAACCACAAATTTAAGACTAAAAAACAGACGTAGACTAAAGGATCTTCAACACTTGTTGAAGATCATGAACCAGACTTCAGATCGTCAAGGAATCACACCAGAGATGCCCTAATCGCCTGAGAAGACAAAGAGAATACAAAGACAATACAGAGAGAGAAAGAATAATGTGAGAATAATAATAATTCAGTCGTAACAAGATATTTATAGCTCAGGAGCTCGATCCGTGTGAGGATCAATCTCCACCGTTCACTTTAACCAAAGTGTGATCTCAACCATCCAGAGAAAACACAAATACACAACTGGGCCATAATATACGTATCATCATAAATCTATACTGAGCCCATAAGACAACAGGCCCATATTCACATTTTTATTATATAAGCCCAAACATTCGAGCCCAAGATATAACGATCTCAGTCCAAATAACCATGAAACTATATTAACTCATAATTTCAACATCCCCCCTTAGTTTCATGGTTAAACATATCATGCATACCCAACTTTAAGCACAACTCATTGTGCTTTATTTGACCCAAACCTTTAGTAAACAGATCTGCAATCTGATCATCAGAACTGACTTTAACAGTTTCAATTATACCTGAAGTAATTTTCTCTCTAATAAAATGCAAATCTATTTCAAAGTGCTTTGTCCTGTCATGAAAGACAGGATTAGCAGCTATGGAAATGGCAGCTTTACTATCAGAATGGAGCTTAACTGGGATTTTAATACAAACATTTAACTCTTTCATTAAGTTTGTAACCCAGATAATCTCACAAGTGGTTGAACACATTGCACGATACTCAGCTTCAGCTGTTGATCTAGCAATAGTGTTCTGTTTTTTACTTTTCCAGGAAATGAGAGAATTTCCCAGAAAGAGACAGAATCCTGTAACAGACTTTCGAGTATGTAAACACTTTGCCCAATCAGAGTCAGAATATGCACTTAAATTGAAATCATCTCCTTTTCTGAACATAACGCCTTTTCCAGGAGAGGATTTCAAATACCTTAGCAGTCTCAGACCAACTTTTAAATGAGTCTGAGAGGGCTTATGCATAAACTGACTTAGGTATTGGACAGTATAACTAATGTCAGGCCTTGTAAGTGATAGGTAGATTAATTTACCTATCAGTTTTTGAAAACCATTGACATTATCAAGTAACTTATCATTTTTGTTACTTTTAACAGACAAGACATAGTTTGCTTCAATAGGAGTATGCACAGGCTTACATCCTAAATACCCAAACTCTCCTAAGACTTCTAAACAATATTTCCTTTGGCTTAGGCATATTCCATCATTACCATATATAACCTCTATGCCAAGAAAATACTTAAGTTTACCCAAGTCCTTGATTAAGAACTTATCACCAAGAACCTGTTTAACCTTAGTGATTTCATGTTCATTGTTTCCTGTGATGACTAAATCATCAACATACACTAATAAAACAACAAACAATCCATCAACAGACTTGACAAACATTGAATAATCACACAAACTCTGGACAAAACCCATATCAACAAGCACTTTGGTCAGTTTTTCATTCCACTGCCTTGGTGCTTGTTTAAGACCATATAGGGATTTGACCAGTTTACAGACTTGGTTATCATTTTTAGAATGATAACCTTCAGGTGGAACCATGTATACATCCTCAGAGATGGTTCCATACAAGAATGCATTATTTATGTCCATTTGGTGTAGAGACCAACTGTTTTGGACAGCTAATGCTAAGACACACCTAACAGTTACCATTTTCACCACAGGTGAAAATGTTTCACCATAATCAATACCTTCTCTCTGATTATACCCTTTTGCAACTAACCTAGCCTTATACCTTTCTACTTCCCCATTTGACTTGTATTTAACCTTAAAGACCCACTTACATCCTATTGGTTTTCTACCACTAGGTAACTCAGTCATAGTCCAAGTTTTATTTCTATAAAGGGCCTCCATTTCTAGGTTCATGGCCTCAACCCACTTTGGGTCTTTTGAGGCCTCACTATAGGAAGTAGGTTCAAACACTTTATTAATACTAGTTGCAAAACATTTGTTTTCATAAGACAAATTAGAATAACTCACAACTTTTTCCACCCCATATTTGACCTTCCCCTCAACAATATAATCAGAAAACCTTTGGGGTAAAAAAGACTCTCTACTAGACTTCCTAGTAGACTGAAACCTATTTCCCTCAGGAGATTGGTTCTCATCATTTGAATTATCTACCACTGGACCATCAGTCCCTCTAGTACTACTTTCAGGTTGCTGATCTTCATGATCTACCCTCCTGTTAGCAGTAGTAGAGTCATCTAAACACTGCCCAGGAGATGATTCATGAGTAACCTCAGTTCCCCCTTCATCATCGGGAATACCTCTACTTGACTCACCATAAGAAACCTTAGAATTATCTTGTTCATAAAGATCAAAAAAGTTTAAATGATTTATATTATTTCCAGAAAACTCTTGATTTTTATCAATTTTAAATGGAAAAATATTTTCATAAAATCTTACATCCCTAGAATACTCTTCTTGTTTATTATCAATATTCCAGATTTTATAACCCTTTTTAAAAACAGAGTATCCTATTAACACACACTTTTCTGATCTACTACACAACTTATCTTTATTATCTAACACTGTTTTAAAGCAAAGACATCCAAAGTTCTTTAGGTGAGACATTTTGGGGGGGAACCCATATACCAACTCATAAGGACATTTACCAGACAGCACAGAAGAGGGGGTCCTGTTAATAAGATAAGCAGCTGTCAGAACACAGTCTGACCAGAACCTAAGTGGCACATGACTCTGAAACAGAAGGGACCTAGCAATGTTAAGGAGATGCCTGTGCTTTCTCTCAACAATACCATTTTGTTGAGGTGTATAAGCACAGGAAGTTTGGTGTATAATTCCCTTAGATTTACAAAACATAGACATTTGATTGTTAATGAACTCAGAACCATTGTCACTTCTAAACATTTTCACACATTTTTTAAACTGTGTTTTTAACATTTCATAAAAAAACTCAATGTTTTCAAACACTTCATACTTCCCTTTTAACATATAAACCCACACAGACCTTGAAAAATCATCTACAATTGTTAGAAAATACTTATACCTCTCTCTGCTTGTGACCTTGTATGGTCCCCAAACATCAAGGTGTACTAATTCACCTAACTCCTTAGTTTTGTGATCACTTAAAGGAAAAGGGACTCTAGTTTGTTTAGCCTTATGACAGATTTCACATGGTTCAAAATCATTTATGTTAATGTTTAATGAATCCTTTAACACAGCTAGGGCCTGATCAGATGGGTGTCCTAACCTAGAGTGCCACAAACCACTATCACTAGTACTATTAAAACACAGATTACTAACATTTAAATCAGCACCAGCAAAATACAAACCATCACACTCACTACCAGTCACCAGGATTCTCTTGGACTTGGAATCCTGGACATAACAAGCATTCTCATTAAACAAGACATTCAGTTTATTGTCCTTAGACAATTTATGAACAGAAATAAGGTTCACACAATACTCAGGAACTAGAAATACATCATGTAATATCACACCATCAGCCAATTTTATGTCACCAATTTTAGTTACCCTAGCACTAGTTCCATTAGGGTGTTTAACAAAGATATTGTAACTAGAAACATCAACACAGTTGATCATTTTATCTCCATTGCTAACCATATGTTGGTTAGCACCAGAGTCCATGATCCAACCAGCTTTTAAAGCAAACTTTAGAAATTCAGAACAACTGGAAAAACTTCCAAAGACACTACACAACTTAGACAAAACAGACATACTAGAAAAACCTTTTATAATACAACTCTCACCTCCAGCATTGGAGTTCTGCCCTGAACTTTCACTTCCTGATTTCTCACTTATAAGATGCATCAGTTTATTAATCTGTTCAGTAGTGAAAGGCAAAGCAGTAGGAGCAGACACAGCATTGCTAACAACACCAGACATATTAGACCTTTTGTTATTCATATTTCCCATTGAGCTACCCTTAGACCCTTGACCAGGAACCTTTTTCTTAAAACCAGGTGGATACCCTACCAACTCATAACACCTATCTACTGTATGTCCTAACATATTACAATGAGAACATTTAAGATTTGGATTAGGACCTCTACTTATTTTCTTTTTATTATCAGAAAATTGAGTACCAGTAGACATAAAAGAAACATTAGTGCCCTTTTGACCAGAATTACCACCTCTATGAGATTCCTCTCTAGAGATGATTGAAAAAGCAGTTTTAACACTTGGTAGGGGTTCCCTGGTTAACAAGGTAGTTCTTACAGGCTGATACACATCATCAAGCCCCATCAGAAACTGCATTAACTTGATCAATGAGCTCAAGTCATTGTAGTCTTTAGAGGCTTGGCAAGTGCAAGCAGGCAATTGTATCATAGAATCAAATTTTTTCCACATAGTATTCAAGTTATGATAGTATTCAGCTACACTACTACCATTTTGAGATATATTATTGATTTTCTGATACAAGTTAAACACAATAGAACCATCAATTTTATTATAGGTTTCATCTAATTCCTCCCATACATCTCTAGCAAGTTTGGAAAAGACTTGACCTAAAAACAATTCTTCACTAACAGAATTCAAGAGCCAAGACAATACAACAGAGTTACACCTGTCCCATTGCCTCATTAAACTTTCAT
The DNA here is from genome assembly GCA_030844895.1 of Ambrosia x helenae. NCBI lineage: Eukaryota > Viridiplantae > Streptophyta > Magnoliopsida > Asterales > Asteraceae > Ambrosia > Ambrosia x helenae. Next base: position 35,454,526 of record CM061232.1, read on the forward strand.
CACTATCATTCCTAATACAAGTACCATCCACAAATCCAAACTTATTTTTAGCCTGTAAAGCAAGTTTCATAGAATTTGCCCAAACCGTATAATTTTCAGTTCCTTTTAGTTTTATGGTGGTTATAGTTAAACTACTTGTATCACTCGGATGAAGATACAATGGGTCACTAATATCCAGTTTACTAACCAAGGTAACAAGAGACCCAGAGCCTCCTGTTTGGCTAGCTGGATTAGTTTCATCACCCATATCTACTTAACACAAGTAAGCAGTAACACAACACAGCAATCAATGCACACAGAACAGACAAACAATCACTTATCCACAAGAAATACAAACAACAGAAAACAGTATTCAAGACACACCCTAGGGCGAAACTGTGTCAGTGATCCAGTTCACGGGTTCATCACTCAAAGGTGCCCGCGCAGGTCTTAACACAGGAGCCAAACACTAGACACAGACAACCACGACACAAAGACAATACTCTCAACAATGCCGGTCCCCCTAACCCGGCCAAAGACTTCTAGACACAAGAGACAAGAGGACTTACAGAGTACTCCAGCAGCTCAGCAACAATAACAAAAAAATAAAAGACAATAGAGTAGACAAGATCAACTTACAGAGTGCACAGCAATCCAAAACAATACCAACAACTTACTTCAATGATCAACACCAGATCTACAGCCAACAAGTGAGTTGACAACAGATCTTCAATATCCTTCAACAAGCAGACAAAATAGTTAGATCAAAAGACACCAGATCTAGATCTATACATATAGATCATAGATCTAAACAATAGACACCAGATCTAGGGTTTTTTATACAGCGGAAGACTTAGACCAGAATCAATTTATTTTGATAAAAAAAAACAGAGCCTCGAAGCTCTGATACCATGTAAAAATTCTTGATACAAACATACACAACAATATAACACTGAACAAATACAAGAACAAAGCTTATAGCGACAAAACAAGGCGACCAAAACTTTATTATTTAACCAACCCAGAAAACCCCAGACCAAACCCTAGATCTCTTTAAACAAAGAGATCTTAAAAGAATACAAAGTCTATCAACTGATAAATCTATCAGTTGATGAAATAAAGAAATACAGAAACAAATATGGAACGATCTTACAAAATATAAAAGGATGAACCACAAATTTAAGACTAAAAAACAGACGTAGACTAAAGGATCTTCAACACTTGTTGAAGATCATGAACCAGACTTCAGATCGTCAAGGAATCACACCAGAGATGCCCTAATCGCCTGAGAAGACAAAGAGAATACAAAGACAATACAGAGAGAGAAAGAATAATGTGAGAATAATAATAATTCAGTCGTAACAAGATATTTATAGCTCAGGAGCTCGATCCGTGTGAGGATCAATCTCCACCGTTCACTTTAACCAAAGTGTGATCTCAACCATCCAGAGAAAACACAAATACACAACTGGGCCATAATATACGTATCATCATAAATCTATACTGAGCCCATAAGACAACAGGCCCATATTCACATTTTTATTATATAAGCCCAAACATTCGAGCCCAAGATATAACGATCTCAGTCCAAATAACCATGAAACTATATTAACTCATAATTTCAACACCCCGTATAATTACTAGCCGATTGTTTAATTAGCTATATTCTATGAAATAACAATGGTTAATAAATTAATTTCAATCAAAAAATTAATATATAATATCAAATTAACAAATAATTTATAAAATGAATATATACTTGTAATGATTGAAATGCAACCTACTTGATTTTTGAGGTGTGTCATCTCCCTTAAATTTGGGATAATCACTAAAATAAATTACGTTTTAACCACTCAGAATTCATTAACAAGTGTGATTAGTGTAAAAGTACATATTTGGTTAGAAGGGTTAAGAATTGATATATGTATGCATTATTTTTTTAAACTTAGTCATGATATTTTGGATTGTTTAAGCTAAGAGTGAAGGGAGTGGGGCGAGGGAAATGGCATGGGATGCCAACCCAAGCCCCAAACACCACCCCCATTGTTGGATGAGTTGGGCGTGGGAAAGGAGAAGGGCGCGGGGGAGGGGTGATGTGGAGGTATTTGATTGGTTGAACTTTTTAAAAAAATATGACCGGCCATTATTGGTTGGAACATTTGAAACCCAAACTCCTCCACTCTTCTACCTTTTGGGGGTGTTTTAGTTGTGGAATAAACTCTCATTTTCGTTCTTGTGGTTTAGGATTAATAGTTGAAATATTGTAGGTCATATTTCCCAAATTATATGCATCTTTTTCTTACAAAATAACAATAATAGCTAGAGTAAATTGTCATTTTGGTTTCTATGTTTTGAAAAAAATTGTCAGTTCAGCCCAAAAAAATTTGTGTCATTTTCGTCCCTGACGTTTTTAAACCATGTCAGTTTAATGCAAAAACTTAACAACCGTTAACTTTGACTATTGGTAAAATGGATAATTTAATAGTTCTTCTTTCTCTCATTTAATGAAGAAAAAAATGGAAAACAAAATAACATGTAGAATGACGTTTTACCCCTCTTTTAACAACTATTTGTAACGATGGTTGACTTTTTAGATTAAACAGGCATGTTTTGGAAATGTCAGGAACTCAAATGGCATGAAAAAGTATTTTGGACTGAAATGGAAATTTTCGTCAAATCAGATGGACAAAAATAACAGTTCACTTTAATAGTTACAATTATATACTTGTGTTCCTAATGAAGTTGTTGTCTAATTAATTGTTGAGTTTTACATGACGAAAACGGGTGAAATAATTGCAGCATGCAGCGAAAAATGCAAGACCACTGCAACGAGACCATAGGAGGGGCATCCAGCTTATTGGTCCATAGCAACACAATTCAAATGATTCTTTATATACTACAGCAACTAAATGGACTACACCATGAATATGCCCAAATAATCTTTGTAATTTTGTATTTTACCTTTTCAAGTGGCATTGAATCATGATGCTTATATATGGAAAGTAATAAAGGCTTCCAATAATCAAAGAAACTGATAATCTTTGTAATTAGCTTTTTTTTTTTTTTTTTTTTTTTTAAGTATACTTTATTAAAAACAAGCGCAAAAACTCTATCTCCAAGAAGGAGAAAGTGCCGCCTCAACCAAGTTACATAACCTCGAATCTACACCAAGAATTCCAATCTATACAAACTTTTTTATATCTACATCTAAACCATAAATAACTCAAAACCTTAAGGTCCGAGATTAATTCCGACAGCTTCGTCTTCTTAGCCGAAAAGATGCAATTATTCCTCGCCTTCCACAAAGGCCACATAGCAATGAACATTATGCCTTGAAAAGCTAATTTCTTCACTCCTTTTAAACCGGAGATACTATGGTGGTGTTTGTTTTTCCCTAGAAGTACTTTCTGACCTCTTTTGTCTGCGCAGTGCAGACGTTATGGTCTGAAGTGTGTTTGTTTTTTGAAAGACATACCCCTCAAAAATGTCTGCCTGTCCTCTTCTTGGGGCAGACATGCCCCAACCTCTTCTCCTCTCCTCTTTGGTTTCCCCTCCTCTTTTCTTCTTCTCAGACCAATTCTTCTTTCCCCTCCTCCTTCTTCTTCCCTCCTTTCCTCCTCTCTACTCCTCCTTCTTCCTTCTCCACCTCCTCTCCCCTCCGCCACCCAACTCCACCTTACCCACCCATCGCCGCCCTCTGCTCCTCCTTCCCCACCGCCGCCGTCACCCCTGCTTCTGCTTTCTCATTGCCGCCGTCACCGCTGTTACGTTTTTTTTTTTTTGGAAATATTACGGAGACCCAAAGAAATTTGGGCTTTGATTGAACCAACAAATACAAATTAATTTGATTGTTTGTGGTTATCATTTTTTTGTGTGTCTGATTTTTTTTTTTTTTGGGGGGGGGGGGATGCGCCTCATATGATCGATGTAATGTCTTGTTTGTTGTTAGGTGTTAAAACAAATTAATGAATGATGGTGTGCACAATAGGTGGGTTATAGTTAGGGTGGGTTGTGGTTGGTTATGGTTAGGGTTATGGTTATGATGGGTTGTGGTTGGTTATGGTGGGTTGTGATGGGTTATGGTTATGGTGGGTTGTTATGGGTTATGGTTTCGGGTGACAACAGAGGGTGGTTCACGGTGGAGGGTCTCAGTTATGGTGGTTTATGGTTTTGGGTTACGCTGCAGACGTTAACAAACAAACAATCTTCTTCTCGCAGACTGCAGATGTTTGGTCCACCTCTTCTCCTGCAGATGTGGTCCGCAGACTGAAGACATTTTACCTCTTAAAAACAAACAGCACCTATGTAAACAGTCCACAACCCACGTCGAGAACATAAACATGTTTGGCACACCACACCATTTGAAAACCGCCTCCCACAACCCAACCGAGAACACACAGCCAGAAAATAAATGATCTGCTGTCTCAGAACCTTGATCACAGAAAACACATGCAGTTCTATCCACCATGATATTTCTTTTCGCCAAAGCCGAAATGGTAGGAATTCTATCTAACTCCGCTCGCCAAACAAAAATATTAATTTTCTCCGGGATCCACTTGCACCAATCAATCGCGAAAGAAGAACTTTGCTGCGAATTTGTTTGCAGCCAACCTTTAGCTATTCTAACCGAGAAAGCACTAGATCTGTCTGCCAGCCAAATCCAATCATCCTTAGACTCAGTCAGCTGCAAATTATCAATGAGTGGTAATAAAATCACCTTCTCAGACTTCATCACATCGCATCTGACTCCATCCACTTTAGACTAGAAATCACCAGCCCCACGACCGCCTGGAGAACACTTATCCGCCACCAATAACATTTTATCCTTCTCAAGATGAAATAGATTAGGAAACTTGTCTTTGAGCGCCTTATCACATATCCACGTATCTAACCAAAACCGGATACTTTTGCCATTTCCAACTCTTCCTTTAATCATACCAAAGATTACTCGGTCTTCCACTTTTGTTTTATTACCATGCTTGACCACTTTATTCCACACCCCCGAAAATTGATTACAACACGAAATACTACCCATCGCCGCTTTGAAGCATGTATCGCATCTATGCATTTTTTCCATAAAGCTTTGGGCTCAACTTTATATCTCCACAGCCACTTCATAATCAAAGCACTGTTAGAAACATCTAACTTCTTTAATCCCAAACCACCTTTTGTTTTTGGCGCAAACGACTTTTTCCCAAGCGACCCATTGAACCTTACGCCCCTGTAAGTTACCACCTCAAAGAAATTTCTTTATGATAGCTTCCAAATCATTAATGATCTTCACAGGAGCTTATACAGGGAGAAATATTATGTTGGAAGGCTCTCCAAAACCGACTTAATCAAAGTAACTCTACCGCCAATAGAAAGCAACAATGATTTCCATTTACATAGACGGGCCTTAAAAATATTAATAACCGGTTCCCAGTTTGATATACGATTCATGTTAGCTCCAACAATCAAACCCAAATACTTAAATGGAACCGTACCTAGATTGCATTTCATGTTGCTTGCCTGAACCATAATCATCTCCTGGCTAACACCAATGCCGAATAACGAAGACTTGTGAAGATTAATCTTGAGGCTGAAACACAAATAAAAAACACGAAGAATCCTCATCACCACGTTAAAATTTTGTGTGTTCTAATCACCCATTATAATAGCATCATCTGCGTATAACAAGTTGGATAACAGTGGTCCTTCATTAGGCAATTGGATTCCCTTGAACACACCAATGTCACAAACCTTCCGAAACATACTTGAGAGAGCCTCCATAACCAATATGAACAGAAACGGAGATAGAGGATCTCCTTGACGAATACCCTTCCTTCATTGAAATTCAAATGTAGGAGATCCATTCACAAGAATGGAGGATCTCGCAGACGATATCACACCAAAAATCCACTTTCGCCATATGTTTGGAAAGTTCATCTGACACATAACTCTATCTAGAAATCCCTAATGAACGTTATCACAAACCTTCTCAAAATCGATTTTAAAAAAGAACAAATTCTTACTCGTACGACGTGCCCAGGTAAGCACCTCGTTAATATTAAGTGGCTTGTCTAGAATAAATCTCCCACTAATAAACGCCGATTGAGAAAACGAAGTCAAATAACCCATAACCTTAGTCAACCGATTCGCCAGAAGTTTAGAAATCACCTTACTTATGACTCCTATAAGGTTAATCGGCCTATAATCTCCAAGACCAGATGGATCATTAATTTTCGGAACCAAGGTGATAAAAGAAGATACCGCCCCATTGTTAATCACCCCATGATCATAAAAAAAAAAAAATACTCAAACACTTTAAGAAAGTCTGGAGAGAAAATGTTCCAAAAGTGCTTAATAAATTTAAAATTAAGCCCATCAGGGCCAGGGACCTTGTCATCACCACAAGCAAAAACCGTGTTCTTAATCTCCTCTTTCGAAAACTGATCCACCAATTAGTCCCCATCATGATGAGGAACCTGCTTAAGATCATAACAATCTAAAGAAGGTCTCACCTTCATATCTTGAGAAAACTTAGTTCTGAAAAATTTTAGCGCCTCTTTTTTTTTTATTTCTTGCAGTTTAGAGATCCAAACACCTTGAACCATCAACCCCGGTATATTATTGTTAGCTCTATACTTGTTAATCATGCCATGAAAAAATTTCGTGTTCTCATCCCCATCTTTTGCCTAGTCATTCCTCGCCCTTTGTTTTAGATCTTTATATCTATAACCTTCCAACTCGTTCAATCTCCTATTAATCTCATCCCACACCCATTGTTCTGTTTCATCCAACTCGCGATCATTAAGCGTATTTTCCAGCCGAATACGCTCCTTCTTTAGAATCAACACTTCCTCATGTTCTGTTTTTATATTTATTGTCTTTACATTCCTTAATCTTTTGCCTCATAAACTTGAACTTCAACATTAAATAAATATCCAGAGAACCACTCCCCACAAAGTCCTCATTAGCCTTAATAATCATATCAGTGAAATCGTCTCTTTCCAACCAGGAATTAAAGAAACTAAAAAGCTTAGGACCAAAATTATGCGACTCCGTTTTAAACAAAAGAGGACAGTGATCAGATTTGATTCTTGGCAAAGCCCTATATTCTGCCATGGGCCAATCATTCAAACATTTCCCACAAACTAAAATTCGATCAATGCGACTCAACTTATTACCAGAAAAAAAAGTGAATCAATACATTTAAGACTGAACTCATGTAATGCAGCTTCATCTATAAAGGCATTAAAATCTCTAAAAGACACCAGATCGAATACTGAATTACGACGATCTTCCGGGCATCTTACCGAGTTGAAATCCCCAGACATAGCCCAATACCCATTATGCAACTCCATCAAAGAAGCCAATTCTTTCCATAATACACGTTTATCCGGACACCCTTGAGGGGCATATATGTTAAGAATGTTCAGCTGCTTCCCATTTCCTTTTATTTCCCCTGAAATCAGAAGATAATACCTGTTTTTCTTGACTTCCTTGTATTGAAATAATTCGGGTCCCATAAAGTCAATAAACCCCCAGATCTACCTGTCGCATCAACCCATTCATGTCTGTACACCCCATTGCCCCAATAACCACCAATATCCACTCTTTCCAACGAGGAATGTTGAGTTTCTTGAAGAAGAACAAAAGAAGCCTCATGTTCTTTCCGAATATCCCTAACCCACCTCCGCTTATCCATCACCCCCAAACCACGAATCTTTAAAGAATGAATATTCAATTAGGCACCGATTGACAACCTTCTATGACCAAAACACTACATAGCTGATTATCAAACTGATTTAAGTTATGTTCCCCGCAATCCTGTCCGAGCTTTACTATTTCTCGAGTTTCCACCTTCATCTCATTGTACATATTATTACTTTGAGAACCCACTTCAATCTCATGAACATTCTGACCCACCTTAATATTTTGGACGTCATATTGTCCATTCTCCCTCCCAAGCTCAGCTCCATATGAAGTCTCCTTATCCGAAATGTTAAGATCAGGAGTAAGATACTCACCAACATCTAATTCATTACCTTCTAGACTATCCTTCGTAGGTGGATCAACATCCTCTAAGCCCAATAACTCATTTAGCCCAAAAGGGTCACTCTTCCTGGGCCGCTTATTTACCATGCATTGGGCTTGAGGAGATTTTGAAAGTTTACGTTGCCTTGTTTTCAATCTTTTGAACTTTTTTACAACACCACTTTTTTGTTTATTATTAAAAGCAAAGCTAAAAAAGTTGTCAACCTTATTAAAAGTGCCCATGTTTGGCTCCGATTCATTAACACACTGATTAATGTCTTCCTTACCTTCCATAGAAACATGTTTCTCCACACCCTCCTCAACCGAAGAATGAAGACCCGGTTCATCTTCTACGTGTTTAAGTTCAACATTGATGTTCTTTGAAAATAGACCATTCACCTGTTCCTCTCTTATCGAACTACTAATACCATCCAATTCCGATTCGAACTCTTCATCATCCTGATATTCTTCAATCAAGCAGTCTGTGACCCAATCCCGATTTTCCTCCTTTACCCAAACTTGTATTAATTTATTTTGCCATCACAACGACAGAGATTCGTTAATACGCCTACCAACCTTACAAAGAATTCCGAGACATGTATAAGAAAGATCAGCGTCATTTTCAGAGAGGGACGAAGCTTGCACCACCTTGCCGAACTTACTACCAATAACATTGAACACCGGTTTCATGGCCAGATTCAACAGAACACTATATACCTTCACCCATGCAACACGTTCATATGGCAACCATTGGTCTTTCCATAACGCTACTTTAAGGAACCATCCGACCCATACCTCCTTCTCCATCTCAAACTTACTAGCATCCTCTAGATTATCAAACTTTAAAAGAACAAAGAAACCACCAATGTATTTAATCTCTACATTTTTCCAGCCTGCATCATTCAGATTCACTCTCAAAGAAATCAAATTTGAAAACTCTCCTACCTTTCCGATTACCGCCAAGTCGATCCATTGAGGAAAAGAACATGCATTAGGGGCCACATCAATGATTGATTGAGTCTTCGGAATCTCCTTGTTAAGAAGTTTATCCCTAAAGTGTGTCTCTTTACTCTGATAAACATCTTCAGGTCTGACTGCATCAGTATTGTCTTCCTGTTTTGATTTCAGAATCTCTGACTTCCTTTTCTGTCCCACATAATTCCCATCCATGAACTTCGCCACACTAATGAATAACTTATGATCACCCGGCCATCTTTACATTCCTCATGCTTCCTACAAGTTGTGGATTTTGGACGTCCACAAAGTTAACAAACGCAAATCTCTGACCGAATTTGTCAAGCTTCCTTGCGATATATACTTTATCAATCTTCCCATATTCCCCGAGAAAACGCTTCAAATCTTCCACTGAAAATCTCTCCGGGATATTGGATACAAAGAATTTTGTACCAACCACATTATTCTTCTGGTTATTATTAGCCTTTTGAACTCCATGTTTCTGGGATTGTACCTCTTGCTAACTCTCTATAGACGAATCGTCGCCGTCATTACTCATCCTAGGGTTTTTTTCCAGTATCCGTTGGTTTTGCTCTAATGGCATCAATGATTATCTTTGTAATTAGCTAGCAAAAGTATACTAACATAATAATCATATTCTATATTTATGCGCTTTTGTTCATTAATATATTCTTATTTTGAAAATATGATGGTTACTTCACACGCACGTACATATATAATGTATTTGTTAAACAAGTTATTCTTTTTTTTTTGGAAGGCAAATTTCATTAACACCAAGGAACCGGCATTATCTCCAAGATAGAGATAAGCCGCCAAAATAGAAATCACATCAAATTAAAACAAAACGTACACCAACCTTTCCAATCGACCGACCCCTTCATACCTCTACTTTTGTACCACAAATACCCCAAAGATTTAATATCCGCAACAATCTTTACCACGTCCGTATCTATGTCAGAAAATACCTTTTCGTTCCTAGCCTTCCAAACTCACCAACATGTCAAAACAAGAATACCGTACAGAAGCTCTTTCTTTGCTTTCGACGTTGGCTAGACCTTCCAATTCCATTTAACAACAAATCTTTGATCTATCAATTCGAATTTGTCTTCGACCGAACAAAATTTATCCTGTTCAAGTCTAAACAAAGCTGGATACAATGACTTCAATGAGACATCTTTAAGCCAAGGGTCGATCCAGAATCTCACCAATTGTTTTGACCCTTCAGCGTATCGCTAAGGAAAGATATGTTGGCTGTTGAATCAAGTGTTTTGACCCTTCGAAGAAGGTACCACCTATATGAGAAGGTAAAAGGACAAATCTAGAGGATAAACGAAGATAGTCAAGAGAAGGTTGAATCGATTGTCAAAATTAACTTTTAGACCAACTGTGGTGGTAAGGTGAAATGGGCATGGAATGCCTCCAAAACGCACCAAGCACCTCCCCTGGGCGTCTTTCTTCTTTTTTGGGCCATGGCGTGGAAATTTTCATGGCGTGGAATTTTCTACTTTTTTGAAGGCCAATTAGATTGTTCCACTTGGAGTGGAGGGCATGGATTTGCATTCCCATTATATGTGGTCTTATAAGAACGATAGATTACTTGGCTACTGTTTTTTATTAATCTACTTATGACTAGAAGATGCTAGTGTATTTATAAATTGAGTAAACTACACGGATGGTCCCTGTGGTTTCTACAAATTTAAAGTATGCTCCTTAGCTTTTCAAAATTACCCCAATGAGATCTGTGGTTGGGATTTTATTGCATCAGTGGTTCCTGACTTGGATAGAGGTTAAGTTTTTCAGTTAAGCCAATGTGAAATTACTAAATTACCCTTCTTTTAAAAAAAATAAAAATAAAAAATATTATAAACTCTCTCACTCTCTCTCTCTCTCTCTCTCTTTCTATCTCTATCTCAGACACAACCCCAACTGCCACCACCACCTTCTCCCAACTACCACCACCACCACCAATCATCTAGCACGACCATCTTCCCCCAACCACTACCCCCAAACCTTCCACCACAAACCGTCCCATATTCACTAATACTATTACAATCCCCTCCACATCGTCATCATCATCATCATCATCATCCGATCCATCACCGTCACCGTCTGATCCATCCGAACCTCTACCATTCCAATTCTGCATACCACCGTTCTGAATCAACCCAAACTCAACCCTTCCTTGAACCTGATAATACCTGCTGCTGTAGGCGATGATGTGTGCCCGGTTGTGATGGGCTGAGAGATAGGCGGCGAGAGGGAAGTAGGAGGCCTGCATCATGGATCGGAAAAGGGTCAGAGAACCCAACCGGGTCAGGTCGGGTCAGCGTGGAGTTCTTATCCCACTTCTTTGTAAACTCCAGGTAACAAGGACTCGTCGGTCCTTTCCATTATTCCGGCCAGGTTTACCAGCACCAGCGCCAACGTGTCCCCCCTCATTCCTTTTCTTGATGTTAATGTTGATGTTCTTGTTTGAATTGATGATCATGGAATTTCCTTTCAACTAAGCCTTCCACCAATCAAAAGAATTAGTCAATGTGTTGTATTGTTTATGGTCTTCTACACCAATTATATTCTATATGCATAACTTGGGAGAGAGAGAGAGAGAGAGAGAGAGAGACAAAGGGAGAGAGATGGTGATGGTTGTTTGAGGGAAGTGGTGTTGGCGGTTGGAAGGGGTGATGTTGGTTGTTTAAGGAAGTGGTGGTGGTGGTCTGAGTAAATATATATATATATATATATATATATATATATATATATATATATATATATATATATATATATATATATATATATATAAGATTAAACTGCTCGGATGGTCCCTGTGGGTAGTTTGGTCATTTTACATGAATTAACTGAAAATTTTTATCGATGTTTGCCGGTAAGGACCAAAGTGTTATAAAATGTCAACGTTAGGGACCGTTGAAAATAGATGGGGGCATCTGTGCAATTCGGGCAAACCACAAGGATCATCCGTGCTGTTTACTCTTTATAAATTTATACACACATTTTTACTAGTTTTATTTGTGCTTTTAAACATAAAATGATAACACTTGCCAAACATATTTTCATTCATTTCCTCTTGAAAAGTATCAAGTGCATCAACAATAGAAAAACCAGGAAGACGTCAAATATTTAACAAAACCAGCAAATTTTACAATCCATCAAAGGATATGGAGAAATCACAATCCAGTATCGACAAATGACAATCAATCAAGAACAAGTTGACGAAATTCAATAAACAATAAACCAAATTTTTAACAAATTTAGGCAGATGTGGGCAAATGGTCATGGGTTTGGTTAATGAAGAGGAGCTCATAGATAAGCCCAGCAAGACCACCACCAACCAAAGGTCCAACCCAGTAGATCCAGTGGTTGGCCCAGGTCCAGCTCACCAAAGCGGGTCCAAAAGACACAGCTGGGTTCATGGATGCACCGGTGAATGCTCCACCAGCCAAAATATTTGCACCAACAATGAAACCAATTGCAATTGGTGCAATTGTTCCCAAAGTACCCTTCTTGGGGTCAACTGCGGTTGCATAGACTGTGTAGACAAGCCCGAATGTCATCACGATCTCAAAGACCAAAGCGTTTGAAACTCCAACACCCGCAGATAAGGAGAAAGCGCCAACAGCCTATCAATAAATTAACCATATCATGAGTAAATAATTGTAACATTCAAGTTATATTTTAAAAGGGAATTTAAAACATACATTCGACACAACCTTTCAGCCTACATGTACTAATTAAGATCTAAGGTGTCAAATTATTCAATATCTTGTTTAACTTCATTTTTCAAGTTTTATAAATAATAATAAATATACAAAGTATAACTATATGAAAACTATTATAGTAATTAATTAAAAATATTATCACGAACCGTCACTATCTTTTTTAGCATTTGTTTTCACTATCATAAAATATTAATATACGGAATATGATTAAAAAATAATTTGAAACTTTAGTATACTTTAATGGCCACCTTTTATTCTTTTTACCAAAAGTTAATTTTACACCTGTCAATAATGATCAAATAAATGATTTTATGACTTTATCTTACAATCATGCTCAATTACAAATTTCAATAGTGTGCTATTATTACTACGCCCCAATAGTATACTCACACGGGACATATAAACATTGAAGACAAAGTAAGACGTTCATCACTAACATGTTATGTCATATAAATTGTTTCTATATTGTAATACATCATAAACCCCTATTATTTGTAATTAAAACCAATTAACTCATAAGTCATAAGCCTCTAGTATATTTGGCCAATTTAACATTCATACGATGTGTATAACCCCTTATACAATATATATAACTCATACAACCTATATAATGTTTTTGTGGTGTGTAGTTATAACCTAATCTAGTATAGTTAGCCAGTTTAATATTCAAACGATTTATATAACCTCTTAGACCATGTGTAGCGAGGCGTTAATGAGGTCTTAAAATAAAATTAGCACCCCACACCACTACATAGGGGCCTTAAAGGGGCTTAAAGGGCGTTAATTTTGAAAAATTGGCCTGGAGCGTTAAATTTTTAACGCTGAAATTTTGATTTTGAACCTGCAACTCGTGGCAACCAATCAAAAAGGAGGAGGGGCAGCGCTGCCACTACGCATGCTCTTATACAATATATATAACTCATACAACCTGTATAATGTTTTTTGTTGTGCATTTAACTTAATTATTTTTTTCATAAAATAAAAAATAATTTAGAATTCTCACCATGTCATTAGTGACAAACTTGAGTAGCAAGCAAGCAAAACTGAGCAATAACGTAAACTACACCACGAATAAAGCTAATGTTCCCACCAACAAAGGCGCCAAAGGTGACGGCAGGGTTAACATGTCCACCAGAGATATTGGCACCAACCGAAACCGCAACGAACAGGGCAAGAGCATGCGCAATCGCAGCCGCCAAGAGGCCGGTTGGGGTTGCGGCGCCATCGCTAGTCAGCTTGGCGAATGCCATGCCAGAACCTGAACCGGCAAACACGAAAATGAGGGTGGAAATGAACTCAGCTAACCCGGCCTTGATGGTATCCGGGTGAGTGAACTCGTGGTGTTGACCGATGGCGATTGAACGGATCGGCATGGTGGAGATAGGGAGGAGGAGAGGGTGGAGAGTGGTTTATTAAGTTGGTTTGTAGTTTGCATGCAAATGAGGTCGTTATATAGTGGTTTAGGGTTTGTGTTTTACCTGCTATTGCCGGTTTATCGGTCATAAATGGTTTCGCTCTTTAGGTTTTTGAAATTTAAAACTAGATTTATATAACTATTTTTAACCAAATGGTTTGTAATTTGTAGTGTAGCGATGTTAAAATGGGTTGTAAAGGTGTTTCTTGTGAAGTTGTTGGGGTTTTTGTCACAAGACAGATATTAGTGTAAATTTATCTAGTGTGTTAATTTACCGTTTTATAATAACAATAATAGTAGCAGTAGCAAGTAGCAGTAGTAATAGTAATAGATTAAATTTGAAATTTAACAAGGGGGAAATTGATAAAAAAAAAATAAAAAAAAAAGTTGATAGAAAATATTGTGAAAAATCTCTCAGCTAAGATAGTTTTAAGAGTGTAAATTTAACTAATTTAGAAGAACTAAAAGAATTCATCTAATGTCAAAAACCCATCAGGTTTTTATTTATTTTGTTAACAGCCCTTGGTTTTATCTATGTTGGATGTCATTACTCGCCTTTTTCATGTATTTGTTAAATCCAGATTGGTAGGTTTTACTATTTAAAAATGTGTATTGGCGTAGCTTTTTGCATGTTTACCCGCCGTCCACTTATAAAACTTGTTCGTTTTTAATGAAAAATTGAAGGCCAATTAATCATTTTAATGAGATTGTCCATTTTAAAAACAAAGCCATTGGAATACCAATTGTTTATTGATTAATATTATAATAACATGTATTTAATATCTAAAAGACTTTAAACAAATTGTTAATAATTCTAATATTTATAAATTTTTAGCACCAACTTAAAGCCTTATAATTAAAAAATTGTGAACAAAAATCGGTTCGATGGCTAGGTGGAGTAGTTGAGAGTTGAGGCATCTAGAAACGGAACGAGGCGGGGTGGGGTTGCTACAAACTCAATCATTAGTAATTTTCTTTTTTAACTTAAAGTGTTTAATTTTTGTTTTATTAACTGATCTTAACGTTATAAAGCTTCGGATATTATATTATTTTATGTTGTTTATCTTAAATATGCGTTAGATAAGATAGATAGTAACTAAATTTCATTATGATTTTACTTATGTAATTAACTCAAAAGGTTTTTTTTTTTTTTTTTTTTTTATATAAATCACGCAAATTTTAATAAATTATTTTTTAATTATAAAACTGAGTGAAATAAATATAAAATTTAGTTCAGAAGTATTGCACTTTATGGTAAGTCATATTACTTTTGTAAAAGCTTAAAAACAATTCTTAAACCGTAACCATCTTTTATACTTATTTTATTTAAGTCACTGAACTTTCACTAATGTTAAAGCTTAAAATTACGCATTATTTTGGAATAGTCTACTTCTAGTGAAGTCTGTGATACCGGAGTTCTATTATTTATTTTTTTAGATACATGGAGAACACGAATATACTGTAATTTAAAATCAGTATACTGTCTTGATGGACATACTTATTAATTAATTATTTAACAATAATCATTTGATTATAAGTAAAATAGCTAAAATTTCAACAAACCAAAAACAAATATTATAGTTAATTAACAGGGGCCTTTCAAAAAAAAAAAATTAATTAATAGGGGAACGATATATAATATATGCATCATATATCTTAAATATTTTCTAAAAAAGTCAAGTTATCCTACACAGTGTAACAAAAATGAAAATGTGAGAACGATACAAAAAACACAATAGATCACGAAATATGACACAATGAGCCAAAAAATATAACACAGTGCGGTAAAAATATAACACAATGCTGAAGAAAAAAAAACACAATGTATCGCAAAAATGACACAATGATGAAGATAAAAAAAAGACACAACGCTACATACAAGACACAATGATATAACGTAAATTCTAAAAACTACAAACTAAAAATCCAAAAAACCGAAACCTAAATACTAAGATCGTATGGTTCGACGAGATGGTTCCAATGCTGTTTGAATGAGTTCAATCGTAGTCTGTTTGATATCCTTCCTACGACTTTCCATTTCTCTTTCACTATGTATTTGATGCTACCATTTTTAAAGTTTGTTATTATGTAAACGGTATAGCCTTTGAGTTTGTCTACGGCTTTTTTTGTTAATTTTATTTCTCTAATTAAGATTTTTTTTTTTAATATAAAGTCAATAGTTTAATATTTTTTTTATGTTTTGGATTAAGTTTGTATTTGAATTATTTAACGAGGCCACTCTGTCCGTCCAGCGAATCAATGGATAAACTAAAAGAGACACATCCACGTTGTGGATATATTCAATCAGACTTCTACACCCACGAAAAAGCTACTTTTCTAAGTTTCTTTATAGGAACCGTTAAATATATTCAAATCAAAGTTCTATATTGATCTAAAATCTTTTTTATATTGCGAGTCTAGAGGTGTAAATTTAAAATACGACATAATTGTGGGTTTGGATTTATTATAAACACATCTAATCAATTTTGTGTTAAATCTATCAATGCCTTAGCTACCAGATTGTACCAGGGTTAACATGATGGTTTTGTAGCAACACCTTCTTCTTAGGGTGTGTGTAGTGGTGGGGGGTTATGTGGAGGTTATGGTATTAAAATATTAAAAAGTAATAGAAGGGGAGTTATGTGGGGGTTATGGAAAAAGATGGTATAGTGGGAAGGAGGGTTATGAGGTGGTTATAAATGATTGGGTAATCATTGTTTTTTATTTATTTATTATTATTATTATAGTATTAAATTCCAAGTTTGTTGTGCTTTATGATATGTACATCATGCTTCATGTTTTGTACCTACTACCTAACACAAATTTATAATAATAATAATAATAATAATAATAATAATAATAATAATAATAAAAAATCTGAAGTTTTTTTCTTCTTCTTCCTCCAACCCCCTACAACCCTTCACCATCTTCTTCACCTTCATCATCCTCTTCCAACCCCCTCCAACCCTTCATCATCCTCCTCCCCTCCTCATTATCCTCCACCTCCTCCCCATCTTCTTCACCTTTAACATCTTAGAAAAAAAAAAAAAACACAAATTCAGAAGAAAACGCCCGCTATAGCCAAAACCCTGCACCCTTATAACGCCCAATAGCGCCCCTGGGGGCGGTGTTTGGGGCGCTATAGAGGCTGAAAACGCCTCATAACCTTACCACTACACATGCCCTTAGTGTTGACGTGCTAGGCTTGTGCCCGACGTGTGGTCATGAGGCGGTGGCCGATGCAGGGCCAGGCGTCGGCGATGCCTTGGCCTGCATTGACCCTTTTCTTTGCTTTTCGTGTTTGTTTCACTTGTTTCTCGATCCCGATTTGCCTGTTTTCGACCCCTACACTTCAGAAAGTCTTCAAAATGTATCTTAAACCTTTCAAGGCCTGTAAAACTCAAACCATTTGAATATAATGCCATTCGCAAGTAAAATTCACATAATCTAGCAAAATTAAACCGATTAAGACATAAATTTTATTAACCCATCACTTTGCTGTTGTATCACAAAACTTATTCTTCTTTCTGATCTAGTCACAGAATTATCATACCCTTCACACATGTGTCTTCTCCTTGATCTGTCACAGATTTAATCTTCTCTTCATGGTTGTCTCACACAACAAGATTTTTATCATTGATTGCTTCCCATAATCAATATCTTCACATTTACCAAATCCACTCAATGGATTGTTTTATTGTACCCCTCATGGGTTATCTCTGCATCACACAATTACCCCGTGTGATACCCCGCAATTTCAGGTTCATACTTTTAACTAGACTTTAGTTACTTATATATACTTTTCTTGCATTCTAATTAACTAAGGTTAGTTATGATGAGTATTCATTGCACAATTAAAGGTTAATAACTACATGAAATGGTAATTCGGGGAATTACCTGACTACGTACACAAGTTGGGAACCCCAAATGATGGTGAAATAACAAAATAAATAATTGTGAACTAATTGATTAAGATTGATTACAATTACGTGTTTCTGTGAAACTATGTGCAAACTGTATGTGATTACGTGAACTTAAACCGAACACATTATTAAAAACCGTAATCGATGAACCGTTAGGATGGTTGGGGGTCTTAATACATGGAGTTACACTTGATATGGTCCAAAATAGCAAAAACGTCGAAGGTACATGAGTGAGCCTATCATAGCTCAATAGAGAAAAGGATCAACGGTTTGTCCTTTCTCGTCAGGACCAATCCCATGATTGGTCTGAATTGGTGTGCCTACTGGAGTAGAGTCTTCCATCTGGAACCGGCTCAAGATGTCAAAAACGTATTTTGTCTGGTGGATGAAGATCCCCGACTCTTGTTGTTCTACTTGTAGACCGAGGAAGAATTGCATCTCCCCCATCGAGCTCATCTCAAATTTGTCATGCATAAGCTTTTCAAATTCCCTGCACATTTCATCATTAGTAGACCCAAAAATAATATCATCAACATAAACCTGTACCAGAAGACGGTCACCACCCTTTTCCTTGGTGAATAAGGTGCAATCCACGAGTCCACGTTTGAACCCGTTGGATATAAGATAGTTGCTAAGCATTTGATACCATTCACGAGGAGCTTGATGGAGTCCGTACAACGCTTTGTTCAATTTGTAAACTTTTTCGCGATGAAGCGGATCCTCAAAACCCGGTGGCTGAGCAGCATACACCTCTTCCTTCACGATACCATACAGAAAAACACTTTTCACGTCCACTTGATACACCTTAAACCGTTTGTACGAAGCGTAAGCTAAGAACATCCGGATAGCTTCAAGGCGCGCAACTGGAGCGTATACTTCGTTGTAATCTATTCCTTCGATTTGACGGAAGCCGAGGACAACTAATCGAGCCTTGTTTCTGATAATCACCCCGCGGTCATCCCGTTTACACTTATAGATCCACTTGGTTCCAATTTTCTTCGAGCCTGGAGGTAAGTCAACTAAGTCCCACACTCCTAGCTTTTGGAACTGCTGAAGCTCGGCTTGCATTGCTTCAATCCATGGTTCTTCCCTCAATGCCTCTTGCACGGTTCTTGGTTCAGTTTGAGATACATAAAGAGCGAAGGACCAGTCGTTCTGATGACCTGCTTTCCTGATCTCCGAATAGAGTGCTAAGGTACCTGTATTGTCACTTGGACTAGCATTTCTGAGCTGACTGCGTGTCATGACTCTGCTAGCCGGATCACCAATCACATTCTGCATCGGATGAGTGTTGTGAATCCGAGATTCCGGATGTGCCGGCACTGGATCATCCGAATGCAGATTAAGGTTCTCCAAACCTTGAGATAAATTTGTCTCTGCAGCGCTTGAACTGGAGGGAGCAGCGGGTTGCATATTAAAACCTGAGAGATCGATCCTAAGACCTATCCCTGGAGCTGCTGAAGAAGAAGGACCAACTTGATTGTTTCCTGTCGGAATGACTGGAGCTGTAGTGGTAGATTCACCATTTCCAACTTGTTCTTCAGTAAGAGTTTCATGAGACTCTGCAAAATCGTCGTCTGAAGATGAAGATTCTAGAACCTCTGCTGACGCTTCCTGAAAACTTCCTCAACTTCTGCTGCTGCGGTTTTACTAGGGGGACCCGTGGATGCAGAGGCATCAGATGGTGCTGGCGCAGGTGCATTGACAACGATCGGACGCATTAGCGGTGAGCTAGCTACGTTTTCACACTCGTAATACATTTGCGCTACAGCATCATCTACCAAATTATCCATGTTGAAGGAATCAAATAGACTCTTATAATCGAACAACCAATCAGGTCCAACACCAGGTGCATTGGCAGTATAGCGTTGAACATCGACATTAAGCCACTCTTCAACGCATTTGGTTCTTTTGTTGTACACTCTTTTATTGGGAGTGCTGTAACCAACAAAGAAACTTTCTTCTGCCTTTGCACCAAACTTCCCATCGGGATGTATCATGGTGCATGGAGCTCCGAAAGGTTCCAGAAACTCTAAGTTCGGTTTCCTCCGGTTCAGAAGCTCGTAAGAAGTCTTGCCAAGCATCTTTACCGTTAGAACCCTATTTAGAGTGTAACACGCGCAGTGAACTGCCTCGTTCCAGATGATCACAGGCAAGTTCGAGTCTGCGAGCATTGTTCTGGCTGCTTCAATAAGAGTCCGATTCTTTCTTTCTGCAACCCCATTTTGCTGAGGAGTGTACGGTGCTGTAAATTCATGACGAATACCCTTTTCTGCACATAACGACTCCATAGCATGATTCTTGAATTCTGTCCCGTTATCGCTTCTAATCCTACGGATAATCTTTAGCTGTTATATGTTTTCCAGTTTCGTGAACAGATTCTTCAGGTATTCAAAAGTTTCACTCTTGTGCTTCATACACACGACCCAAGAAAACCTAGAATAGTCATCCGTAACCACCAAGCAGTATAAGTCACCGTTCTTGCTCTTTCGATTGACTGGGCCAAACAGGTCCATGTGCAGCCGTTCGAGAGGTAGACTAACTGAGTTTGTCTTCTTAGGTTTGTGAGACTTCCTTTTCTGCTTCCCTTTCTTGCATGAGACACAAACGTCGTTTAGATGAAAATTTTTAACAGAAACACCTTCCACCAGTTGATTCTGAACCAGATGGTTCATTTTTCTTAGGTGGATGTGCCCCATATGTCTATGCCACATGATCGATTCCTTTTCTGTCGCCTTAGACAGAAAACAAGTGACTTGACCTTTTGCTGTCATGGTTCGGCTCATATCCAGGATGTATAAGTTGTTGACCCTGGGAGCTGAGATCATAACCCACTCTTTCGGTATCTTAAATCCAGGTTTCAGAATGAAACAAGCATTGTCATCAAAGAACACAGTGAACTTTTTGTCACATATCTGCGAGACGCTCAACAAGTTGTGGTCTATTTGCTTGACAAAGCTTATATTCTCAAAGCTTACAATTCCGTTAGTCATACTGCCTTCTTTTGTAATATAACCCCTTTATTACCAGCAAAAGCAACATACCCCCTGTTGATATTCTTTATGTCAAAAAGCAGGGATAAGTCGCCTGTCATGTGCCCAGAAGCTCCACTATCAACAATCCATAAGCAGCTGATAAGGCCCTGTGGAACTCCCTGCACAAACATTCAAGGTTCAGTGGTTAAGGGGGACCCAAGCCTTCACGGTCTTGGGTCTACCGTCTTCATCTAATGTCGGAAAATCAACCTATCTTCCGTTTGGAGTTGGTGTTGTTCCCGATGGTCCGGCTGTGTTATCGCCTATAAATGATTCTCCACTTTTGGTTGGTGACTTGGGTCTCCAAACCTGTTCCAGTTTCTTTTGCTTAGGCTTCTTATTTGCTTTGGGGCTAGAAGATCCAGCCTTAGACTCCTTAGTAGGAACAGATTTTGGATCCACTTCAGATTTAACTATACGTGGAACAGTTTTGGGGTTGCCTTATGGTTTAGTTGCAGCCTTTGTGGGAACAGTGCTCCCCCTCAACTGTGGACCCCTGCCATCAACTGGCTTTTAGTTCATAGCAATCTTGTTTCGGTTGTCATAAACAATCTGCTTTCCCTTTTGTTTTTCAGAAAGTTTAGGGGAAACAGGTTGCTTAGTTTTTACTAGAACTGGGAGAATCATCCACTTTGATCCTTTCTCGTCTCAATTCATGCAGCAACTAAATGCCCACGTTCCCCACATTTATGACAGGATCTGTATTCTTCAAATCTAGGAGATTCAGACTTGTTCTCCTTTTTGTTCTTTCTGTTAGATGAACTGGCAAATGAGTTTTTGTGTTTCGGATCCTCAAGGCATTTTCTCTGCACATCGACGTGAGGATCGTCGTTTCTCTCATTTCCGGTAGATCTAACAAACTCAGTGACATGCTTCTTCAGACTTTTCCTCTAAGCATGACTTTGAGGATTAACGGTGTTTATCTTTTGATTTTTCTTGCTAAACTCATTTGGCTGATTACCCTGGTCTTTTCTACCCTTACCCTTACCCTTCTTCTTATTCCAGGTTTCCTTTTCCACGGTAATGACAGATTCTTGCCAGATTTTAGCAATTAGACCAGGGGCGATACATTTGAGAGGGACTTCCTCGTCAGCATATAACTTTTCAGACCCTTTTAGTTTGTAAAACACCTTAATCCTTCTACCATCCTCGGTTTGCACTTTCGGTTCACGTTCACTCAGGGTTTTAGTAGTAATGATATGGTTTTCAAGAGGAACATTTTGAGTTTTGACCGGTGCATACGTAGGAGGCTCATCAAGCTCATCATCCGACGAGTCTGTGTCGTACAAACTAATATCATCAGCTTTCTCACCAAGATTAACAGCTTCAGCAGGAGTACCAGATTTAGTAACATCAGTAGGTTTAGCTGCTTCAGTTGCTTTGGCCGCCTCTGCAGCTTTTGCTGCTGCTGCTGCCACGTCCACAAGTTCCTCCTTCGGCAAGACATCAAAATTGTGATTTTCGAATCACACCGGAGGTGGACACTGGGAATATTTGGGACTGGTGGAAATGCTTTCTTTTTCTGAATGTTCAACTATGTGATCAAGAACATACTTGCAGTTTAGGTAACTTTCAAGTTTCGTCTTGATCTTCTCATAGTCACAATTGACAATGGCCAATTGTTTCTTAGTGTCTTCTACCTCATTTATGTAATCATTGATAGCAATTTGCTTGTTTGCTAGAGTTTTCGACAGTTCAGAAACATCCTTCTTGTAATTTTCAATTGTACTTAGAAAATTTTTCTTTTTTTGTCTTAAGGAATCAATTGACCTTTGCAATGGACCAACATCAGCTTTTAAATTCAGATTCTCTTCAGTTAATTCTTTAATTCTGAATTTTAGCTGATCACATGCTACACACTCTATCTTAGAATTTGAGGAAGAACTTACCTTGTTTGACGATTCTGTAATGGCCATCAAGGCATAATGAGCTGCAGTCTTCTTAGCTCCAAAGAATTCGCCAAAGTTCTTCTCAGTACAGTCAGCATCCACAAGAAACGATCTTTTGCCGATCAGCGCATCTGCTTCAGCTAACAAATCTTCCAAATCTTCTCCCATATCAGAATCACACTCAGAGTCACAGTCGGACGCTTCAGCTTCAGAAATAATAACGCCAGACTGACTTGAGCATTCTTCAACTTCAGCTAGAGCTTCAGACGATTGTTGGGCAAAACATGCAGCACCACCCTGAGGAGCTTCTTCTCCAGTGATTAGATGGTTCCAGTTGAAACCTTCATCAGCTTGTATTACCAGGGCTTGTCCTTGATTGTTGTTTGTAGGAGGCCTCTGGTTCTAATTATTTACTGGGACAATAGCTCGCTCAGTGTTTGGATTAGGCTGTGTCTGAGCTTGCTGCCTCTGATTCTGATTTGCTCTGTTGTTGTTGAAGGGATTCTGATGACCTTGTTGCTTCGGTCGGTCACATTCTCTTGCAAAGTGCCCTTTGGTGCCACAGTTGTAGCACGTGACCTTCGTTTTATCAAACCCAAACTTAGTGTTGTTGTTTATCAGAACATCTCTCCTTCCTGTCCTGTCCATATACTCCTTTGCCCTTCTCACCACACTTGCGAAGTGCCACTGAATGTCTATCACATCCATGTCATCTTTATCGATCTGTGAGTAATCCTCTTGTGTAAGATGAGGATTCCCGATCTGTCCAGCAACCAATCCACTGTAGGAGTTGACCAAGGTTGACAGTAGAGCCATGTGTTCTTGAGCTAACTCTATCGCCACCTTCTCTAAACCTGCTGTGTTCAGCTGCTCTGTGACTGGGTTGGTCCGATAGCCACCTTGACTTGAAGTCGAAGCACCTCCATATCCACCATAACTTATAGTTGGAGCTCCACCAAAACCTGAAGGAGAAGGTCCACCAAAGTTTGAAGTTGCCTGTGCTGGTGCTGCAAGATGAGAAAAAAGGGTTAACACCAAAATGGTTAGTATTATAATTCAAAGGATACTGGTTTCCTTGTCCGAAAGGATAGGTTGGAGGAGGAACATCAGTTGGGGGACCATAGTTGTCAAATGCATAAACTGGGTCCGGGTTAACCATAAAAGCAGTCTGTGGTTTGGATCCACCCACACTGGCGTCCTGAAGAGGGTTCCCGTAGTAGATACTGGGATTCTATGGAATGAGCGCCTTGTTTTCCCTCTTGATCTCCTCTATCTCCTTGTTCTCCAGCTCGGTAATGAACTCATTGATGGTGAGTGTCTGATAAGCATGGCATGATTTCAAGATGTCCAACCATTGATGCCAATGAGGAGGTAGCGCCTCAGCAAATCTTTCCACAAGGTCTGCAGATGAGTACAAGACCCCGTACTGGTACATTTCAGACATCAAGTGGTAGTATCTTGCAGTCATGTCTCTTAGCGATTCGTTCCCAATAGCATTGAAGTTCTCGAACTCCTTCTTGAGTTGATCCATTTTCACCTTATGAGTCTTCATATTTCCTCATTTCGCTCCGCAAGCGCTAACCAAAGCATCTGTGACGTAGTGCACTGAGCGAATTAATGAAGTATATCCTTGGGAAGAGCTTGTTTCAATGCTGCCATCGCCTTCTTTTCGTAGTTATACTTCTTCCTCTGATCTTCATTCATATCTTCCAGTGAGATCGGAGTATTCGAATTCTCAACCATCAGCCTGCTGTACCCTGTCTCAATTGTTGACCATACGAGCCATCGATACCCTCAACATACGTCTGAAATCTGCCCTTCCATCCGTGGTAGTCGGACATGTATTGCAGTTTTGGTGCCCTATTAGAACTACCCGTCTCTAAGTCACTCATGAGAACGGAAGACAGATGATTAGTCTGTGAATTCGCAGCAGCCGCGAGTGCCCACGGATTCGCATTCATCGCCTGTTGTTGAGCCGCTAGCGCCCACAGATTGATTCCGGCAACATTTGTTTGCATTTGCGCTTGTTGCATTCGTTGCGCATTACGCTCGGCCGAGAATTGCCAAGGGTTCGTGGGTACGTTTGTTTGATTGTTCATTTGTTGATTATATTGTTGCCTTAGTTGATTCAGATGTCCCCACGGGTATGCCATATGTTTAAGTTCGTTAAAAGTCCGATACTTAGTTAAATTATCAGTTTCAGGTTGTTATAGGCGATTGGGAACTCTATTTTTGTGTCTATTGGCGATTAGGGTTTTGTATGGGCAATTACAGGTGTAATCACTAGTATTACACGCGATTAGGGTGTAATTACTAGTGAACAGTTGAGCGATTACAAGTTTTCAGGCGATTTGGGTTCTTCAGGCGATTAGGGTCTATGCCACATAAAGTGATGGTGATTAGAGCCCTAATCGTGTATACTACTGGCGAATGAAGCTCTATTCGTGTAGCTTGATGTTCTAATCGCCTATAGATAGGCGATTGGAAGGATTATGGCTGTGTAATCGCCTGATCTGATCTGTAACTTCACTTTTGCTCAAAACCACCGTTTTTGCCTCAAAATCTTATCCAAAACAATGTGTTTAATCCCCAAATGATTAGAAAAGTTTCCAAAACACTTTTAGAACAAAAGCTAATAAAAAAAAACACACGTTTTCATCCATAAAAATACATTAAGAATTTGAAAATAAGGGTTTTTGTGAAAAACTCAAAGTTTCAAAGTTCAAAACAGGTTTTTGATTAAAAATCACAACTTTCACACAAAAACCTACCTGTTTTCACTCGTTTTTGTTATCAAAACGCTCGTGATAAGAGCCTCGGCTCTAATACCACTTGTAGGATCGACGAACGTGTCACCCGACAATCACGAGGGTTATATTCAAGGTGCGGAATCCCTTAAATATGCTTTAATAACATAAACAAACTTGAAACAATGATAAACGAGCAATTACAACACACAAACGGGTCAAAAGATTATCGTTTATATCATTAAAACAGAGCATGAGTGTTACAATGATCAAACCAAGCAATCTCAGACCTAGGGATGGTGTTTGGAGAGTGTGTGTGGCAAAAACTGATTATTAGGGCAATGATTGGGCCTATTTATACCTCCCGTACTCGTACAGGTCAGTATAGGCGAGTAGGGGCTATAAGACATGTAACTATAGGCGATTGGGCCATAATCGCCTATAGGGAACCCCTAATCGCTAGAACAGTAATGGCGAATAGGGTCTATTCGCCTGTTCCATCCTGTAATCGCCTATTGCCTCAAACATACCCAAAAACGCATATAAACGTCTCCAAACACCCTGAAACTCGTCCAAACAACATATATACTAGCCTAGGGACATCATGCACTAACACGATTTTTCATGGTTTTGAGACAAAACAAAAATATGGGTTATCAAGTGAACTCCATAGAATATTCAGTAAACTTTTGGGAGTTTAATTCATTTAATAAGTATTTTAATTGAATTGTTTATCACAGCACATAATCTGTCCTAAAAACGCATATGGTGTAGTGTACGTTTATGTGACTATTTGGAGTCTTATATGGTATGTGTTTGACATGAACTTGAATGGACACTTATATGAGATGTATATGAAGTGTAAAACTGATGATAATCAATGGCGCGGTCTATTTCAACCCCCCCACCTTCTATTTTCACCCCCCTCAAAGCGCCTCGCTTAGGCCTAAGCGAGGCGCTTTGCCCCCATTTCGAGGAGGTCAGTACGAGGTCAGAAAAAACTGAAATTTTAAAAGCGAAGCGCCTCGCTTAGGCCTAAGAGAGGCGCTTCGAATCTAACTTTATTTTATGGTAGTTTTTTGGTGTTTTAAAATTTAAAAGCGAAGCGCCTCGCTTAGGCCTAAGCTAGGCGCTTTACCCCCAAAGCACCTCTCTTTGGCCAAAACTAGGTGCTTTGGCCCTTTTATTTAAAAAAATATATATTGTTTTAATTAAATTTAAATGGTTTTACTTAATTAAAAAAATATTTTAATTCATTTTTAATTGTTTTAACTAGTTTCCAATCAAAGAAAAATTAGTTTGGTGTGTTTCGGTTCGTTTATTGCTCGTTTGTAGTTTTCAGAACATACAACCGAGAATGAACAACTTTCATAAATATATGTACGTAACACATGAAGTGTGCAATCAATACCATGTTTTACCAAATTTCAAATTTTACATCTCTAATCGATATACTAGACTTCCGGACATTGTTTAACGCGTTTTGGTTTGTTTAGTTGCTCGTTTCAGAGCAAACAACCGAGTATGAACAACTTTCATAAATCAATGTACGTAGCACTTGAAGAGTGCAACCAATACCATATCTTATCAAATTTCAAATTTTACATCTTTAATCGATATACTGGACTTTCGGACCTTGTTTGACGCGGTTTGGTTCGTTTAATTGCTCGTTTGTGGTTTTCAGAACAAACAACGGTGAATGAACAACTTTCATAAATAATAATATAACTTTTAAAGTCAGGTGCTTTACCCCCAATTAAACTATCGTTACCTGATCAGGTCCGGTAACGAACCGTAACGGTTTCAAACTGACCGCCCGGTAACGAACCGTATCGGTTTCAAACTGACCGGCCCGTTATCCACGTGAACCGTATCGAACTGATCAGATCCGGTAACAAAACGTATCGGTTTCGAACTGACCGAACCGTTATCCACCCGGATCGTATCGACCTGATCAGGTCTGGTAACGAACCGTACCGGTTTCGAACTGACCGCCCGGTAACGAACTGTATCGATTTCGAACTGACCGGCCCGTTATCCACCCGGAAATGTATCAACCCAATCAGGTCCGGTAACGAATTGCACCGGTTTCGAACTGACCGCCCGGTAATGAACAGTACCGGTTTCGAACTGACCGGCTCGTTATCCACCCGGACCGTATCGACCCGATCAGGTCCGGTAACGAACCGTACCAGTTTCGAACTGACCGGCCCATTATCCACCCGTTGAGGTGCTTAAGAAACGAGCAATTTGACGAACCAAACTGTGTCAAACAAGGCCCGAAAGTCCAGTATATCGATTAGAGATGTAAAATTTGAAATTTGATAAGACATGGTATTGATTGCACTCTTTATGTGCTACGTATATTCATTTATGAAAGTTGTTCATACTCGGTTGTTTGCTCTGAAACGAGCAATTAAAAGAACCAAAACGCATTAAACAATGTCCGGAAGTCTAGTATATCGATTAGAGATGTAAAATCTGAAATTTGGTAATGCATGGTATTGATTGCACACTTCATGTGTTACGTACATATATTTATGAAAGTTGTTCATTCTCGGTTGTTTGTTCTGAAAAACACAAACGAGCAATAAACGAACCGAAACACGCCAAACTAATTTTTCTTTGATTGGAAACAAGTTAAAACAATTAAAAATGAATTAAAATATTTTTTTAATTAAGTAAAACCATTTAAATCTAATTAAAATAGTATATTTTTTTTAATAAAAGGGCCAAAGCACCTAGCTTTGGTCATCGAGAGGTGCTTTGGGGGTAAATCTAGAAAACATGTCCAGATTCATCCCCCCTAGAAAAAAGGGGCCAAAGCGCCTCGCTTTGGCCTAAGCGAGGCGCTTTGAAGTTGCTTTTTCCTTTTCCCGATAAAGCAGTCAACCTAGTACTACGATTTGACCCAAAGCGCCTCGCTTTGGGCAAAGCGAGGCGCTTTGAAGAGGGTTGAAATAGAACCCAGGGGTGTAAATAGAATGGTCCTAATCAATATGTTCACCAACGGGTTCGTAGGGCTTACTTGTGCATGTAGAATCATTAGGTGTCATTACACGGTTTTGAACTTTTAAACGTCTTGGACAAACGGGTCATATGGTGTAATGATATTACACATATACTCACTTAGTGACACTTGTAATAGGGAGTCGGTAGCACATTTGTTTGTGGAGTTTGGATAAATTGCTTGCAACCAAAGGTGAGTTTCACTACTTTTTCTCAAAAGCATGCGTCTCGGGAAGACAACTTACTTAACTTTTTCATAGTCCGGTTTGGGACTACTCTTACACATCCCGGGTTTTGGGGTGCTAGGTTCACAATGTGAATCTACTTTTACTAATTCATGCTTTATGCCCTTGATGAACTAAACCAACCCTATCGTTGAAGTCCTTCTAAATACCGAATGAATTTCCAGTGGGCAAGCGGGTTATTAGTTGATTGCGCTATTAGGTCTCACAAACCTCACATCGTGCTGGGAGCATGGGTGTGAACTATAACTTAACTTTTATTACCATTGTTGATGGGCAATGATGCAAGGCACTTTAAGTTCCCTATTGTGGGAGCTCGTAGTTTAGCAGTTCGGTATTACCGGTGTTAGTTATCATGAGTGGGTTAGCTACCCCTGACATGTGAATTAGCTATTACTTATGGTTACATGGTCTGGGAGGCCTACGCTTTTATTTGTGGATACTTGGTTTTGGGAAACCTACACGTTACATACTCACCTACATTAT
This sequence comes from Ambrosia x helenae, assembly GCA_030844895.1. Taxonomy (NCBI): domain Eukaryota; kingdom Viridiplantae; phylum Streptophyta; class Magnoliopsida; order Asterales; family Asteraceae; genus Ambrosia; species Ambrosia x helenae. Next base: position 35,483,978 of record CM061232.1, read on the forward strand.
TTTGTGAACTCACCGACTTTATGTTGACACACGATATACATGCTTTTGTAGGTAGTTAGCTTCCGGTGTCACGATTAGGAAGCACATCACGTTTCACTGCATTTGGGGTCTTGGGCATACACCTAAATTACATATCATGCTTTTACATTTTCTTTCATATGGTTTTAATTTGGGCGCGTTGTTTTGTGCATGATTTTAAAAGGTTTAAATTTGGTTTACGCTTCCGCAGCTTACTTAATTTTTGAAAACGAACTAAATGGTTTGGGCATTTAGAGTTCGTTCATATGAGTTATGGCTATGGGATCCTGGTATGTCATGCCCCTCGCGGTATCAACCCCGTAGTGGAAATTTGAGAGTGTGACACCTCGCTTTGACAATATCACACGATCAAACTTTCGACTTCTACTTTGTTTCAACATTTAGGCATATCAGAAGTGTCGATTCATCATTTTCTTCTGTTTCGAGCAAGAGTAACTCACTTTTTTGCGCTTCTTGGTTGGACATTCATAGGCATAATCCCCTAGTTTCTCGCAGCTATAACAAGTAACTTCGACTTATCTCTGCATATCATTATCCCATAGTGGTTTGTCGGTTCTCTCCGACTCAGAGGACGTGTGCCCTTCACCTTTATGATGATAATTGTTTCTACCTCGGCCTTGGGACAAATGGAATCTCCCTCTTCCACGATCTCCACGGCGCAAGTTATTGTCATCATGCGTGTATAAAAGTTTTTGTTGATTGTTCTTTGGGCTTCCTTTCTTTAACTCTATCCTTTCTTCACCTTTATTATTTCATCAAAAGTCTTTAGTCTACCAATAGCCTTGTCTCGAGTCATCATGTCTAGATCCGAATATTTCTCCGTGGATGCAATAATCTAGCACGTCGTTTAGAAGTTTCCTTACTAGAGTCGATGATTCAGAGTTGATCCAAATTTGCTTGCCCTTGTAACAACACTGTTAACCTTTGCAGAGAATGAATCCACCATTTCATCATCCTTCATTTGCAATAATTCAAATTCCGTCATGAACGTTTGCAATCCCCCCTCTTTTGTACCCGATCTACACCAACATGTCTTGTCTTCAACGTGTTCCAAATCTCTTTTGTTGTTTTGAAATTTACCACTTGCAAGATCACATCCTCCGTATCGTCTGGAACAGATATGCAATCGATGCTTTGTGCATATTCACATCTTCTTTCGTCCCTTATTTGAATTCTATCGTATCCTAGAGTCCATTTTTTCCTATATGGTTTTGATGCGTATTGCCCAAGTTGCACAATTAGTTGGTTTAATAATTGGACATAAAGAGTAAGTCGTGAATCCTGCATCCTTGTGAATTACAATTTGTTGACCTGAACCACTCAGTGCATCCTGTAATTTTACAACTCGTATGTGTTATTGTTTCCAAACTATGAGACCAATACAAATCCAGAATTCATATTCTAATGGAATAGACAAACCTGATTTACTGTTTCTTGATTCCTATATTGATAAAACCTTGATTCTTTGAATTCAGTAACAACTTTTAGTTTTCACACCTATATAACCGATTGCATGTAATCACTGAATTGATGTATGATTCTTCATGGCACTCCAAATGAAAACCAAAAAAAAACAAGTTATGCATTCCTGTACTCGGTTCGATAGCCCTCACGAACCCTAATTTGACTTTTTTTCATTCTAGTGTAATTAACAACTTTATTCATTCCGGTGTAATTAACAACTTATAAAGACTTTATTCATTCTGCCAATTATATCTTGGTCTAGTGGTTTAAGACGGGGTGGGAAGGTTTACCCACTTATGTGGGGTTCCTACCTAGGATCTTATGTTCGAATCTCATGCACTCTACGAAAAAATCCCCTTTGCTACCGTTTTGCTACTGCTAATTTGCCACCATTTTGCAACCGTTAGTTTGTCACCGTTTTGCTACAGCTTTTTGCCACGTTTTGCTACCGCTTTTTGTCACCAATTTGTTACGTTTTTGGCCATATTTTTGCTACCATTTTTGTTGTATTTTTCTACCATATTGTCATTCTATTTCTTTTATCTACATGCTGCCATTCCATTTATTTGCAAAATGCATCCATTTATGAAAATTTTAAATCATAACATCCAAATCAATACATCAAAAATCCAAACTGAAACATCCAATTCCAAACTAAAAGAAAAACCACAATTCTTCAATGAGCACAATAACAGCACCATCACTTGAAATGTAGATTGTATGCCAGATACCTGCAGCAACGCCATCTATGCGGATGCCAGCAATGATGATACACATGTAGGACTTAGCTCATCATCAGTACTTCCTTGCCCACACCATATCACAAGAAAACCAAATATGGAGATGAAGAACATGAAGATTGTTGATATTTGAACCACTCTTCGACTACCAACGACTACAAACATGCACTAATGCAAGAAGACCAACATTTTCACTGTATTTCAAGAATGTACATACACAGTGTCATAAAATAAGCATCTAAATTCTTGAAGATGCGGTAAAAAGACTCAAGTTCTTACATTGATGGAGTTGTGCCAGCGATTGAACCAAATATTCCATCAAGCAGTTGGCCAACAGCCTGCAAAAGTAAGTTTAAAAAAGAAGAAAAAAAGCTATGATTTCCTTATATGTTCATCAACAAATAACCTAAAAGGCTAAAACGTTAATGAATCAATCGATACACACCAAATAACAACCAATTAAACTAACAGCTTCATCAACAAATCAATCAAAATACACCAAATAATAACCAATTGAACTAAATACCAAACATGTTCATCAACAAATCACCTAAAACTCTAAAATTGCAACAAATCAATCAATACACACCAAAAAAACCAATTGAACAAACTAGATAACAACTTGAACCACAAGTTACCTATAATCGACAATTCAGTGAATCAGTGATGGAGATGATGTATAGAGACAGAGATAAATCGGTTATGTATGGAGATGGAGGATATGATGGCGATGGTTACGGTGTACAGAGGACACGATGGTGATGATTACGGTCGATGAATCTGTTGATGGAGACGATGGATATGGTGATGGAGGTAAGGTGATACGATCGTTGATGGAGATGATGATGGAGGTCAAGGTCGATAGAGATGACACAGAGGTTATGAGGATTAGGGCTTTTGTTTAGATATATATTTTTAATTTGTATAAATTTTTGCTACCAGTTTACTACCTTACTAGTATGTGTATTGAAAAACCACTGTAAAATTTGCTACCTTGTTTTTCGGTAGTAAATTTTGGTGACAATTGCTTGTTTTGTAGTAGTGAAGGACACTGATGTGTGAGCAGGAATTTGATCCTAGGTTAGGGTGCTATATGCCACGAATTTACCAGTTGAACTACGCCTGTAAAAAAATCAACCTTTCCGGATTAGAATGTTATATTAAGTCTTCAAATTCAATGTTCACATTTTTTTACCATGTTTATAAAACACAGAGCCGGCTATGAGGGTGAGCCGGGTGGTCACCGGCTCCGGGCCCGACCCTTAAATGGGCCCGAACGTTTTTTTAAAATATGCGTATATATATTAAATTCTATATTTAGGATATATATTTGTGGTTTATACATTAAAGTCTTGTTAATGGAGTTGGAAAAACCATGTTAATTTAATGTAGAGGTCTCAAGTTCAATCCTTGGCTCTAGCACTATACTCAATTTTTTTTTATAATTCATTCATCTTTACAAAATTTTGGGCCCAAATTCTTTTTCGCCCAAGGCCCAAATTTTTTTTGACATTTTCGGAGACGGCCCTGATAAAACACTTGTCGACATTTTGATCTAACACAATATAGAAATAAACTAGACCAACATAAATAAATGAGAAACTTCTCATTGTATTAGAAAATCACATTCTTAGAATAATACGTACAAAAAAAGAAGATTAAATACATTTTATACAGGTTTTTTTTTTCAGAAATATACTTAATATTTTTTTCATATACTTGTCTAAACTATATTATCCCTTTCATTCTTTCTTGTATTATAATACCCCGGAGAAATGGAATATTCGCATTTTGTTTGCAACTAAAATATATTATCTTGGTTTAATTAATATTCACAAATCCATCATGATTAGTCTATCAAATAGTTACACTTAGTGCTTGCAATGTGATTGGCAATCCCATTTAAATAATCGTGGGCTTTTGTTCGTTTTAGAAACTATGTTTAAAAGGAATATGTAGTTAGTGTCATTGATTAATGTACATAATTGGAAACTTTGTGGATTAGGTATTTCTATTAATTTTTGAAAGCCTTAGTTCAGTGGAAATCTTTGTATAACCCTAACCTAGGGTTTTAAGTTTGAATCACTATCCACGCACCGGTGTCCTCCTTGCCTAAGCTCAAATCGTCACGAGAAATTTTTTTATGGTGTGTATGGATCGAACCTATGTCTATTAATTAGTTCCTACATGATTAATGGCCATATTAAGTCTATGTATAATGATAATTAGTAACACCTAATTGTACTTGCGAGTATTTAAAATCGCACTAATTTTATGAACTATTCCTCAATGTCTAGCCTATCAAAGTTTACCCTCAGTGCCTTGCTTCACATATCAATGGTTCTCTCAACACTCTTGTCAAGCAAGCATACCTTAATTAACAGTTAACAACCGACCAAATCTACCGTGGTCACAAATCACCACTAAGTCACTTCTTTAGCGTTTTTAAGTCTATTTAAGCTGGTTTGTTTTAAATTCGAGTTGAGCTCGAGCTAATTTTGGCTTAGCCCAGTTAAGTTAAGTGTTAAACATCTTTATTGGGTTAGTGGGTTAGTAGGATATGTTTGGTACAATATATCACATGATGAAACTAATTATTTAATCGTAAAAATACGTTTTTACAACTTTTTACTCGTGTATTTCTTTCTTTTGGTATTCCATAGAATGGATATGTTTGGTACAAATGTTTTCTTGGAATTCCAATCATATTTGCACAGTCGCATCTTTGGTTAAATAATAAAGTGAACATGAAATACTCAAAAAATTCTTCTAAGCACATTATTTTCACTACAACTGTCCTATTTCGGTGCAAGTGGTATGCTACTCGAGTTACGGTTGAAAACAATATCACCAGTATCAGCACAAAACACGAATGGGACAAAGAAGATCAGCTCATATTTGCCCGACAAGCCAAACAAGTGTTCTACATCCAAGAACCATCTCGAGGAAAACAAAATAATAAACATAGGTGGGTCGTCGAAAATGTTAATCACCGGCAAATTTGGGATAGACCACCACAACTCGAGAATGTTCAAAACGTAGACACTGAGTTAGGCGAGGATGTTGGCGAGGATGTTGACGTCGTTCACAATAACTCTTCATCTAATAGTGGCCTAATTATTGACTTCCACCAATACTTTCAAAACATATCTTCTCATGCTACTCCAGGTGAGAATGCAATGGAAGTTGATACCCCGAGCAATGACGACAGTGAAGTTGCTGATGCTGGGGCATATTATGACGAGGACGATCCAGATTATGATGACATGGAGTCTGATTAAAAAACAGTAATTGTTGATGATTTCATGTATTTATTATAATAAATCAATGTTTACTATTTATACTTTATTTATTACATATAATAATGTGACTAATAAGTTTTATTTCTAATTGCAGGACTTACATATAATAATGTGACTAATATTTTTTATTTCCTTTTTGCAGGACAGTATGAGTTCGATTTTGTTTTTGTTTGTTTATTTGATGGCCGCTGTTATGGGCCACGGGGGAGACGGTCCAGGGGCGCCGCCACCGCCACCAGGCGGTGATGATTGGTGGAATAACCACCAGGAAGATGGTGGTAAGTCTTACAGTTCTTTACTTTTTACTATTTTTACTTCTTTTTCAATTCTAATAATGTGACTAATTATTTTTAACTCTAAATGCAGCTCCTCGTCGGAGAACACGGGGCCCTGCAAAAAACAAGGGATTAAGAAAAGCGCTTAAGACAGGCAAATGTAGCGATTCCATTTGATGATGCCGCCACCAACATGCCTGTAGGCAAAGATGGCGGCTACTTCTCCCGGGAGGCGTCCATGCATATATGGCGTGAGATCTCGTTGGATGTGGAAGGTTGGGATAATGTTTCTGAGGCTTACAAAGACAAGTTATTTGAGATTTTAAAGGTTAGTGATTTGTAAATATATATTCTATATGTTATTTGTTGATTTTTTTTTTCTATCTGACTAGCTTGTTTTATTTAATTATTAGGGTTGCTTCGACTTGGATGCTATTAATGAAGAAATGAATCCCGCTAAAAAAAGGAGGCATTATGGCGGTTATCAAAAAGCGGTACAGCGACCGCAAAGCCGACACAAAGTGTTATTATTTGCGGGTGTTGGGAGATGATGGGGATGTGGAGTTAGCAAAGCAAAATCCTCCCAAAGGTATGAAATTGGAAAACTGGCATCGAGCTGTTGATCACTTCTGCACTGCAAAACATCAGAGGAATTTTGCACTTGCTAAAGCCGCCCACCAGAAACAAACGAACACATACCGAGGTGGATCGAGCTCTCTTGCCAGTCACTGTTACAAGAAGGTATATACACACACATATACATAGACGATAATGTTTATTTAACTTATAATTTAACTTTTTAATGTTAAACAGGGCGTGGAACGGTATGAAGCATACCGTATTGGACATATAGGAAGGCAGGGGACGTTTGATAGCCCTCAGAATGAAGAGAATTATGTAAGCATTTATTTATAATCTATTATATACATTTATAATCTATTAAATCACTTTTGTAAAATACAGCACAAGTTAAAGTCACGGGTTGAGTCTGAACGTCAACGGATCGCCGAAGAAGAAGGAGGAGAAGCAGGCAGCTTCGAACAGGTGGATCAGGTTGGTATATTTGAAGAGGTGTTGGGTAGTCGTCGCAGACATGCTATCGGGATTGGGCATATGCCTTTTCCGAAAGAAAGCCTTCCTCAAGTTACACCTACGGAACCGAATATTACACATGTATCTCTTTGTAGTTTAAATGTTAGTATTTGACCCATTTGGTATAAATATGTTTAGTAAACGGAATATTTGACCCATTTGGTATATATTTGTAGTTATTTGTTCATAGTTGACCCATTTGGTATAAATATGTTTAGTAAATAGGATATTTGACCAATTTGGTATATATTTGTAGTTTAAATGTTGATAGTTGACCCATTTGGTATAAATATGTTTAGTAAATAGGATAGTTGACCCATTTGGTATAAACATGTTTAGTAAATAGGATATTTGACCCATTTGAAATATATTTGTAGTTTAAATGTTGATATTTGACACATTTGGTATATATTTGTAGTTATTTGTTAATAGTTGACCCATTTGGTATAAATATGTTTTGTAGGAGCACCTTAATGATATCATAGCGACTCCTCAATTCCAAGCGCAATTGCTCCAAATGGCTAATCAGTTGGTCCAACAAAGGCTTGGAAATCTAGGCGGAAGTGGTAATAGTGGCGATCACGATCACGACGATGAAGACGAAGACGAAGACGAAGACTTTTAGGCAGCTTTGGTATGTTTGTTTAGTTTTGATGGTGTATACTTGAATCAAATATTAGGTTGGTATGTTAGTTTATTTTGTTTGATATGTTTTGACGAATGTTCGTTTAACTTTGTTACGTTTATTATGCGTGTGCGGAGTAAACGAATAGCAAAAAAAAAAAAAGACCTTTAGCGGCGACGTGTCGCCGCTAAAAGTCTTGCCCAGATTGCACAGGAATCTGCCACATGGCCAAAAAAAAGTTAAAAGATAATGCCACGTAGATAATTACTTTTAGCGGCGACACCTTTAGCGGCAACAGAAGCAATAGCGACAGACTAAAGATGGCAAGACCTTTAGCGGCAGCAGGCGTCGCCGCTAAAGGTGGACTTCCTTGTAGTGTTTCTTTAACATTTATGTCAAAAATTCAACTAGAATAACTAAATCTCTCCACCCCATTCCACCATCACCACCACTACCACACTTGACTACCACACTTGACGCGCAATCACCATCGCCACCACCTTCGACCTTGCAATCATCCATTATGGTCGTTGCAACCATCGTAGCCACTAAATGTGGCATCTAGGTCGTCACCACCACCACCATAACACTCTTCGTCATGGTTCACCTCAAATCACTTACATATACTCATTATTATTTCTCAACCAAATGTATCATAAATTTCAGGTCAATGTCAACTCAAAATCCAACACCTTTAAATTTTAATTATTTTTAACACATTCATAATCCTTAAAAATTGTATACTTCAAATTAACGTCCATAGAAATATCGTGCGTTTTCTTATCCACCTTTAGTATATACTTACCATGAATTACAATGACCCTCTCTCATCATATGTAGGCTATTTCTTGTTAAAATATAAATCATATTTTGTTCAAGTCTAAAAAAAGTTTAGATTGTAAAACAAATAAATGATTTAAAACACATATTAATTTTAATAACTATATGGTATGAAGGGATTATTCTAAGCATATCCTACTTTGACATGTGAACGATAACGATGACATGTAAGGATGATTCATTTTACATATCTTACAATCTTATGTATATCCTCTAAATGAGTATACTACATACGCAACAAAAACTCATTCTACGTTTCATTAATATTTTGTCTTGCTTTTGTGAACATAATTTATCATTAATTAACACTAAGACTTTGACCTATAGGGGATGGATCCACAGAAAACCCTAAATAATGAGAAAACTCTAGAAAACCCTTAAAAAAACCTACTTCCCGAGCTTTTTTTTTTTAAAAAAAATAGGGCATGTAATATACATGTTTTTAAGTGTTTTGAGCCAAAAAAATCAAAAAAGCGCCGAAGGGTTTTTTTTTTTAAAAAAAAATAAGTTTTGCATCATAACATATGTTAACTTATTTTTGCACTGGTAACATATGTTATGATGCAAAACTTATTTTTTTTAAAAAAAAAAAACCCTTCGGCGCTTTTTTGATTTTTTTGGCTCAAAACACTCAAAAACATGTATATTACATGCCCTAATTTTTTTTTAAAAAAAAAAAGCTCGGGAAGTAGGTTTTTTTGAGGGTTTTCTAGAGTTTTTTCATTTTGGAGGGTTTTCTCCCTATCCTTCCACTTGACCTATATATATATATATCATCGTTTCTTAAAAATTTGATTAGATATTCACTGGACCAAAAGTCAATGTTAAGATATCGGTTAGTCTTAAACATGAATTACAGTGGTCGATAACTTACACGGAAAAGCCTATTAGTTTAAGAGATAAAGAATAGATTAATAATGTTTTAATTCACAAAATTTTTATTTTTTACACACTATTCAATTATTATCACAACTAGATTATACCCGGGAACGTCCCGGGGTTGAGAAATCTAATATGACATATTAATTTTACATATGAAATAGAATGATGTGTTTTACAGTTACATGCATGAAAGCTTTGGGTAGCACCTAACCTAAAACAATTAACAATGTTAACGTCTAACCTTAAACAATGTATAACTCTAATATTAATATCTAAACTAAAACAATGTACAACTCAATCCTAAATGTGACGGGAGTGGGGAGTGGAAATGGGCGTCTAATAGAACACCCCTCATCGTTGGTCACTTCTCATCTACTCACACAAATGACAAATGACCCCCTAGCATTTCGATATTGGGCTCGCGGCCACAAATTTCCTTCATCCTTCAATCTCCATTCTCCTTTTTATTTAATTTTCTAATTTTGTGTTGGTGTATGGTAATTGGTGTGTGTTTATGGTGTTTAGGCTTGGGTTTAAGAATGGGCGGTTTTTTATTTGGGTTTTTGGTCGAACTTTAAAACTCTATAATAAAGTATTGAAGCCAGTGGATCAGGCCTTCTATAGATTTGGGCTGGATTTAACATTTGGGTTTTAATTTAAGCCCTTATTTAATCCATCTATCTCTTTTCTGAACTGGGCTTTAATGTTAAAGCATTTCATGCAGAGTTGTAAACAAAATGAATCTATGCCGGTTTGCAAGTCTTGTCGTTAAATACAACTTGAATCTAGAGGTGTTCAAAAAAACCGGTTTTGGGACCGGAACCGGACAAACCGGCCCGAACCAGTTCGTATAAAAACCGGTTTCCAAAGGAACTGGTCCGGTTTCATATCCAAACCGCCGGGTTCAGCATCGATTCGGGGTATTTTACAGAAAAACCGAACCGAACCGGTTCAGGAACCGATCAAAGGAACCAGTTTAAACCGTTGGAACCAAAAAATCGTATATAGCCGTTAGAATATAGCCGTTGGGCTCGTTTTTGACCTTTTTTTGCACCAAAAATCACCATTTTGCCACCCCAAGTTAGTATAAATAGGTTTAGATGTTTTGGGTTGATCACAACACTCAAAAATGCAAAAAACGAACCCAAAAACCGAAAAAACGCAATAGTATTCGCTCGTTTTTTTTTTCGCTTTGCTTCTTTGCTACATTCCATGGCTTCATCAAACCCATCTCAAACCGGTTCCTCAAACCAACCTACCGTTGTTAGTATTCTTGAAACGACATGAAACGCCGAATTATTTGGACAAGAAACCGGTTTTTTCGACTTGTGTCTTTTGTCGAATGGAGAAAAAAAGGCGCGTTGTAGAAAGTGTGGTATCTTTCTCCAACCAAACGCAAACTCTACCTTGAGAAATCATAAAGCTAAGTATTGCAAGATTGTTAAAGAAAATCCGCTCCAAGGTTCGCAAACGACCATTGATACTCAAGGTGGGATTTTTCTTTACGACTTTAACAAGGTTCAAGACCGAATGGCGAAGTTTGTTATTCAAAAAGCTTTACCTTTCAACCACTTCGACGATCCCGACTTGACAAGCTTGATTCGTGACACGCTCCACCCTCGTTATAAACATGTAAGTCGACATACTCTAAAACGTTATTGTTTGAAATTATGGGAAAGAGCTAAAAAAGATTTAATTGTATTTTTTTCAAACTTACAAACAAGTGTGAACTTAACCACTGATGTTTGGTCGGCTCCTCACGGTTTACCGGAATCGTACCTTTGCGTCACCGCTCATTGGATCGATCCCTCGACGTGGCAAATGATGAAACGTACGATTGCGTTTGACTTATTTGAGTATCCACACACCGGCGAAAATATATTTTATGTTTTAGACCATGTAATACAAACTTTTCACTTAGAAAACAAAAATATTGTCAAAGACCAAACGGCTAAAAGACAAAGGGGTGAGGCCCCAAATAGCGAGCTTGGAAGGTATAAAGGCTCGAATTTTACGGGGACTTTCACCGCCACCGAATTTGAAAATTTTGATATATTGGCTTGGTGGAAAGGAAAACAAACCGAATTTCCTATCCTTTCCGCTATAGCCCGTGATCTACTAAGTGTCCAAGCTTCTACGGTAGCTTCGGAATCGGCCTTTTCTCTTAGTGGCAGGGTGCTATCGATACGAAGAACTAGGGCTGTTCAAATCGCTCGCCGCTCGTGGATCGTTCGTCGCTCGTTCGGAAAATGCTCGAAAAATGTTTGCTCGATCTTCCGCCCGGTTGTATATGAGCCGATCGGCTCGGTTCGGTTTGTAAATGAGCCAAGCACGAGCAAAGGTACGCTCGGATCGGTTCGGCTCAAATAAATTTTTATTTATTTAATAATAAATATACACACAATTCACAGATAAATTTATGGCTTTATATATAAGATTCTATTGGATTTGACTCAGTATATGCAAACAAAATATAACTAGCTCACTTAACTTTATGTTTTAGTCGTCCATCTCTAATTGTCGCTTGATATCACACCTACGTCACAATGCAATAACTGTTTTCTAACGTATGCTCATCACCTCACCAGCCTTAATCTCAGCCTCATCCTTGGACACTGGGATCTCAATATTAGTGTTATCATCGGACATTTCGACCTTAGTTGTCACCCGACAATGAAAACATCGAAGGAAACATCCCAATTTTATGATAGTCCATATTATTCTTTGCTCGATTCTCGCTCGGCGCTCGCTCGGAAAATTTGTGCTCGAAGATTGCTCGTTCGGTTTTCGGCTCGATTGTAAATGAGCCGCTCCGCTCGGTTCGGTTTGTAAACGAGCCAAGCACGAGCAAAGCTCCGCTCAGATCGGCTCGGCTCGTGAACAGCCCTACGAAGAACAAAATTAAATCCCGAATCGTTGGAGATGTGCATATGCTTAAAAGATCACTTGGATGCGGTGGATCGAATACAAGATAAAACATCTCTTGAAGACCAAACCGAACTTGAACGAAGAATACATGACGAAGAGGTGGAAGAAGGATCAAGCGAACCCTTATCGGACGAAGAACTCGCATTCGTGCTTCGTTGCGCCAAAGTAGTTCGGATGAAGCTTAAAAAAAATTGATTGTAATAATTTGAATTATGTTTTTATGTATTTCATTTTCCTAGTTTCTAATTTCGAAAACCAAAAAAAAAAATAAAAGTCGTATTTTTATGTTTTTTTTTTTCTTATTGGCCTATTTTTTTTAAATCCGCGCGAAAAAACAGATTAAGAACCGAAACCGGTCTTACGAATCGACAAAACCGGTCCAAAACCGAACCGGTTTGGAACCGAAACCGGTTCGGCCAGGAACCGGTACTGTAGCGAACCGGTTCGTGACCGAAACCGGTTCGGGCAAAAAAACCGATTTGAACACCTCTACTTGAATCCGATTCTGAATTCGGTTTGAAATACTAAAAGTTACTTTTTTTTAATGGTTATAACACTTTTTCTTCCAAATTACCTTTGCCCCTCAATTGTTAGGAACTTAGGATATGGATATTAAAAAAGTTAGCTTGGCCACACAACTTAAAAAACACTCTCTATCTCTCGTAACTCAAAAAACACTATCTAGTAAGAACATCCATATGTAGTCAGTTACAGTCTTTCGTTTGTCTTTAATTTACATCAACCAACCTAACGGTTGTGTTTCTTAAAATTAATAATTTTTTAAATCCGGTTTCATATGGTTAGGTTTAAGTCCGATCCAAATATCCAAACCGTTTGTTCATATTATATTATACTACAATATAATGCATTCTACATGGGCAAATATGTAATTTAACTTTATTTTAGAACACTATTGTAAATTTCCTCAATGTTTAAGACATATTAATACATTATTTAATAAACTTATATTAAATACATTATTTAAGAAACTTCTAATTAAATACATTATTTATTAAACTTTCTCAACAATAAATATTAAACTCATATATAAATACAAAAATAATAGATATACATATACCATAATAACATATTCCCATAATTAAAATTCATATTATCATAATTAAGGGCCTAATAATTAAAAAGAAGTAATTTTTCATCAATAAAATATCTAGGTATGTCAATTTGATCTCTCATTCAAAATTTGATTTATGATTAATGATTGTTGGTAAATGAAAAGTCAGGTTTAGTGTTATTATATCAGCCTCGCAACACGTCATCGACATACAATCATCGTCTTCTTTTCCGAGTTCCGCCACACGTCACTGGTCAACCATGTCTACATCGGTATCTGCTGGTCACAATTATCTATATCTATACTACTATATAGTGTATTCTGGATGGCTAAAATGGTCATTTCACATTCATTTTTATGGGTAAAATAGTAATTTTATTAAATTGGTAAGACACATTTAATAGAACAATTAAATCTTTATCAATACAATAAATAATAATAAAATAACCATACAATAAATCTCATATTTATGTGGTGTCCATCCATTTGCGTTCTTTATTAAATTTGTAAGACACATGTAAAAGAACATACTTATACTATATAGTGTATTCTGGACAGCTAAAATTGTCATTTCACATTCATTTTTATGGGTAAAATAGTAATTTTATTAAATTGGTAAGACACATTTAATAGAACAATTAAATCTTTATCAATACAATAAATAATAATAAAATAACCATACAATAAATCCCATATTTATGTGGTGTCCATCCATTTACGTTCTTTATTAAATTTGTAAGACACATTTAAGAGAACAATTAAATCTTTATCAATAAGTAATAATAACATTTTTTTTAAAAGCATAAGTAATAATAACATATAGATAACCATACAATAAATCTGCTAATGACCTCCAACCCAGCTGGGGAGAGGTGGGAGGGTTTACCTCTTCGGATGGTTCCCGCCCGGGCTTGGTCTTGAGTTCGAATCCTACACACCACGAAAAAATTCCCTGTAACGGTTTGAGATAACTTCAAAGTGGACACCGATGCGTGGGTAGTGATTCGACCTCGGGTCAAGGGGTTGTCTGTCGATTGGTTTCACCGCTGAAGCATACCTTCCAAAAAAACATACAATAAATCTCATATAGGGTGAAGGCTTTTTTAAATATTAATATTCATAATGTATACTCAAGACATCATACAATATGAAGGCCTAGATAAGTAATAGATAATCTATACTTCTATACTACTATATAGTGGGTGCTGGACGGGTAAAGTTGTCATTTCATGTTTATAGATAAGGGTAAAATTGTAATTTTATTAAAATGACAAGACAAATTTAATAAAACAATTAAATTCTATTGATTAATGGCAAAACAAAAAATTAATGGTTATTAATACAACAATTATATTCTATTGATTAGTTATGTAATCAAAACTCATTAGTGTACAATATTAATTAATGGGGGTTACATTGTAGAGAAAATATTAACCGTGTATTAACCACATGTACTATAGGCATGATATGTTGTATAAAGGGGCATAATGGGAAGAAATGAGGTAAAATATAGAGATGATGCTTATGCCTTTTCATATGACATCTTAAAAAAGTAGTGAAATTACCTTGATACCCATCTAGAATGTATTATATAATAGTATAGATAGTAATAATAATAGTAGTAATATATATATATATATATATATATATATATATATATATATCATCACTATATAACTATATCCCCCATGGTTATCTCTTTTTGTTAATAAAACATGACTTAAAGCTACATGTCCAAGTCTTAAAGCTAAACATATCTATCAATTATACATATAGATACCAATTAAGTATATCCAAACATCGTGCAGCCCCGCCGCAACGCGCGGGTTCCTGCTAGTCTTATCATATGGGTACTCCATTAGCTAATCCAATGTAGTATCGGAGTACTATCGCTGCTCTTCGTTATCTAGTCTTTACTCTAACAAAGAGTTAAGTTTACTAAAGTTGTCTTTTATTTAATTATGTAACTTATATAAAATATACGGAATACGATAAAGGGAAAAAATAGCTAACTCTTACAAAATCATTTATGTGGTGCACTTGCTAGCTTATAATGTGTATAGAGTAATGATGTAATGTAACATGTGACATTATAATGCATGACGTATAATATAAGTTATCAATCATAGCATATGTGGTTGATACAGCATGTACTTTTGTAATATATCAATCAAATGTAAGAACCGCCTATAATTTAGTCAATTCAAAACTATCATATACACAAACTTAGTTGATTGGTCGGGTCATGTATCATAGGCCCTTAAGATAACTATGACACCACAATATAAGTTTTTAAAGTTATCTTTTATTTAATTATTAATTTTAGGATTTAACTGATAACCGCTAGCTCCGGCAAGAACGGTTTACACGAGAACCGTTTAACTTGGTTCCGTACCGTACCGCCGGTTGGCTTTTATACGATCCGGTTCAGGTTTAACTCGGCTCAGTCCCGTTTTGAACTTTTGCACACGCCTAGTCCTTTCTTCTCTGCTTCACATATATGCTCATTTTTAGAGTTGATTGCCCATATTTACGAAAGAGATAGAAATGCCATTTGGATGTAATGTATTTTACGTTAGCTGTCTTTTTATTCATACAATGAGTTTGGTATCATGCATAATTTATAATAGGATATAGTGACTATATTATCTATTGGGTTGGTGAAGTCCTTAATTTATTGGGCTTTAGGGTTGACATTAGAAGACATGGGCCAGGCCCGGTTTAGTTTTCTTGGTCCCTAAGTTGTTTAACCTAATTGTTCTCTATATATACCCTAGTCATGTATTGTAATCTTGTGTGCCTTGAGCTTAATGAAATAACCTAGTTGCAGCCCGTGGACGTAGGCCCCCCACCGGGACCGAACCACGTAAAATTCTTGTGTCGTGTTTATTATTTTATCTTCATCGCGTGATAATCGTGTGTGCATTTGTGTGTTTGATTTCGCTGCGCCGACTGATACCTAACAAGTGGTATCAGAGCTTTGGCTCGTTAACACACTGAGATTTGCACGAAGGATTGCGAGACGAGGTGACGAAGGTAAGTGCTAATTATTTTAATCCTTGAGCCGCATGTTTTATAATTTGTTGAATTCGATTGCAGCCACTGATGAAGTTTATTCAGTTGTTGGTCGAGTTTAGGTTGTGGGCTAAGTAGGATTTGTTTTTTTAGAGTACGGGTTTTGACATTTATCAACCGTGATTATTATTGTTAAAAGACCGTGTTTTGTGAATTCAGCATTCGGCTATTTTGGTTTGTCTACAAAAGTTGTTGTAGGAGTAAATCGGTTTGATTGACAGTGTTCAGTAGAACAGTTGTCAAGTTCGGGCTCATACCATTGCTGTGTTTGTTCACTGTTTCCGATTTGTTCTCGTTTGTTATTGTTATAACTGAAGACGGGATGGTAGTAATCGGAATGTTAGACAGTTTAGGGTTTCAGTTGGTTGGTTTGTCAAGAGAACTTGGATGATGTACTTTCAATGGGTAAACCTGTAGAAAATGGAACCAACTAGTTTGGAATACTCTGGATTTAAGGTATTCGTGCTCGGGCGTGCTGGTGACGGCATAAGTGAAAAAAAGGTTAGTGTCAAGTTATGTGAACTATTGCACGTTTGAATGATCTTTTGGTTAGGGTTTGCGTTAAACTGGTCGTGTGTACGGTCATAGATTCCTTGGTACCACTTGCTTTCCATGAAAGCTCGACTGCTGTTATAACCATTTGCCTGTTAGCTGGTCTGACATTTGAGGGGATCTTTGTACTGGAACTAGGTGAAGGTTTTCGCTCGGGAAGTACAAGTGGAGGTTCGACTCATGAGTGTCGGTTTGGCATGGGTTGGGATAACATTGATAGTGGGAGCTGGGTGTAGTTGACTTGTTGGGGCTGCATGGAGGTGTGGATATTTTTTTCGAGTTGATGTCACAGATAGGAAATTCTACTTTTGAGAATGTGTCAGGGTTTGATACATTGGGACTCAGTGGAAGGTAGTGAGACTCTTGGATTCGAGATTCTATTTGGCTTCATTTCCTGTTACCTACTTCAATGAAGCATTAGTAAATCTATTTTTGAAGACTTTTGAAGTGTGCAGATTGCTGCACAACCGGAAGAAGAGAACCAACTTCCGTGTAGTAAAACCTTGGCTCGCAGATTCGAGAGTTAAACGAGTCTAGTTTACAGCAAAGGACTCTATGACTCTAGGTAATCCGCTTGAGCGTATTCGGAGGTCTGAGCATGGACGAGATTTTTGTAACAGTGGGAGCACATGAGGTGTTCTGACACAGTCTGTAAATCGACGTTAGGTTTGGAAGACCAAGGATCCGAATGAAATCTCTCCTGGGGGGTTGCTGTTAGTGGAGAGTGTTCTTTCCTCTGGAGTCTCTGGAGCCGGTGATTTGAGTAAGTAGGGGCCGGTTGAGATTGAGGATGTGTCTATGGCAGGTTTTGCCATGACTGGGTCTTTGATGACCATATTGGAGTTGTTGGGAGCTTCAATGGGCCTTTCAAGTTACTGATGAGAAGGGCTGCTGCAGCTAGGTGGATACATGGATAGGTTTGGAGTTTGGTTTGTTCTTTAGGAGCTAAACCTGAAAGACTTCTGTTCCTATGTGATTAGAGATTACTGAGTACTAGATGATTGGGTTGTTATTTACTTATTGGTAGGCTGGAGTTACTCGCAAGGCCTTCAAATGGGAGATTGTTGGGTTGGTGAAGTCCTTGATTTATTGAGCTTTAGGGTTGACATTAGAAGACATGGGCCATGCCCGGTTTAGTTTGTTGTGTGCGTTTGTGTGTTTGATTTCGCTGCGCCAACTTATACCTAACATTATCAAATATATAGTGCATCAATGATCATATAATCATATGAGCCTACTCACGAACGCATGGACATAAGATCTATCACAATTTATTATTTTTAATTATTATATACGTGTTTATAACTTAAACTATTACTAAATTACTCAAGTAATGATTAACTGAATAATTGAAGGACACTAAAGCCGCATAATTTTTGGGTCATTCATGTCTCATTTAACAGATCATAAATTCATACAAACCCATTAAACAATTAGGGTGCGTTTGGTTTGCGGAATTGTTTGGAATTGGAATTTGTAAAGGAATTGGAATTGGAATGAATTGGATTTGGAATTCAAACATTCCAAAAGGAATTGGAAATTGTTGGAATTAGATTCTCAAATCCTATATTATTGTGTTTGGTTGGTTATAAATTGGAATCCATCACCCTTGCCCCACGACCCGCATCGTTGTGACCTGTACCGGCCCGAACCGTTTCACCCCGTATTGGCCCGTACTGTTTCGACCAGTACCGTTTTGACCCGAACTGTTAATACCTCTATCGTTTCGACATGCACCGTTTCGACCCGTACCGACCCATACCGTTTCGACCAGTACCGGCCCGTACCGTTTCGACCAGTACTGTTTTGACCCGAATTGTTGATACCTCTATCGTTTCGACATGCACCGTTTCGACCCGTACCGGTTCGGGTCGAAAACGGTACTGGTCGAAATTGGTACGGGGCGAGACGGTACCGGGCAAAACTGGTACGGTCCGAAACGGTACATGTCGAAACGATACCAGTCGAACTGGTCCAAAACGGTACCGGTCGAAACTGGTACGGTCCGAAATGGTTCGGTCTGAAACGTTACGGGCGAAACGGTACTGGTCGAAACTGGTACGGTCCGAAACGGTTCGGTCCGAAACGGTACAGGTTGAAACGATACCAGTCGAAACGGTATCGGTCGAAACTGGTCCGAAACGGTATCGGTCGAAACTGGTCCGAAATGGTTCGGTCGGAAACGGTACCAGCCAAAACTGGTACGGTCCGAAACGTTACGGGCGAAACGGTACAGGTCGAAACGATACCAGTCGAAACGGTATCGGTCGAAACTGGTCCGAAATGGTTCGGTCCGAAACGGTACAAGCCGAAACTGGTACGGTCCGATACGATACGTTACGGGCAAAACGGTACAGGTCGAAACGCTATCGGTCGAAACTGGTCCGAAACGGTTCGGTCCAAAATGGTACTGGTCGAAACTGGTACGGTCCAAAACGGTTCGGGTCGAAACGGTACCGGTCGAAACTGGTATAGTACGAAACGGTTCGGGTCGAAATGGTATCGGTCGAAACTGGTATAGTACGAAACTGGTATAGTACGAAACGGCAAGTTCTAAATACTGAACCGCTAAAAACTTATACACACATATATAGAGGGTAATTAACCCAATCATTCCAAACAATATCGTTGTGTTTCGATCTATACTTCAACCATAAAAAAGCCATGGACTTCACTTCGAGACAACTATCTTGAAAAATCTTGGCGTTTCTAGTAGTCCAAATCACCCATGTAGTTATCATAAACTATACCACGAATAATTTTCTTTCTCCATTTTCTGGCATGAACATTCTTATATAGCATCAATAAATCCTCATAATCGTAAGCGTAGAAAGGATCCAGTCTACACCACCTACAAATACTAGTCCATACCCCATAAGCGAACCCACAACCTACCATCAAATGATTAACATCCTCACTATCATAACCACAAAGCATGCACGAAACATCCTGAAGAGTAACACTTCTGCGAACCAAAGCCACACGTGTAGGGATACGGTCTCGAGCCACTCTCCAGACAAGCAAACACACCTTGATAGGCACCCACCCTTCCCATTTAAAACCCCTATGAAGCGTTCCTGAAATCGTACCTGGCACCTCTTTTCACAGCAGCCTTCGTAATCCTTTAACTGAGAATGTGTCTTCGTTATTTCTGTCCCACACCCATGTATCCTGTAGCCCATTTAACTTCTGGCCTGTAATAAACCTCTCTAAGTCCTGGAATTCCAAAATTGCTTCTACCGAACTCAGTCTTGTAAAACAGTTAGATTTCACCACTACGCCAACATTACTTTGCGTTATCCTATCCCGAACCAGACAAGCTTTATTGTTATCCAATCGAAAAAGATTTGGCCAACGGTCTTTTAGTAAAGAGTCACCCAACCAATAATCCAACCAAAAACGGATTTTATCCCCGGACCCAAGCACCCCCTAGTCAATTGGTTTACCGATTGATCAGCCACCTTAGCGGGTTCCAAAACATTTACAATCGCTTTCCAGCAGCCCGGAAGCGATTTGCTAATAGGGAGAAAACTCCAATAACCTCTCCCACCATGAATACCTTCTATAACCTTTCTCCAAACCGAATTATCCTCTACTTTAAATCTCCACGCCCATTTTACAAGAAGAGCCAGATTCATCTCCGCTATTCTCAAAACACCCCATCCCCCATGCTTCTTAGGAGTCGTAATGACCTCCCAAGACACCCAATGCATCTTTCTATCATCATTCACCCCGGACCATAAAAAATGTATCATTAATCGCTCCAAAGATTGAACCACACTCGCCGGCGCTTTGTAAATGGAAAAATAATAAATCGGTAAGCTTGTCAATACCGATTTAATAAGGGTGAGTCTTCCTCCCATAGACAAAGTATTAGCCTTCCATGGCGCCAACCGAGTTTTAACAGTATCAATTACCGGATCCCAATGACAAATCCGGTTCATATTGGCCCCAACCCGAATCCTTAAATAGTCAAAAGGTAACGACCCCATCCTACATCCCATACAAGACGCCATACTCTCCGCCTCGTGATCTTCAACTCCAACCCCAAACAAGTAAGACTTATGAATATTTATTTTCAGCCCGGAGCAAAGATGAAATACCCGAAGAACTCTAGCTATACTCTCCAAATTCGCTTTAGACCATTCGCCAATAAGCAAGGCATCATCAGCATAAAACAAGTGAGATATCATCGTAGAATCCCTTCCAACCTGAATCCCTTTTATTTCACCCAATTCCACCGCTTTATCTATCATACAATGTAGTACCTTCATGACCAAAAAGAAAAGAAAAGGAGATAATGGATCCCCTTGTCGAACCCCTTTTTAGCATTGGAATTCAAACGTGGGAGACCCATTCACCAAAACAGCCGAGCGAGCCGAAGCTAGAATCCCCTCTACCCACATACACCATCTATCCGGAAATCCCATTTGGCGAAGAGTCGAAACCAAGAAAGCCCAATTAACATTATCATATGCTTTTTCAAAATCCAACTTCATTAAAAGTGCTTTTCTATTCTTCTTTTTAAGCCACCCGATCGTTTCATTAATCACTAAAGGACCATCTAGAATATATCGCCCATTTAGAAAAGCTGACTGAGTGTTTGAGATGACCGATCCCAACACATTTCGAATTCTAATAGCCAAAACCTTCGAGATAATTTTGCTCACAATACCAATCAAGTTAATAGGCCGATAGTCTTTCAAACCAACCGGAGTCTTAGACTTTGGAATCAAAGTGATAAATGAAGAACTACAACCTCTACTAATCAAACCCAAATCATGAAATCTATCAAAAAATTTAATAAAATCCTCCTCCAAATAATTCCAAAAATGCTTCACAAACCTGAAGTTAAAAACATTCGGACCTGGAGCACGGTCCGACCCACAATCAAACACCGCCTCCTTAATCTCTTCTCTAGTGAATAAAGCAATCAGCTCGTTACACATAATCTTTTCAGATTATTACACCGAATCTCAGGTCTAACTTTTATATTCTCCTTAAAATGCCGCCTAAAATGCTTCAAGACCTGATGCTTCACTAATGACGGTTTGCTCACCCAAGCCCCCTCGATCAACAAACCAGGAATTTTATTTACAGCCTTTCTTCCATTCACCACCCTATGGAAAAAAGCGGAGTTTTCATCCCCATCAATAGCCCATCTCACTCTCGATTTTTGTTTTACATCTCTAGTATTGCACAAGTTAAAATAATCAATCCCCTTTTTACATTCTTCCAAAACCCACACCTCCTCTTCCTCCAAATCCCTATCTTCCATAACCTTTTCTAACTGCTCCATGTCTTCTTTTAAAATAATCATTTCCTCACCTTCTATTTTCAAAATACCTTTCCACCATTCTTTAAGAACCTGCCGGAGACGTTTAAATTTCGCTGTTATAATCTCACCAGGTAACCCTTGAAACTCAAAATCGGACAAAGTATTTATAACCACCTCTTCCCAATCCTTTCTATACAACCAAGAATTAAACCACCGAAATGGTTTCGGACCAAAATTTTTATCTGACACAGTCAATAATATAGGGCAGTGATCCGACATCTCCCTATTCAAAGCCCTCACACATGCATTAGGCCATTTAGTGAAGAAATCTTGACACACCAAATACCTGTCAATCTTACTCATTTTATGAAAATTACCATTGCCAGTCAAGAAAGTATACTTGAATCCCCTCATAAGGTATTCATTAAGCCACAAATCGTCAATAAAATTATTAAAATCAGCCGCCTCCCCATGATTAAACACCGAGTTGCGTCGTTCTTCGGGAAAACGTACAACATTAAAGTCCCCCATCAATACAACCATACCATTACAGCCCCTAATAAACTGAGTCAACTCAGTCTACAAACATCTTTTTGCTCATGTTCTCTACGGTTCATACACATTTATTAAATTTAAAACCCACCCATCCTCCACCAATACCCGTGTCGTAACCAAGAAATTCTTGTTTAGCACCATAGATAATTTCTGAAAGACCTTCGGGTTCCAAACATTAACCAGACCCCCCGAAAGGCCCAACGCATCAACAACATCAAATTCCAATCCCCCATGTCCCCAAAAAGAGATAACCTCACGTAAAGCTACCCCAACCACGTTAGATTCTTGTATAGTCAAAAACTCAACTCCATACGTCTTACGCAGCTTACGACACCAAATTGCTTTACTCCCCTTCCTCATCCCTCTAATATTAATAGACAATAAATTCATTTAAAACCTACCTGTACCCCTTCTCCTTGAATGGAATCCTTAATCAAATTTATGTGATCTTTCAAATCTTCCCCCAACATGTGTGCAACTCGAATCGTAGCATCGATTTCCTTCGCCGTATCTCTGATATCATCATTCAACATATTACTGTTCTGTGAGTTATCATTTGAGCTGGGACTCATTTGTGTCTGTATAGGTGTTATAAAAGAAGAATCATCCTGCTCATTAGTAAATGACCCTCCTGCCCTTTTAGTTCCGAAATAATTTCAATCGGCCCTTTTTCAGTTGGGTCCACTGCGATCTAATCTTCTCCATCCATTGGGCCAACCTCACACCCTTTGGGCCTTTTTAAAATTTTTGACTTCTCAAGACTGCTTGAGTACTCCCCTACATTCTGGCCCACTACTACATTTAACCCTTGCTTTTTTTTTTTTCCTTTTGTTTATTTTAGAAATAAGATCCTCTACACCAACATCCTCATTTAAATTCTTCTCAAAGTCAAACTTACATCCTAGTACAAAATCACCATCACAATCATTGCCCAAAACATACGCCTCTTTTAAGGAAACATCATTAATTGTTTCCTCAAACTCCGCCCCCTCATTAAATGTCACCGACTTTTCACCGGCAAATTCTCCGGCCACCGTATCGTCAACAACATCTCCCTGCTGACCATCGTTGATCTCGTCTTCCTCCCTGTTATCCCCCTCTGAATTAACATCTTCCTTTTCCGAACCAGATTTCTCTTCCCGTTCACGATCATCTTCAGTCTTCAAGAACTCCGGAACCCAGTCTCCCACCTCCTCCTCCACCCAAACCCTGAACTTCCTCCCTCTCCACGAAAGAATGACCTCCTCTCCTATCTTTATCACTTCTCCCATCAAGACTCCGATATAATCATACGATAAGTCCCCATCATCTTCTGAACTGGGAGGCTTATGTATAATTCTTCCAAACAATTGTCCCACTTTTTCTATCACCGGTGCAAGCATAAGTTTAATAGGTAGTCCTTTTATCTTTAACCAAGCAAGCCTTTCAAATGCAAGAGATTGACCCTCCCAGAACCAACTCCTGGCGAATCTACCCAGAACTTCTTTAGCGTCATTAAGTGCCTTCTCCGCTTCTACTTTGCTATTAAACGTGACCAACACCGACAAACCTCCCAAATATTGAACCTTACAATCACTTGCACCCAAGTCTTGCAAGATTATGTTAATCCTTTTAAGGGCATCCAAGTCTAACATTCTCATAATAAGTGAACGTCCCTTAATATTCTTAAAAGCCATCAGTTCATCTTCAACATGTACCACCTTTTCATAATGATCTTCTCTAGTTTTTCCAGTAAGCATTTCCAGGAAAGATCTCTCTCCCTGAGCATAAGTGGCAAACGGTTTACCCCCACCCCTCGTTTCTTCATCCTTCTCAGCACCTTGTCTCTCCCTTTGAACTGGTTTCTGATTAACATGATGCTTAGATCCAATCTCACCATCTTTATAAACGAACCTCGCCACATTCGCTTTCAAAGCAAAATCACCCATCCTCACGCTACATAATTTCCTAATCATCTCCTCCACATCTTTAATGTCAAGAAACGAGATAAACCCAAAGCGATTCCCATTCCTATCTCTTTTCCTGGCAATATAGAGATCAAAAATCTCCCCCAACGACCTTGTATACTCCGCTAAATCTTTACCGCTGCATTTGTCTGGTAGATTATAGATGAAAAACTTTGTGATCCGTCCTTTCACCTTTATTTTTCACTTGCAATGATTTAAACCTATAACATCGTGTTTTTAAGAAGAGACCCCATACCACTAGACCAATAAATTAAACATTTATTAGTTATTAAGATAAGATTACATGTTCAAAACTAAATACACTATAGTATTTTCTTTAACTTCCTGAAGGCTACATGTCCCTCATAAGTTGTATTCTATCTTTTTTAACAGCTAAACTTACCCAACATGAGGATTGAACCCTTGACTTCCGACTACCCTAAACCTTATCTGAACTCACCAACATGACCTCCTAACTACTACCTTAAACCTAATCTAAATTTTAATTTGATACGTACCGTGACATGTCTCATGGCATAAAAAAACTATAATTTCTAACACTAGCTAATACAAAAATTCGAATAAAGTAGATATGTAGATATAATGTATTTACATATGAAAATGGTTTTAAGATATTTAATCAAGTGGTCATGGGTTCGACTCCTGATCCCTCCAGGTTTTACCGGTTCGCTACCGTCGTGCCTTCAGGCGGGTATGCGAGCCGGGTTTTCCCAGGAATAGGAGACGGGTGGGCTAGAGGGCTCCGTGCGTGCCGATTGAGGCGCCACAAGATACGTCTTGTGGGCTACCTTTAGCCAATGGGGGCCGCGTACGGAGTACCCGGCAATACTTTAGTTTATCGTTAAAAAAAAAGATATTTAATCAAGTATGTAAGAACATAGGGTATAATTGGGAGTAAAGGTGCCAGGCTTGCACTCCAATGCTCCACAAGGTATCCGTTATGGCATATAATAAAAATAATAAGCAAGCAAGCTCCTCTTATCTGGTTTTCTTCAAAGCCAACCGATTCTCATCTTTATGTATAATTTTTATAACAACACACGCTACATATAATATAATGAGACCACTACAAAGCCGTAATAGTTCTATATATATACACATTTATGAAACATGTTATAGACTGATACATACATATATAAATGGTTAACAATGTATAATAAAAAAAAATATGAAGAGACAACCAGAAATTTTTTTAGGGCCCACTAGCATTGAGGAGCAAAGGTATTTGACTAAAGTTGTGTATATAACGCACTAAATTTATGTGTGTAAGGCCGACCCTATATATATACCCACACACTTATATTTAAGTATTTAATACTAATAGTAAAATAACAATTGGACTCATTTCATACTACACGTCAAAATGCCACAAAGAGGTGTTTGAAAACCAGCTCAAAATCAGAATTGAATTCTAATACATTTATTTTAGAACAATTGTCTGGCTTATATCTTGTCTCGTAAATATATGCGCATGCAAGTGCTTATTATATTTTTTATAACGACGACCTTTTTAGAATGAATGGGTTGCCGCAAGTCGGCTTGCGAGACCGACGTCGCTATGAGAACATATAGGTTTCTCTATAGAGGGCATAAGACTTGCATATCGGGCTCAAACCGTATCCTTGGAAGAATCATAACTTCTTATACCACTTGATACCAGTTGCACGTCACAAGAGTCGAAACTCTTTAGCGTAACGCAGGTTGGACAAAATCCCAGCCCGTGTGACTAGGATTTGAATTAACGACCTCTAAAGAATGCCTAGTTGTTATCATTGCCTTTTGCTACTCTTCCAAATTAGTAGTAAGTAATACATGAACAAAAGTACAATAACCGCAAATTTCAAGCAAATTAGTATCGATAGAATGTGATACGCTTTACTTAATTAAGTTATTTAACGTTTAATTAAATTCCTACCATCACTTTACTATGTTTTTTTTTATGTGAGCTTCATTAAAACGCCAAATCAAACCCTAAAGACGAGGCGGCCACACAACAAACCAACTAATTAATTACAAATTTATATCAATTCGACCGTGGCAAGGATTTTAATTTAAATCTACTTCTAGCCCAAAGAAATCGTAGCACCTTCACTTCACTCATAAGGTCTTCAATATGAACTGGCTTACCAAAGAACTTCAAACTATTCCTAGCTTTCCCCAAGCACCAATACCCAATGATAATGATCCCTTGAAACACCTCTTTCTCTAACTCCTTTAGACTCGAGTGGTTGTATAACTCCAAGAGATCTCTAAACGAAAAAGCAAAGATGTTAGGAACACGATACTATGTGGTAATATGCTGCTACAGAATCAAAGCGACCATGAAAGAAGTAAATAGATGGTCAACCGTTTCTTCACCAAACTCACAAAACAAACACCGAATCTTCAATCCAAACATTCTTGTTCCTCAACACCACTGCGGTGGGAATTTTATCCATTTCAGCCCGCCAAGCAAAGACATTACACTTTATAGGGAGTCATTTCAATTTTCAACACATAATTATTACTATAATCCGCACCATGCTACAAGAGCCATTTCACAAGCCGCGACGCTAAACTCAGTACCTGAGGATTCCCTGATCCAGGTCCACTCATCCTCCCTGGAAGACACCTTAGTAGCCTCCAGCAACATGCACAATCTAGTTAAGATATATTTTTAGAGGTGGTTAGGAATTCCAATTAACCTACACAGTCTAGTTAGTAATGACTATTTATTGACAATTATAAACCGTATTTTTAGTTAAGATAATAAGCGGTAGAATACATAGAACTGAAATAATATAAACAAGAAAAAGAAAAAGTATATCGGCTCGTAAAATTGTAAGACATGACACAATTAATTGTTAATTATTAGGTATAGATGTGTAATATTTCTTTAGAAAATCTAAAAGTTGTTAAAATATAAGATGTGAAGTTTTTCTTTAGATTTTTTCTTCACAAACTTAACATTTAAATTGCCATGCTTTTATTATTTCCTAGAACTTTCCTAGAACTCATAAACTATATATATAAGGTACAAAATAAAATGTTTTGACAACAATATACTTTTGTGAAGACATGAATCCAAAATATGAATATCTATACTATCTTATAAAACATTTCACAAGAACCTCTTAATTTTTAAGTAATACAAGTATAAATGCTTAAAATACAACACATAATGCATGTAGTAACTACTTTTTAAGAGCATTTATGTCTTTTCAAACATAACTTGCACATATACCCCTTATTAGTTACAGTTTCCATCCCTTATCTATCTATACTATATTATAATTTTATACAATACTTACATATTTGTCTCCATCAACTTTACTCAATTTCTGTTTATTTAAATACTAATTACAATTTTGCATCTTTATTTTAACCAACTACCCCCATTATTTTAAACGTTCATAACTTTTTTCAGACGATAATATTTTCCTAATATTATTACACCGTATAAAAGAACATTTTATTCTCTTTAATTTGAGTATAGTATTGCTATAGTTTTTTATTTTGTTTTAAAATATGTTATGGTTAAGCAATAACCGACACAAAAACAAAAGAAAAAACCGAAAATGAACTGAAATCATCTAAACTTTATTAATACATTTCCCATTGATGTCTTAAAATTCAAGTTGTACATGTATAATTGTTTAAAGTACAACACACAATGCACATGTTAACTATTTACACATTTGTCCCCTCAATTATGCTCAATTCTTTTTATTTAAATAACAATTACACTTTTCACTCTTATTTTAACCAACTACCCCACGGTTTTTAAATGTCCATAACTTTTTCACATGTTAATATTTTTGTAATATTATTACACTGTATAAACGAGCATTTTTTTTCATTTTAATTTGAGTATAATATTGCTATAGTTTTTTTTATTTAAAAAATAATATGTTAGTGTTAAGTAATAACCAATCTATACTATCAATATTATATTATAATACATTTCCTAATTAACTCTTAATATTTAAGTTTTACAATTATAATTGCTTAGAGTACAACACACCATATGTTTTTTATACAATACTTACACATTTATCACCTCAACTTTACTCAAATTTTATTTATTTAAATAGTAATTACATTTTCGCACCCTTATTTTAACCAACTACCCCCACGATTTTTAAACGTCCATAATTTTTTCATTCTTAATATTTTCTCACTATTATTACACCGTATAGCATTGCAGTCTCTTTAATTTGAATATAGTATTGTTATAGTGTTTTCAATTAAAAAAAATATGTTAGGGTTAGATAATAACTGAAACGAAAACGACCTAAAATCAACCAACGTATCTGTCTTTTATAAACGTTGAATTAACATTGTTTCACAATTTCAGGTTAGAATATGTATTTTCGGACAATCACCAATGTGTTTACAATTAGGGTTTGTCGTTATGTGTGTAACTTCCCAGTTCCTCATGATCACCCTAATTTTTTGCTTAGCGTTTCTCACAATTATTGCTATGTATATATTCATGTGCGTGCACTTCCTCTAGCACATAGGATTTGAATGTTTCGATTGTGGTTAATGCGGTTCAAGCTCCGCTAATGATTTTGCAACACACCAAAACAAATATTTTGGTTAGTTGATCATGGCTTAACAGAACCGTTATAAATGTTGTTTCCCACCGCAACGCGCGGACACCCCACTAGTAAGTTGTTAAAAAGTGTTGCACTTTATTTCTTATTTTAAGTTATAAAAACAAAGAAAGCAGGCAAGCAAGTCAGGTTCCCTTTTTATAGTAACTTCCAAGGGTGGAAAGGCAGAAGTTAGATTAGATCGGTGGAAATACTCTCACGAGGTTGCTTCTCTCTCCTCTTTCTCTCTCTACATATAAACTAAACTTCCATCTCATTACTTCTCTTACTCATCTTCCATCTCTCTCTCTCTCTCTCTTGTTTCTCTCTCTACATATGGAAACTTATCAAGATTATCATAGTTCAATCAAGGTGGATTCAAGAAACATGATCATCAAGGGAAAAAGAACCAAACGTCCAAGACCCTCTTCCCCTCTTTCCCTAACCATGGCCTCCACCTCTTCCACCACCACCACCACCGATGGTGATACACAAAACCCTAATAACACTTTCGATACAACGAACAATTCCATCGAGTTTACTAAAATTGCTAGAGAAAACGACGAAGAAGAAGACATGGCTAATTGCTTGATTCTTTTGGCTCAGAGCCAGTCTGGTGGCTCTGGCACTTCCCCGCCACTTCCACGGCCCACGGATGGGGCGTGGAAGTGGCGAGAATGCCAGGGTATTATGTTTACGAATGTAAAACATGTAACCGAGGGTTTTCGTCGTTTCAAGCCCTTGGTGGACATAGAGCCGGTCACAAGAAACCCTCTAACCCTAATATGTTAAAACAAGATATGCATGATACTCATAGCTCTACAGAATTATCACTCAAAGATTGGTTCGAGCCAGATGATTCAGTGTAACCCAAGTGGCTCGATCAAAGTAACCAAGATTCATATATGTTCTATTTGTAGTGCTGAGTTTGGTTCTGGCCAGGCACTTGGTGGTCATATGAGGCGACATAGGTCCATGCCCGTAGCTAGAACCGGTTGTGGTGAATCGAGCGTGTGTCAAGAATCAAAGAAATCGAAAAACATACTTTCGTTGGACTTGAATCTTCCGGCTCCAGTTGAAGATGATCTCCCCGAAACAAAATTCCGGTTTCGATCCGAAGATCAAATGATCGTGTTCTCCAATTCTTCTCTTGTTCATTGCCATATCTAAATACTAACATGTTACATTGATTCATTTTTTTTCCTTAGGATCTAAATAGATAGTTTGTTCTTATGTAAAGGTGATTCTTTAAAATTCTTTTAGTTTGTTAATAGAATTGATGATATAGGATATTGAATTCTTTGAATAACAACGTGTTTTAGTTCATTACAACTCATCTATCTTTTTATTATTATTATTCATGTTTTCTTTTCTCCAATTTAAAGGTGTTTATTAACATAAAACACCTAATAAGTATCTTTGTAATTATTTTATGGGGTATCAGATTTTAGTAATACAAACTTTCACTTATTGATCAGCAATAATCTATACTTTAAAAATTCCCAATAACGATCCCAACTTTCAATGTATTGGCCGACATTGAACATTTGTTAATTGAGAACTAATTCAGTTAGTAGATGTTGACGTGGCATGCTCACGCTGACGTGGATGATGACATGGCATGCCAACATAGACATAGATGATGACGTGGACACTAACATGACATGCCATGTCAGCGTTCACACCACCATCTTCATATTCTACAACTACAAGGATTTTTTTTGTGACGGTTTAGTCGTTGCAAATAGTTGTCATGTGTAGTGGTGTATCTTAACAGATTATTCCAATCTTGAAGGTCATATGACGCATGAGCAATACAAGTTGATTTTTACCTGATCTAATTGAGTATTGATGAAGTTATAGAAGCCTTCTAGTGATGAACAAGAGAGCACGCTAGCTAGATTAGCACATTCTTACATTGTTATCAAAGCAATGTTATATATATATATATATATCTTTATGTTTGTATTTTATAAGAGAATCATTTAGAAGAAATTAATGTGATCGAATCATGCGTATAATTATTTTGTTGGGGAACAATAAGTTTCGATAATATTTTATTTTTATAGTTTAAAAAAAATGATATAAAGAAATAAACACGTACACATAACATACTCTTATTTAATTTGGACTAAAATTTTCTTCATACAAATTAAATCGTCATACGGTTGTGTTTGTAGAATGGAAGGGGATTGAGCAATACCATGATTCATTTGTAGCCATTGATTCACATAAAAGTTAGTACCATTTGAGTCTTTTTCCTTGTTGGTTAGTGATTCATGTGAACTAAGGCCACAAGGGGTGGTGATAAAACTATCACACCCATCACACTATCACACCCAATCAGATTCTGTCACCTCATTTTATCACATTCTATCACATTCCAATACTAAACCCATGCGGCGGTGTTCACATTCCATCACATTTCATCACTAAACTTTTTTTTTTAAATAAACTAAAAACATTACATTTTTATTTAATAAAAAAAATATTTTAATATTTGAATAAATAATTTAAATATTTAAAAAAATTATTTAAATTATTTCAACCGCCACTTTTCAAACGTATGAAATTTAAACGTTTCAAATTTCTGACCTTATAAATACAACACCAAAAACCTCATTCTCAGTCACAATTATCCCTCAAACCAAAAGATATAGGTGGCGGTTATCCTTACGAAGCTGCTGGATCTTCGAATCTCCGGCGATACTATCGCCAGAGACATCGTGTACCAATTCTTGCTCCTCCTCCTCCTCAACCTCCTCAGCCACTATTTTCTCCTCCT
Organism: Ambrosia x helenae; assembly: GCA_030844895.1. Classification (NCBI taxonomy): domain Eukaryota; kingdom Viridiplantae; phylum Streptophyta; class Magnoliopsida; order Asterales; family Asteraceae; genus Ambrosia; species Ambrosia x helenae. The sequence continues at coordinate 35,516,026 of CM061232.1, forward strand.
CCTCCTCTTCCTCCTCAACCACTACCAATTCCTGCTCCTCCTCCTACTCAACGTGTCTCCAACCCCATCCCCTCCATTCCTCCACTTCCGGATACACTCCCCACACCCAGATGCTGATTTCACTGAAGATGAGATTGTGTGGTTTGTAAATTATGTTATGGCTGAGAGGGGAATGGGGCGTCTACGGTTGGTGGAGAACTAACTGAACCCCACCCCCCACTTCCAGGCTACCCCCACCCCAACCCCTCCTGATCGGGAGCCAACCGAGGAGGAGCTGGAAGGTTTAAGGGATGCTATGGAAGAAGAACGAAACAATTTTTCCCCTCCTCGTGAGTACCGCTGCATCCCCTCGGATGTGAGGTCCGACGGTCGCGACAGCGATCGTTCCATGTCCCCCCCCCGTACTACACACTCGAGGACTGAGACAATTACTCTCTATAGTGGGGGTTTTATTTTTAATTATCTATGTTTTAGGATTTAATAAAAGTAATTTAGGATTATCTATGTAATGTTTAATTATTTAGGTTTAATTATGCTAATGTTTTTATTTAAATGTAATCACTACAACAAAAATGGGTTTATAGTATGCACGAAAACGTCATAAAATGCTATTTTATAGGACCTTTTATTTAATAGGACTAACTGTAAAAGCGTTTCATGTAAAGGGGTCGTAATATGTCACGAAACTTAAAAAGTGTGCTAATATCTCAAATGAGATTATGAAACCAATTTTCTGGTCGCATAAAGAATAACCCAAAAACTCCTGATAAAAACATATCAGGACACTTTTACAATGTTCTAACATGTGCTTACTTACTTTTAATCTTTTAAAACACATACAAACGTCCTTAAAAAATAATTTATAGGACCCTTATGATGTAACATTATAGGTATTTTGGTACCAACAAAGAGGTCCTAATTTCCCAAATAAGATTATGAAACCAATTTTATTGTCGCATAATATATCTATGAACAACCTATAGCGTCCTAAGAAAAGCATATTCAAACTATTTTACAATGTTTTAACAAGTTTAATAGTAGAAAATTTCAAATCCTAACAAGTCATATGATACAACGCTTTTTTAAACATCCACACACACAATTTTACAATATGGTTATGGACATCCAAAGAATGGTTTTTATTAAAAATAAAAAGACCATAAACGTATGTCATCGTAATAGTTATTGTATATATAACATCAACTTATGAAAGAAATAAAACTTTATTATATTTCAAATAAGCATATTCATAACAAAAACACTAAACATAAATAAATCATAGCATTATCCAACATAAAGTCTTGTAACATTTAACAAAGAAATTAAAAAGAATGAAAGAAACAAGCAGCGTAGAATCCTGAGTCATCATGCGTCCTCAACCTTACGGACTACCTACAAATAAACCATCAATGTATGAGCATTAAGTTCCAAACTATTAAAATTATTTGTATCATAAGTTTAACAAACAAACCATCCATACTACCTAAAAATAAACCATCCATGTATAAGCATTATGTTCCAGATCATTAAAATTATTCATTCACAAGTTTAACAAATACATGCCGATATTATTTGATGAGACATTAGCATGAAGCTTATGAATTATGCAACCAATGACAAACCTCATGCTTCGATACAAATTCTAGTTTCTTAAACAATTCGTGAAGCATTTGTAACAGAAAATTATAGTCTTTAACACAATTTTGGAGGGATACAACTGACAAGTAACTCATACAGTTTCCCTCAAACCTAGAAAAACCTATATTAGTATAGGTTAGTGACAACAACAAAATTAACAGATGGTAGAGATGTAATGACAAAATGACAAAACTAAAATAAGTTGTAACACTGGAAACTGAAAAATAAATCTTTAGTGTATCTGTTCTTTCATAATGTCTTACCGTTAATAACTTGATTATGAAAACCTTCATAACCAATGTCAATTTAGGCCACTTCAGGAAGAGGTTGTATCCAGATAAATTCCATAACCTTCACAATATGAAAACAAGTTTAGACATGCAAGGTAAAAGGAAAATTCACACTCCAATTTGATAAAGTAACCCGAAACTTAGAGATGAAAGTGTTATTTACTAAATACTAAGAATATCAAAAAGCATTTCTTGTACATAAAATTTATCAAAACTACCTAATCTTAATAATGAAAGTAACTGTAATAGTAACATGGTCTTTTAGCACATCAAATTTCATTACTTAAGAAGATAGGATATCACAAAATTAACAATGGAAAAACATTACAAGATATGAGTTTTTGTTTATACATGACTTTTCATGGTTAGATGATTTTTTGCCTATACATGACATAGATGATTTTTGAAACCCATACAATTAATAAAGTTTACAATATCATGTTACAATAGTATAATAGTATTCTACTCATTTAATTATATGTGCAATTAAAGTTACAAACAAAGAAATGACAACATTGTTGGTAAACCCTTCTTGGTACGTATGTATATCACAATTGATAAGCAATGACAAGCAATAAAAGATGCAACTTATGTGTAAGTAGGGATGATAAATATTTGTTCTTTTAAAAAGAAACAAAAAGATGGATGTGAAGCCATGACTACAACTAAAAGATGCAAGTTTGCTACAATCATATAAATCCAATGATTACATCAAAAGCATATATACTTGTATACATGGAACAGATTAACTGGAACAATAATTGCTTTTACTATGAACAAAATGCAATAAAACCTTGTAATAATCTTCAATTTGGTTGTAGCATTTTAACGAACAGTTGGTGTGCATCTTCAAAATCTCCAACTTTTAACAACACAGCCATTAAACATTACCCCTAAATCAAAAGCTTTATAATCAGTTATCTTCAAGGCTTCGACATAGCAATAACCATACATTTAAAGAAAAAAACTACTATGAATATGACTAAATAACTACATAAGTAGATAACCGTATCAAAGTGACAGTAGCATGAGGGGGATATTTGGTAACATGACGCACAACATTGAATAGAGGAGGCTACCCGTCATGTGGTCGATGGTGGTTTTTCGGCATGTGAGAGTCTTGTTGCAACTGAAAACAGAGGTGGTCCGAATCGGTAGATCACAATCAATGATTAAGACGGCGGATTTGGTGGAGGGTCAACAACAACTGGGGAGAGAAGATGGGTGAAAATGTGGAGGAAGTTTTTAATTTGGTCAGGGAAATTCCTAGATTTTGAGGGGGAAATGAAATTTTCAGGAAAGTTTAAATTTTTTTTCTAGTAGACGCTTGGAGGGAGGAATTGTTGACCGAAGAAACATATATATATATATTTTAGGAAAAAACTAAAAATTAGGTTAAGACTAATATAGAAAATTAAAACAGTATGTATATATTCTTATAAAAATGTAAAATAGACCAAGTCGTATCTCTAGTTGTGCTATATGTAATGAATAGGGTAAAAACGAGCCGAGCCGCTAGCAAGTTACTCGATATCAGCTCGCTAAAAAGCTTGAAACGAGTCGATTCATATCGAGCTCTAGCCGAGTTTGAGCCTAAAACAAAGCTCTTTATTTACCAAGCCCGAGCTCAACCCTGACATGCGAAGCTTTTCAAGTCCGTCAAACCTTATCAAGTGAATTGATGACTATTCTATTTTCTTGTCGCTCAATATTATCACACAATATAAGTTATATATCTAACGAATAATTCAATACATGTTCATATAAGTTATACATATATAATAGTCCATTAATCTGGTTTATTATAATATTGTATAAAGTGGATTGTTTTGCTGCATGATTTGTTTTTATTATGACTCAAATATCAAATATTCAAATATCTTACTATGGTGCATTATAATAACACCACTATTATTAAGCGTCCTATAAAGGTTAGAGTTATATGAACCAAGTGTTAAGTGCCCTATTAAGGTATGCTATAATAAAACTCTAGCGAATAAGCATCCTATAAAATTAATGTTTTATGACTCAAATATCAGGTGTTCTATTACGGTGTATTATAATAACATTACAATGATTAAGCATCCTATAAAGGTTAAAATTATAAGACCCATGTGTCAAGTGTCCTATTAAGTTATGTTTTAATATGACTTCGACTAAAAAGGGTCCTATAACATCGAACATTAATGACTTAACTACAATGTGTTGTATTAAGTTATTTATAATAGGACCCCCTGTGATCACGTGTCCTATTTGTCACACCCTCGAATTCCACGTGCGGGGTTTTACCGCGAGGCGCGTGACAAACCAGGATCCAAGACAACGGTCACAACAAACGACAACTATATGATACTTAAAACAACATAAACTGCCCATTAAGTTTTCAAAATCTATCCATCACTGCGGAAGCGTAAAATTTTATTACAAACCAGAAGTAAAACATAAAAGTTTGAAAGTACTAAATGACATGCAAGTGAATCCTAAACGCCGTGAGACTCCGTGCGCCTAGACTCGATGCTGCTACCTCAACGACCTGAGAAACATGCCAAAAAGATGTCAACATAAAATGCTGGTGAGTTCACAGGTTTTATAATAAGCGTTTCGTAAATCCTTTGAAAACCGTTACCGCTACTACTATGTTGTGTGAACGCTAGCTAGGCGTTAAGTTAATTACTACTACGGTTGAAACCATTGCTAACTGTGTTTGTTACTGTGTGATACCCCTCGGACTACCGTCATCCCCGGTAGGCCCTGTGTGTTTGAGACAATATGCACCCGCCCGGCTCCAGCCGTCGAGTGGGGTTTGTCAGGCCCAATAGCGCTATCCACATTTCCCCGCTACATACCTGTATTAGTGGTTTCCTTGGGATTTAAATGAGCCGTATAGTAATATAAAGATAGCCATAGTATAACTTGAAATCATGTGTTAAAAGTGTGTAAGCATGTTTCTCCCCCAAAAACAAAACTAATAAAAGTGGGGCCGTGAAACTCACCTTAGGTTGCGTCTGATGTGTTAAGAAAGATCCAACGCGCGTGTGATAGCCCCAACTAGTGGCGACCTATCAATGAGTTTACATAAGTGTGTTAACTACTAACCCGAAGGCTAATCAGTCCCCAATTGTCCAGACCGTGACTGTGTATGTTGAAAACATATTTAAACGTTAAACCGACCAAACCAGACAAAACCCGACATCCCATTGGTGACCCGACATCCCACGTGTTAGCCCCATACAAGATATCATGCAACATATGCAATTAAACACTTAGCATGCGCAAACATTCACCCTATCTAGCATAACGCCCAATTAACGCATAAACAAGTCCGAACACGTATAACTAAGTTATTGGATATGTCACGGGGTTCCTAACATGTTCCTAGGTGTCACACCCTCAAATTCCCACTTGCGGAGTTTTACCGTGAGACGTATGACAAACCAGGATCCAAGTCAACGGTCACAATAAACAACACTATATGAAATACGTAAACTCAAAAGCTTAGTTATCAAACCATTAAACCATAGCGGAAGCATTTAAAAATTTAATCAACTACAAAACAGTGTTCCAAAATATTCAAGACACTTATTTAAAATATGCGACTAAGCCTAGACGCCAATGCAGACCCGTGCGCCTAGTCCAACCGATGCTACCTTAGCGACCTGAGAAAAACATGCCAAAAAGACGTCAACATATATAATGCTGGTGAGTTCACGGGTTTGTTCAATGTGATACCAAAAGTTACCAAAAGTGTTACCATGTCCATACTATATCAATGTTACCAAGTACGCTAGCTAGGCGTATGTTTTATTACTACTACGATTGGAAAACCATTACTAGACTGTTACCAATGTTCGGCCCGAGTGTGTTCAGCAATTCTACCAATGTTACCAGTTCGAGACAATATGCACCCGCCCGGCCCTCCAAGCCGCCGAGTGGGGTCTGTCAAACCCAATAGATCTATCCACATTTCCCCCGTTGTGCATCCCCGCACATTCATGGTTTTCCCCGGGACTTTCAAAGATCGTATAGCAATACAAAGTTAAAACCATGGTATGACATATGTTACCAAAATAGTTTAGCGCATGTTTTCTCCCCAAAAGTTAAAGCAGTAAAAGTGGGCCCGTGAACTCACCTTAAGTTGCGTTCTTCAGTAATATAAGAAAGCCAAGCCCTTGATAATCCCACTACCGAAGATCTATCAAAATGTTCACATAAGTGTTCCGACCAATAACCATAAGGTTATCTAGTCCCCGATTGTCCAGATCGTGACCGAGTATGTTTTAAAACGTGTTTATGTGTTCAACCGACACACTAGACCGACCCGACATCCCGTTGGTGACTCATTACCCTAACTAATCAAGTACACATAGATTACACACAAGGTTCAAGCACAAAACACTTAGTTTTTTATCAAAAATCTCATTTTTGAATCAATAGGGTCGAACCAGGAAACTTGTTCCACCTTCGTCCCTTTTTAAGCCACGTTCGACCCTTTTGAAGTCACCTTCGACCCATTCGATTTCGGATGTTACACTAGGTGTCAATCCGTGTTTCGGGATGTTAAAATACACATATAGCAGCAGTATACGCGATTAGGAATCAGACATGCAATTAGGAAAAGTCAACTGGTGATTAGGAAGGTCAAATGGCGATTAGGATTGCAATCACCAGACACACTGGCGATTGGGCTCCCAATCGCCTCTTGTTACACACGATTGGGGGCCAATCGCCCCTACTATAGGCGATTAGGGTTCCCTAATCGCCCCTGCTGCACTGTGCCGTCTTTTTGCGCGTTTAACTCTCCAAATCAGATCCGAAATATGTGGAAACACCCAATATCAAACCCAAAACATTAATCCAACTATTTCAAGCAAAACCCCCTAATTTATCATCATCCTAGCCGTCCCGAATGCAAGCGTTTTCCCAAAATAGCATAACTAGAATGTAAACATCACATCAACATGCAAAACTTACCCTAAATAGCAAATATCCAGATTTCATCACATAATGACGTTGTCTGACAATATCCTACTGTTCTAGCATCATCCTAGAGTAAACCCTAACCTTAAACAATCAATAAAACACAACATCTCATCATCAATCCTCCATGATCATTTAAACGGGTCAAAATGCCTAATATCAATAATACACATCAATGAACCTTCAAACTCCTAGGTTAACATCATATCAACTCATTTAGATCAGAAACATATTAATAATACAAGAACAACCATGTTTAAACGATAAAAATCCTATCTTGCATGAATATATCACATATAACAAGCATAGAGGTTTGGGTTTGTTTAGAAACTGATTTTAATGAGTTTTCAAAGACACAAATGTTTAGAAATCAGGTCTGGATCTTTAGGGATCAAAACAATATCATTACAAGGGTTTGGGATGAAGAACACACCTTGAAATTGTAAGATTATGAGATGTAAAGCTTGGAAATGTGATTTCTTGATAAAAAACGTGTTGCAGAGGTTGAATAAGGTGTGGGGTGGCTTTGGGGTGTATTAGGGTTTCAAAAATGATGTTTTAAAACATAAGGGTGGTATTTATAGGCGTTTCTAGTCGTTTAGTACGCGTCATGCGATTACAGTGCAGTATAGGCGATTAGGGTGTGTAATCGCCTATACCTACTAGCGATTAGGGCTCTAATCGCCTTTAAAAACTTTCCAATCGCCCATCTTATTGGCGATTAGGCTAATCACCCCTTATTTACATGCAATTATGCGTAATCACCTATAATGTCATGCAATTACGCATAATCACTATTTTAACACATATAAACACGTATTCACATACCGACAAGTCATATAATGATTGTAAGCACATAATGCATGATAACTAACACGTTCCCATCCGTTCACCAATTCCCGGGACTCGAGATTTACGTGTGTGCGTTAAACCCGGCGATTCTACAAATCGCCAATCCGTGTTCACATGGTTATGGACCGACTCCCAATGATTCCCGGAACCATCATAACGACTCAACTGACCTAGTTAAGTATGTTTGAAAACGTTTTTCGCTAAGGTAGACTTATGTGTTTTATAAAATGTTAACCTAAACGTGTCGGGTGTCACACTATTACATTACCACATAATGGGACACCAACAACTAGATGTCTTATAAATTACTTTATTAGGATTTACATTTAAGTGTCTTATTAAGTTATATGATAATACAACCCCAAAGAATCATCCATCCTATTAAATAGTTTTTTAGGACACCGGTTTAGTAGCGCATATTATAAAAGGACCCCAAAAGTTCAACCGTCCTATTAAATAGTTTTTTAGGACCATATTTTACAAGCGTCCCACACAAAAGGTCGTTAAAAGGCCTTTTTGTTGTAGTGAATGTTTTTATTTAATTTGACAAATTCATAACAAAACATAAATAAAATTAAATTAAACTACAAACATTACATTTTAAAAAAACATAAAACATTAAATTAAAATAAAAACACACTACTACAAATTTAAATAAAAACTTAAAAAAAACACACTACTACAAATAAAATAAAATAAAACTTAAGAAAGTTTAGGGCGTAACATTCGCCACACCGAAACATGTTTAAAATCAACCCCGTACTCGGCTGCGTAGTCGATTTGAGTAAAGACAACTTGTGTATCTTCGGTTTTGTTGGGGCTTCTAGTCACTGTTTTTTTAAATAAATTTTCGAAGTTTTGACACTTCGATAGGAGGGTCGCGTGTTTATGAGAGATTGAATCACACGAACGGTTAGTTCCCCCGACAAGTTGACTAAACTCGGATAAAACTTTTTTCAGTTCGGATTGCTCCGTCCACGAACATGACCACGACCCGTGCTAGTTGAGGCGTCATTGGGGTGTACAGTATTGTACTCGATCACTAAGTCCAAGCAACCATGATGAGGATGATGAGTTGAAGAAGATTGTGGGATTTTTTAAGTGTATAGAAGAAGATTGTGGGTTTGAATGTTGTAATTTAGTAAAATATGTGTGTGTATTTTTTAATTTGGTCAAAGCACCGTTGGCTAGCCAACGGCTAGTCTTTGCCTCGTGATGGCCATCGCAGAAAAAGCAATCGCGGCCGTGAAATATCATTGGGGGGCGGTGTTTCACGGTGACCACGCCATCACGGCGGGCCTATCGCGAACCGCCCCAGGTGCTCTAAATGCTAAAGTCTTACAATTAAGGCTAAAGAAGATAATCTTTTTATTTAATTTGTAAAACATTTATTTTTAAACATATCATAAAACGTGTTTGACCAATGAGGTTATTTTCCACACAAGAAATGTAAGTTATTAAAATCATATACATCAAGCACAAGAAATGTGTGTATGGGAGCTAGATCACATGAAAGGAAAAGGTTGATGTGATAGTATGTCATCATTAGTTACATCGATTATCAACGTGTTGAAGTTGATTACTTTCTCATAATAATGTGTACATGTAACAAGAAAATATTTGTTGTAACAACGATTTTGTGACAACTGTATGTTAATTGGCCCCGTGAAACAAGAAAACCATCATATGTTTAGGCTTAAGCAATCTTCTTATCCTAGAATAGTCATTGCAGACACAGAAATATTTAATTATTACGGCAAACTAATTGCAAAATGTGTGTAAATATTCAAATCATTCAATATTCTAAACTTCTAATCCACGATAAGTGTAAAAATTGGTGATTGAACTCAATCATAACTCATGGCTTATAATCCACATTTAAATATATCATCATATATTTTTACTATTGTTACTGCTTGTGTAGTAGCGCATAAACTTTTCTTTTCTTTATTAGTGTGAGAGAATTACCCAAATACCCATAATCCCTAAAAACCAAAAAAAAAAAAAAAACATCATTTTCTTCACATTATGCACAAGCTTTCTCTTGTCCGACTCTGCATTTGTATTTTCTAGTGTTTTTACTTCTTTTTTTCTTTTGCTTCAAATCTTCCCCTTCTTAGGTATTAAAGGGTGATTACAAAATTTTATAAGAGACATTCGAGATTTTAACGTGTGTACCACACTATTTTTTTTAAGCTAGGCGGCAAATATCCGCCCGTGCATTATATAGGCAGTTTGGCTTATTATCATACCCTGAATAACTTTGAGCTCAAGATTTTGAGCTCAATGTTTTATTTTTTTTTTAAATTTACAATTTTGGTTTACTTTTTATTGTAAAAACATATGTATTAAAATGTGATTTGATTTGAATAACTTATATGTGTTGTGAAACTAGCCTAATAGCAAACAATAGAGAAAAGAATAATAGGGAGAAGATGATATGATATTTCATTAATCAAGTGTGTTTACAATGCGATACAATGAGGGTATATATAGCAGTACAAAACTTGGAGAATAGCTAGTCTAATTTAGGAAGTGATAACCATTAATACAATATATTTATAACACTCCCCCTTGGTTATCAACTTAATACGCTTTGAGATGCTGCCTCGTTAAAAACCTTGCAAGGAAAACCCAGTGGGACAAAACCATAGCTAAGGGAAAAAGAGTGCAGCGCGTATTGTCTCCCTTGATGATGTTGCCTCATTAAAAACCTTACTAAGAAAACCCAATGGGATAAAACTTAGTGAAGGGAAAAAGAGTGCAACTTGTATAATGCTCCCCCTCGTATGAACATCTATGATCTAAATGATTGGTGTACATCTCCGTAGAATTTGCTCAAATCTTTGTAGTCAATGATTTGTTGCTTGATCCCTTGACATGTAATCCTTTATGTTAAGAAATATTGCATGATCTTATATGAGACTTCTGGTTCCTTCTATTGTGTGCAAATACCATAATATCCACAACTATGTTGTATTACATTCCCTGCATCTATAAGACTAGCCAAACTTGTTTTTATAGGTTAGTAAAATATAATTTCAAATCTTACATACCTTTGATGTAACAAAATAGTTCTAATAAACCATTCCAATGCCTCTTTGCTTGACACATACTAAACCATGACAATAAGTCCAAATAAAAAATATTATAGTCATGCATAGCTAGCAAGACACATATAAATGCACATATGCATTTAACTATGGTACATTTAAAGTGAAAATCTCTACTATGGTAGGAAATGAAAAAAAATCGTTTTCAATATCAAGTAAATGGACAACCTTTAATTTCGTTAAGTATCAGCTTTGTCCATTATAAAATGTCCAAACATTTCTAGATATACTTTGATGGATTGATAAACATATCATTACACATATACTCAACTATAAGTCGAGCAACAACTACATTGTGTCAAAGACTTTAAGAAATTCTCCCATCAAAAGTTCTACAGAGTCTCTCGATGATGCCTAGGCATTATCACTGTAAACTGCGATTATTGTGAACTTTTAAGAGAAAACTTATGTTAAAAGATGGATATTATTGTCAAACTTATATTCCTATTTGTCGGAATATCTCATGAGTTGTAAAACATTCAACCCGACTACTTTAGTCCATATGTATTTTGTCAACTTTACACAATACTTCTTAAAGTATTGATATTAATGCTTGAGGCATACTCAATCCATCAAGGACTTTTTCCATCTTGACCAATTACGCAAGTGCATTCACTCTTCAATTGGAAAATCAATAACATCTATTTCTTCAATCATAATCACCAGGTTCAGTTTATTACATGTGGTGTATTGGTGCACAATAATTACATCATACGATGTTTCATATTACTTTTTAAGCACTCAGTTGCTTTAGGATACTCATGAGGAGTTCCATTTATATTCAATTCAATCATATAACAAACATAACATATTCATAATTGAATCTATTTATTTCGATCATAACGTTCTCGAGAACTTACGTTACAAGATTTTGACACATTAAATCCTTCATCATGTATTTTCATGTAAACTTTCAGTGTCAAGTGAATCATGATATTTATTAGACGCATTTCAATTCTCTCTTTGCATTACCAGACTAATATCATAGTGAAAAATCATTGTATCCACCACTGGAGAATGCATCTCCTCATAACCAATTATAGGTCTTTGTGAAATTCTTATGCCACCAATTTTACCGTATATCATTTTGTTTTTAAATGTTGATTCGCACAAAAGACCTTTTCATATCTATATGTTTTACAACTTTTGTTGTATGGACTACTGGTCCAAAACTTTCATTTTCAATAGAGAATTCAACTATGCCGTATGTGACACCCGGCATGTTCGGCTTAAACATATTAGTAACATCTAAGTCTACCTTAGCAAGAAACGTTTATAAACAAACTTAACCGGGTTAGTTGAGTTGGGTCAAGTTAGGATTGTCCAGGGTACAATGATCTGGAGGATCATTGGGAGTCGTTTTGGTAATACACTAGTACCGGGTTCCGTTGTTGGTGACATTACATGAACTAATTAAGTATATGCGTAGATTATGGGTTGTGTGGTGGTTTATATACATAGACATGTTTAAATGATGTGTAAATGATTATCTGTGCTTTAATGTGTTAAATATAGACTAAGGATGCATGCTTATGTGTTAAGATGTGTTAGAATGCGTTAAACACGACAAACTGGAAAACTAGTTAAGAAGGGGCTCTGGTTCGACCACTTCGAGTGGTCGAAGGAGAGGAAAATTGTCTGGTTCGACCCATGCAAGTGGGCGAACCAGGGAAGTGGAGTTGAAGAATTCCCTTCGACCTGGACAAGTCTCATTCGACCCTGTGAAAGGGGCGAAGGAGACCACCTTCGACCAATCAATTGGTGCGAAGGAGGATCAGTATAAATACCAACCTTAGTCATTTTTCATCATTTCACAAACCCTAACCGTCCCAAAACGCTCTCAAACGATCTTAAACACTAAGGAAGGAGTTTTTGCTCTTCTTTTTCCATAATCTAACCTATCTACAACATCTAAACAAGAATCCAAGGTGTGTTCATAATCCTAAATCTTTTAGAAGCATTTTAATTCGTTTTCATCTAACCTTAATTGTCCAGATCTGTTCTAAGGGTGTTTTTATGATTAAAAACCTTTTAAACATCTTTCTAAAACAAAACCCTATCATTTAACATGAGTTTTCATAATAAATAACATGTGTTAATTGAGTATTATGTGGTGTAATGTGTTATTCAATGCTTTGCTGCTTTATCTATGTTAGAGACATGATGTAGGATTGCTTTTAATGCTGATTGATTGTTGTTTAGGGTTAGAATCGATGGGATGATGATATTATGTGTAAATTGGGGATTTTGACGAATCTAGACGTAACATGTGGTGTTTATAATCAATAGAACCCATAGGGATGATCGAATGATCGACAAACTGAGTATTTTAAGTCAAACATGAGTCGATTTCAAAAGTTTCCAAATTGGGTAAAGATTTCATGCATGAAAGTGACGTTTCCATAATTTTTACCATTTTGGGAAAGGGCTGAAACGGATATGGTTTGGGGCAAAATCAGTGGGGTTTTGTTAGGATAACATAATCATGATTGACTGCTGTGATTGGTGATGTTTCGAGTCGTTTTGAATGTGTTTTAAGCGTTTTTTAGGCAAAATAGAACAACAGGGGCGAACCTGGCCTCCTTCGACCAGTCGAAGGTGCGAAGGAGGAATCCCAGGGTCGAACCAGGCTTTTCAGTGGGCGAACGTGGCAAAACGTGCGAAGGAAGCATCAAACGGTCGAACGAGAGGTAAAACGGGCGAAGGAGAGTAAAAAGGTGCGAAGGAGGCCTTAAACTGACTGGTTCGACCGTTCTGATGCAGAAATGAGATTTTTGATACAAACTAAGTGTTTTATGCTTGAACCTTGCGTGTAATCTATGTGTACTTGATTAGTTAGGGTAATGGGTCACCAACGGGATGTCGGGTCGGTCTAGTGTGTCGGTTAAACATTTAAACACGTTTTAAAACATACTCGGTTATGATCTGGACAATCGGGGGCTAGATAACCTTATGGTTATTAGTCGGAACACTTATGTGAACATTTTGATAGATCTCCAGTAGAGGGATTATCAAGGGCTAAACATCTTTACTTATATTTGAAGAACGCTATCTAAGGTGAGTTCACGGCCCCACTTTTACTGCTTTAACCTTTGGGGGAGAAAACATGCGCTAAACGGTTTTGGTAACATATGTCATACTATGGTTTTAACTTTATATTGCTATACGATCTTTTGGAAAGTCCCGGGGGAAACCATGAATGTGCGGGTTTGCACAACGGGGGAAATGTGGATAGATCTATTGGGCGTGACCTGCCCCACTCGTCGGCTTGGAGGGCCGGGCGGGTGCATGTTGTCTCGAACAGGTACATTGGTATCATGCTGAACATACGGGCTGCTTAAACATGCTGAACATTGCTAAACGTGTCTAGTAATGGTTTCCAATCGTAGTAGTAATGAAACATACGCCTAGCTAGCGTACTTGGTAACATTGATATAGTATGGACATGGTAACACTTTGGTAACATTTTTGAACAAACCTGTGAACTCACCAGCATTATATGTTGACATCTTTTTGGCATGTTTTTCTCAGGTCGCTAAGGTAGCAATGAATGGAACTAGGCGCACGGGTCTGCATTGGCGTCTAGATTTTAGTGCACGTTTTGTAATAAGTGTCTTGGATACTTGGGAACACTGTTTGTAGAGATTAAATTCTTTAAATGCTTCCGCTGGTTAAATTAATGGTTATGTTTGTTTACGTTTTTCATATAGAGTTGTTTATTGTGATCGTTGACTTGGATCCTGGTTTGTCATGCGCCTCGCGGTAAAACCCCGCAAGTGGTAATTTGAGGGTGTGACAGATGGTATCAGAGCCACTCCTGTGCCGTTCGGGATGGTGGGTGCACACCTCATCAGGGACGATGAGACTTTAACAGGGGGTGAATGTGACACCCCAGGAACACACCTCATCAGGGACGATGAGACTCTAACGGGGGGTGAATGTGACACCCCGGGAAAATCCCACATCGGCCGTGGCCAGGAGAGATCCTTGGTTCATAAGTAATGTCTTGCCTCTTAAATCACCAACGCGGGAAGGTTATTGCTTATGCTTCTCGTCAACTCAAAGTTCATGAGAAGAACTACACTACTCATGACTTGGAAATGGGTGCAGTGGTCTTTGCGTTGAAAATCTGGAGACATTACTTGTACGGTACCAAGTGTGAAGTGCAAGTGGTAATTTGAGGGTGTGACAGATGGTATCAGAGCCACTCCTGTGCCGTTCGGGATGGTGGGTGCACACCTCATCAGGGACGATGAGACTTTAACAGGGGTGAATGTGACACCCCAGGAACACACCTCATCAGGGACGATGAGACTCTAACGGGGGGTGAATGTGACACCCCGGGAAAATCCCACATCGGCCGTGGCCAGGAGAGATCCTTGGTTCATAAGTAATGTCTTGCCTCTTAAATCACCAACGCGGGAAGGTTATTGCTTATGCTTCTCGTCAACTCAAAGTTCATGAGAAGAACTACACTACTCATGACTTGGAACTGGGTGCAGTGGTCTTTGCGTTGAAAATCTGGAGACATTACTTGTACGGTACCAAGTGTGAAGTATATACCGATCACAAGAGTCTTCAGCATATTTTCGACCAGAAGGTGTTGAACATGCGGCAGCGTCGCTGGGTTGAACTCCTGAACGATTATGATTGTGCCATTAAGTATCATCCTGGCAAGGCAAACGTTGTGGCGGACGCCTTGAGCAGGAAGGAGTCTGTTAACCCTCGCCGTGTTCGAGCCTTACAGCTCACCATTCATTCGTCGTTGCCTGACCGAATCCGTTCTGCACAGTTAGAAGCCTTGAAGGAGGAAAACCTTAAGGCTGAAACGATGCACAGTGCTGACAAGCATCTTGAGCTCAGGACTGATGGATTGCACTATTTTGCGGGGCGTGTTTGGGTCCCATTGTTCGGGGGATTGCGCGAGCTTGTTCTGGATGAAGCTCACAAGTCCCGGTATTCTATACACCCTGGCTCCGATAAGATGTATCAGGATTTGAAGATACTTTATTGGTGGCCGAACATGAAAGCTGACATAGCTTCTTATGTCAGCAAATGTTTGACTTGTGCTAAAGTCAAGGTGGAGTATCAGAGGCCGTCTGGTCTCCTGCAACAACCAGAGGTTCCGGAATGGAAGTGGGAACGAATCACGATGGATTTTGTCACCAAGCTGCCAAGGTCACCTAGTGGTTATGACATGATTTGGGTAATTGTTGACCGGCTGACAAAATCGGCCCGTTTTATACCTATTAAGGAAACCGATGGACTCGAGCGGTTAGCTCGACTTTACCTTAAGGAGGTGGTTGCTCGGCACGGGGTGCCTGTTTCTATTATCTCTGATCGTGATTCTCGTTTCGCTTCGCGTTTCTGGAAGGCTCTGCACAAGGCTTTGGGTACTCAGTTGGATATGAGTACGGCTTATCATCCGCAAACTGATGGACAGAGTGAGAGGACGATTCAAACCTTGGAAGACATGCTTCGGGCATGTGTTATCGATTTTGGCAAAAGTTGGGAGATCCACCTACCGTTAGTGGAGTTCTCCTACAACAACAGCTATCACTCTAGCATCAAGGCAGCTCCGTTCGAGGCTCTTTACGGACGGAAATGCCGATCACCACTTTGTTGGGCCGAGGTGGGCGAGAGCCAGCTCACTGGTCCGGAACTCGTGTACGAAACTTCGGAGAAAATCGTACAGATCCGTCAACGTTTGGCTGCGGCACGAGATCGTCAGAAGAGTTATGCCGATCGCCGTCGAAAACCTTTAGAGTTCCAGGTTGGGGACAAGGTACTTTTGAAAGTTTCACCCTGGAAGGGCGTCATACGCTTTGGAAAGCGTGGCAAGCTTAACCCTCGTTATGTCGGACCGTTCGCGATCCTGGATCGGATTGGACCGGTGGCATATAGACTTGACTTACCGGCGGAGCTCGGTAGTGTGCACAACGTCTTCCATGTGTCTAACTTGAAGAAGTGTTTGGCTGATGAATCTCTCATTGTGCCACTGGAAGAGATCAAGGTTGATGATCGTCTTCGCATTGTGGAGGAACCTGTCGAGATTCTCGACTACAAGATTCGTAGCCTTCGTCGGAGTAAAATCCGCATCGTTAAAGTCCGTTGGAACTCGAACCGTGGACCCGAGTTCACATGGGAACGAGAGGATCAGATGAAATCTAAGTATCCTCATCTCTTTCCGAAGCGCGCATTTGAATCAAGGCATGTTACTACTGAAGCGGAATGAATCTCGGGTCGAGATTCCTTTCAACGTGGGGATGATGTGACATCCGGTAAGTTTCTTTTTGTTCGGTTCTTTTAGTTTCTTTCTTTTTGGGCTTTGCGCAATTTTCGGGACGAAAATTCTTTCAACAGGGGGATGATGTGACACCCGGCATGTTCGGCTTAAACATATTAGTAACATCTAAGTCTACCTTAGCAAGAAACGTTTATAAACAAACTTAACCGGGTTAGTTGAGTTGGGTCAAGTTAGGATTGTCCAGGGTACAATGATCTGGGGGATCATTGGGAGTCGTTTTGGTAATACACTAGTACCGGGTTCCGTTGTTGGTGACATTACATGAACTAATTAAGTATATGCGTAGATTATGGGTTGTGTGGTGGTTTATATACATAGACATGTTTAAATGATGTGTAAATGATTATCTGTGCTTTAATGTGTTAAATATAGACTAAGGATGCATGCTTATGTGTTAAGATGTGTTAGAATGCGTTAAACACGACAAACTGGAAAACTAGTTAAGAAGGGGCTCTGGTTCGACCACTTCGAGTGGTCGAAGGAGAGGAAAATTGTCTGGTTCGACCCATGCAAGTGGGCGAACCAGGGAAGTGGAGTTGAAGAATTCCCTTCGACCTGGACAAGTCTCATTCGACCCTGTGAAAGGGGCGAAGGAGACCACCTTCGACCAATCAATTGGTGCGAAGGAGGATCAGTATAAAAACCAACCTTAGTCATTTTTCATCATTTCACAAACCCTAACCGTCCCAAAACGCTCTCAAACGATCTTAAACACTAAGGAAGGAGTTTTTGCTCTTCTTTTTCCATAATCTAACCTATCTACAACATCTAAACAAGAATCCAAGGTGTGTTCATAATCCTAAATCTTTTAGAAGCATTTTAATTCGTTTTCATCTAACCTTAATTGTCCAGATCTGTTCTAAGGGTGTTTTTATGATTAAAAACCTTTTAAACATCTTTCTAAAACAAAACCCTATCATTTAACATGAGTTTTCATAATAAATAACATGTGTTAATTGAGTATTATGTGGTGTAATGTGTTATTCAATGCTTTGCTGCTTTATCTATGTTAGAGACATGATGTAGGATTGCTTTTAATGCTGATTGATTGTTGTTTAGGGTTAGAATCGATGGGATGATGATATTATGTGTAACATGTGGTGTTTATAATCAATAGAACCCATAGGGATGATCGAATGATCGACAAACTGAGTATTTTAAGTCAAACATGAGTCGATTTCAAAAGTTTCCAAATTGGGTAAAGATTTCATGCATGAAAGTGACGTTTCCATAATTTTTACCATTTTGGGAAAGGGCTGAAACGGATATGGTTTGGGGCAAAATCAGTGGGGTTTTGTTAGGATAACATAATCATGATTGACTGCTGTGATTGGTGATGTTTCGAGTCGTTTTGAATGTGTTTTAAGCGTTTTTAGGCAAAATAGAACAACAGGGGCGAACCTGGCCTCCTTCGACCAGTCGAAGGTGCGAAGGAGGAATCCCAGGGTCGAACCAGGATTTTCAGTGGGCGAACGTGGCAAAACGTGCGAAGGAAGCATCAAACGGTCGAACGAGAGGTAAAACGGGCGAAGGAGAGTAAAAAGGTGCGAAGGAGGCCTTAAACTGACTGGTTCGACCGTTCTGATGCAGAAATGAGATTTTTGATACAAACTAAGTGTTTTATGCTTGAACCTTGCGTGTAATCTATGTGTACTTGATTAGTTAGGGTAATGGGTCACCAACGGGATGTCGGGTCGGTCTAGTGTGTCGGTTAAACATTTAAACACGTTTTAAAACATACTCGGTTATGATCTGGACAATCGGGGGCTAGATAACCTTATGGTTATTAGTCGGAACACTTATGTGAACATTTTGATAGATCTCCAGTAGAGGGATTATCAAGGGCTAAACATCTTTACTTATATTTGAAGAACGCTATCTAAGGTGAGTTCACGGCCCCACTTTTACTGCTTTAACCTTTGGGGGAGAAAACATGCGCTAAACGGTTTTGGTAACATATGTCATACTATGGTTTTAACTTTATATTGCTATACGATCTTTTGGAAAGTCCCGGGGGAAACCATGAATGTGCGGGTTTGCACAACGGGGGAAATGTGGATAGATCTATTGGGCGTGACCTGCCCCACTCGTCGGCTTGGAGGGCCGGGCGGGTGCATGTTGTCTCGAACAGGTACATTGGTATCATGCTGAACATACGGGCTGCTTAAACATGCTGAACATTGCTAAACGTGTCTAGTAATGGTTTCCAATCGTAGTAGTAATGAAACATACGCCTAGCTAGCGTACTTGGTAACATTGATATAGTATGGACATGGTAACACTTTGGTAACATTTTTGAACAAACCTGTGAACTCACCAGCATTATATGTTGACATCTTTTTGGCATGTTTTTCTCAGGTCGCTAAGGTAGCAATGAATGGAACTAGGCGCACGGGTCTGCATTGGCGTCTAGATTTTAGTGCACGTTTTGTAATAAGTGTCTTGGATACTTGGGAACACTGTTTGTAGAGATTAAATTCTTTAAATGCTTCCGCTGGTTAAATTAATGGTTATGTTTGTTTACGTTTTTCATATAGAGTTGTTTATTGTGATCGTTGACTTGGATCCTGGTTTGTCATGCGCCTCGCGGTAAAACCCCGCAAGTGGTAATTTGAGGGTGTGACACCGTATTTGCGTCTTTCCATTTTGGCCAATCATTTCTTTTTATTCATTCATAGGCAGATCTTAAATCTTGATCCTCATTTCAAGCGCTACATTACATAAAATTTATAACGACGTCGATTTTATTTCGATTCCATACATTTTATAGACATGATACTATATAACGAGATCTCTTTATTTTCAGGTACCTGAGGTTCTTCTGGAACCATCATGTCTAATGTCTCTTCAGGAGACCTTTTTACTATAACCTCGACTTGACCATCTTTCTTACTTGCTCCAATTTCTCGAGGATTTTTATTCTTTGGAATCGATCAGTCTACCACGCTTTAGGCGTGCAGTAGGCTTATTGCCAATATAAGATTATCCTTCCTGTATACTCATCTTAAATGGAGCATTAGCAGTTGGTATATGTGACTTGATTAGCTATTCATCAGATTTGGGTCAGTTAATGCGTCTGGTAATTAATTCTCTAATCTCTATGAATGAATTATCCTTTGAACTTTTGGTTCACATTGTTTAGTACGAGGATCAATGATATTTCATTCTAACTCATTTCTATTTCCAACTGCCTTTTATCTCCCCCCTGATGTTGGGAATGTTAATCCATTGAGATGGATACCATTTAATTGAGATGTAAATAAATCTCTTATTGAAGGCTTTATAAATCATCATATATTCCCAATCACCTTTTAAGGTCCCATCTTCGTGCGTCGTGGTGGATCAATTTCAATATATGTCGCACAACAAAAATCTTAGATGGGCAATATTTGGTTCCTGACCAAAAACCAACTATAATGGGGAGAAACTATTACCATGTATTGGCTTGATGTGAATAAATGTTACTGCATGTAAAATCAAATGTAAACATGAACCTTTGCTTTCATGATCATTGACATTGCAATCAATAGTAGACGTTTTAGTGATCATCTCAATGAAAGCAATATGTGTATGAACATAAGCTACTAGTATTTCAATAGGAATTGAATTCACCAGATATGCCATTTTGGAATAATGAGCTTGATATCCTATTAGCTAAGCCATAAATCATGCAAACTACATGTTGCACTCTTGATAACCATTTAGACGATGCATCGATTTTTTAATACTAAATGGTATCACGTTAGGATATATGTATCGTTTAATCAATTCCAAAATATTTAGGGATACTCGCCCTACTTTACATGGCAAATACATAATTTCGCTTAAGAGCAAACATTACATTCTATGTAATTATGTTCACATCATCATCGACTCGGCGTGGTCTTACCGGTCATGACAACTTAATTAAATAATTATGATCCATAAACTTTTGGTTTATGATTGGATATGTATTACTTGCTTGTATGTAATACAAAACATAAGATATGAGAGAATGTATCATAACTTCAAAGTTCAAACTATCATGTTATATAAGCACTCCTTTTATTTGCCACATGTGGTGGTCAATCTCATTATTAACATGATCACCGTTGCATTTTTGAAGATCAATATCATTATTTATATGACCATCATTACAACTTTTCGATGATTTCCATGATCACAATGATTCATATATGATCACATATTCACTTCAATGAATGGGTAGATCAAAACAAGTTCCATAACTTTTCATTCTTTACTCGGTCACACGAGTATAAGATAATTTCAACCTTATCATATTCTCTTAATAATATTGCTACTTCAAGAGCATATCTCAGATGTGGTAAACAGAAAAATCTATCCAGATTTTCTTATAAACAATCTTCACACGACATAATATAGAATGAGAAGTAATTACATGATAGAGTCGTGTACGATTTATTGGTCTTGCATCTTACGACCTTCTGTAGATCAATAATGAGATTTTGGGAGTATAACACTTCAGGTGTCATGTCTAAACATACTTATACTCTTTCATGAGATTGATAATAAATCACGAACTTTGATTTAGTTTCTTTTTCAATATGTATAGAACACAAGGTATACTATCGATTCAATATTCAATACAAAATGTAATAACATGTCACCTTATGAAACAACTTAAAATAAAATCTTTATGAAACAAGATGTTCTTTTTCATCAATTAACATATATGTATAATCTATCGTGGTATAACCAATCACAAATATTGGTGTATATTCTACTTTTACACATAAACAAATGTCTTTGTTAAGTTCCCATAAAATATTAATTACATATAAATAATTTTGAAAAGTGTCTAGTCAATTTGCAAAATTATATATATCCAAATCTTATACGATTCACAAACTTTAATGACTTATATATAGAACTTGTATTACAAAATCCACAAATATCATGATAAGTTAGGAAGCAATTAAAATCAATTAAGTCGTGAGATCTGGTAGCAAATTGAAAAAGAACATCACTTTAACAGATGCTTTTTGTATAACCCCAACCAAAATGTATGCCACATAATTGTGTATACTCACAAAACTATGACAATAATACTTGATGCTTCGAGAAGTTTAGCACCCAATAAGTATACCATTACTTCGTGACAACTAATATAATTAGGTTTTCTTAAAATTCAATGTAATAATTATCTAAAAATGTTCAATCATCTCTTCATCTTTTCCATTATATATTTCCGGTTAGAAAATTTAGTAATCAGATTATCATGCAAGAAAAACTAAAAACTTCTAAGATTTGCTTATGGAAATATGTAAACCTTCCATACTTGTAAAATAATCTGTTACGTAAATATTAAATAAAGTTTAACGAAATATTTCAATTTAACCTTTTAACCCTTCATATATATTAATAATTAATAAATAGTGAATAAACTAAAATAAAGAAGATAAATATTTAAATAAGGGAAGGATTGTGAGATACACCCAAAACCTTGGATGCATATCATACATTGATCTTGTTTAAATAATTAATACGTCATCTTTCATGTTTATCTAAATAATGCACACCATTCAATCCATTTAGGTGTTCCTTTTACGTACAGAAATAATTTTTACCCACAACCGTGGTGATGATATTCAGAAACACATGTACGGTGTACCCAAGTTAGCATGTTCTTAAACTTTTTTGTATTCAACCAATAATGTGTATATAACATCATAGGTGTGCGATGTTACCTAGATCGATGAAACAGAAGCTGACACTGGACCTATCCAGAGATAGTGGTTGCTCCGGCAAACCACATTGGCTTGCGTTTGGAATCGCCAATAGACCTTGGGTTGCCGGTCTCAGATTTAACGGAATTGTCGTAACACCGTTGATTAAAGTAGGCATGACAGTCACGCCTTTCATTTGATAGAGAGGAGCCATGGTCTCTCCAAATGCGACTAAGTTTGAGAGGTTACAACGGGTGACGAACGGGTGGCTTATGGCCACAATATGTTCACACAAGTATCACAGTACTAGATTTGGAATGGTTGAAACGAAAGAAACAAAAGTTTTGGTGAGAGCACGTTCGTGCTGATAACGTGTTGTGAAACTAGCCTAATAGAAAACAATAGAGAAAAGAATAATAGGGAGAAGATGATATGATATTTCATTAATCAAGTGTGTTTACAATGAGATACAATGAGGGTATATATAGCAGTACAAAACTTGGAGAATAAGCTAGTCTAATTTAGGAGGTGATAATCATTAATACAATATATTTATAACATGTTTATTTACGATATTTATTTGATTATTAGGCAGTTTTTCAAAATTTGATTGAACCTCTAAATGTAGAACCGCTATATAAAACAACGGTTTGATTGAAAAAATCTATCATTGTTTTTCTCAACGATATTTGTTTATTAATTCAACTTGCGTAACGTAAAGAAACTTGCTGTCACATTAGGATGGGCGTATAATAATGCAATCGTAGAATTATCTCTGTGGGTTTTTCTTTCTAGTCGTTAATATGAAAGGGCAGCCCCTCACTACTCACTAGGCCTACAAATAAATATTCATTAAATGACCGAATCAGTTTTTTCTTTCATTTCTTTATTTTTATCAACCTTTTCATCTAATATTCATTAAATGGCCGAATCAGTTTTTTCTTTCATTTCTTTATTTTTATCAACCTTTTCATCTTATAAGGTAGATCGATGTGGTTTGGCACCCCCGCCACGTGGGCTGTAAACTGCGACAAACACCACCCCATGAGTCAAGGGCCGTCCCAGAGAATAGTAAAATGCTTTTGGGCCTATGGTCATACAAAAGAATTGGGCCTTTTAATATAAACTCTTCAATCATGTATAAAAAACCATAATACGACGATCATTGTTATAACATAAACAAAACTAAATTAGTGTAGAAAAATGATCGATTAGTAATATATATTTTTAAGTAAATATATAATTTTTCTTAATATACATACATACATATAAAATTTTGTTTAAAAATTATGGGCCCCTGGAGATTTGGGCCACAGGGTGTCGCCGGCCTGCCGGGGGAGCTAAACCCAAGCGCCATGTGCAATAAATTTTTAAGTAAACCCGGGGTAAGAGGGAGAAAGAGGTGGGGTCCATGTGCAAAGCCACCAATTACAAATTTTCTTTTTTTGGTTATTAGTTAAACTAAGGGGCTGTTTGGATAGTGCTGAACCAGTAAGTGCTAAATCAGTAAGAGGCCTGAATGGGTAAGAGGTTCTGAACCAGTAAGTGTTGAGTCAGTAAAGTGTTGTTTGGTTAGACATCTGAATAAGTTAGTAAAATTACTATTTTACCCCTTCAATAATTTACCCTCACCCCACCCCACCCCACCCCCACCTCACCCACCTACCTATTTTTTTCTCTTAATTCTCCAGATTTTTCCCAACCCCACCAACCCACCCCATTTTCTCCTCTTTTCGATCATGCTAACGTTCCTCTTTCTTTTTCTTTTTTATCATTTCTTCTTCTCTTTTTATTCTAGATTTTAATTTTCAAGCTTCCTTAACAACAGTCACATACGGAGAGGATCCACGACGAATGAACGAGCGGGAGAGAGGGACGAGACGAGCAGGGGAGGAGGAGCAGGGCGTGGGGGTGGAAGAGAAGGAAGAGGAGAGAGGGAGGAGGAGGGGCGGCCGGAGGTGGTGGGTGGAGAGAGGGAGATGAGAGGTGAAAGGAAAATAGGGTTTTGGTTAAGGGAAAGGGAAGCTGTGAATGAACAAGGGTGAAGAGGTCTTTTTTTTTATTCAGTAGTGGGAGGATGCTTTATGGGGCAGACTTAACTGAACCATTAAGAGGGTGAGATTTTTGCAACCAAACAACTTCAACCTCTCTCTGAATAAGAGGTTCCCTCTTAATGAACCATTAAGAGGCGAACCAAACAGCCCCTAAAACTTGATAGTAATTGTCTTATAGGTTGGTTTAATTAAAACTCACTATCTACATGACAATGATGTAGCGGGTAGCGGAACGTTATGTAAAACCACAACGCATAGCATATCTGTAAGTAATTGAAACCTTGATTGATTTCATTGAATTGGTAAAACATTTATAATACAAGAATGCAATCTCCTATAATTGAGGGAGATTGTTACAATAAATACAATATCTATTTACTTAATATAAACATATATTAATACACCCCCGCAGTCGAAATGTCGGGAGGACCGATGCTGAGACTGGAGCGAAAGTCTTCAAATAGAACGCGAGAGAGACCTTTAGTAAATATATCTGCAATCTGATGTCAAGAGGGAACATGCAAAACCCGAATGTGACCCCGTTGCACCTGTTCACGTACAAAGTGGATGTCGAGCTCTATGTGTTTGGTGCGTTGATGTTACACCGGGTTACCAGAAAGGTAGACAGCACTAACATTATCACAGTAAACCAGAGTAGCCCGTGAAAGAGGATGGCGAAGCTCGAGTAAAAGATTACGTAACCAGCAGATGTCTGCCACCACATTAGCAACACCGCGATATTCAGCTTCAGCAATAGAGCGGGAGATAGTAGACTGGAGTTTAGAGGACCAGGAGATGAGGTTGTCACCAAGATAGACACAGAACCCAGATGTGGAGCGTCGCGTGTCAGGACAACCGGGCCAATCTGCATCTGTATAGGCAACCAAGGAGAGATGAGGAATAGGACCCAGGTGGAGTCCATGGTCAGAGGTACCCTGTAGGTAGCGAAGTATGTGTTTCAAGGCATTCCAATGATCATGTCTGGGGTCATGCATGTGCATACAAATCTGTTGAACAGCATAAGATAAGTGGACGGATCGTCACAAGGTGGCCCATAATTGGCCGATAATTTAGATTGGGTGTCGACCGGGTTGCGACAGCTTTGCAGGTGTCCATGCCAGCTCGATGAATGATGTCTTTAACATACGCTTGCTAAGACAGAAACATCTTGTTCCCATCCCGGGTGACCTGAATACCCAAGAAATAAGAAAGCGGACCCAAATCTTTCATTGCAAATTCACCTGATAAAATGGATAACAGCCGCGAACGAAGTGCCTCAGTGGACATGGTAAGAATGATGTCGTCCACGTAAATAAGAAGATACGCAGTTTCGGGGCCATTATGGTAGATAAATAAAGAGTTATCCGATCTGCTTTGCTGAAAACCATGCATTAGGACAAAATCCGTGAAGCGCTGGTACAAGGCTCGAGGGGCCTGTTTAAGACCATATAAGGACTTTCTGAGGCGACAAACATGATCAGGAAAGTCTTTGTGGCGAAAGCCCATGGGTTGGTGCATGTAAACTGTCTCTTCCACGTTGCCATGAAGGAACGCATTAGTGACGTCCAGTTGATGAATTGGCCAGGACTTGGAGAGAGCCAAGGACAGAACCAGCCGAATGGTAGATGGCTTAACTACCGGGGGCTAAAAGTTTCACCACAGTCAATACCTGTTTGCTGTTTATGACCATCACACACTAAACGTGCTTTGTAACGTTCCAAACTTCCGTCTGACCTGTATTTATGTTTAAATAACCACATGCAACGTATAACATTCATATCAGGGGTCCTAGGTACAAGCTCCCAGGTCTTATTTTTAATAAGTGCACTAAACTCATTGGCTATGGAATTGTACCATTCTGGAGAGGACAAGGCAACCTGTGGGTTCTTGGGAATTGGTACAGTGGTGGAAGTATGGAGGTTGAAGTGTTGTTTAGGTTTGTGAATACCACTCATAGAGCGAGTGTGAATGGTGCGGGTAGGAGGAGGAGGTGGTGGTGAAGGTGAGGTGGGCTGACTCGGGACGGGTAATGGCCCAGACGAGGAGGTGGGCTGTCCAGGAGTATGCGGTTGGTGTGTTTGGACCGAAGGGGGTGGGATGGATGTGGATGGGCCTGAGTGGTGAGTGGGCTGCGGACTTGAAGGTTGGGCCGCAGAGGGAGTTGAGGAGTTTGTTGGGTTTGGAACGGTTGGGAATGTTGGGCTGGTAGCAGAAGGTGTACTGGGTGGGTTCATTGGGCTGGTGGGGTTTGGGCTGGTAGGATGTTGGGGCGGAAACTGTGGGTCGTGAGCAGATGAGGTAGATGGAGGTGTAGTGGGACGGTTCTTTTAAAGGTAGTCCCAAACTAAGGGATTAATGGTGGGATTGAGAAATTCGTAGGAAAGTGTGGTGGTGGGTGATTGAATGGTGTAAGGGAAGATGGATTCTTCGAAGTGTACATGTCTTGAAATAATGAGTTTGTGTGAGGTAAGGTCAAGACACTTGTAACCCCGATGGTTATTAGGATAACCAAGAAAGACGCACGGGTGGGACCGATAGTCTAGTTTATGAATTGTGGTAGATGGGGTGAGAGGATAACAAAGACTACGAAGATGCTCGTATTCCGGAAGGCAATTGTAGAGAAGAGAGGTGGGGGATTTAAAGTTATGAAGTTTGCTTGGTAAGATATTGAGAAGATATGTGGCAGTTTCAAGGGCATGATGCCACATGTTGGGGGTAGGGAGGCTTGGGCAAGGAGAGTACGAATCATGTTGTTAATGGTGCGGATTTTGCGTTCCGCTTTCCCATTTTGAGATGAGGTATAGGGGCAGGAAAACCGAAATTGCATGCCATTATGATTACAGAAATTGTAAAAATTTTGATTTACATAATCTTTGCCATTGTCACATTGAAACTGTTTGATTTTACGTTCAAATTGGGTTTGGATTAAGTTGTGGAAGGTGGCAAATGTGTGAAATACTTGTGATTTATTGGATAAAGGAAAAGTCCAAAGAAAATTAGTAAAATCATCCAAGAACAAGATATAATATTTGTGACTGCCCGTACTAAGTATGGGAGAGGTCCATAAATCGCTGTGAACAATGTCAAATGCAAAACGAGTAACATTAACTGAATCATAAAAAGGCAATTTAACACTTTTGCCAAAAATGCAAGATTGACAAAGTGATTTATTATGTTTTCCATAGTCAACAAAAGACGACAATTTTAAAGACTGTAACAAATTATTTTCTGGATGACCCAAACGCTGGTGCCAGCGATCTTGAGAAACAACAACAAAAGAAGAAGGTTGAGTGGTCTTGAGGGGAAGCGGTGCAGTGAGGGGATAAAGATCGTCGGTACTATTGCATCGAAGGATAGGAGCCCGAGTTTTAAGATCCTTCACAAGAAAGCCAAATGGGTCAAATTCAACAGAAACTAAATTGTCAGTGGTAAGACGACGAACAGAAATAAGATTTTTAATTATATTGGGGGCAAAAAGGACATTGTTGAGTTTAAGTGGTGGGTATGGTGGGGGGAGGGTTTGGTTGCCTTGGGCCACTCAGGGTATAGACATGCCATTACCAACAATAATAAATTTATTAGTGCACGAATTAAAGTTAGACGGTGAGTATATACATTGTTCATTGGCCGAATGAGAGGAGGCACCTGTGTCCATCACACCATGATCCGGTGGGTTGAGAGCCAGTGAGTAAAGGGCTTGTTCAATATCAGTGGGCGAGTAACCAGTGAGATGAGCCTGACCGGGTCATGGGCCGAGAATACCTTGGGAGTTTTGTGAAGCAGGCCGAGAGGGATATGGGCAGGGGGTTGGGCTGATTTATTGGAGAACAGTGGAGATGCTATCGTATTGCTCCGTGAGTCCAGTCAAAACTTGAAGAACAAGCATCCGATTATTAACCGGAGATCCCACGGTCTCAAGTTGGTCTGCCAAGTGTTTAGCATGCTCACAGTAATCGGTTATTGATGAAAAATTTTCGAGACATAGATTGGCAAATTCCTGCCCAAGGAATATGGCTCTAGTGTTTTGGTTATCGTGAAACTCGCTCTCTACGGCACACCAGGCATCATGTGCAGTCTGCTCGGGCTGCAGTATGATGCGAAGTAAAGGTTGAGAAATAGTGGCATAGATCCATTGTTTGACAAGGTCATCTAACCGAGCCCATAGTTGTTCGGCCGCTAGGGCTGCAGCCTCTGCTTTGGCCACAGCCACCGGATCCGAGGAGGAAGGAGGGATAAGGGTGGCCGCCGGTTTAGGGAAGAGGTGATCAATGACCTCGTAAGCCTGACAGTGGACTTGGAATAGAGTTTTCCAAGTGGTGAAGTATGGAGAGTCTTTTTCCAAGACAATAGGGACGTGGGTCTTGATGTTAGAGACAGTGAGGGCTGGGTGAAGAGATTTAGAATCCATAGAAGATGATGAAAAGTGATCGGTGATAAGAAGAAGAAGGGCGGCCGGCAGCGGAAGTAGGAGGGTTAGGGACCGGAAGATAGGTTTGATACCATGTAGGTAATTGAAACCTTGATTGATTTCATTGAATTGGTAAAACATTTATAATACAAGAATGCAATCTCCTATAATTGAGGGAGATTGTTACAATAAATACAATATCTATTTACTTAATATAAACATATATTAATAATGGGTTATGATCAAATACAGAAGACACTTTTTCTAGGAAAGATGAGAAGGATTGTGATCCATTGATTATATATTTGAAGGGTTGAGATTAGTTTGTTTGAAAAAAATAAATAATAAATTAGAGGAAGAGCATAAAAGGAAAACCACAGTCTTTGACTTTCTCTCTCCACATGCAATATACATGTCAATTCCCTCCATCATTTTAAAACGTCTATAAAGTTTTCATACGACATTTTTTTTTCAAAAAAATTTCACCATATTAACGAGCGTTTTTTTATCTTTAATATGAGTACCACATTGTTACATTAAAATTGAAAAAAAAAATTCGTGCTAAATGGGTTTTCTTCTCCGCTGTGTCTTCTGCTGGTTCAATGTGTTATAGTATGCATGTGTGCTTTATAAATATGTTATTTATGTTTTTTTAGTCTACACATGATTTAACTTAGTCCATTGTGTTTTTAGTATGCTTTTAATTGTGTTTTACGCAAATGAGTTTTGTATTTAGGTGTACATTGTGTTTTATTATGTTGTTCATTATGTTTAAGTCTATTATTCATTGTGTTTTAGTCTTCTGTTCATTGTATCTTTTATATGTCGTCCTTTGTATTTTATTAGACTGTTCATTATGTTTTATACCATATTGTTCATTGCATATTTAATTGGTACTCTTGTGTTTTACGTTATCTCCATTGTGTCTTACGCAACTGGGTTTTCAACTTTTTTTCCAAAAGTATTCATTGTGTTTTAATCTTCTGTTCATTGTGTCTTTATTATGTCGTCCATTGTGTTTTACACAATTGGGTTTTTAACTTTTTTTTCAAAAGTATTCATTGTGTTTTAGTCTTCTGTTCATTGTGTCTTTCGTATGTCATCCATTGTGTCTTACGCAACTTGGTTTTCAACTTTTTTTTTTCAAAAGTATTCATTGTGTTTTAGTCTTCTATTCATTGTGTCTTTAGTATGTCGTCCATTGTGTTTTACTAGACTCTTGATTGTGTTTTATATCCTATATTTAATTGGTTTTCATTGTGTTTTACACTCCATTGTGTCTTACGCAAGTGGGTTTTAAATTTTTTTTTCAAAAGTATAACAATATGGTACTCTTATTAAAGATAAAAAGACGCTCAATTTTATGGTATATTTTTTTTTAAAAAGGATGACGTATAAAAAAGTTACGGGCATTTAAAAATGAAGGTGGAAATGACATGTGACTTGCATGTGCATATGTTTTTTACAAAATTACCCCTCCCACTTGTTAATCTTTTGGACACATATGATTTTCTAGTGGCTTCTCACCTTCTCATTTTTTGTAGCCTTTGTAGAATAACTCAACCCTATTAATAATATCCTAATAACAAATGTTTTATGTAGGAAAAAGATTGTTCGTATTTACCGGTAACCATCATCTAGGTGAGAAAACCCTAATTCCTCCGAGAAATTAGGAGGCGGCGAAAAGGTTAATTCCAGATTCATGCATGGCAGGAAAGGAAAGATACAAGATTGGGACGTGGTACGATGCTCCGGGCAGGAAAGGTTTACGTCAGAATCAAGGAGAAACATCAAAAAAGAAGGATCTAGCGGTAACGAAGTTCTTCGTGTCAAACTTACCAGGAGGGTGTGCTTCATCCGATTTGGTTTCGGCGTTAAAAGGTTTTGGGAGATCCAGAACACATACATAGCCATGAAGTTCGATAAACTTGGTAAGCGTTTTGGATTTGTGTCGTTTGGGAATGTAAGGGATCCGTTGGGGTTAGAGAATGCCATGAGGGATGTATGGATTGGTTCATACAAGCTATTCATTACTCTGGCTCGGTTCGTGGATGGGGAACGTATGAACTGGAAGGGTGAGAAGAGATGAACTCCGGTGAAGACAAATACGGCTCCATCGGAAGATAGGGTGGATGATGTGGAGATGGAACACGTAGAGGAGATACGGATCATTGGGAAAGGGTTGGAAGATGGCACATCTTTCAGGGATAAGCTCTTGAAAAGGAGCCGGTTAAAAACAAAAAGGCCGATGGAATTTGTGGTGGAACCCGAATACAAAGAAGATGCTTCCTGGTTGGGTTGTGGGGCAATCGGTAGAGTCATTGATCTCAAGATTATGGCCAAGCTTCGGGTGTGGTTAGACTTGTTGGGTCAGAATAGGGTTGGGATAAAGTATATTGGTGGGTTGTGGGTAATGTTGACGTTTGAGTCTGAGGTATGCATGGAAGGATTTGTGTGCTCTAGAGAGGTATGGAGGGTGTGTTTTGAAAACTTGGAGAGATGGGAAGGCCAGTTCATACCTACTGAACGTATAGCTTGGGTGAAAGTTTATGGATTACCTATAAGTCTATACGATAAGGGGATTTTGGATGGCATCGGCAGTTTATTTGGAACGGTAGTACAATCGGTTGAATTGAGTTCGTTGGTGAATGATTTGTCGCATGTTATGATGGGTGTGTTATGTGGCTCGGTCACGAGAATTAACGAGATAGTGAAGATAAGGTGGAAGGAGAAGGAGCTCTTGGTTAGTGTGGAAGAAGAATTGGAGGATTGGGTACCGGAATGCTTGGAAGATTATAGAGTTGAAGCCAGTGATAATGTTGACAACATAGAACCGACTTATGTAGATAAGGATGGTTCGGGGAATGAAGTAATGATGGACAACAGCGAGAGGGATGTTATGGAGGGTTTGGAAGTTGATAAAGATAAGTCAAATGGAGTAGGAGGTGAAGCCAATATAGAGTCAGAGGGAGTGGGGGATATTCGGATGGAGGGATCTGCTGTCAAGTCTTGTAAGCGTAAGTCATACAGAAAGAAAGGTAGGGCTCAGAAATCTGTATCTCCAGTGGGACATGAGAGACCAAAGAAAAGGGCAAAGGATGGAGAAGATCCATTGATATCGATCGTTTTATTTATACGGTAAATGGGGAGGAAGCTAGGAGGTTGCATGGTATTGATGATCAAACTCAGTTGGGGACTGGCTCAATTCAGAATGTAGAGGCGGGTGAGTTTCAGGTTGTTCACGAGATAGGTAGCATTAGTAATGTAGAAATGGAAGTGAAGGCCACTTTGGATTTTGGTAAATAATTGGGAGTAGAAGAGTATGAGAATTATGCCGAATCGGTCGCTAAAGTCATTAATGAAGAAGATTTTCAAGTTGTGGATCAATGAATGTAATGTCGTGGAATGTCAGGGGGATGGGTTCGGACGGTAAGGGTATATGGTGCAAAAACTTAAAGATAACTAATGAGGTAGGGTTTCTTATGTTACAAGAGACTCAATTCGAGTCTTTGGATAATGTAAATATAGGAAGATTCTGGGGATCGGATGACTTTGAATTTGAACACGTAGATGCGACGGGTAGATCTGGTGGTTTAATCTCGTATTGAAATCCTAAGATTTTTTTCAAAAGTTTCGGTCATTAAAGATAGATACTTACTGGGAGTGTCCGGATTCTTGAAGAATGATGGTAGGAAGGTGACTTGTGTGAATGTGTATTGTCCTCAGCGGCTTAATCAAAAAGAGCAGGTTTGGGATAAAATCAGATCGATGGTTTCGGATGATGGTGGATTATGTATCGTAGGGGGATTTCAACAGCGTTAGAGATAACGTGGAGCGTCGGAACTCGTTCTTCAATGCTACCGAGACAAGTGAATTTAATGAGTTCGTAGAGGATGTCGGCTTACATGAGTTTTCGTTGAAAGGCCGGAAATTTACGTATTTGGTGGGGGACAAAATGAGTAGGATTGACCGTATATTCGTAGATTGGTCGTTTTTCAACGAGTGGCCTAACGCCGAATATCGTGTTTTAAACCGGGAGGGCTCGGATCATTTCCCTTTATTATTAAAGGTGGTGTCTAGGAATTTTGGTGCCAAGCCATTCAAGTTCTGTAACTCGTGGCTTTTGCGGGATGGATTTGATGATGTTGTTAAAATACGGTGCGCGACGTGGTTGTTACTGGGGATCCGGATATCAAACTTATGCAGAAGTTTAGGTTCCTGCGTGAAATGATAAAAGCCTGGGTAGTAGAGGTTAAAAAGAAGGAGTTAGAGGAGCAGAATGGTCTTCAAAAAGAGATTGCTGATTTGGAAAGTGTATTGGAGGAAAGAGACTTAAGTGAAGAAGAAAACTGGATATTGCAGGAAGCTAATGTTCGGCTGAAACAGTTAAATTATCTTTACATGAAGGACGTCAAGCAAAGATCGAGAGTCTTATGGGCGAAGGAGGGTGATGAGAACTCTAAGTTTTTTCATGGTTCGATTAACGCTAGGAGAGTGTCCAATAATATCATGGGTTTATCGGTAGACGGCGAGTGGGTGACTAATCCGACGGAAATTAAAAAGGAAGTGCTGAGGTTCTTTAGTAACCGGTTTGCCGAGGATATGGTAGACAGGCCGAGATTGAATTGCTTTGGTTTGAAGACGATAAACGCGGATCAGGCTGCCGTATTGATTTCTCCTTTTCTAGAAAGTGAAGTTAAAGAGGCGGTGTTTAGTTGTGGCAGTGATAAAGCTCCGGGGCCGGATGGTTTTAATTTCAAGTTTATTAAGAGATATTGGGAGGTTTTCGCAAATGACTTTGTTGACATCTTGCGTCAGTTCGCTGTTACTGGTAAGATTAATCGTGGTGTTGTCTCTTCTTTTATTACTTTGGTTCCTAAAGTGAAAGACCCGGTAAATTTAGGAGAATATCGGCCTATTAATTTAATTGGGGTGGTTAGTAAAGTTATCTCCAAAGTGTTGGCCAATAGATTGAAGATGGTCATGGATAGTATAATTAATGAGACTCAATCTGCTTTTGTGGCGGATAGACATATTTTGGATAGTCCGCTGGTGATTATTGAGGTGTTGACGTGGGCTAAGAAGAGTGGTAAGAAGTTAATCATGTTTAAAATAGATTTTGAAAAGGCCTACGATAATGTAAATTGGGCCTTTTTGATATCTGTGATGAGGCAAATGAATTTTCCGGAGGAGTGGTGTCGTTGGATTGAAGGGGTTCTAAAGTCGGCTCGGTCTTCAGTTTTGGTTAACGGTTCCCCGACCTTTGAATTCAACTGTCAAAAGGGTATTCGGCAAGGAGACCCGGTATCGCCATATTTATTCGTTATGGTCATGGAAGCGCTTTCAGGTATTATCAAGAAAGCTTGTAGTATTGGTGCTTTTCGTGGGTTGGTCTTCCTAGGAATGGTCCAACTATATCGCATTTACTATATGCTGATGATGCGATGATAATGGGGGAATGGGCGGAGGATAATTTTGTGTGTTTGAGGCGTATGCTTCGAATTTTCCATATGTGTTCTGGTCTTAGAATTAATATTAAAAAATCCACTTTATATGGGGTGGGAGTGGATAGTGAAGAGGTGGAGGGTATGGCTCGTGGGCTGGGGTGTCGGTCAGGTGTGTTTCCATTTACTTACTTGGGGATACAGGTGGGAGCCAATATGGCTAGAATAAATAACTGGGAGCCGTGGTTGAGGTGTTCAAGACCAGATTATCGAGGTGGAAGGCGAAAACTTTATCGATTGGTGGAAGGCTAACTCTTATAAAATCAGTGTTACAGAGTTTACCTTCGTATTATTTTTCTTTGTTCAAGGCCCTGGTGGGTGTTGTTAATACTTTGGAAGGTTTGATAAGAAAGTTTTTTGTGGTGGTAGTGAAGATGTGAAAAAAATCCATTGGTGGGTTGGGATATTGTCACGAAACCTATCCGAAAAGGGGGTCTAGGAATCCGAAAACTTGATGAGTGTAACAATGCCTTCTTGGTTAAGTGGCTTTGGAGATTTCGACAAGAAGGCGATGCTCTTTGGAGAAGGGTGGTTGATGCTATTCACGGGTCAAATAGGCGATGGGAGATTTATCCAAAGAGTTCGACATATAACGGTACGTGGGCGAAACTGATTAACAGTGGGATTCGTTTAAAGGTGGCAGAAGTTAGCAGTGTTAACATGATACGGGGACGGCTCGGAAATGGTAGAAACATAAGGTTTTGGATCGATCCTTGGGTGGCTAGAACGCCGCTAAAAGTGTTGTTCCCTGATTTATTTCCGGTTGGAGAATGACAAGTGTTGTTCGGTTA
Organism: Ambrosia x helenae; assembly: GCA_030844895.1. NCBI lineage: Eukaryota > Viridiplantae > Streptophyta > Magnoliopsida > Asterales > Asteraceae > Ambrosia > Ambrosia x helenae. The sequence continues at coordinate 35,551,647 of CM061232.1, forward strand.
GAGACAGGATTATTGGGCCTCATTGGAATTGGAGGATAGCGCCGGGTACAGATCTAGAAGTACAGCAGCTTCGGGATTGTTTACAGTTTGATCGAGGGTCAGGATTTGGGTGAGGCAAACGATCGTTGGGTTTGGGATTCTGGTACTTCGAATGATTTCTCGGTTAAGGAGGTGAAAAAGTGGATTGAAACCGGGTATCCTGTCACGAGTAATATGGTATTCATGTGGTGCAAATGGGTGCTGATCAAATGTAACGCTTTTTATGTGGAGAATGTTAATGGACCGTATTCCTACTAAACAGGCGTTAACTCGAAGGAACATTAACTGTGGAAATAGTATGTGTAGTTTTTGCGAGGATCATGAGGAGATTGTGGATCATATCTTCACCAGTTGTATTGTCGCGCATGGAGTTTGGAGTGGTATAGCTAGATGGGTTAATCATCATCCTTTTTACTTTTCTCGGTAGCTGATATCTTGCAGGAGTTCTCTAGCCCGACTTAGACGTTGATCAAGAGGATCAAGATGCACGGTATTATGATTATCACATGTTGGCGATTATGGAAGGCGAGAAACGACATGATCTTCAAGAATGAAAGGCGGAACGTGGTAGAGATTGTTGCGGATATAAAAGCTATAAGTTTTCTTTGGTTTTCTAATCGGTGTAATCAGGTTTCGATAGGTTGGAAGGATTGGCAGTCATTTAAATTTGATATGATGTAACTTTGGTTTGGGAGTCTCTGCCTTGGAGATTCCCATGGTTTTGCTTTTTAATGAAATCCGCCTTTAAAAAAAACAGATGTTTTATGTAGTTAACGAATACTTAATTAACACGTAAACAGAAGCGTGTTTGGTTACTCCAGTTAATGACTTCATCACTAGAGAAAGACGTGGCCGGTTGGACAAAATATTTTGTGTGGGTAGTATTATATTAATTGTATGATATTTTACGGCAGTATTTCATCTACTTTGTTATTGTTTTTCTTAAAGATTATCATGTAACTAGTATTTAATTTGTGTACAGTAGTACACAAATTGTATAAAACTCAACTTAAACAATATAAGAGGTCGTTTTACATTTAACTCGCTCGGAGCATATATAACACGTAAAAACATAAAAATTATATTTGACCACATACTGAGTTCGTCTAGTATTTAGGTCTTGTTGCATAAACGTATAAACATTGAAGAAGCACGCCCGCTGCGGTATGTAAACGTGCTAAAATTAGAACAAAACGTAAAAGATATAATAGAGTATATCTAAGTGAAAATTAGTGATAAATTTTAATAGTAACCGATGAAAATGAAAAAAAAAAAAGAAAAAGAAAATCTTATTAAAGCTGAGATGTTAAACACGTCATACAAAAGCCAAAGAAAAATAGAAAAAAAAAGGTAACTAATGAAAAAGAAAACCTTATTAAAGTTTAGGGGCTAAAGATGTTGTTGCCAAAGTTGAGAGGCCAAAGGAGAAAAAAGATTGAATTCCTTTTTAAGTCCATGTGTTATGTTAGTTTTAACTAATTGAATACAACATTTTCATTTTTAACATTATGAGTACCTAGTTGATAATTGTATAACCATTTGAGTCCAATTTTCTAACGTCGTTAATTAAGTCAGTTAAGTATAAGGATATTTAAGTCATTTTACCCCTAGGTACAACTCTTTAATGCATAATTTATAAGGAACAAGTCTGTAATCCAGATTTTAATAATATATAAATTAATAAATTTAAATATTATATATCACAAACACACACACACCTGCACACACACCTTCTCTCTCTTTCTCTCTTTCTCTCTCTCCCCCTCTATCTATCTATCTATCTATCTATCTATCTATCTATCTATCTATCTATCTATCTATCTATCTATCTATCTATCTCTCTCCATCTCTCTCTCTCTCTCTCTCTCTCTCTCACACACACACCTGTACACCCATGGCCACCCCCACCCCACCCTACTCCGCCTCACCACCACCATCCATCGCTGCACCACCGCATCTCCATCACCGCACCACTACAAAATCTCTCCATTACTTGATCACCACTGCACCATCCAAAATTGATTCAAATCTGACACTCATCCATCGGAAAACCTCTAAAACCTTTATGTTTGGGTCCATTTTCCACCTCCATGGTCCCCTGTTTTTGTAGAGCAGTTCGGCCCCTTAGCTGGGCTGCAATTGGCAAAATCCTTGACTTAAGGTCGGCGGAGATTCCCTAACCCCATAATCAACCATCCACAATCAACACTAAAACCCAAACAATCGATCAGTATAGATCTAGCCTCCATCTTCAACCATCTATAGAGATTTGCACCATAGATTTACACATCCAGAGAGAGAGAGAGAGAGAGTGAGAGAGAGAGAGAGAGAGAGAGAGAGAGAGAGAGATTTACACATTCGTCGACCTTTCCTCTCTGGCGAATCATGCTCATGAACAGAGAGGGCTAATGGAGATGAACGTGTTGGTATTTGGCTTTGTGGTGGTTATGGTGTTCAGTTTGGAACCTAGACGAGCGATGGTCTTAAAAAGGGGTCATAGTTTATGGAAAAGACAACAGCTAGGGCTTCGGTGGTGGCACTGGTGCTCCAGAAACCGAAGATGGAGGTTGTGTTAGGTGGTAGTCAGTCGGAGACGAAAGTGGGTTAGCTGAGGAGGTGTGGTGGTTATGGTGGTTGGTAGTGGTGGGTTGGTAGAGTGAGAGATGAGAAGAATTGGTGTTGGGTTGGTATATGAATTCCGTTAAAATGACTAAAATACCCTTATACTTAACTGACTTGGTTAACGACATTAGAAAATTGGACTCAAATGGTTACAGAAATATCAACTAGGTACTCAGAATGTTAAAAATAAAAATGTAGTGCTCAAATAGTTAAAACAACATAACACATGGACTTAAAAAAGAATTTACTCAAGAAAAAAACTAGGGTAAACATTTTAAAATTGAGAGGCCAAACACGTTGTCAAATGGAACAAAGATGAAATTGCATTCCAATGTCTAATGGAACAAAGTTGAAGATACGATTTGGAGTAGAAGTGGTGACGACAAAATTGAAACGGAGAAGGGGTTTTGAAAGGGTAGTTTTGTCATTTTATAACTTTTAACATTTTAGTTCATAGTTACAAAATTTTAATTCATACATATCCAATTCCATTCAAACATTTTAATTCATTTTGAAACATTGTAAGAACCAAACAGCCCCTAAGTAATAAGTTTTTTTTTTTTGGAACGGCCAACAAACATTTCTGTCTGACTACCTAGGAGAGTCCTCACACTATGGACAGACTCCCACGACCAACCTAATGAAAAGCCCATACGTACCTCAGGCCCCACAAACGTATAGAAAAGACATTGGATGCGTGACTTGATTAATAAAAAGATAAAAAACCCGCTAAACATATCATCAAAGGAAACCAATACATAAAACAAAAAATAAAATTAAATAAAAAAAAACACATACAACCCTTTCTCATTACTTGTAATTTGTAAAACCCTGTAAAGATTTAAAACCTCCAAGTAGCACACTTTTTTTATATTTTATGTTGATATGATATATCAAACCACAATAAGCATGATGAGGATACATAAAAGATACATTTAAAAGAAAAGCAAACAACTTTACATAAACTAGTAGATGTTCTATGAGCAACATCCATCAGTTGGAGGGTTCTCTGGTTTCTGCTTCAATATGTTTCTTTTCACTACATTAGATCCTTCTTCTAGAAGACTTGGAGCCTCCATTATCTGTGTTTATTTCATAAAATATTTTTTGGTCATTATAACTTTTTTTTTTATTATACATTGATTGTTACAGTCTGGTTTTATGTGTTACTCATGTTTTAAGGTAAGGGCGTAAGTAAGTGAAACGAGTTGTTTGTGAGTTACTCGAGAAATCAGCTTATTAAAAGTTTGATTTGAGTTGGTCTCAAACCCGATCTTCATATACTGAAGTCGAATAAACTCGTTGGCTTAGATGAGCTTATTTAAAAAAAAAATACATATAATAATGTATGTATATATAATCTAATTGCATAAGTAAATTATAAGAGTAGTTAAAATAAAAATAAAAAAGCTAAATAGTTAATTTGAGCAAATATGCAACTATTGTTGCATATATAAAACTCTAGACGAGCCAAGCTTGAACTCTTTTTAAATTATCTTGAGCCTAATATTTGGAAAAGATAAAGACACGTCAACTGCCACGTCACATGTATAACTGGGTCTATTACCTAAAATCAAGTTTTTTAGGTAAGGGCCTAAGGGGTAATCTTTTATCAAGATTTTTCTAAAAGTTGGTTAAATTTATATGGTGAAAACAAGGAATCAAAGATGAAGAACAAATATAGAGAAATCAGACCAAAACTGGTTAGCTTTTATACAATGTGACCCATTTATGTGATTATATAACCAAAGAGGATAAGTTATAAATTCTATTGTTACCTTTAGTGCAAGCTCTTCAAACATTGGTGTACATTCTCCCGAGTTCTCGCGCTACATTCAAGAAATAAACATTTCAGCTCTTTAGCAAGAGCGATGCCTTCTTCCCTGCTCACAAATCTTTCAGTGTCCTGCAATAAAGTAATTTAAAACTTTATTTGCAAAATTTTATGAATAAAATGTAAATAAAATAGATTCGGTATATAACTTATTGAATAAATTATGTGTAACACCCTAGACAAATCCTACATCAATCTGCTCAGAGTAGAAATATAGGGACCCAAGGAATGCCCCGCCTAGTAGCAACTCCCTTTAAATGCAATGGTTGTGGATGAAAGAAGACATCCATGGTTGAATATGTTTGAGTGGGACGTAGGGTTACCTTGTGGGAAATTTCCACTCACCAAACATATATCGGTACTTTGTGAGCAAAACAAACAATATTGATTGATATAAGGCATTGGATTTTATGACAACTAGCTCCATTTATAAGTTAAAAGGATAATGTTCTTGAAATGGAGGATTGAGTTAACTTACTTTGTCAACTTTGTTTCCAACAAGCATCTTAACACAGTCTGGATTAGTGGAGTATAAATCAACTTCTTTAGCCCATATTTCTTTCAAGTTTAAGAAGGTTTCTCTTCTTGTAACATCATACACTACAAAACATGAACAATTTTTATATCATTAAACCAAAGTTGAAAATAATATGCAGTTAAAGGCTAAAAATCTTGAACAGGTGATGTTGACAAAAGCGGGTTGATCGATTTGATTATATGGTGCAAAGATAGATAGTCATCTCATACCTAGAATAATCCCTTGTGCGCCACGGTAGTAAGAACTTGTCAATGTCCTGAATCGTTCTTGTCCCGCTACAATAAAATTTTATAAAATCGTAGATCAGTAACTCGAATATTTGTAAGCGGTTACTTCAGTTGTATAATATTGGCAATGAGTACCAGTGTCCCAAATTGTAAGTTTTAATCTTTTCCCACCAACTGTTAGCTGCTTGATTTTGAAGTCAACACCTGCCCAACAGAAACAAATACATAATAACTACAAGCTAAAGCTGCTTATGAGCAACATATGACAGAGATTAGACTTTGACTTTGAAGGTCAAACAAGTGACTTGACTTCAACAATTGTATACTTCTAGTACATGTTATAAGTTCTAAATTTACAGGGGTCTAATTGAGTCGAGCCGTGCCCAAGCTCATGTAGGCTCTAACTTGGCCCGTTTAACTTAAAGAGAGCTCGAGCTCGGCTATATATCTAACGCTTGGGCTCGGCTCGTAATTTCTTTATGGGAAAATGACCAATATAGCCCGTTGACCGGGCATTTTGCACAAATAGCCCCCTCCACCGTCTTTGGATAGACGGGACACGGCTCCCAACCCGCCTGAACCGTCTTTGGATAGACGGGACACGTTGTGACCCCCCCAACCGCCACGTGGCGTCTCTGATCCCGAGGCGGTACCGTCTCTCTCCGGACGGGTCAGAGATCTCTCCCAGACGGTTCACGTTTACCAAGACGGCTGAGCCTTCGGTTCAACCGTCTCCAAAGACGGTTCACGTCTATCAATGCCGGCTGTCCCTTCGGGTCAACCGTCTCAAACAGACGGGTCACCTTTCCCAATACGTCTTAACGAAATTTTTGAACCGTCTGAACCGTCTGAACCGTCTCACGAGTGTATATAAATACCCTAATTAACTTAACGAAATTTGCACCCACCGCTCTCCTCTAACCTTTCATCTTCCATGCACCACCCAACCGTCTCCTCTAAGCTTTCATCTTCCATGCACCCACCCGTCTCCTCTAAGCTTTCATCTTCCAATCCAATGACGTTTTTTTACTTTCCCAGCCGAGCCTACCGGCTTCGGAAAATATGTCCCGGTTACTTGGATTGTTGTTTCATCTGCGTACGGCTACTTGGATTGTTGTTCCATCTGCGCGTGGTTTGCAACCCGTCTGCGCGTGGTTTGCAACCGTGTAATGGATCGATGATGTGGTGGTCTACATTTTAGGCAAGTTCGCTCGGTTTCCGAATTTATGTCTCGATGTTCGACGTGTGCTCACTGAGAACTATTGTTACATAAAACGAGGAAATGTTTCGGACTTGTCTGTGTAGAGCACATACACCATTCGAAACAACGTCTATGTAGACCACTGCTACTACCGCCGCTGTGGAGGACAAAACATCTAACACTAAGATGTAGTCCTCAATAGTTGGTTAGACATTACTATTACTTCAAACAAAGTTCCTAGTTCTGGAAGTAAATTTGGGAAGTTTGTTGTAATAGTGTAGTTTTTTACTTGTTGCTTCTTAATTTTCTCTTGTTGCTTTTTTATCCTCGGGAAGTAAATTTGGAAAGTTTGTTGTAATAGTGTAGTTTTTTAATTGTTATTGTAATAATATTTATTGTTTACTTGTGATTGTAATAGTGTAGTACGTTTAAATATAAAAACAAAACGACAAATTAAAAATATAACCAACTGTTTAAATATAAAAACAAAACGACAAATTAAAAATATAACCAACTATTGCATTAAAAATAAAACCATTACAAATAAATAATTAAAAATTACATAAGACGATGTTTAATCATTTGCCACACGGACACATGTTTAAACTCTTTACCCTCCCTATTTTTGTACTGCCTTAGACTGTGTCTAATGGCCACGTCTTCAGGAAAGTTTGCGGGTACGTCGTAAAGGGTCCGGTTATGGTGGCTGTTGAATATTTGACACTTTGTCGTCAAATCATTCAACTTGCGGCTAAGCGACTCGGTGGTACGTTCTGAGCCCCCAACGAGCCGGTTGTACTCATTCAGGATCCGGAACCACTTGTTGTTGAGGTGTGTACTCTCCTCAACATGCAGCCATGCCGCAATCAACGCGATCTCTTGTTCTTCCGTCCATCTTTGGGGTGCCATTGGTTTGGGACGGTGGTTTGGACGGTGTTGGATGGTGTTGGACGGTGGTTTGGACGGTGTTAGACGGTGGTTTGGACGGTGTTGGAAGGTGGTTTGGACGGTGTTGGACGGTGTTGGACGGTGGTCGTCGGGTAGTAGATGGTGTTTGGACGGAGTTGTACGGTGGTTGATATGTTCAGACGGGTTGGATGACGGGAAATGGACGGGAGACGGGTATTTATAGGGCTGAGCCGGACAACCGAAGCGTCGCCGCTCATCGGGAACCACCGCGTCGGTAAATGTGTACCGTCTCTCAAGACGGTTGAACCGAAGGGTCAGCCGTCTTGGGAAAGCTGACCCGTCTGTTTGAGACGGTTGACCCGAGGTGTCAGCCGGCATTGATAGACGTGAACCGTCTTTGGAGACGGTTGAACCAAGGGTTAGCCGTCTTGGGAAACGTGAACCGTCTGGGAGAGGGTTCTGACCCGTCTGGAGAGAGACGGTACATCTCGGGATCAGAGACGTCACGTGGCGGTTGGGGGGGTCACAACGTGTCCCGTCTATCCAAAGACGGTTCAGGCGGGTTGGGAGCCGTGTCCCGTCTCTCCAAAGACGGTGGAGGGGGCTATTTGTGCAAAATGCCCGGTCAACGGGCTATATTGGTCATTTTCCCTTTCTTTATTAGGGTTAAGTTCTGCTCGGGCTCGGCTCCTTAACTATTTATTAATTAACTTAAATACAATTTTTAATTATTTTTACAACATGATACATTTATTTATTTATTTTATCATAATTTTATATGTGATAATAACTATTATATAAATGTGTATTTAATATTAAACAATAAGTATACAAATAATAATAGACTTGTTTAGGCTCACAAGCTTGCTCGAGCTCGATAAGTGAAGCTCGTGACAAGCTCATTTATTAAACAATCTTACTTTTGGCTTGAGCTCATTCGACCTCCGCTCAATTCGAGCTTTTAGTGAGCCGGTATCTCAAATAGCTCAAGAGCGGCTCGGCTCATCTACACCCCAAGAAATTTACATCAAATCCTTATCAAATTTGTATATTTAAACTCTTATGTTTGACCTCAAAAGTAAAACTTGAGACTTTTCTTCAATAGATGCAACAACATAATATCTAACCATTGATCAAACACCCAAAACCCATACAAATCATAAAGATTCCAAATAACATACACAAAAACACAATCAATCAATCAGTTAATATATTCAAACTAAATTTACCAATAGTGGGTGCAAGATCTTCAACAGAATCCGATATAAAACTAACAAGAAGACTACTTTTTCCCACACCAGAATCTCCGATCAACAAGATCTTGAATGAAAGATCATACTGACCAGACAATGACCCCATGTCAATGCTTTCAAGATTATTATTAATATTAGTATTATTTTTTGAAGATGAAGCAACAACAAATTATGTGGTTTAAAAAGAGTTGGGTTAATAGGAAAACCTATAACGGAGAAGTGGCATCTAATTCGATATCTTTACTTGAAGAAAGAAACAGTCTTTTTGATGAGAGAGAATCTAGAGAGAGAGAGAGAGAGAGAGAGAGAGAGAGATATGAATGTAGTTTTTGCGCCAAATGTGTTCCAACATACTCATTGTCTCAAGATATCTTTTGCATATTTTTGTTGTGTGTGAACTACTTTAAACTTTATAAAGGTAATGTTTGGTTGCTTTATCATTATAACATAAGTATATTTAAGAGTTACAAAATGTATTAATTACGTATTTCTTGAAAAAGCTGATTTAATTATGTTAAAATGGTTTTAATTATTTTTAATGACATGTATTTGTTACTTTATAGTTTATACAACTCATACTTTTAATAATATTTAGAACCGCAAACGAATTGTGAACCGTTTGGTGGAAACTTTTATTCGTTTATTTAACAGTTGAATGTTTTTTTAATAAATGAACGAATGTGAAAAAAAAATATTTAATAAATGAACGGATGTGTTCGGCCCTCTTGCAAGAGGTTCGCTCTTATCATCCATCTATCCCCTAGGTGTATGCGTAACCTGCCAGGTTATCTGTCATAAATGAACGGATGTGTTCGGCCCTCTTGCAAGAGGTTCGCTCTTATCATCCATCTATCCCCTAGGTGTATGCGTAACCTGCCAGGTTATCTGTCACACCCCGCCTAAGGCGGAAACGCGAGGTGAGACTAACATGGTGATCACAAACATTGTTTACATGAGAAGTACTAAATGTCATTTATTTCATCAACACATAAGTCACATAGTCGAATACAAGATACAAATCCTAACAAGTGTTTCAAACAGCTACGTCAAAACCACAAAACAAGGCCTTCTTTATGCAGTCCTAAACTTGGCTCCTTAATGTCCTTACTTGGTTTCCTGAAAAACATGCTTACAAGTGTCAACTAAAAAGTTGGTGAGTCCGTAGGTTTTGTTGACTCGATAAAACAGTTTTGTTGCTTAAAAGTTCCGTTGTCTGTGTCCATGCAGAATATAGTTAGCATGAGCACCATAACCAAACCACGACGTTCATGTTCACCCCGCCCCAATGCCTTATCACGGGACATTGTAAAGTATCGATAATATGCGATCATATGTGTTAGTGCGACTAACAGTGAAAGGGGGTGTCAACCCAAATAGTACTATTCATATAATCCACGGCTTATTGCTAAGCTAATGGTTATGATTGTCCGGGGAATTTTTTTGATCTGTGATAAATGTGGGTCTAACTCATGTAACACATATTGTTGTCATGTACATATGTTGATCTGTAGCATGTTTCTCCCCTGAAGTTGTAAAACAGTAAAACAGTAAAAGGGGCCATGAAACTCACCTGATGTCTGGTTATGTGATCTAGCAAAGCAGAAGTAACTAGTGTTCCGACAAAAGTGCCCAAAGGAAACAAGGGATGTGGTAAGTGATAGTGAGGTTCTTGTGCTTCCTCCTTAGATCGTAGCTCAAGTGGCTTGGGTCCTCCTTGTCTTCGGCCGAGTGAGGTGAGGAAGAGAGGAGTGTTGTGAGGGAGAAAGAAGAGTGTTTGGTGCAAGAAATGATGGTGGTGTTGAGCTCTTTATATAGAGGTAATTATGGGTAAACAAGTCATCTTGGTTGTGCAACTTTGGAGTGTGCATACTAGTTTAGTGTATGTGAGTTGTATTCACTTGTCTTTGGCCGAAAGAATGCTCTTGATCCTTCATAAGCTTCGGCCGATTATAATTATTCATGGAAGTGGTATGTTGTTTTGTGTAGAGGTGTAAACTAAGCATGTGCATAGTCTAAATGGGGTAAGCTAGTGTCAAGACTAGGTAGTAGGCTTAGTAAATTGATAGTGATGTTTCCAAGCTTCATGGCCGATTTATGTGCAACACATGTCTAATTATATGTAGTCTTAGTTGTCAACCCTTGTCATGTCCTAGTGTGTCATGCATGGATTGTAGATAGTGACATTACATGGAACATAGACTTGCTTTTTTTCCCTTCCTTCCCTTTGAACCAATCATATGTGTCCATGGGGTGTCATTGTTGGCCGAAAATTTTGAGGAAAGAAAAGGTGATAATGACTAATCCTTGTTCCAAGATTTGTCTCCATGTGTTTCTTGAGTTGCCACTATGGCCGCAAATCACTAGTAGAGTAGGAATGTTTGTTTTGGCCAAGGAAATGGGACGGAAATAGATGTGAAAGTGACAATTCATAGGTTTCTAGTTGTCATGTGTAAGAGTTGCATGCATGCGGAAGGTCTTGTCTCTTGTGTGTATGCATACAAACTATATATATATATATTTATATATAGGCACATGTCCAATGTATGTGCACATGTAATTATTGTGTTGTCTCTTTCCATATACACATATATACGCATGCTATGTAGGTATGTATATATGGTCTTGTCACTTTCAAAGATGAATGTGCACCTGGTTGTCACCTAGTTGTCTCATGTTATGTCCCTATCTTCTAGAAGGTATTAGTTGTCATGGAAAAAGACATGTCAAGGAACAAGAATTTTGCACATGTTTAATGCTTTCTTGTGTGCACTTGTGTATATGTATGTATATATATATATATATATATCTACGCATGTATGTGTATATATATATAAGGTTGTATGGTTTTGTCTCATCTAGTTCAAGTGTGCATATGTAAAGCATGTGTGTATAAATAATATTTGATTATGCACACAAGTATATAACAATATATATATAGGTTTTGCAAAATAAAATATTATGTGAAAATTCATACGCTTTTATTGATCCTTAGGATAGCCATGGTGTTCGGGTAGAGTTTATTTTCACATAATCGTTCAAATAATGAGGCGTACCGACACACTTATTCTAAGAACATAATGAAGCAAACCAGTTAATTGTACAGACTCGACTAGTGAATTTGGCGGGTGTCACATTCTCCCCCTATTTAGAGAATTTCGTCCGCGAAATTTAGGTCGTGTCGTCTAGTTTTTAAGTGGTATCTAAGCTTTTATCTGGTTTTATACTGATTAGTGGTCTATGCTTAGTTACAGCAAAGTCTATGCACTCATATAGAGTAAAAATGTAGTCTAGTCATAAACATGAAATGTACCTGTGCCAATATGTTAATCTTGCCTTGCTCCTCTCACAAATGCTCTACCATGAGGAGGGCTGAGATTGCCATTCTGGTCCCTCAGCTTCGGACAGGCTCTCTTGAGGTGCTCCGTACTACCGCACTCATAACATTCCCACCGAGCTTCCTGGTTCGTGCAATGCCTGGATAGGTGGCCTGGTTTTCTGCACTTGTGGCAAGTAAAAATTTCGCATGTCCCCTTATGATGAAAATCGCATTTGTCACACTTAGGATGTGCCCCTTGGTACGGTTTCTTCGCCATTGCCACATACGCGTTTGCAACTTCCTACCTCTTACTTGGATGGTGCACTGATTCCTAGTCACCCGTACTCTTTTTAATCAAAGCTCCAGATCGAACAGCCTCGTCTGTCAGGCTATGTGCCAAAGTCACAGCACTTTGGATAGTGGCGGGTCGTGACGACGTCACCATGCTTTGAATTTGAGGTACAAGACCCAAATGTACCTTTCAATCCTTTTGAACTCCGGCGTAACCATGTGCGGGACAAGTCGAGAAAGCTCGTGAAATCGAGTGGTGTATGCCGATATCTCCGCTCCATCCATGAACAAGTTCCAGAACTCGGTCTCAATCTTCTGCAGTTCATTGCGAGGACAGTACTCTGCCAAGAGTATGGACTTCAGATCGTTCCATGAGAGTTGATACACAGCTTCTCTTCCCAGCGTCTGGACTTGCAGATTCCACCACGTCAGGCTTCATCCAGGAAGGTGCAAGTAGCATACTTGACCTTGCGGTTCTCAGCACAGTCGCTAATGTCGAGCACGGACTCCATCTTCTCGATCCACCGAACAATCCCTACTGCTCCTTCGGTACCGTTGAAACTACGCGGATTGCATGCCAAAAACGCCTTGTATGAGCAGCCTTTCGACACGTTCTCAGTCTCTGTGCCACTCCCAGTCCTAGCATCATCTCCACTGGTACCGCTACCTCCGGCGCCACTACCAGATCCTCCACTAGTGCCATTGCAGACAGCCTTATACTGTGCAATAGCAGCTGCAACTTGTTGTGAAACCAACCGTGCAATGTCTTCAGGGGTCATCGGGTTTGCTTCTCCGAAGTTGTGAGTAGAGCTTGTTGTTGGTGCCATGTCTTCTTCCAAATCCACATAACCAACAAATAAGACCATGTATCCAAAGAAATCACGTATAGAAGTGAATCAATGCACAAAGACTCCTAAAGTATAAATGAGTGGACCTTAGGTTATAGTCTAGGTATTCTCCTCATGAGACCTAATTCTCTATAACCATGGCTCTGATACCAATATGTCACACCCCGCCTAAGGCGGAAACGCGAGGTGATACTAACATGGTGATCACAAACATTGTTTTACATGAGAAGTACTAAATGTCATTTATTTCATCAACACGTAAGTCACATAGTCGAATACAAGTTACAAATCCTAACAAGTGTTTCAAACAGCTACGTCAAAACCACAAAACAAGGCCTTCTTTATGCAATCCTAAACTTGGCTCCTTAATGTCCTTACTTGGTTTCCTGAAAAACATGCTTACAAGTGTCAACTAAAAAGTTGGTGAGTCCGTAGGTTTTGTTGACTCGATAAAACAGTTTTGTTGCTCAAAAGTTCCGTTGTCTGTGTCCATGCAAAATATAGTTACCATGAGCACCATAACCAAACCACGACGTTCATGTTCACCCCACCCCGCCCCAATGCCTTATCACGGGACATTGTAAAGTATGGATAATATGCAATCATATGTGTTAGTGCGACTAACAGTGAAAGTGGGTGTCAACCCAAATAGTACTATTCATATAATCCACAGCTTATTGCTAAGCTAATGGTTATGATTGTCCAGGGAATTTTTGTTGATCTGTGATAAATGTGGGTCTAACTCATGTAACACATATTGTTGTCATGTACATATGTTGATCTGTAGCATGTTTTCTCCCCCGAAGTTGTAAAACAATAGAACAGTAAAAGGGGCCACGAAACTCACCTGATGTCTGGTTATGTAATCTAGCAAAGCAGAAGTAACTACTGTTCCGACAAAAGTGCCCAAAGGAAACAAGGGATGTGGTAAGTGATAGTGAGGTTCTTGTGCTTCCTCCTTAGATCGTAGCTCAAGTGGCTTGGGTCCTCATTGTCTTCGGTCGAGTGAGGTGAGGAAGAGAGGAGTGTTGTGAGGGAGAAAGAAGTGTGTTTGGTGCAAGAAATGATGGTGGTGGTGAGCTCTTTATATAGAGGTAATTATGGGTAAACAAGTCATCTTGGTTGTGCAACTTTGGAGTGTGCATACTAGTTTAGTGTATGTGAGTTGTATACACTTGTCTTTGGCCGAAAGAATGCTCTTGATCTTTCAAAGGCTTCGACCAATTATAATTATTCATGGAAGTGGTATGTTGTTTTGTGTAGAGGTGTAAACTAAGCATGTGTATAGTCTAAATGGGGTAAGCTAGTGTCAAGACTAGGTAGTAGGCTTAGTAAATTGATAGTGATGTTTCCAAGCTTCATGGCTGATTTATGTGCAACACATGTCTAATTATATGTAGTCTTAGTTGTCAACCCTTGTCTTGTCCTAGTGTGTCATGCATGGATTGTAGATAGTGACATTACATGGAACATAGACTTGCTTTTTGTCTCTTCCTTCCCTTTGAACCAATCATATGTGTCCATGGGGTGTCATTGTTGGCCGAAAATTTTTGAGGAAAGAAAAGGTGATAATGACTAATCCTTGTTCCAAGATTTGTCTCCATGTGTTTCTTGAGTTGTCATTATGGCCGCAAATCACTAGTAGAGTAGGAATGTTTGTTTTGCCCAAGGAAATGGGAAGAAAATAGATGTGAAAGTGACAATTCATAGGTTTCTAGTTGTCATGTGTAAGAGTTGCATGCATGCGGAAGGTCTTGTCTCTTGTGTGTATGCATACAAACTATATATATATATATATAGGCACATGTCTAATGTATGTGCACATGTAATTGTTGTGTTGTCTCTTTCCATATACACATATATACGCATGCTATGTAGGTATGTATATATGGTCTTGTCCCTTTCAAAGATGAATGTGCACATAGTTGTCACCTAGTTGTCTCATGTTATGTCCTTATCTTCTAGAAGGTATTAGTTGTCATGGAAAAAGACATGTCAAGGAACAATAATTTTGCACATGTTTAATGCTTTCTTGTGTGCACTTGTGTATATGTATATATATATATATATATATATATATATATATATATATATATATATATCTACGCATGTATGTGTATATATATAAGGTTGTATGGTTTTGTCTCATCTAGTTCAAGTGTGCATATGTAAAGCATGTGTGTATGAATAATATTTGATTATGCACACAAGTATATAACAAAATATATATATATAGTTTTGGTAAAGTAAAATATTATGTGAAAATTTATACGCTTTTGTTGATCCTTATGATGGTCATGGTGTTCGGGTAGAGTTTATTTTCACATAATCTTTCAAATAATGAGGCGTACCGACACACTTATTCTAAGCACATAATGAAGTAAACCAGTTAATTGTACGGACTCGACTAGT
This sequence comes from Ambrosia x helenae, assembly GCA_030844895.1. NCBI lineage: Eukaryota > Viridiplantae > Streptophyta > Magnoliopsida > Asterales > Asteraceae > Ambrosia > Ambrosia x helenae. The sequence goes on from CM061232.1 coordinate 35,567,137, forward strand.
GAATTTGGCGGGTGTCACATTATATGTCGGAGATGGCTGTATTAGGTCCACCACTAGAGTTCAACAAGGGAACCCCCTCCTATTTGCTCTAGATTTGCACCCTTTCGTACTTCGCGTGCGAGATAGTTGCATCATTCCTTTCCATGCATAGTACTTGGATGATGTCACGATTATACGAAACGCGAAGGAAGTGGCTAAAGCTCTAGATATCAGCATGTCTGAGCAGCGACGGACCTAGAAGAAAAGTTGAGGGGTAGCGCGGGCTAACAACATTCTTGTTCATGGGTAACGAATACATAAAACTAAAAAGAAAAAAAAAGTGCATTGAAAATGTACTGCATCAAGAAAGTTGAGCGATAGCGAGTGCTACCCCTCAACATAAGCTACATCCACCACTGTTTGTGTTCGCTTAAGTTTGTTCATTAATAGTATAAATGAATGGTTCATAAAAACAAACAAACATAACTAAACATAGTTGAACAAACATAAATGAACATAACTGGGTGTTATTTTAATATGTATAAAACTAGAAAAATAAAATATATGTTAAGAAATATATAAACTAGCGAAATAGTACAAACATAAAGTAACTAACACAAACAAGTGCCAAAGAACAAACGAGATACGTGTTCATGTTAGTTCGTTTAATTAAACAGTAAAGAAGCTATTTTTGATCAACTAAAATTCTTCATTTCAATTCATAATAAAAGGAAAGCTACAACTGGACGGTAGGTAAACAGGCAATAAGTTATGCTGCAACCCCCTTCTGAATGGCGAATCCTATCCTACTGTAAAGAAGCTCTAGTTCCTAGGGGTCGAGAAATTGTTGTGCACAACCCTATGCACCCTGTCTAGGAAACCTATATCTTCAAGGCAAAACATCGAAAGGTTCAAACGCAAATGGAATAAAAGCATCTTGATTATCAGCACATATTTGTTTTATGCTTCGGCACTTTCTTCGATTTCGACCTTAGCACCACTTAATCAGCTACGAAACTATTGTCCCTAAGCCCAATAAGGGAAGACACACCAGTAAGGTCTAGATATGCATGTTTCCCACCCTCCCAACCAAACACCGGAACGTCCATTGTGTGTAAAGTAGACCTCCCTTCCAACGAGCCTGTTAGAAAGTTCACGAGGTCCTTTTTTCGCAGATATCCCTACTCACTTGAGCACATCCCACAAGACATCTCGAACCAAAGTCATGATGGTATTTGAACCCCGAAAACTCCTTGCAGTGAACCACATGCTTCCTATACTTATCCAAGGAAACCGTATAACTACCTGGGCAAAGCTCGTCGAATGGAAACAAGGGAATCATTTACGGTATTAAAGGAAAACCCGATATTCAACCACTAACAAATGTTGTCCAAGCCCCTCGATGGGAACAACCGAAAGGAAATCTTGGGCATGGGGACCTCGTAAGCATTCCAACATAACTTTTTGGCGCGGGGATAGATCAAGCCATTCTCCCAAGCTGTGTGTGGTTTTATTGTAAAGAACACTCGCCAAAGTTTTTTTTAGGGCTTTGGGGAGGGAGGTGTGTCCTTATTAGTGAAACCGCCAAGATCAAGATCTGGGATTGACCTACACGGGCTCCCCAATGCACAATCGTAATCTGGGTCCAGACCAACAACCCCACTATCCCGCAGGATTGATCTTGTAACTTCCAAGGCTGCACCCTTGAATCCAAAAAAGAGTAAACGGATACATCCCAGACCAAATGGAGGCCTAAGCCCCCCAGGAGGGTTGGTAGGGATGCCAATCTCAATTGAAGATCCATGAAGTATGGAACCATGCACACCACGATATTTTCAATTGCACCCTAGAGACTTTTATCAAAATGGAAGACGACCTCCTCAGTGAACGAAGCCAGGCAAGGCCGTCAGGTAAATAACAACTTAGCGACCCCCATGCAGGAGCAAAGCAACAAGAGCTCACTTTGAGGGTTGAGCAAACGGGGTAAGCATCCCAAAAAGTCCATTGGACGGCCCTTTTCACAGCCAGGTTGTTGATATAACCGACCTCCCGGCTAACAACCCCTTCCAAGGAGTTTCACACTCCTCTCCGGCCTCCCAATCCCACACCGGTAAAGCTCATCCCTCGCTTTCAAACCATTGCACAACGGCCAAAAACCTTAGTTTTTTTTTTTTTTACGTTAAGCTCCAGCCCAGACATAGTCCCCCAGCCCTGAGAGATGCTGCTAACTGATTTGTTTGTGTCGCCTCATTCCTTAAGCTGTTTTTTTACAACTAATGTTACTCCTCTACTTGTACACCAATATTATTTAAATAGTCCATTGCCCAGGTATTGAACCCGTGACCTCCTCTTAAAAAGGCATGTGTCTATACCAAATGAGCTACCCCACATTAAGAAGTTGATGGGAGTGTCTTCATCTTAAAGAAAAAGGCCTTTGAAGTCGGTGCCATCAAATAGATACATCAAACATATTCGAATTATGCATCAACCTTGTGTTGAAACAAACTAAGCATATGTTCGTATTATGCAGGGGCGACTATACGGGTGGGTTGGGTGATCGACGACTTTGAGCCTGATCTTCATGTGGGCCTGAAATTTTTTTAATATTTATATAGTTTGTTTAATATATATATATATATATATATATATATATATATATATATATATATATATAGGGTAGGGTTAGGGTATAAAGGGTGTGTTTTGTGAGAAGGGTAATAAATAATTGTGTCCATTGGATCATATAGATGGATGGATGAAATTAAATGAGTGGCAAACTTGTAAATTGTGTTATAATATTATTAATTAAATTATGTTGTAGAGGGTATAAAGGTAAAAAAACACTTGATTTAAATAAATACTCTCATTTAATAAACCTCCAAACCTCAATAAGAGGGAGGAATTATCGACAATTCCTTCCACAAAATTCTACCACAATTAAAAAACCTAGGCATTCCATAGATTAAATGGCGAGAACGGCGACGGTGATTTAGTATTATGTAACTAATCCAAGCATACGTCTACAACTTGATTCTTTTTTTTAATCCATTTTTTATTGATCATCACATTATTCTATAGTGCACTGTTATGATTTATAATTATTCTAATGCATTCTATAGTGCACTGTTATTCTAATTTATTTATTTATAGTCATTTATAATTTTTTTCTTCGACATTCTTTTCTTTTTTTTTCTTTTTGTGTGTAATGCATTCTATTGTTTTACATTGTTATGATGTGTTTTATGTTTATTCGACAGTGTTAAAACACAATGTAAGCCCAAATGTAAACACCATGTGTTTTATGTTTAACCAATAGCGTTAAAACACAATGGGTTTATGTTTAAACGATAGTCTTGTTTTTCTTTGTGTGTTTTATGTTTAAACGATAGTCATGTTCTTGTTTGTGTGTTTTATGTTGAAACGATAGTCTTGTTCTTGTTTTTGTGTTTTATGTTGAAACAAATTTCTTATAATGTGCTGATCAAAACACATTGTTTTTACATAGAAAACAGTTGGGAAGGATGAGAGAATAAAAACACAATTAGTGAGATTTGAATTTAAAGCACAAAACTTGAGATTATTTGTCAAAGAATTCGTGGATGATTGTAGAAAAGAATTTGAAAATCGTTTGTTTATAAAAAAAGGTTGACCGAGAATTTAGAATTAAATCCCTAAAATTACTCTTAAATAAAAAAAAAATAAATTTAATAAAATAACTATTTGTGTAAATTTACTAATTTATCCTTGACCTTGGTGCCATGTGTCACTATGAGATTCCTTCTCACCCTTCTCACAATATAAGGTTTTTGTATGGGAACCTTTATATATATATATATATATATATATATATATATATAAGAGGTTCAAATAGAGTCAAGTAACATACAAGGCTTTTCTTTTTTTTTTCAACGATCAACGACTTTATATATATATATATATATATATATATATATATATATATATATATATATATATAAAGGCCCACTGTAACATTTCGCGTTAAATAATTGCACGCTACGTATAATCTGGATAAAAACGTCAAGATCTATCATTATTGTTCGCATTTTATTATTTTTGTGGCATTTTGGGAACCCTAATACTATATTAATTATATATATATAATTATATGTTGTGGAAAAAGGTTTAAAAAAATGTGCTTGGGCCGGGACTCGAACCCGCGTCCCAAGCCGGTTCAATTATACAACACACACAAACCAACTGATCTAGCTATCATACTTGTTTCAAATCCGGACCATTATAAATATATCACTAGTTTAAAAACCCTCACAGTTGACTTGGAAAGTCAACTGTGAGACGCGACTTACCTTAATCACCACCATAATTCGTAATTGATCTGTAATTGGCATCATGACGCGATTACCGGCCTGTTATGACTCATACACACGGCAATTAACATTCAATTGTTACCAAAATTGATCCTTGACGCGTCAACTATTCAATACAAGGTCAACTATACCAATTCGAGCACCCATGATACTACCCTATAAATTGAACCTCTCTGGACGATCACAACTCGCCAATTCATCTTTCTCAACCCCCAATTCTACTTAAAAATCTTCTGTGCTGGTTATTTGATCGCATTGTTGACTTCGAAGCTTGACCGTCCATTCGTGATCAATACAGCTTTGTAAGTCCAATGTTTTTGATGGGTTTTAATCTTCGGCATCCACACATCAATAGCCCTAAGGTTAATTGGGTTATTGATGTGTGAATTGATCGACTGGAAAAATTAGGGCTCGTATGATTAATATTGGGGAAGAACACGAATTGCATATAATATTTATTTTAATTAAACAGAAACCAACACAACCACTGGTCTGGACCAAGTGGTTGTGTCTGGTGCCCACCATCAGAGCCACGCGGGTTCGATCCCCGGTTGTGGCAAACATTTTTCAATTATTTCGTTTTTAATCAAACAAATCAAATTAATTATATATAATACTTATAATTTTATAAATTCGTTTTAAAATATTAAAACTCTTTTAATAATTCTACAAAAAATATTTTTAGTTAATCTGATGAAAAAGTTTAACTCATAATTTTTAGTTTTCAAAAATTTATTTATTTAATATATATAATAATTAAATCAAGTTTATTCTATTATATTTATAAAATTCTATAAAAATATCAAAACAATCTTATAAATTCCACAAAAATTATTCTGAGTTTATATAACAATAAACTTTTCTGAAATGATTTTTAATTCTGAAAAATCATTTATTTAATATTTTTAATCAATTTTTGTTAGTTTTAATCATAATTAAATCATAATAAATCCAATTTTTAATATTTTTGCACCAAAATTTTATACAAATTATTTCTGATTATTTAGAACAGAAATATAAATTTTAAACTAATAGTTCTTTAATTTTAGTATTTTTAAATATTAAAGTTAAATTTTGATAATTTGTTATAAATAGAATTAATATTCTATTTTAAAGAAAATAATTTTGTAAAAATTATTTTCATACTTTAAACACATTATTGTGACCATCTTAAATTTAAATTTTATAAAAAGATTTTTGTCTATTTATTTACTAAATTTCTCTCAATTATCAAACATTTTTAATATTAATCAAACGAGCATTTATCCCCAATTCGAAGCCCTAGAACATATACATTTGTAGACTAGATAGACTTAGACATATTTATTACCTTATTATAGGGTGATACTTGACACATTTGGGCAACACCACTATTCAATTTTTCAACAGATATAACATTTTGCTAAGGTGAGTTTTACATAGCCCCTTTTCTATTTATCACCGTTTTTGGGGTGGAACATGTTACAACATCATATATGCAATTCAATCATCAATGTGTCTATGTGTTTTTCTATGTTGCATTATGTCTTGAACATGACTAGGGTAAGCACAATTCTAGCATAATCATTAACATTGATCAGCCGACGGTATACATTGATAGATCTATTGGACTGACAATCCCACCCGGATACGTGCCTCCTACAAAGGTAGCGTGGGTGTTTGTTACTGCAATATAAACGAGTGAACCATGAGCGTATGGGATGTACCATAATACAACAGTCACAAGGGTTGATTATGCACTCGATTTACTTCTAGTATGTTTTCACATATGGACTAGATTTGCCATGACACATGAATTGCACAACAACTTTTATTCGATTATCAAAACCTATGTAATTCTCACCAACCTTTGTTGACCCAAAATATTTTCAACTTAACATGTTTCAGGTTCTACTTGCTTGAAGATTTGAATTAATGCTTGAAGATGTGTGCATAGTTTTATTCAATTTGATGTACGAATTCTCGTAGAACAATTGTATGTAATTTATTTAAATCATTTAATGAAATTTATTATTCACCATGAGCTACTGAACAATCATCAATACGTGACATCCCGATGTTTCCGCCATCGGTTGGGGTGTTACACCCACCAAGGCGGTGACAGGGAAATACACCAAAACAGTCGAACAACGAAACAAGAAACAGACTACAACAGATCTATTATGTCAAAATCAAGCCATTTATCCCAGCTCAACACCCCCACGTTGGCACGATTGACCACCCATAAGTAGGCGTCTTCCTTGATGAGATCAACAGTCTTCGTAGTAGGAATGAAATTCTTTTCAAAAACTTTCTGATTGCGAGCGAACCACAGCCTCCAAACAGTTGCAATCACAATGATATACACAGTCTTCTTCCATCTCTTAGAACCCGGATGATCAAGAACCAACTTGATAAAATCGGCTACCGAATGGCAGTCAACAGGGAATGGGATGCGGATCCAAACAAGCACTTGCCACCATATGCTCCTGGCCCATAAACACCTTAGAAACAAATGGTCGCAGTCCTCTTCCCCACAGCCGCATCTATCACATACAAGAGAGCCGGTATCTACTCCACGGGTCAAAAGATCGACTTTGGTGGCGACACGGCCAATAAGAACTCGCCAGATGAGATAGTTACATTTGGGAGGCGCCCAGGAATTCCACTTGTAAACAAAGTCAGGCTGATTACCTATAGCTTTTAGATGCCAATCGAGACGCAACTCTTTAACCGAGAAGTCTGCATCCTTTGCGTTGGTCCAGAACCACCTATCCGGCCCGAATCTCCTGGAGTATCCGAACAAAAGCCCCAACAGAATGTCAGCAGACTGCTGAACATCAGCCTGCAATGAGGGTTGCTGCCACGCAAGCTTCCAAACCTTAATACCGTTAATTAGTTCCAGATGATCCACAATGAAACCGTTTTTGCAGCAAGCCAGCTGAAACAAGGACGGAAACATATCTTTTCTTTTTGCAGCAAGCCAGCTGAAACAAGGCTTTTCTTAATGTAATTTGTTTCAAAGAAAAAAATAAATGTATTAAGAATATCTAAGGCTAGAACCTTCTTTTTTGGGAGCTGAAAGTCATCGAACACTTAAACTAGGGGGCCTCGGTAGGTACAAAATTTTTCAGTAAAAAAACGCGTAAAATAACACAACTGAGCAAAAAACAAGGGGCCAGGGCACCCATAGCCCCAACTAAGCTTCACCCATATCTAAGGCTAAAGATTTGAATATTTAAATATAATATTAAAGAGTTAAAGAATAAAAAGGAAGAAAATGGGCGTTTAAAGCAACAAGTCACTTGTTTTCGATTAATTTACCATCTAGGGTATGTTTAGCAAAATTAGCCAGAGGCTGGTAGCTGAAAGTTTTTTAAATATATTTTGGTGTTTGACAGAGTAGGTGAAGCTTTTAATAAAATATTAAAATGTATAAAATGACCAAAATTGGCATAATTAAAAATTTGTAAAGAAGGTTTTTATTTTATTTTTAAAATAGTATGGGTATTTGTATCATTTACTAATTAAAAGATTGTAGCTAGTAGAGTTTTTTCTTAAAAGCTAGTACTAGTAGTTTTTCACTATAGAGCTTTTTACTAACCTAAAAGCTTTCAGCTCCTTCAACCAAACAAGGTTTTTTATTGAGTAGAAGCTTTTTCTTAAAAGCATGAAGCTTGAAGCTCCTAAAAGCTCCTTGCCAAACATACCCCTAATATGAAGATAATTAAATTCTATTGTTTCGATGAGACGATTCTAATATCGTTTAAATGGGTTCAATCGGACTTCGTGTGATTCTCTTCCTACGATTTCCTATTTTTATTCACTATGTATATGATCCTTTATCTGCATATTAATCGCATTTGGTTTATTAAAAGCATTGCTCATCTTTTTTTAGTATACATTTGAAGTTTTTTGACCGGACATTAACAAATATATCATTATATTTAGTATTTCTTTCTAACTATATTTAACTTTTAACCTTATATCCGTTTTAATTTGTCACAAAATCAAATACTATTTGATGTAGTTGATTGCCACGTTGCAAGTATTTTTTCCTATCATCTCTTTAAAAAACAGACATTTTTGCATAATATCTCTTAAATATACTTGCATCATATGTTGGTATTTTTCACACCATAAGAATGAAAAGAGAGGATGGTTATGAGTTGATGGCATTAAGTGATCAAATCACACTTTATATGGTGGTGGGTCGACATCATAGTGGGCTTGGCTTACCTTCTTGTATTTGAATTCAAGTTAGCCATCAAAAGATTTCAAAACCTTTGAATAATGGAATCTTCGGGACTGGCTTAGTGGCTTTGATAAATAACTAAAGTCACTTTTTTTTCCATTACATTTTTTGTTTACTAAAAGTACGATGTTTTTAATGAACTAGTAGAAATCCTCTGTGTGTTGCGGCTGGAATTTAGTTTGGTTCAATACGATATCAGTACGGTACATGCACTAAGAGTATTAACAAAAAATAAAAACAAAAAAATAATGTCGTGATATTGAATTATTGATATTTATGCCCAAAAGGATATTGACACGTGCTTTATATCGATAAAAAACCATAAAAACATGATATATAAGTAATGGTTCAGATAGTACCTATGTTGTTCAGTAAGAATCGCTGTGGTAATGATATTGTTGGGATGATATCAGTTCGGTCGTCATGGTACCCGTACAGTACCAACACTATTACTTACGATATAAAATACTTGAACGAATTCAAACCCCTGCCTTTCTCATTCATTGAATCGGTATAAATAATACAACGTTATCTCTTAACTATGGTAAGAGATAATGACCAATAATTACAAATAATAACATTACTAAATATATAATCTATTACACCCCCGCATTCGAATCAGGAGGGGCCGGATGCTGAGACTGAATCTGAAATCTTCAAATAATATACGTGGCAATCCCTTTGTAAAAATATCTGCGATCTGATATCTAGATGGGACGTGTAGAATGCGAACATGACCCCGTTGAACTTGCTCCCGAACAAAGTGAATGTCCAGCTCGACGTGCTTAGTACGCTGATGCTGCACTGGGTTTCCTGATAAGTAAATAGCACTGACATTGTCGCAATAGACCATAGTCGCACGAGATATTGGAACAGATAGCTCAAGTAACAGGTTTCGTAACCAACAAATTTCAGCAACTACATTGGCTACGCCGCGGTATTTGGCCTCGGAACTGGAACGAGAAACTGTGGGTTGACGCTTAGAGGACCAAGAAATTAAGTTTTCACCAAAATAAAAGCAGTAACCACTTGTTGAGCGGCGAGTGTCAGGACACCCGGCCCAATCCGCGTCAGTATAGGCCACCAAAGATGCCGCGATAGAAGGACCAATGATAAACCAAAAGTAACAGTGCCCTTAATGTACCTGATAATGCGCTTCAAAGCGTGCTAGTGAGCAATGCAAGGGGCGTGCATGTGCATGCAAATCTGCTGTACTGCATAAGTAATGTCAGGGCGAGTGAAAGTTAGGTACTGTAAAGCACCTTCTAAGCTCCGATATAATGTGGGGGTCCGAAAATGGTTCATCTGGCGAACCACCTAACTTAGCGTTCGAATAGATTGGAGTGTGCACTGGGTTGCAGGACTGCAATCCTGCTCAAGCAATAATATTTGTAGCATAGAATTGCTGTGAAAGAAACATGGAGTTCTTCTGTCTAGTCATAGAGATGCCCAAAATATAACTAAGAGGCCCCAAATCTTTCATAGCAAATTCAGTAACAAGGTTCGTCATGAGCCGCCGACGAAGACTGTCAGAGGAGGTGACCAGAAGTATGTCATCTACATAAAGTAGTAAATATGTCGTGTCGCTGCCCTGTTGAAAAGTAATGATTGAAGCATCACACCTGCTATGTAAGAAGCCCAAAGATAAAACGTAATCTGTGAATCATTGATACCACGCCCGTGGAGCCTGTTTTAACCCATAAAGTGACCTGCGTAAAAGACACACATGATCCGGGAAATTTATGTCCCTAAACCCCATTGGTTGGTGCATGTAGACGGTTTCCTATAAGTTTCCATGTAAGAATGCATTGGTAACGTCTAACTAATGCACTGTCCAGCCCTTAGATAGGGCGAGAGAAAGTACAGTACGTATCGTGGCTGGTTTAACAACCGGACTAAAGGTCTCACCACAATCTATGCCAACCTGTTGGGAGCGATCATCACACACAAGATGTGCTTTGTATCGCTCCAATGTCCCGTCTTACCTGAATTTATGTTTAAACAACCATATGGAACGTATAATATTCATGTTAGGGGCACGAGGTACTAACTCCCATGTACCGTTTCTAATTAATGCATTGTACTCAGTAGTCATGGCGGAAAACCATTCCGAACTAGCCAAGGCATCGGTGGGGTTTTGGGTATAGGTAGTATGGCGGGTGTAGTGGAAGTGGAAAGGTTAAAGGGGTGTTTGGGTTTGTAGAGTCCGTTCATCAAGCGGGTATGTATGGTACGGTTGGTTGGTTGGGCCGTGGGCAGAGGTGTAACAACCGAAAGAATAAATATTCTATAATCTATAATTAATTAATATCTAATATTATAATTTAAGATAATCCGGCCCAACGGAATCGGCCTAATAGATTAAACCCACTCGATAATATAAGCCCAACACATATTAACCTAACAATTTGGATTCTAATTGTGGAAGCCCAACACCCTTTGGCCCATTAAGATTGTCCAGCCCAATACCCCTTCAGGCCCAACCCACCAGCCCTTTTCCCTGCTGCCTTCGTACGCATCCATGCATACAAATCTGTAACAATTCAGAAGAGAGAGATAGACTCCACCACCGGTCCGGTCTTCTTCTCCGGTGGTTCTGTTCGCCGCCGACCAAACAAACAACCGAACCTTCACCATCAATCCCGAACACCTCTCTCACACACACATATATTCTGATCCATTCGAACAGAGAGAGTATACGAGAGAGGAAGTCACGAGGAGATGATAACCGGTTTTGTTTCTTATCCGGACGACCTTCAGTTCCGGTCATCACCAACAGGACCATCACCTACAGTCCCGATATCCCATATTCCTATCACTAAATATGACTCCTCTGGTTGTATTCTCCGATCAGACAACAACCCTCCCTTTCCCTGTCATCTTCTTCGGTGGGGTTTCTCCAACCGGTTGTAGTCCATACCGACACCACACCTTGTAAACATTAATAATCAAACACCCACTTTCTCTGTCACAAACTCCGGTCACTTGTCATCTTCTCTGGATAATCTCCGGTCTCCTTCTCCGACTATGTCTCACCGGCGACTAAACATCTTCCCGCTGAACAGGGACCGACCAGCCTTCTTCTCCAACGAACCAGTTATGGTTCGTACCTGTGAAACCAACAATCATATATCCAACCCATTCAAGCTCCCAAGACAAAAGGTTTATCCTTCCTGTTACCAGTTACTGATTTATCTTGCCTTTGAATGTAAAACCGGTTATCGTAGTTCACGTGTCTGAACCGGGTTGAACCCGTTTACACCACCACCCGACACCTTCTTTGGTTGTTTTCGGGTTCTTTTATCTCCACCAATTTTATTTACTGGTTAGAAGTAAACATTTATATCCACACAATATTTTCCCTTTTTATATTACAAAGAGTTGAAACCCGGTTGACTCAGTCCGTGTATCTATTCTGGGTTCGAACCCGTCATCGCCGTGAACACTCGAACCCGGATCCACGAGAAAGGTACGGAGCCGATGCTTGTTCCTGGAAAGACTGGTGATCAGGAACACAGGATCTCGATTTGATATACGGATAAAGAAGGTTAGATTATTAGTTATTATTATTATTATTATTATTATTATTATTATTATTATTATTATTATTATTATTATTATTATAAGCGTGAGACGAGTGGGACAATAATATTAACCCGATAATATTAAACCGGATAACTATAAATACTAGTGGTGATGCCCGCGCGTTGCAGCGGGTTCATTACGCAAGGAAAATTTAGTCATGCTATTTGGTTTGTTTGATACCGGAACTTGATTTAGCACCTGGAAGAGAACCAAATATGGTGCGCATTAACAACCAAACCATTATTATTATTATACATGAAGTATTGCAAGTTAAACTTAATACATGTTCAAATAGAAAAAACATATTAAAATAGTATCTCTTGAAAAATGTTTTACTAAAATGAGTCACACAACCAGTTTAACACACATAATAGTTTAAATTGTTAAAACATAAGTGTTCAAACAACCAAACAAACAAACAAAGCAAATATTAATCATAAGTTTGCTTCTTAGCAAACATCTTACCCGTGATTCCTAAAGCTTGAAGTTGAAAAACCAAGATGACTTACAATTGATCTGATTAGGGTGCAAAGGCACATAAAATTACAATTAAAAAAAAAAAAGAAGAAGTTGAAAAAAGAGAGAACCGTTTGGGCAACTTTGGAACGGTTGTGAACTTAATGAGCTTCCTTCTTGCGCTTCCTCTCAAAATGATCATGGCGATACCCATTTCTCTTCCTATGAAGCTCTATGTAATCTCCTTGAGGCTTTTAAAAGCAACCTAAAAAAAATAATAATAAGGAATCTGAAAAGAGTAATAATAAAGTAAAGATTGCTAACATAATTTAAAGACGTAACATTACTGAGAAAAAAAATAAACCTTCCAATAAAAAACCTTTCAAATATCCAAGTTCACTTCTTTAGTTGATGCTCAAGGCTTTGAGTCAAGGTCGAGCTAGCCATGCTTTCAAAATACTTAAGCCCTGCAAACAAAGTGGTAATAACACAAATTAAAACAAATAAAAGGCTTACAACTGGACTTAATATTATTTAGAATATGATACCTGACTTCTTGTTTCTCGATATCTTCAAGGTTCACTTTCAACTGTAGCCTAATCAAGATGAAATCAAATATCCAAATGAACATTAAAATAATGAATAAAAATTGTTTATTCAGGAAGTGAGTTAAAAAACACATGCTAGGATTAACAAATGGGTCACTAAGTGGTTCACAGGTTATTTATACAATGAAACAAGTTATTCATTGGGGTGGGGGTTACTAATTAGAGGGGAGTTATTGAAAGGGAAGGCAAAGGATTATTGTAAGGACATGGAAGGGAAATGAGGGTAATATTGTAAAATTGTTTTGATATTGTAAAGGAGGATGATGGTGAAATGTCAATATTACCCTCCTAAGTGTCTTAATTGTCACCAACATCCCTATAATGCCCTTAAATGTGTTGTTTAAATATGTTGTACATGTTGCTTCTTAAGTTGTATGGAAATGAAAATTACCATATTGGTCATCACTCCTCCTTAATAAGATAATATAGATATATATATACAAGAATATAAAACATCACAATATAATATATTAAAAGGATTGTCCCCCACAGTTATCACGTGTATAAGCATGGCACGCGCTAATGATCATAAAATATAATAGGTACAATTTATTTGGAGAATATATCGTTAAGGAATTGACTACAGAATCTGGGAGAATATAATAGAGGTGAGTACATGACCCTTTCCCTTTAAAAGCCTTTGGGCTGATTACATGCTTGTCTAATTGTTATCAAGTATTTTATATGGTTTATATTATACAAAGTATTATCGAGTTGTTAATAGAAATAATAGAACTCGGTCGAATAGAAACTACGTAGGATGGATCCATTCGGTATCATAGAGTATATCCTGGACCAATTAGAGGTTACAGGACCATTTATAATCGATCTATACTCACGGGAATGTATTTATCTAAACCAAGTAGAGGTTTAGAACCACAATAAGCATTTGTATTGTGCTTCATCGATAATATATCCCACCTTAGAATGACCGAACTAAATAGAAAGAGTTGTATGATCGTTAAACTCGAGTTATTATTATCAGTATGTCTAAATTCGGCATGTCTCACTAGTATGAAAATACTAATGTACTTTAAGCATGTGGTCAGGTACTTAAACGAAGTATTAAAGAGCAAGCCGAAGAATAGAAGATCTGGATAAGAAGAGGATACTATGGTTACATTTTATGTATTTCATTGGTATTGAAATTCAGTTTAATGTAATCATTACAATTAAACCTGTTAATGCTAATCCGCTGCGCCACCTGGGTCGTTACAGGTGGTATCAGAGCAACAGGTTTAATTAATAGAAATCCTCTTCTGATTCAGATCAACCAAAAGTATATTAGAAAGAAATCTATATTAATAGAAATTATAAGAAAATATAGAAAAATTATCGAGGAAATTACTAGAATAATATTGTGAGGTAAATCGACAATTTTTAATGGCCAGAAAATTGTGAATTTACAGGCACGATTGAATTCTAGAAAATTCGTTGGTAATATAAAAAGTTATAAAATAATAGAAATATAAGAAATACGAATAAACAAGAATTATACGAAATATAAATAAATTATTATAGAAGTATTCTTTTAATCTTTAGTATTAGTTAAAAGAATATAGGAGCAACATGTTAAAGAATGCGATTATAAGTTTTATATCCTATCTTATGAAAAGTTATTAAATCTTAATCAAAGATAGTAGCCTTTCTCAGAAGAAATTCTTGTTCCAAAACATAATTAGAAGAATATATCCGATTATTAAAATTTATAAATCCGTACAAGTATTGTACTCCCACTTGAGCATTCCTGTGATCAAGTTGCTAAAGAGATATGATTCTCCCGACAAAATTCATCATATCTGTCGTTTATACAGATTCTCTCCTGATGAAAACCAAGTGAATATAAATATAATTATAAGAATATACCATTTCGTATAACCTATCATTGAAATCATCAGTGCAAATATTTCCACGAAATATATCCGGAAAAATATATATAATTCTTTTTAAAACGTCGTCCTATCTGCTTTGTAAGTTCATTTCTCGAATCTAGAAAAGTATTTTCAACTCAGAAATTTTATAATAAGTCGATAAAAGAATATCCGATTTCAACTCATATTATCAAGAAATAATATTAAGTGTCATCTCGAACAGAACGAATCAATAGAAGTGAGATTAAAGCTTATATTAAATCGAGACATTTAAAAGATACTTTCATCTCCAATTTTAAAAGTCCAACTTGTTGGACGTAATGTTTCACCGGAAGACTTCTTTATATTATAATTCGAAACCCTGTCGGTATGAAATCATTATCTAACCATCTTCTTTTCCCAAAAGTTTTGGGATTACTAGTATGACGAAATGCGAGTTTTCTGTCCAAGGCTATAAGTCCAGGAAGCTTTCTACCCTTAAGACACTCCCATACAACGGAAGCGTTTTCAATGATATTACAAGATGATAAAATTGCTGATTCCTCCATTAAAGCTTTGCACACCATATTACTAACAAACCGTAACATCACAATATCTTTGACTTAATTCCCTAAGCATTTTACCAATATTGAGATTCCACTGCTATCTTGAATGGCCGAATCAAACTTAACCGGACCAATCCACACAACTTTCTTCGACTTTGAAAGTAAGGTGGTTATTCCCTCCAATGAATTTGGCCCGAGAGCAATAGGTGAACCCTATATCCTGAATTTTCTGTCTAAGGTTGACATTCCCTCGTGTTTAGCTCGAGATCAAGTTTCAAAAATTCTTTAAATACCTTTTGATTCCATCACAAGTTATTTCCCAACTTTATTCGTAATATAAACTTCAAGATTTTGTTTATTGCCAAAGTTTAAAAGATCGATTATACAACTCTATTTATATTATTAACAACCTAGTACTACTAAATCATCACCATAGAAATCTTAGAAAAATATTCCAACTCGTTCAGTTAAACTTTTATCAATTTCACATCAAAGTTTGAAATTCGATCTTAACGACTTTATACCTCGGTTATCAGTACTATTGTTAATCGTTACTCCGAAATCCTATAAACAATCCCCACCCGATTGTTATCATGTCCTCTACTCAGTGTATTATATTCTTAACTTTATGAAATAATACATATGTCAAATTACCTTCTATCTTTTCAGTAAGATTTTACAATCTACTGAAAATGATTAGTTATTTATCTTCAACTCACGATGCTTTGGTTTTTCTTTAAAAACCAATACTTAAGTTGTAAACTCCAACTAGAATATTAGTCCCATAGATAATCTAACGACATGTTAATTTTTGGAAATTTATGAGTCTCTCTGAGACAAATTAAGTTTTCAAACATGAAGTTGGTTATTTATTCCAAGAATATACAGAAAAATGTGTATATCTTAGAGTATATCTACTTTCTTTGTATCATTCAAATAATATTGGAAATCAAGTTCGAAGACTTGAACATCCAGTAAAAATTTGAGAAAGTATGAAACGGTACTATACCAATAGTATTACCACTATCATCTCTATTTAAGAAATTTGGGGAAGTTCGTGGACGATTATCATACTCAGTATCCTTAATCATTGAGTCACGAAACCTGAAACTTGTGACAATGTGATGAGAGAATTTTGATTATACTGAAGGTGTAATATATCGTGATGATAAACCACCGTCTATAAATCGAGATTCTGTAGAACAGGCACGTCCATGTCAGTCTAGACCTCAAAAATCCGAAACTCTTTATAACCATATTCATCTATATACAGGATTGATTAAAAGCTAGTAATCTAATCAGTACGTAGAATCCAAGATGGCTATATGTCCTCTATGCATTCCCTGGGGTAAAAGAGATCCGGACCCTTAGGAGAGGTATATCCGGACGTTTCCACAAGATTCTGTGTAGGGACATATGATACTATAAAGGAAAAGACGCATTATTCAATGTTGGAGAGAATTCTTGCACTTTCTAGTACAGATGTTGCTAATACCTTAAGAATAGTATCAAGAGATCTTTTAGTTGGTCAACATAATATTTATGTTTTATTCGATACAAGAATAGCCTATTCTAAAAAGTACCTTATTGATAGATTGACTTCCTTCGGTCATATTCTAGTCATTTCACATCGATAAGAGAATTCTATCGTTCGAATATACTATAAACATCCTACATGATAGGGATCATTTTCCAGTATATACCCGAATGTTTCCTGACAGGTCTCCTGAGATAGATTATTCTCAACATCATGAATTATTGTTCTTAGTCTTCATAATCCTAGTGTATTGAAGGATATTTAATATAAGAGTTACTCATTAAGCCAGCTCGATTCGATCACAACCTGACCATTTTCAATGGAAAGATTTATTACGATCATTTTCATACATAGAGAATATGTATTAAATCTCTTTCCAGTATATATATATATATACATATATATATGTATGACATTGGTGAATTATTCCCAACATGAATAGTTTTCTTGACATCCTATAAAGTTTCGACGTATTATCTTCAATGATATTCGTTCTAGATTCTGCTTCATAAATTACTTGAGAATTATCTACGCGTTGAATATACTTCATTCAAGTAGAGATGATACTTCTTAATGACCTATTTTATACGATTATTCATTTGGGTTTTCTGCGAAGCCTAGTCTCAACCTGAATAATTAATACAGTTCGAAAATAGTTATAGCTCGCTGCTCCTGAAAATATTTGTTTACACTTATCAAACTCGAATAAGCCGATAGATTATAGAAAACCAATTTTATGATCTAAGGTTATAATATTTATACAATTCTATATGACAATGATAATTTGATAAGTGACTTTCCAAGTAGTTCGTTTTGAGAATATATAAAAGAAGTCTAAATTTCCAAGAATTTAGCCATCCGACTTGGCTATAGAATATTTGTTAATAAAAGTATAGAATATATTTTAAAACGTATTATAGAACAAAATATTAAGAAAACAATCTATTATAGAATGTAAAATATTTCAAGATAACGTGTATTATCATGAACAACCAGAGATAATTATAAGAGATATAATACGCGTAGACTTAGTATTTATCGAATAAATATTATATAAATAGAAAAGGATTAAGATATAATGATATCTTAACACCATCAGAAAATCCATAATAAGAATCGATGCGGCCAAGGGATTGGCCAAAGATAGAAAATATTATAAGAATTCTTTATAGAAAGCCATCTTAGTCTGATTTGTAAGAGAAGAACTTTAGAATTAAGCGTCTAAGATTTTAAACCCGTCTTTACAAGGTTTAGAATTTATTATCAGAAAAATAAATGGGGGACAATTTCTATAGGTTGGGGAGAATCTAATAATAAGTATTATAAAGATTATCAGGAATAATAACTAAAAGATAGTTATTAAATATTATAGGATAAATCGAATCGAATCTCGAGGACGAGATTCCTATAGGTTGGGGAGAATGTAACAACCGAAAGAATAAATATTCTATAATCTATAATTAATTAATATCTAATATTATAATTTAAGATAATCCGGCCCAACGGAATCGGCCTAATAGATTAAACCCACTCGATAATATAAGCCCAACACATATTAACCTAACAATTTGGATTCTAATTGTGGAAGCCCAACACCCTTTGGCCCATTAAGATTGTCCAGCCCAATACCCCTTCAGGCCCAACCCACCAGCCCTTTTCCCTGCTGCCTTCGTACGCATCCATGCAGACAAATCTGTAACAATTCAGAAGAGAGAGATAGACTCCACCACCGGTCCGGTCTTCTTCTCCGGTGGTTCTGTTCGCCGGCGACCAAACAAACAACCGAACCTTCACCATCAATCCCGAACACCTCTCACACACACACATATATTCTGATCCATTCGAACAGAGAGAGTATACGAGAGAGGAAGTCACGAGGAGATGATAACCGGTTTTGTTTCTTATCCGGACAACCTTCGGTTCCGGTCATCACCAACAGGACCATCACCTACAGTCCCGATATCCCATATTCCTATCACTAAATATGACTCCTCTGGTTGTATTCTCCAATCAGACAACAACCCTCCCTTTCCCTGTCATCTTCTTCGGTGGGGTTTCTCCAACCGGTTGTAGTCCATCCCGACACCACACCTTGTAAACATTAATAATCAAACACCCACTTTCTCTGTCACAAGCTCCGGTCACTTGTCATCTTCTCTGGATAATCTCCGGTCTCCTTCTCCGACTATGTCTCACCGGCGACTAAACATCTTCCCGCTGAACAGGGACCGACCAGCCTTCTTCTCCAACGAACCAGTTATGGTTCGTACCTGTGAAACCAACAATCATATATCCAACCCATTCAAGCTCCCAAGACAAAAGGTTTATCCTTCCTGTTACCAGTTACTGATTTATCTTGCCTTTGAATGTAAAACCGGTTATCGTAGTTCACGTGTCTGAACCGGGTTGAACCCGTTTAAACCACCACCCGACACCTTCTTTGGTTGTTTTCGGGTTCTTTTATCTCCACCAATTTTACTTACTGATTAGAAGTAAACATTTATATCCACACAATATTTTCCCTTTTTATATTACAAAGAGTTGAAACCCGGTTGACTCAGTCCGTGTATCTATTCCGGGTTCGAACCCGTCATCGCCGTGAACACTCGAACCCGGATCCACGAGAAAGGTACGGAGCCGATGCTTGTTCCTGGAAAGACTGGTGATCAGGAACACAGGATCTCGATTTGATATACGGATAAAGAAGGTTAGATTATTAGTTATTATTATTATTATTATTATTATTATTATTATTATTATTATAAGCGTGAGACGAGTGGGACAATAATATTAACCCGATAATATTAAACCGGATAACTATAAAAATATATATATATATACAAGAATATAAAACATCACAATATAATATATTAAAAGGATTGTCCCCCACAGTTATCACGTGTATAAGCATGGCACGCGCTAATGATCATAAAATATAATAGGTACAATTTATTTGGAGAATATATCGTTAAGGAATTGACTACAGAATCTGGGAGAATATAATAGAGGTGAGTACATGACCCTTTCCCTTTAAAAGCCTTTGGGCTGATTACATGCTTGTCTAATTGTTATCAAGTATTTTATATGGTTTATATTATACAAAGTATTATCGAGTTGTTAATAGAAATAATAGAACTCGGTCGAATAGAAACTACGTAGGATGGATCCATTCGGTATCATAGAGTATAGCCTGGACCAATTAGAGGTTACAGGACCATTTATAATCGATCTATACTCACGGGAATATATTTATCTAAACCAAGTAGAGGTTTAGAACCACAATAAGCATTTGTATTGTGCTTCATCGATAATATATCCCACCTTAGAATGACCGAACTAAATAGAAAGAGTTGTATGATCGTTAAACTCGAGTTATTATTATCAGTATGTCTAAATTCGGCATGTCTCACTAGTATGAAAATACTAATGTACTTTAAGCATGTGGTCAGGTACTTAAACGAAGTATTAAAGAGCAAGCCGAAGAATAGAAGATCTGGATAAGAAGAGGATACTATGGTTACATTTTATGTATTTCATTGGTATTGAAATTCAGTTTAATGTAATCATTACAATTAAACCTGTTAATGCTAATCCGCTGCGCCACCTGGGTCGTTACAAGAGGTGGGTGAGGAATGGGTTCGGCTGGGCCGGTGTAGTGGTTGGTTTGCGACATTGGTTGGTATGGGCAAGAGGGTGCAGGGGATTAGGTAACCGTGGGCTGGGGCGGGCTGGTTGAGGGAGTTGGGGGTGTGGGTGGCAGTGGGTCGGAAGTGTTTGGAGTTGGGCTAGAATATGGTGTAGGTGGGTTTGGGGCGAATGTATGTGGGCCAGGTCTGACAGTGGTATTAAGGTGAGGGCATAGATGGTGTGGAAAGGGGTCACCCAAAAACTCGTAGGTAGGGCGGGTCCAACAGTTTGGGCGAAGGGGAAGGTGGTCTCGTCAAAGGCGACATGGTGAGAAATAAAGAATTGTTTGGTGGTTAAGTCAAGACAACAGTAACCACGGTGAGTTGGTGGATACCCGAGGAAAACACAAGGGTGGGAGCGGTTTTCATGTTTATGTATTGTGGTAGATGGGTGGAGTGGGTAACATAGGCAACCGAAGACACTGGGGTGATCATAAGTGCGTGTGCACAAGTATAAAAGTTATGTTGGAGTTTTATTGTGAGTGGTTTTGGATGGAAGGATATTTAGGAGGTATGTGGCGGTTTCAAGTGCAAAATGCCATAGGTAGGTGGGAAGTGAGGCATGAGCCGTTAAGGTGCGGACCATATTATTTATGGTTCTAATTTTTCGCCCAGCTTTACCGTTTTGGGATGATGTGTGGGGGCAAGATAGACGGTAGAGGATACCGTTGGTTGTAAAGAAATTTTGAAAGGAATGGTTTACATACTCACCACCATTATCACATTGGAATGTTTTAATGGTACGTTCATATTGGGTTTTAATGGTGGAGGCAAAGTGTGTAAAGGATGGGAAAACTTGTGATTTTTGTGCAATGGGGTAGGTCCATAAAAAGTTAGAATAATCATCAAGAAATAACACATAATATTCATGGCCTGAGGAGTTAACAATAGCTGATGTCCACACGCCACTATGCATAATGTCAAACGGTTGTATAGTAACATTACTAGACAAAAAAAAAGGTAAACGAATGCTTTTACCAAAAATACAAGACTGGAAAATATTATTAGACCAAATATCAAAGTCTAAAACATTAGAAGTTTTTAATTCATTTAAAAGTGCACGTCCTGGGTGGCCAAGACGGTGATGCCAGACTTGTGAGGAGATAGCAGCAAGGACGGTTGGTTGGGAGGTGGATGTAACAACAAGGGATAGAGATCACCACTGATGTTACATCGTAAGAGTGGTGCTTTGGTCTTGTAATCCTTTACAAGAAAACCAAACGGGTCAAATTCTACAGAAACAGAATTGTCCGTAGTAAAACGACGGACAAAAATTAAATTTTTGACAAGTCTAAGGGAATAAAGGACATTTTTTTAATATAAAGGGTGAAAAGGCTTGGATAGGTATTTTGTGCCTTATCCGAGTACGAGAATTGTTTCACCATTACCTACAATAATATTACGAGACAAGCAAGAATTAGAAAAGGAATGAAAGTCACATTGCTCGTGTGTCATGGTGGATGAAACTCCCGTGTCGATATACTGAATGGGGTCCGGTTGTTGTAGGCTGTATGCGGTATGGGCCTTTTGGGTTTTGGGCCAAGCAAGCCGGATTGTATGTTGTTATATGTGGGCCTGTTGGAATATGGGTAAGGGGAAGGAGGTGTGGGCCAATAAGGTGGGTGTTGGGCTTGTGGGTAAGGGTATGGGCTAGGCGGCCATTGTGGAGGCCACAGGGCATAGGGAGTGGGCCAAGAAAAGGTTGGTGAATACCAATTATGTGGATAGGTGTTGTCAGTCATTGTGAATGATAAGTGAAAAAAAGAAACAGAAGGAGTGGTCGGCTGGAATGAAATCTTGTGTAGAGTAAATCTGCTCACGTAAACCACATAACATTAATCTTTTGACATAAAAAAAAAAAACAAAGGTGCGACCAATAAACAAATGGTAATGTTAATGTTGGTGTGGTGAGAAGTAGTGGGGTCTCATAATAGGATTTAGGATACGTGGCTTATGTCTTCGATAGCTACAAATATTTATTCAAACGAATGATCACGAAACGTTATTCCAAGTAGAAAAAGAAACTATACTGAAAAAAAATGTAGGTGGGACAGGAGGGAATATTATAGTGGAGAGGAAGAGGGATTGGATGAAACCGTATAGGGATTGGGAAAAAGAAGAAGAAGGTCGACCGATTGAAGAAAAGCGACCGCCGGAAATTAGAGGTGGGATTAGGGTAGGATTAGGGTTCCTGGTTCTCTTATACCATGAAAGAATTCAAACCCCTGCCTTTCTCATTCATTGAATCGGTATAAATAATACAATGTTATCTCTTAACTATGGTAAGAGATAATGACAAATAATTACAAATAATAACATTACTAAATATATAATCTATTAATACTTTATCACTAATACAACTCCATTTTCAACGACACTAATACCGAAAACCCGTACTGTATCCAACATTGTATGGACACGGGTGCTTCAGCAGCTACGGCCCAAGGAATTTCAGGCCCAAAACCAGCAAAATCCAACTCAGCCCAATCATACAATGTTGGATACAGCCCAACGAACATAGCACATGCTCTCTACAACCTGGCCCTTCATCACAACGACATGTCATGGACTATGGACAGGGGTGCGTCACGTACAATGTCTTCTCAATTAGACAAATTTCCGTCTATTTTTAATTCTAGAATTATTCGTAATATTATTGTTGGTAATGGCAAAACCATTCTGGTATTAGGACAGAGTGATATTACCTTACCTCCACCCTTTCCACCTTTCAAACTAAAAAATGTCATTTATGCACCAAACCTTGTTAAAAATCTTATTTATGTCCGTCGTTTTACAACTGCTAACCAATTAACCATAGAATTTGACCCTTATGGTTTTACTATGAAGGATCTCTAGACCAAGAAACCTATCGTACGGTGCAATAGCTCGGGGGATCTCTACACTCTCAGCCCGTCCAACATCACCAACCTCACCACTACCTCTACCTAGGAATGAGCTCGGGACGGTATCGGTTGGTACCGATACCGATCTCGAAAATACCGATCCCGAAAACTCCCAAATCTCAATACCGATACCGAAAACATACGGTACGGTATGGTATTGGTTCGGTATCGGTACGGTACCGGCATGGTATCGGGATTTTACCTTAAAATACCGATACCATACCGATCCCGTACCGATACCGATAATACCGAAACCGAAAACCTCTAAATGTGGATACCGATACCGAATACCCTTAGTTCGGTACGGGATCGGGATTGGGATGGGACGAGATCGGTATTCGGCGTTATGTGCTCATCCCTACCTCTACCTTTGCAGCTATTTCACAAGACATATGGCATCAACGGCTTGGCCACCCTGGACCAGCTATTTTACAAAATTTGAAACATTCTAATTCTATTAAGTATGGTGTTTTAGACAATAAACTTTGTTCTGCTTTTATTTTTGGGAAACACACTTGTCTTCCCTGTGCTACTTCTATTACACGTACTTTTATGACATTTGATCTTATGCACAGTGATGTTTGGACCTCTCCCATTATTAGTAGCAGGGGACATCGGTATTATGTTTTGTTCTTAGATGACTACACAAATTTTCTATGGACATACCCCATCGCCCACAAATCCAATGTTTTTGAAATGTTTACCAAATTCACAACCTTTATTCACACTCAATTTGGTGCTAAAATTAAACAACTACAATGTGAAAACGGGCGTGAATACGCCAATCACCAATTTCACAACTTTTGTAACCAAAATGGAATGCACTTTCGCTTTTCCTGTCCTCACACTTCGTCGCAAAACGGGAAAGCAGAGCGGAAAATCCAAACCATCAACAACCTTATCTGAACTTTCTTCGCCCATTCATCCATGCCTAACACTTATTGGCATCATGCCCTCGAAACCGCCACCTATCTACTTAACATTATACCCACAAAAATACACCACTTTCAAACCCCACCCAACGATTATACAAATGCCTACCCACCTATGACCACCTACGAGTGTTCGGTTGCCTATGTTACCCTCTAATACCACACACCGCCATTCATAAATTGGAATTCCGCTCCACTCCTTGTGTATTCCTTGGTTACCCACCAAACCACCGCAGCTATAAATGCCTCGACCTCAAAACAAACAAAATTACCATCAACCGTCACGTACTCTTTGATGAAACCATATTCCCATTTGCCAAGAAACCGAAATCTAAAAGCCACAATTACCAATTCCTTGATGATAACATACACCCACAGCTACTGTTTCCCAACCAAAACCCACCCGTACCATTGCCCACTACCCAGCCAATAAATGCCGGCCCAAATACCCACGTCCACCCCACAGCCCAGTCCACTTACCACAAACTCCCACCTCCACAGCCAATCCAATCGATACCCCACCTTCTGGCCCATCTGTCCCCTTGTCACCACCCCACTTATCCTTTTCGGCCCAACACCAATCCTCACCACCGGCCCATGAGCAAATCTACACTTCATATCCATAGAATGCCACACCCAACTCGACCCCTCCCTCAACCACACAAACCAGCCCTATACCCACCCCATCACCGCTCCCCACACGTACCATACGAACACGAGCGATGTCCGGTATTACCAAACCCAAACACATCTTTAACTTTTCCATCTCAACCATTGCTCCCATACCCAAAACACTCATCGAGGCCCTGTCCAAACCTAAATGGTATGATGCTATGACTAACGAGTTTAATGCTTTAACTAAAAACAAGACTTGGGAACTTGTCCCGAGACAGTTTAATATGCATGTGATACGCAGTATGTGGCTTTTTCGCCATAAATACAGGTCTGATAGTACTCTGGAACGGTACAAGGCACGCTTGGTTTGAGATGGTCCTAATCAAGAAGTAGGTGTGGATTGCGGTGAAACATTCAGTCCAGTTGTCAAACCCGCAACAATTCTGTGACATCCGTCACTCTTTTCATTATATATATAAATATATATATATATATATTTTGTTTAATAATAATAATAATAATAATAATAATAATAATAATAACAATAATAATAATAATAATAATAGATAACAGTAATCTAGTGGAGGATTTCAATTGTTGAATTGTTATTATTACCCAACCCAAGTAACAGCCCAAATCTGAGCCCAACTATCCCACTTATGCGGCCCAAGGCACATAACCCGGCCCAAACTTTCTCCTTCCCTTCCTTATTTAATCAAAAAAAAAGAATGCTCCCACTGAGGCTCGAACCGGGGACGCGCCGTACACACAACACACGCGTCTACCACTGAGCTACCAGCTCGTTTCTGAAATAAACCCAAGCCTAAATGTATTTAACCCGTCTTTCGCGTCCCTTTTTCTTCTTCCTTGGCTGTCACGAACAGCAGCAGGAATAGTTTTATTTTATTTTTTTTTCTTTTTCTTTCTTTTTGGCCAATCTAATCAACATTTTTAAACGCGTTTTAAACCTGAAAAGGAATGGAACCATGATTGCCGGCCCTATACAACTTGATTCCACGTCAAATTTCAATCAATCGTTGACCAATTCATTTAATATACGCGAATGACTTAAATCGTGGTCAAACCTTCCAATTAACCAAACCCTCTGATCCTCCCTATAAATTGACCCCCTACGATCATTCACAACTCGCTCACACCTCTCTCTCAACCTCCAATTATCTCTGAAACACTCTGATTATAACCATCTTGTTCGTTGTTTGACTTTGGCTTTGACCCGGCAATTATACTCGAATCAACACTGTGAGTTTAATTATTTATATGGGTTATGTTCATCGGCCATCACACATCAATAGCCCTATGGTTAATCAGGCTATTGATGTGTAATTTGCCCAATTGAAAATCTAGGGTTCGTCATTTGAAATTTGGGGATAAACTGGAATTCACGTGTGTATTTAACTATTTTTAAACAAGAAATATCACAACCACCGGCCTAGGCCAAGTGGTTGTGACCTGGGTTTGTTTCAGAGGGGAACCGGGTTCGAGTCCCGGCACAGCCCCGTTTTTGTTTTTTCTTTTCTTTTCTTTTAAACAATTATATAATTATATATTAAACCTTTTAATCTTTTAAATTCATTTTAAAATATCAAAACTATTTTATAAATTCTAAAAAAATTACATTATGTTAATCTGAGTTAAGAGTTTTATTTACAATTTTTATTTTTCAGAAATTCATTTATTTAATATTTATAATAATTAAATCATTTTTATACTATTAGATTTATAAAAATCCATTTATATATCAAAACAACTTTATTAAATTCTCCAAAAATTATCCTGACTTTTTATAAAGATAAACTTTACTGAAATAATTTTTAATTCAGTAAAATCATTTATTTTATATTTTTAATCAATTTTTGTTAGATTTAATCATAATTAAATCATAATAAATCCAATTTTCATCATTTTTGCACCAAAATTTTATACAAATTATTTTTAATCATTTAGAACAGAAATATGATTTTTAAAATAAAAATTCTTTAATTTTAGTATTTTTGAATATTAAAGTTAAATGTTGGCTATTTATAAATAAATAGATTTAAAAATCTATTTTAAATGAAATAATTTTATAAAAATTATTTCTATACTTCAAACACTTTATTGTGTATATTCTAAATTCAAATTTCATTAAAAGACTTTTATTTAATTATTTATTAAATTTCTCATAATTAATAGACAATTTGTTTATTAAACAAATAAACGTTATCCCCAATTCGAAGCCCTAGAAATACATGTATCCTAGAGTTATTTCACTCACACATTATCAATTACTTTAGGTTAATCATTTGGGAGAAATCTCAAGTTCATATTTCGTTGTCCAGTCCAATTTCAAGTTACTACGTGAACAGTGAGTATTCCTACCCCTTTTTGCTTTTATACATTTTCGGGGTGTTACATGTACACTATTACAATTTCAAATACAAATTTACATTTTTACAATACAATTCTAGTACTATGTGCATTGCTTACAACGTGCTTTATGCTTAGACAATACATGTGGATTACATTTGTACTTAGTGAAATCATTAACATGGTACAAGCCGACCTTAACATTGGATAGCGCTATTTGGATTGACAACCCGCCTAGGTTGATTCTCCCCCTTTTTCATCGGAGAATCCGTGGCCATTGTTAAGTTATTATCCATTTGTTGGATAAGTACACTACAGTTCATACAGTACATTATACAGTCACAGGGTTGATTTCGCTCATTTGTTTGATACATGGTTTACATATTTGCACTGTAGCTTGCACTTGAATTGTAAAACTTTTAACCTACTATATATATCAAATCTAGGAATGCTCACCAACATTTCATATGTTGACCAAACCTATTTTGTACATGTTTCAGGTGCAGTTTGATCTAGTGCTTTAGCAAGGAACATTTAGTGCTTTATTTTCAGTTATTTCAATATTTACATTTCATTTAGACAATGTATTTTCCATTTCCATGTAAGACAAATCTTGTATTATTCAATAATATATTTACATTTTAGTACCATGAGCTTTTGAACAATCGTCACTACGTGGCACCTCGATGATTCCGCCATCGGTTGGGGTGTTACAGATTGGTATCAGAGCCATGGTTATAGGGAACTAGGTTATTAGATAAAAAGGCCTAGACTATAACCGAACTACAACTTGCATGCATAATATTTCCTGAATTACCCTACTCCTCATTTCCCTCTACTTTCCTTCTTCTATCTTTCCCTCCTTCTCTCTCTCCATTCTTCTCATCCTTCATCATGGTGCATAGAGATGGTGTCCTACAGGGAGTGGAAAGTTTACATCATCATGGAATGGGAACAATACCTTTTATGAAGACACTCTTAGATATAATATCTACCCTTATTGTTACTCCTTCGAAGTTGTTGAACTTTAATGAGTGTGATAAGGACACGTGCAATCTGGAAGGGTGGATGCCTGTACACTGGGTTTTCTGGCATAGGCAAGCATAGCGCATAAATCCATTTACGGACCTGTTATGCTTACCTGGGGATTCCTGGAGTGAGTGTCCACTTATAGGCTAAAGCATGTCTTCTTTGATCACCATTGGGTCCAATTCCTTTGAAAAGTCAACGTTCTTGTTGAGCTTTACAGCTAGACAAGGGCACTCCAAGCATTTTGTACAAGTTTTTCCAATAATACCCTCTCGTTTCATATACGATACTTTGCATATCATGATTGCTTACAAGATCACATCTTCATAATCAGCTGTACGATTATACACTTACATTTTCTAATCTCATGATTATTATTGACTACCTCATAGATGTCTGCTCGCCGCATGCTCCGTGATGCCAGTCAACGTCCTGTTCGTGCTTCGGGACGACGTTCTGATCGTCGCCTCGCATCTTTAGTCGCCGAACAAATTGCTGCAGTGATCCCAAACCTTGTCAGTGAGATAACCCAGAATAGTAACAGTGCCAACACAGGGAGTACGACTCAATTTCGGTGCACTTTCAAACACTTTAACTCCTGCAACCCCACAAAATTCACTGGTGAGGAGGGTGCTACTGGCCTTCTCCAATGGTTTGAAAGCATGGAGAGTACTTTTGTGAACAGTGAATGTCCTGATGAACTCCGCGTTCGTTATGCTACCAGTGTCCTTCAAAAGGGAGCGTTAACCTGGTGGAATGGCGAAAAACGCAATCGAGGAGCTGATGTTGCTCTATCTTTATCTTGGGCTGAAGTTAAGGAACTCATGATCGCCAAATTTTGCCCTAGGAACGAAATCAGGAAACTGGAGGAAGAGTTCCATGGACTGAAACAAGACAGTGGGGAGAATCTTGCGTATAATACCCGATATCACGAACTTAGCATACTGGTTCCACACATGGTCACCCCAGTCTCTCGAGCAATCGAAAAATATATCGAGGGATTACCTGACCTGATTCAAGACGTTGTCACTGGAGGCAAAGCCACTACGGTAGAAGAAGCCATCCAACTTGCAGCCACATTAACAGACAAACACGTAAGGAAAGGAAACTTGGTTAGGAAGGGCACCAAGACACCTACTGAGAAAACCACCAATGTTGTCGAACAACCTAAGATTGTTTTAGCAAAAGTCGCCACTACTGCTTCGAACTCTAAGAAACGAATGGGCGATAATCAGAACCATGCTATTGTTGATCCGGTGGCTCAGCCTCCTATCAAGAAAGCCTACACGGGAATCCATCCTCAATGCAACACCTGCAAATATCATCACCCTGCAAATCTTCCATGCCGTCAATGCACTAGATGTGGGAGGTTTGGACACCTTGTTACCACTTGTCGAGTAATGGTTGGGACACAGAGTAATCATCAAACAGCTGCCCAGGGACCACTACAGATTACTAACGGTCGGGCATGTTATCATTGTAGAGACCCTAATCACGTGCTACCCCAATGTCCCAAATTGAACAATGTAAACCTGGTGGCACATGGACGAGCTTTCAATAACAATATCAACGAAGCAGACGATCAGGATGACGTTAATCCCACTGGTTAAGCCATGGATGAAATCTTCCCAAGACTCGAGAATCCAATACTCGTGTTTTCATTTTCTTGATCCTATTATCATTTTGTACCCAAATTTGTCTCACTCATTAGCATACAACACCTAGAAATTCCTTGCAAACTATTATGTACGAACACAGATTTGGGATCTATCATATTGGTTACGTTTATTTCATACAAGACTCTACCTTACATTTATTTGAAACGTTTGGACTTGATACTTGATCTTACAGATGCTTTTCTAAGAAAATATCATTGGTTATTACATGAAACTAGATTTTTCCCTTAATTTGACTACGCATTGAACATCTAATTATCCATGATACTCGTAAACATTTAATTATTCATGATAACACTTACACTTAATGGTTGTGGTACTCACAAACTTGCTTGCATAAACATGCTATCAATTTGCAATCTATGTGAATAATAATTTCTGCGCTTAATAGAAGTCATCATGCCTTTTTCAACAGTCGGGAGAGGCCCTACAACCTACTCCACGACTGGTAGAGGCTATTGAACATACTCAACGATTGGTAGAGGTCGCTATGCCTTTTCAAACAGTCGGGAGAGGCCCTACAACCTACTCCACGACTGGTGGAGGCTATCGAACCTGCTCAACAATCGGTGGGGTCATAGAAGGACACAAAACCCTAATGTAAGGTAAATTGATGATTCCGGTCCGGAACGTAATCATGAATTTACAGGTACATTAGGGTAGTGTGAAATTCTATTAGAGTTTTTTTGGGAAGGCGTCCAGTACGTTTTCAAGGTATCAAAGGTGTGGTGGGTTAGCTGCGGTACACCCTGTATACAAACACTAATGATGCATTGAAAGTAAGACTGGAAGTCGGACCAGGAACAAACTCTGGTTATTTGGTAGTCTATTTAGTCTTTCTGTAGACAATCAACACGTACATATATCTTAGGATTCCTAAAACTTGAAATTTATTGATTTACTAGATTCTTATTCTCCTTATTATTCGAGACGAACCTAACCCAATCCTTAACTCACATCTACCAAACCTCTTACCCAAATCACTCGAGTTTTCCAAACCACTGCTACCTTAATTTCTACCCAAGCATCCATAACCCTATGTCTCAAATAACTTCGGGACGAAGTTTCTAAAAGTAGGGGATGCTGTGACATCCGTCACTCTTTTCATTATATATATAAATATATATATATATATTTTGTTTAATAATAATAATAATAATAATAATAATAATAATAACAATAATAATAATAATAATAGATAACAGTAATCTAGTGGAGGATTTCAATTGTTGAATTGTTATTATTACCCAACCCAAGTAACAGCCCAAATCTGAGCCCAACTATCCCACTTATGCGGCCCAAGGCACATAACCCGGCCCAAACTTTCTCCTTCCCTTCCTTATTTAATCAAAAAAAAAGAATGCTCCCACTGAGGCTCGAACCGGGGACGCGCCATACACACAACACACGCGTCTACCACTGAGCTACCAGCTCGTTTCTGAAATAAACCCAAGCCTAAATGTATTTAACCCGTCTTTCGCGTCCCTTTTTCTTCTTCCTTGGCTGTCACGAACAGCAGCAGGAATAGTTTTATTTTATTTTTTTTTCTTTTTCTTTCTTTTTGGCCAATCTAATCAACATTTTTAAACGCGTTTTAAACCTGAAAAGGAATGGAACCATGATTGCCGGCCCTATACAACTTGATTCCACGTCAAATTTCAATCAATCGTTGACCAATTCATTTAATATACGCGAATGACTTAAATCGTGGTCAAACCTTCCAATTAACCAAACCCTCTGATCCTCCCTATAAATTGACCCCCTACGATCATTCACAACTCGCTCACACCTCTCTCTCAACCTCCAATTATCTCTGAAACACTCTGATTATAACCATCTTGTTCGTTGTTTGACTTTGGCTTTGACCCGGCAATTATACTCGAATCAACACTGTGAGTTTAATTATTTATATGGGTTATGTTCATCGGCCATCACACATCAATAGCCCTATGGTTAATCAGGCTATTGATGTGTAATTTGCCCAATTGAAAATCTAGGGTTCGTCATTTGAAATTTGGGGATAAACTGGAATTCACGTGTGTATTTAACTATTTTTAAACAAGAAATATCACAACCACCGGCCTAGGCCAAGTGGTTGTGACCTGGGTTTGTTTCAGAGGGGAACCGGGTTCGAGTCCCGGCACAGCCCCGTTTTTGTTTTTTCTTTTCTTTTCTTTTAAACAATTATATAATTATATATTAAACCTTTTAATCTTTTAAATTCATTTTAAAATATCAAAACTATTTTATAAATTCTAAAAAAATTACATTATGTTAATCTGAGTTAAGAGTTTTATTTACAATTTTTATTTTTCAGAAATTCATTTATTTAATATTTATAATAATTAAATCATTTTTATACTATTAGATTTATAAAAATCCATTTATATATCAAAACAACTTTATTAAATTCTCCAAAAATTATCCTGACTTTTTATAAAGATAAACTTTACTGAAATAATTTTTAATTCAGTAAAATCATTTATTTTATATTTTTAATCAATTTTTGTTAGATTTAATCATAATTAAATCATAATAAATCCAATTTTCATCATTTTTGCACCAAAATTTTATACAAATTATTTTTAATCATTTAGAACAGAAATATGATTTTTAAAATAAAAATTCTTTAATTTTAGTATTTTTGAATATTAAAGTTAAATGTTGGCTATTTATAAATAAATAGATTTAAAAATCTATTTTAAATGAAATAATTTTATAAAAATTATTTCTATACTTCAAACACTTTATTGTGTATATTCTAAATTCAAATTTCATTAAAAGACTTTTATTTAATTATTTATTAAATTTCTCATAATTAATAGACAATTTGTTTATTAAACAAATAAACGTTATCCCCAATTCGAAGCCCTAGAAATACATGTATCCTAGAGTTATTTCACTCACACATTATCAATTACTTTAGGTTAATCATTTGGGAGAAATCTCAAGTTCATATTTCGTTGTCCAGTCCAATTTCAAGTTACTACGTGAACAGTGAGTATTCCTACCCCTTTTTGCTTTTATACATTTTCGGGGTGTTACATGTACACTATTACAATTTCAAATACAAATTTACATTTTTACAATACAATTCTAGTACTATGTGCATTGCTTACAACGTGCTTTATGCTTAGACAATACATGTGGATTACATTTGTACTTAGTGAAATCATTAACATGGTACAAGCCGACCTTAACATTGGATAGCGCTATTTGGATTGACAACCCGCCTAGGTTGATTCTCCCCCTTTTTCATCGGAGAATCCGTGGCCATTGTTAAGTTATTATCCATTTGTTGGATAAGTACACTACAGTTCATACAGTACATTATACAGTCACAGGGTTGATTTCGCTCATTTGTTTGATACATGGTTTACATATTTGCACTGTAGCTTGCACTTGAATTGTAAAACTTTTAACCTACTATATATATCAAATCTAGGAATGCTCACCAACATTTCATATGTTGACCAAACCTATTTTGTACATGTTTCAGGTGCAGTTTGATCTAGTGCTTTAGCAAGGAACATTTAGTGCTTTATTTTCAGTTATTTCAATATTTACATTTCATTTAGACAATGTATTTTCCATTTCCATGTAAGACAAATCTTGTATTATTCAATAATATATTTACATTTTAGTACCATGAGCTTTTGAACAATCGTCACTACGTGGCACCTCGATGATTCCGCCATCGGTTGGGGTGTTACAAATTCGTACGGTCTTGACATTGGCACTCCCACAATCATGGTCCATTCATCAATTGGATGTAACGAACGCTTTTATGCATGAATCCTCCATATAGAACCCATTTAAAGGATTAGACTTGTTTTAAAACTGTTTTTTAAAGGTTTTTAAAGACACGAACTTTATAAAACCAGGTCTGGACCTTTAGGGTTCAAAATAACGACATGACAAAAGCATAGGATGAATAACACACCTTAGATTTTGCTTAGAAATGATGTTTTAGGCTTGGAAATGATAGATTTAGGGCAAAAATGGGTACCAGAAGTTAAGGATAGTGTGAGAGAGGTTTAGGGCGAGTTAGGGTTTCACAAATAATGTTTATCAAGTCAAGTATGGTATTTATAGCTGCTGCTAGTCGTTTCAGACACAACAGGTGACTAGGGTCCTAGTCAGGGCCTGCAGCAGGAGATGTTTTTCGGCGTGTTAAACACTATTTTAATACATATAAGCATGTATTCACATACCGACAAGTTTTATAATGATTATAAACACATGTTACTTGATAACTAACACTTTCACATTCGTTCACCAATCCCCAGGACTCGAGACTCGCGTGTGTTCCATAAATCCTGTGATCCTACAAATCACCAATCCTTGTACACATGGTTATGGACCGACCCTTGATGATCCCTTTGATCGTCATAACGACTCCCGATGATTCCCCGAACCATCATAACGACTCTCGATGATTCCCCGAACCATCGTAACGACTCCTGATGCATGATTCGCTAAGGTAGACTTACTAGTTTGACAAAAGTTACTAACCTGAGTTTGTCGGGTGTCACAGCAGGGTCCTCGGTTCCGATCTGTCAGGGCTAAGACCCCGTATGTCCCGGTCCCCATGGTAGCGGCCGATGAGATACTGGTCTACTTAGAGATATCGCCGGGAGTACCTCTATTGCAGCTGCAGGCCTAGGGACAGCCGCAGGACCAGGGGGATGACCATAGCGATGGTGGTAATGACAACGATGATGACGACCCCCACCTCCGCCGCCACCACAACAACAATACCCGCAACATATATATGATGATCTCACTCTTGCTGCGCATTTAGTGGCTGAGGACATGGATCACCGCATCGGTGAGATACAGGCAGTTCGGGAGTGGACGGTCGATGCGATACAGGCGATGGCACGACAGATGGGGGTAGAGGGTCTACGCGCAGTACCAGGGCGAGGACCACCACCGCCACAGTGATTATGTATTTTTGTTTTGTATGTACAAACTTATTATTATATATGCAGTTGATCTTTTGTTTATATGATGTCTGTTTTGATTGTTTATAATCTCTTCGAATGCTTGTTTCGAATGTGTATAACTCGTTTGAATGTTTATTTAAAAGAATAAATTGTCTAATAAATATTAAACCCATAAATAATAAATGAACTAATACCAAATTATAAATGACAAACCAGTAAAACCAATGAGATCCAAACAGTAAAAACAACAATGCCCAACAACAAATCTTATATGACAAACACACATTGAGGATGGTGGACCACAACACCTTAACCTACCCAACCTTGCCATTGACAATCATCTTAGTCTGGGTCTTTAATGGGTCCGGTCGGATCGAAATGGTCTGGGTCGCTAATGGGCCGGTCAGGTCGAAATAGTCCGGTTTGTTAACGGGCGGTTGAGTCGAAACGGTCCAGTTCGTTAACGGGTCGGTCGGGTCAAAACGGTCCAGGTCGTTAACGGGCCGGTCTGGTCGAAACGGTCGTGGTCGCTAAGGGCCGGTCAGGTCGAAACAGTCCGATCGGGTCGAACAGTCCAGTTCGCTAACGGACGGTCGGGTCGGAACGGTCCGGGTCATTAACGGGCCGGTCGGGTCGAAACGATCCAGGTCGCTAACGAGACAGGTCTGGTGTAAACAATCCGGGTCGTTAACAGGTCGGTCGGGTCAAAACGGTCTGGGTCGTTAACGGGTCTGATCGGGTCGATACGGTCCGAGTGGATAACGGGTCAGTCAGGTCGAAGCGGGTCATTAATTTATTTGTTTTAATTCATTTTTATTCGGTTTCGACTTACTTAGATTTTTCTTTGATGATTTTTAACCTTTTTTTAATAAACCCAGTTAATTTTGGTCTAGTGGAATAAAAAAACACGACAAGTTTGGACTGTTAGATTCCAATGTTCAAGTTGAGATTATTGTCTTTTAACCCGACAAAATTGAGGTTGTTTAATTCCAATTCTCCTATATATATTGACATTGTCATTGTCATTTGTAGCTAGTTATATATAATGGATGCATATGTAGCATGCAAACTTATTGTGGTAGATGTTGCCAAAGATAAGATGTTGTGGCGATGAATTCCATGACAAACATATTTGTTTGCCGGACAACACGAGTCTCATGCATATCACCACTCATTGTCATTCAACATTTATATATTATTTTCACATTATCTAAGTATTAGTTGTTAATCATTTTCATTATTTTCACATTATCTAACTATTAGTTGTTAATCATTTTCATAGTAAAATACAATGGCAAAAGACACATGTTAAGTGCTTATATATAGATGTTAATTTTCATGCTAATCAACTAAGTGATTAGCCCTTTGATCTGTAATTTCAGAGAGAAATTAACACCATACCATGGCTTCTCATCCCACAAACCTTCACTTTGTCTTGTTTCCTTTGATGGCTCAAGGTCATATGATACCCATGGTAGACATGGCCCGTATGCTAGCCCAACGTGGTGCTATGGTTACTATAATCACAACTCCAGTTAATGCAAATCGTTTTAGATCAGTTGTTGATCGCGCAATCAAAGCTGATCTCAACATCCAAATTCTTGAACTCCAACTCGCATCAGCTGAAGTTGGTTTGCCAGAAGGATGTGAGAATTTTGACTTGCTGCCATCATCCGCACACGCGATTAATATGATCTTAGCAATGAATCTGTTAGAAGAACCAGCGGAAAACATGTTGAAGGTGTTATGTCCACCTCCGAGTTGCATCATCTCGGATGGTTGTTTTCCTTGGACTAACGATGTGGCAAAGAGGTTGAATGTTCCAAGGGTTGTGTTCTATGGACCAGGATGCTTCCATTCCTTTGCATACATGTGGTGACATGTACAAATATACTAGAAGAAATTGATTCCGACTCGGAGTACTTTGTATTGCCTGGCTTGCCTGACCGGATTGAAGTTACCAAACCTCAAGCTTCGACTTGGGGAAGAGGAGACACAAAAGAAACAACGGAGGTTTTTGAACAAATGCTAGAAGCGGAGAAAGAAGCGGTAGGGATTGTGGTTAATAGCTTTGAGGAGTTGGAGCCTAAGTATGTTAAGGAACTTGCAAAGGCAAAAGATAAAAAGGTGTGGTGCATTGGCCCGGTTTCAATGTGCAACAAAAGTTTCCAAGATAGAGCCGAAAGAGGAAACAAGGCCGCGATCAATGCACATGATTGTTTTAAATGGCTAGATTCAAATGAGTCAGGGTCCGTGATCTATGTTTGCTTAGGCAGTCTGTCATACGCGTCCACTGAACAAGCGATTGAGCTTGGATTGGGACTCGAGTCATCAAACATACCTTTTCTTTGGTTCATCAGGCAAACAAGTGAAGAATTTGAGTCATGGCTCTCCAAGGAAGGATATGAAGAAAGGATAAAAGGTAGAGGCCTAATGGTGCGTGGTTGGGCACCACAAATATTAATATTGTCACACCACGCCATTGGTGGTTTTATGACACATTGTGGATGGAACTCGACTCTGGAAGGGATCACAGCTGGGATCCCAATGCTTACATGGCCACAATTCGCGGAGCAGTTTCTAAACGAAAGATTTATCATAAATGTGTTGAAAATTGGTGTTAGAATTGGGATGGAAGTTCCTGTTACATTCAATAAGCTAGATGAGTCAAAAGTGATTGTGAAGAGGGATAATATTAAGGAAGCTATAAAGAGCCTAATGAAAAATGATGAGGAAGGAGAAGCAAGAAGAAAGAGATGTATGGAGTTCGCGGCAATGGCAAGGAGCGCTATGGAGGAAGGAGGTTCGTCTCAAGGTAATATGACTTCGATGATTCAAGCTATTACCGAAGAATTAGCCAAGATGGAGATGCCTACACGGGTTCAAGATATTGTGTAGCCATTGTTACTTAGATTATAAAAAAGGTGCAATGTTTACTTGTATGATCTAAGTGTTGGTTATGGCCTTATGGGGGCATGTTTTCAAATAGCTGAACGGACGATTCAGATTAGAAGCTTAACAATTACTTATTTTACAAAAAGATTGTATTTTTAATATTCGCTTTATGTTCCTAAAAAGGCTGAGTCAATGTTCTTTAAGTGTTTCGTGTTTATGTTTTTTTTTATAATCTTAAGGATTGTGATCAATAATGTTTGGTGTAAACGATGTGAGCATCTTGAGAGTTATTCAGATCGGGATCGGTAAACAATTTGAACGAGCACAAGCTTGTAATATGACTTGTTTAGTTGTTGAGCCCAAACTTTACATACATAGATCGTTTAGGCCATTGCCGGCCCTAAAAATTCAGTTGCCCGTGCCGAGCTGCAAAAAGTGTACCCTTTAGCCCTAGCTTTAGGCCTTAACGAAATAAATAATGTAAACTATTTTTTAAGATACGATTAAAGTAATATCAAATTGACGAATCAAAATTTCTTTCCAACTTAGGTTGTAGTCTAACGGTAGAGGAAACAAACCCTATTGGGGAGGTTGGGAGTTCGAATCCCTTAAAGAGTGAAAATATAAATGGGTTAAAGTTTAGCAATTTAATTTTTTTTTGTTTCATAACATAAACAAAAGTTAAAATGGAATTCAAAATCAACCGGTAAAAAACAAAAACAATTAAGTGTGAGTCCTCTTCATTTTATCTTCTTCATCCTCTATAGTCCTACACTCATTAATAAACCTGCATTTTTTTTTTCTCAAACCATTTCATTTTCTTCTTTAATTCTTAACATCTCTCAACATTTCTTTACTTTCTGTTTTATATAAACTACTCTTCACTTTGATTAATACTTGATTAACAATTTTTGGGCTCAAACGTACAAAAATCCATCAAACTAAGGACATCACTGTTAAGAAAACTTGGTTTACCGGATGGTCTATGTGCCCCTGAGAAATTAGGCCCGGCCGGGAGTCCTCCCCGCATCCCTTAAGGGCCGGCCATGGTTTAGGCTCCCGAGTCTAAACAAGCCTAAACAAATTCAACTTTTATGTCTCTACACAAACACTGAACACACCCAAGTAGAGGTACACATGTCGGTTATTTTACATCTCGGTTTTTTTAATATAACCGATTTTCGGCCAAAAAAACTTTACAAAATTAACTAGTTAGGTTATTAAGCAGTTTTTACCTCCTAAAAACCTTAACCTCTACTAACCAAATAGGGTTAAAAAAACTAGTTTACCTTTTTTTTTCTTTTTTGAAGAGTAGTGTTTCAGCGGTAAATTCTGTGTTGCAAAGCGACCACTTCCCATGATCAAATCCCATAGCACCACACGGGTTTCTCCTCTGAGTTTTGCAATTGACCTTGTTAGGGAGCAAATATTTTCAAAGATGAAAAGTATATCAACAATGCTTGAAAGATTTCATATAATCTACCGCAGACGAATGGACAATTTTGGAGATGATAAAAACGATAAGATCGTTGTTGAAGTATTTTTAGCATAATATGCACGAGTTAATGAAAAGTCGTTTACTAAGCTAGAAATTTGAAAGATTATATGTAGGCAAGGTCAGGTTTTTTAATACTCTAGTATTTGTTTTGGTCATATGTTAAATAGGTTTTTTTTTTCATTTTATTTAAGTAATCAAGTTTATGTACTTTTCTAAGTTATGTATTTTTGTATTAATTAAATTATGTTAAAAAAATTGTAAATTTATGTAACTAGTTGTATAAAATCACGTGCGTTGCGCGTTTTACAATCGAGATTTAGATGAGGTGTTGATCAATCAATGAACTATACAATCGAGATTCCATTTTGGTTGTAAACGTTAAAAAAATAAAGAAATCTACACATAAGGTAACACATGAAATTTGTAACGAAATTACATAATATTATGTTATTTATATTAATAGTATAAAATATAATAAAATTTTTAAATAAAATAATATGAATAAAATAATAATGAAATTACATAATATTATATTATTTTTATTAATAGTATATAATATAATATATAATATAATAAAGTTTTTGTATTAATAGTATATAATATAATAAAGTTTTTAAATAAAATAATATGAATAAAATAGTATTAAGTTTACTATTCATTTAGTTTGTAAATTTTAAAACATAGCTAGGTGTATTAATACGCGCGTTGCGCGTTTTTCACATCACGCGTTAATGCGGATTTTCTAAACTCAATATTTAAACAAACTTACTCAATGCCCAACATGTTATCATTCAATTCCGTAACAATTATGTTAATTTAAAATTAAACCAATATGATGAAAACTCACAATCATTCAACTTAACCTCATATAACACCCCAACCGATGGCGGAATCATCGAGGTGCCACGTAGTGACGATTGTTCAAAAGCACATGGTACTAAAATGTAAATATTATTGAATAAACCAATAACTGTCTTACATTGAAATGGAAAATACATTGTTTAAAGGAAATGTAAATAATGAAATAACTGATTTAAAATAATGCACTAAGTATCTCTTGTTAAAGCACTAGATCAAACTGCACCTGAAACATGTACAAAATAGATTTGGTCAACATATGAAATGTTGGTGAGCATTCCTAGATTTGATATATATATAGTAGGTTGGAAAGTTATACAATTCAAGTGCAAGCTACAGTGCAAATATGTAAACTATGTATCATACAAATGAGCGAAATCAACCCTGTGACTGTATAATGTACTGTATGAACTGTAGTGTACTTATCCAATAAATGGATAAAAACTTAACAATGGCCACGGATTCTCCGATGAAAAAGGGGGAGAATCAATCTAGGCGGGTTGTCAATCCAAATAGCGCTATCCAATGTTAAGGTCGGCTTGTACCATGTTAATGATTTCACTAAGTACAAATGTAATCCACATGTATTGTCTAAGCATAAAGCACGTTGTAAACAATGCACATAGTACTAGAATTGTATTGTAAAAATGTAAACTTGTATTTGAAATTGTAATAGTGTACATGTAACACCCCAAAAATGTATAAAAGCAAAAAGGGGTAGGAATACTCACTGTTTACGTAATAGCTTGTAATTGAACTGGACAACGAAATATGCGTTGGAAATATTCCAAAGAATCAACCTAAAGAATTTAATAATGTGTAAGGAATAACTCTAGGATACATGGAATTCTAGGGTTTCGAATTGGGGATAAACGTTTATTTGATTAATAAATAAATTGTTTATTAAAATATAAGAAATTTAATAAATAAATAAATAAAAGTCTTTTTGTAAAATTTTAAGTTAAACATTGTCACAACATAAGATTTTAAGTATGAAAATAATTTTTATAAAATTATTTTCTTGAAAATAGAATATTTAATCTAATTATTTCAAATTGTCGAAATATGACTTTAATATCTAAAAATATTAAAATCAAAGAATTTGTGCATTAAAAATTGTATTTCTGTTCCAAATGTATAGAAATAATTTATGTAAAATTTTGGTACAAAAATATTGTAAAATGAATTTATTATGATTTATTTATGATTAAATCTATCAAAAATTGATTAAAAAATATAAAATAAATGATTTTTCTGAATTAAAAATCATTTCAGTAAAGTTTAACATTGTACAAACATAGGATAATTTTTGTAGAAATTAATAAAATTGTTTTGATATTTTAAAGGATTTTTATAAATATAATAGTATAAAATTGATTTAATTATTATAAATATTAAATAAATGAATTTTAGAAAAATAAAAAAATTGTAAATAAAACTTGTATCCCAGATTTAATAAATATAATTTTTTTTAGAATTTTTGAAATAGTTTTAATATTTAAAAACGAATTTATAAGAGTAAAATGTTTAATATATATATTATTAGTTTTGTTGTTTATAAAGATAAAAAGAAACAAAAAGGTGGCCGTAGCCGGGACTCGAACCCGGGAGCCTTGCGTTGCAAGCAATGGTCACAACCACTTGGCCTAGGCCTGTGGTTGTGATTCATTTCAGTTTAAAAAAATATAAATACATTATACACAACCAGTTTCTTCCCCAAATTAAAACTTTCGAGCCCTAGGATTGCAATCGAGCAATCTACACATTGTTAACCTAATTAATCATAGGGCTTATGCTGTGTAGATGCCGATTAAAGAAACACATAAGAAAAATTAGACTTACAAACACGAATTGAGCTTGCACGATTAGTCAACGGCTCGGTCAAAGATACGAATAAATCAACGAACAGAGGGTTAATTAAGTGGAATTGGGGGTTGAGAAAGGTGAAATGACGAGTTGTGATGACTCGCAAATGACCAATTTATAGGATTAAACACTGAATCGTTAATTTGGCAATTCGTTGACCTCGTTTAATGTTTGACGCGTTCTTCATAAAAATGGAAACAATTGATGGCGATTGTTCGTGTGATGACTTGGTGATGGCCGATAATCAAGTTTCCGAGTCAACCCTTGATTATTACGCGTTAAATAAGCTGAATTGATTGGTCAATGGGGCGAGATTTATAAAAACTAAAGCTGTTGTTGCTGTTCGATGGGCAAGAAAGGAAACAAAACAGACATTGAAATTCGTTTAAGTATAAT
Source organism: Ambrosia x helenae (assembly GCA_030844895.1). Classification (NCBI taxonomy): domain Eukaryota; kingdom Viridiplantae; phylum Streptophyta; class Magnoliopsida; order Asterales; family Asteraceae; genus Ambrosia; species Ambrosia x helenae. The sequence continues at coordinate 35,609,968 of CM061232.1, forward strand.
AAAGGTCCGACTTCAATAACAAAAGCTTGTGTGGCGTAGTGGTGTTGTTGTGGTTTGGTCTGGTAAGCAACCCGGGTTCGAACCCAGGGAGAAGCATCATTTTTTTTTAAGCAGTAAGGGGAGAGGTAACAAGTGGGCCGGATCAAAGGGGGTGTGGGCTGGAATTGTTGGGCCTGCTGGATTGGGTTCAAGAGGGTGTTGGGTTTATGGATTAGGGTAATGGTTTGGGTTTAAGGGTTAGTCTAGACTAATATTTTTATTATCATTATTATTATTATTATTATTATTATATAAAATATATATATATATATATATATAAAAGGAAAAGTGACGGATGTCACAGCATCCCCTACTTTTAGAAACTTCGTCCCGAAGTTATTAGAAACATAGGGTTATGGATGCTTGGGTTAAAATTAAGATAACTGTGGTTTGGAAAGTTCGAATGATTTGGATATGAGGTTTGATTGGATTAGGTTCGTCTCGAATAGTAAAGAGAATAAGAATCTAGTAAATCAATAAATTTCAAGTTTTAGGAATCCTAAGATAAATGTACGAGTTGATTGACTATAAATGAACTACCAAGTAACAGAGTTTGTTCCTGGTCCGACTTCCAGTCTCACTTTCAATGCATCATTAGTGTTTGTATACAGGGTGTACCACAGCTAACCCACCACACCTTTGATTCCTTGAAAACGTACTGGATGCCTACCAAAAACTCTAATAGAATTTCACACTACCCTAATGTACCTGTAAATTCATGATTACGTTCCGGACCGGAATCATCAATTTACCTTACATTAGGGTTTTATGTCCTTCTATGATCCCACCGATTGTTGAGCAAGTTCGATAGCCTCCACCAGCCGTGGAGTAGGTTGTAGGGCCTCTCCCGACTGTTTGAAAGGCATAGTGACCTCTACCAATCGTTGAGTATGTTCGATAGCCTCCACCAGTCGTGGAGCAGGTTGTAGGGCCTCTCCCGACTGTTGAAAAAGGCATGATGACTTCTATTAAGTGCAGCAATTATAGATTGCAAATTGATAGCATGTTTATGCAAGCAAGTTTGTAAGTACTACAACCATTAAGTGTAAGTGTTATCATGAATAATTAAATGTTTACGAGTATCATGAATAATTAGATGTTCAATGCGTAGTCAAATTAAGGGAAAATCTAGTTTCATGTAATAACCAATGATGTTTTCTTAGAAAAGCATCTGTAAGATCAAGTATCAAGTCCAAACGTTTCAAATAAATGTAAGGTAGAGTCTTGTATGATTAAAATAAACGAAATCAATATGATAAATTTCCAATCTGTGTTAATACACAATAGTATGCAAGGAAATTTCTAGATGTTGTATGAGTGCGACAAAATTGGGTACAAAAAGAAAATAGAATCATGAAAATGAAAACATGAGTATCGGATTCTCGAGTCTATGGCTTAACCAGTGGGATTAACGTCATCCTGATCGTCCACTTCGTTGATATCGATATTGAAAGCTTGTCCATGTGCCACCAGGTTTACATTGTTCAATTTGGGACATTGAGGTAGCATGTGGTTAGGGTCTCTACAATGATAACATGCCCGACCGTTAATAATCTGTAGTGGTTTCTGGGCAGCTGTTTGATGATTATCTTGCGTCCAATCTGTTACACAGCAAGTAGTGACAAGGTGTCCAAACCTTCCACATCTAGTGCATTGACGACATGGAAGATTTATAGGGTGATGATACTTGCAAGTGTTGCATTGAGGATGGATTCCTATGTAGGCTTTCTTGTTAGGAGGTTGAGCCACCGGATCAACAACATCATGGTTCTGATTATCGCCCATTCGTTTCTTAGAGTTCGAAGCAGTAGTGGCGGCCTTTGCTAAAATAGTCTTAGATTGTTCAACAACATTGGTGGTTTTCTCAGTAGGTGTCTTGGTGCCCTTCCTAACCAAGTTTCCTTTCCTTACGTGTTTGTCTGTTAATGTGGCTGCAAGTTGGATGGCTTCTTCTACCGTAGTGGCTTTGCCTCCAGTGACAACGTCTTGAATCAGGTCAGGTAATCCCTCAATATATTTTTCGATTGCTCGAGAGACTGGGGTGACCATGTGTGGAACCAGTATGCTAAGTTCGTGATATCGAGTATTATACGCAAGGTTCTCACCACTGTTTTGTTTCAGTCCATGGAACTCTTCCTCCAGTTTTCTGATTTCGTTCCTCGGGCAGAATTTGGCGATCATGAGTTCCTTAACTTCAGCCCAAGATAAAGATAAAGCAACATCAGCTCCTCGATTGCGTTTTTCACCATTCCACCAGGTTAGCGCCCCCTTTTGAAGGACACTAGTAGCATAGCGAACGTGGAGTTTATCAGGACATTCACTGTTCACAAAAGTACTCTCCATGCTTTCAAACCATTGGAGGAGGCCAGTAGCACCCTCCTCACCAGTGAATTTTGTGGGGTTGCAGGAGTTAAAGTGTTTGAAAGTGCACCGAAATTGAGTCGTACTCCCTGTGTTGGCACTGTTACTATTCTGGGTTATCTCACTGACAAGGTTTGGGATCACTGCAGCAATTTGCTCGGCGATTAAAGATGCGAGGCGACGATCAGAACGTCGTCCAGAAGCACGAACAGGGCGTTGGCTGGCATCACGGAGCATGCGGCGAGCAGACATCTATGAGGTAGTCAATTAATAATCATGAGATTAGAAAATGTAAGTGTATAATCGTACAGATGATTATGAAGATGTGATCTTGTAAGCAATCATGATATGCAAAGTATTGTATATGAAACGAGAGGGTATTATTGGAAAAACTTGTACAAAATGCTTGGAGTGCCCTTGTCTAGCTGTAAAGCTCAACAAGAACGTTGACTTTTCAAAGGAATTGAACCCAATGGTGATCAAAGAAGACATGCTTTAGCCTATAAGTGGACACTCACTCCAGGAATCCCCAGGTAAGCATAACAGGTCCGTAAATGGATTTATGCGCTATGCTTGCCTATGCTAGAAAACCCAGTGTACAGGCGTCCACCCTTCCAGATTGCACGTGTCCTTATCACACTCATTAAATTTCAACAACTTCGAAGGAGTAAAATAAGAGTAGGTATTATGTCTATGAGGGTCTTCATAAAAGGTACTGTCCCTGTCCCATAATGATGTAGACTTTCTACTCCTTGTAGAACACCATCTCTATGCACCATGATGAAAGATGAGGAGAATGGAGAGAGAGAAGAAGGGAAAGATAGAAGAAGGAAAGTAGAGGAAAATGAGGGGTAGGGTAATTCAGGAAATATTATGCATGAAAATTGAAGTTCGGTTATAGTCTAGGCCATTTTATCTAATAACCTAATTCCCTATAACCATGGCTCTGATACCAATCTATAACACCCCAACCGATGGCGGAATCATCGAGGTGCCACGTAGTGACGATTGTTCAAAAGCACATGGTACTAAAATGTAAATATTATTGAATAAACCAATAACTGTCTTACATTGAAATGGAAAATACATTGTTTAAAGGAAATGTAAATAATGAAATAACTGATTTAAAATAATGCACTAAGTATCTCTTGTTAAAGCACTAGATCAAACTGCACCTGAAACATGTACAAAATAGATTTGGTCAACATATGAAATGTTGGTGAGCATTCCTAGATTTGATATATATATAGTAGGTTGGAAAGTTATACAATTCAAGTGCAAGCTACAGTGCAAATATGTAAACTATGTATCATACAAATGAGCGAAATCAACCCTGTGACTGTATAATGTACTGTATGAACTGTAGTGTACTTATCCAATAAATGGATAAAAACTTAACAATGGCCACGGATTCTCCGATGAAAAAGGGGGAGAATCAATCTAGGCGGGTTGTCAATCCAAATAGCGCTATCCAATGTTAAGGTCGGCTTGTACCATGTTAATGATTTCACTAAGTACAAATGTAATCCACATGTATTGTCTAAGCATAAAGCACGTTGTAAACAATGCACATAGTACTAGAATTGTATTGTAAAAATGTAAACTTGTATTTGAAATTGTAATAGTGTACATGTAACACCCCAAAAATGTATAAAAGCAAAAAGGGGTAGGAATACTCACTGTTTACGTAATAGCTTGTAATTGAACTGGACAACGAAATATGCGTTGGAAATATTCCAAAGAATCAACCTAAAGAATTTAATAATGTGTAAGGAATAACTCTAGGATACATGGAATTCTAGGGTTTCGAATTGGGGATAAACGTTTATTTGATTAATAAATAAATTGTTTATTAAAATATAAGAAATTTAATAAATAAATAAATAAAAGTCTTTTTGTAAAATTTTAAGTTAAACATTGTCACAACATAAGATTTTAAGTATGAAAATAATTTTTATAAAATTATTTTCTTGAAAATAGAATATTTAATCTAATTATTTCAAATTGTCGAAATATGACTTTAATATCTAAAAATATTAAAATCAAAGAATTTGTGCATTAAAAATTGTATTTCTGTTCCAAATGTATAGAAATAATTTATGTAAAATTTTGGTACAAAAATATTGTAAAATGAATTTATTATGATTTATTTATGATTAAATCTATCAAAAATTGATTAAAAAATATAAAATAAATGATTTTTCTGAATTAAAAATCATTTCAGTAAAGTTTAACATTGTACAAACATAGGATAATTTTTGTAGAAATTAATAAAATTGTTTTGATATTTTAAAGGATTTTTATAAATATAATAGTATAAAATTGATTTAATTATTATAAATATTAAATAAATGAATTTTAGAAAAATAAAAAAATTGTAAATAAAACTTGTATCCCAGATTTAATAAATATAATTTTTTTTTAGAATTTTTGAAATAGTTTTAATATTTAAAAACGAATTTATAAGAGTAAAATGTTTAATATATATATTATTAGTTTTGTTGTTTATAAAGATAAAAAGAAACAAAAAGGTGGTCGTAGCCGGGACTCGAACCCGGGAGCCTTGCGTTGCAAGCAATGGTCACAACCACTTGGCCTAGGCCTGTGGTTGTGATTCATTTCAGTTTAAAAAAATATAAATACATTATACACAACCAGTTTCTTCCCCAAATTAAAACTTTCGAGCCCTAGGATTGCAATCGAGCAATCTACACATTGTTAACCTAATTAATCATAGGGCTTATGCTGTGTAGATGCCGATTAAAGAAACACATAAGAAAAATTAGACTTACAAACACGAATTGAGCTTGCACGATTAGTCAACGGCTCGGTCAAAGATACGAATAAATCAACGAACAGAGGGTTAATTAAGTGGAATTGGGGGTTGAGAAAGGTGAAATGACGAGTTGTGATGACTCGCAAATGACCAATTTATAGGATTAAACACTGAATCGTTAATTTGGCAATTCGTTGACCTCGTTTAATGTTTGACGCGTTCTTCATAAAAATGGAAACAATTGATGGCGATTGTTCGTGTGATGACTTGGTGATGGCCGATAATCAAGTTTCCGAGTCAACCCTTGATTATTACGCGTTAAATAAGCTGAATTGATTGGTCAATGGGGCGAGATTTATAAAAACTAAAGCTGCTGTTGCTGTTCGATGGGCAAGAAAGGAAACAAAACAGACATTGAAATTCGTTTAAGTATAATAAAGGTCCGGCTTCAATAACAAAAGCTTGTGTGGCGTAGTGGTGTTGTTGTGGTTTGGTCTGGTAAGCAACCCGGGTTCGAACCCAGGGAGAAGCATCATTTTCTTTTTTAAGCAGTAAGGGGAGAGGTAACAAGTGGGCCGGATCAAAGGGGGTGTGGGCTGGAATTGTTGGGCCTGCTGGATTGGGTTCAAGAGGGTGTTGGGTTTATGGATTAGGGTAATGGTTTGGGTTTAAGGTTAGTCTAGACTAATATTTTTATTATCATTATTATTATTATTATTATTATATATATATATATAAAATATATATATATATATAAAAGGAAAAGTGACGGATGTCACACCTCACCTAGAAGCCATGTATTTAGTCATCATCAATGGGTACACAACAACCCACACAGAAGCAAACCGGAGGTCAAATGGTGAATATACCTCACCCAGAAGCCATGTATTTAGTCATCATCAATGGGTACATAACAACTCACACAGAAGCGAACCGGAGGTCAAATGGTGAATAAAATAATATGAATAAAATAATAAAGTTTTTTGAATAAAATAATACAAATAAAATAATATGAATAAAATAATAATATAGTTAATATGAATAAAATAATAATGTAACACCCCAACCGATGGCGGAATCATCGAGGTGTCACGTAGTGACGATTGTTCAAAAGAACATGGTACTAAAATGTAAATATATTATTGAATAATTTAAATTGTCTTACATGGATGAAATGAGAAAAATACAAAAGTCTGAACAAAACATGAATTTGAAATAAATTATTAAAAAGCAAGCACTAAAATCCAATGCTATGGAACTAAGATCAAACTGCACCTGAAACATGTACAAAATAAGTTTTGTCAACATATGAAATGTTGGTGAGCATTCCTAGTTTTAATACATATAGTAAGTTGGAAAAATGTTATACAATTCAAGTGCAAGCTACAGTGCATTTATGTAAACTATGTATCATACAAATGAGCGAAATCAATCCTGTGACTGTATAAATGTACTAAAATGAACGGCGGTGTACTTATCCAATAAATGGATAATAACTTAACAATGACCATGGATTCTCCGATGAAAAAGGGGGAGAATGTGACACCCGGCAAATTCTGGTTAACAACATTGTCTAGATGAAAGTCTACCTTAGCGAGTCACGCGTATATTATACGTAACGAGGGATAGCTAGATAGCTAGAAAGGACATACGTGCATTGTCTCGGGTTTGAGACAACTTACAAAACGTTTTCTAGTCCGGTTTGGACATCTAGGGACTAATTAACCTGCGGGTTATGAGATGTTTTGACTCCTTGTGTGGGTCGGGTTCTGACTCCTTGTGTGAGTTAACGTGTGATTGCATGATTAGTGAACCTCGGACGTTGGTGAATAATAAACTTAGGTGTCTCGGTGATATCTGACAACTTATGTGAAAACCATACGTGATTATGTGAACCTAGACCGAACACGTTAATAAAAATTATTAAAAGTGGAGCGTGAGGTTGATTAGGGTCTTAACGCATGGGGTTACACTTGTTACGGTCCGTAATAACGAAAACGTCGAAGGATAACGCGTCGGGAGGCGAAACGAGGCAAAAGCGCGCCACCCGGACCTGTGAGCGGCCGCTCACAGGCTCCGAGCGGCCGCTCGAAGGGGACTGACGGGTTTAAACCGCCTCAAACTCGTATTTAAACATCCTTAACTCCCATGCAGCCCTCATACTCAACCCTAATCGCCCCCTTACTGCCCCACACGAATATTTCACTCCAAAAACACCTGCTAAGGCTTAAGATCATCAATTGGGAGGCTCCAAGGCGCGCGATTGATTGATTTGAAGAGCTAAGGGTATAACTCATGATTTCTTACGCTTTTTACTTTATGTTTTATTGTAAAAATCCTATAACAAGTTTGTCCAGGTCTGATTGGATTTAATAAACATTAAAACATGAGTCTTTTTGAAGATTAAACGGATTAAACCTATTAATAAACGCGTAGTAACATCATAGGATGCTTGTTGCGCAAGTTATTGGTGTTTTGATCTTAAAAGCTTTGATCTTGACATGTTTGATAATAGGATCTGATGGGAATAGGTATTAGGAAAGTTGTATGATGATTATTAGGTATTATTGATTGATAATATGCAACTAGGGTTTGATATAATTGATGATATTGTATGATCAGAATCTGGACAGATTCTGAAAGTCGACTTGTAGGGTCTGTTTCGTGGCTTGAAAACAATTGATTTGATCGATTCTTTGCATGATTGTAACGTACAAGGTCTTAGCTTTTCATAATGGGCAAAACCATCGAATTTGGACGTCGTTTGAGTCGTTTTTGGAATTTTAATTGATTAGGGGTCATATCAGATTTTCGGATTTGTAAATTGGGTTAACTTTAAATGGTCATAACTTGAGATTTACAAGGAATTAGATTATGAAATTTTTACAGTAGGTCAATACTGGAAAAATAGAGCTTTTCCAAGTGGATTCATCTCGTTTGGATGAATACACAATTTTTAAGAATTTTCCTACTAAACTGACCTGTTGAGGAGATTTTCTGGACCTAGCTGTGTTGTACGAATTTTCATAATTTTTGTGTTTGGAATTGAGACAAAACAAAAATAGGTATTGTCGAGTGAATCCCAAAGTAAATTCAGTAAAAAATTTGGGAGGTTAACTCACTGGTTTACTATTTTAAATAAATTCGTTTTGATGGCGCACAATCTGTCCTGAAAACACAGATTGTGTATTATGTGCTTATGTGCTTAATTGAGGTCTTAGGTGGTATGGAATTGACATGTAACTGAAGTACACTTGTCTGAGACACATACGGAATGTAGAAACTAATTGTAACCAACGTATTCACCAACGGGTCCGTAGGGTTTACTATTGCATGTAGAATCACTAGGCGTCGTATACACACTTTTGAACATTTAAAACGCCTTGGACAAACGAGTTATATGGGTAATGTTATTACGCCTATACTCACTGAGCGACACTGTTATTAGGGTGTCGGTAGCATATATTGCTTGCTGTTCGGATTCTTTGCTTGCACGTTAAGGTGAGTTTACGGCCCCTCTTTTAAACTGGTTTCATATTTCGGGGGAGAAAACATGTGTTAAAACGATTATTTGGTAACTACTGTCATACTATGGGTTTCTATTGTGTACTACACGATCTTTGGAAGTCCCGGGGGGAACCATGAATGTGCGGGTTTGCACAACGGGGAAATGTGAATAGCGCTATTGGGAGTGACCAACCCCGCTCGTCGGCTTGGAGGGCCGGGCGAGTGCATATTGTCTCAAACAGGAACAACAGGAACATACATCGGGCATACTTTTGGTATTCGCGTTAGTAATGGTTTTCCAATCGTGGTAGTAACAAAACGTACGCCTAGCTAGCGTATACTGGTTTTCGATTATTATAGTATGGACAGGTGGACTTGGTACTTGGATACAAAACCTGTAAACTCACCAGCATTTTTGTGCTGACGTAAACTTTTACATGTTTTCTCAGGTCGCTAAGGTAGCACAATGGAACTAGGGCGCACGCGTCTGCACGGCGTCTAGTTAGAGTTGCATGGTTTTACAAACGTTGAACATTGGATTAATATTGAATAATTGTTTTGAATAAGCTTCCGCTGTAAACGGGGATTTTAAACAATGTTTTGAAATTGCATTTATATTCATTTAGACTTGTTTATTGTGATCGTTGGTTTGGATCCTGGTTTGTCATGCGCCTCGCGGTAAAACCCCGCAAGTGGATTTTGAGGGTGTGACAGATTGGTATCAGAGCCAATGGTTATAGTGAACTAGGACTGCATGTAGGGTCTAGTCTATAGCCGAGTCGCACACACTAGACGATCACATGGTACTAAACGTTATAGTGGTTTACGTATGGTCTTGTCGGGGTGTCTCTAAATCGTTGGTCTTTCTATGTTACATCATCCGTTCTATCTTAGGTTGGGTTACTTGTTTTCTAGGCAATGTAGTCTATTGGAGTAACTCGTGTGCTCTTGAGATTTGTCCAAGGCTCGGACATCTCCCTTTCACACTCCAATAGAAACACTTGTCATGAACTACCGTAGTATTACGGTGTATAGCTAAGAGTCTATGTTCGGTGATTTGAACTTTGAACTAGGAGAACACTTGGAGGACCATGTAGAGCGGTTTATCATTTTGGGTGCACACAAAATCATAAACCGAAATGCATGAAAGCCCTAGTGAGCTCTGGGTTTGAAGGGATAGTCCTGGATTGGATCTAGCTTTGACCTTGCGAACGCTAGTGGTTACCATTAGCTGTGAAACTAAATTTTCTCGTCCTTCATGTCGGAATCATGTCTGGAGTGCGAGGAGGACGTGGAGGTGGCCGCGCTGGTGGGCGTGGTGGTGGCGGTCGTGGTGGTGGCGGTCGTGGAGGTGTGGAACCTCAAGATGACTGGGTCTGAGATTGAGAAGTATACGGTAAGGCGTAATGAGTTGGCAGTGCTGTGTCCTGATCTGCATGTGCCAGAGTTCAGGAGGATTGAACACTATGCCTCGGGGTTAGTACCGGAAATCGCAGGGTTAGTGGCTGCGGGAAATCATCCTACATACGCAGAGGTAGTTCGATCAGCCCATAGGATGACCAACTTAAAGGTGAATGAGGGTATTTTGCCTGCGAAGGGTTCGACTGTTAAGGCCCCAGAGAACAACAAGCGCAAGTGGGAGAACGACGGGAAAGGATCTGGGTCTACACAGCAGGGTAAAAGGTTTGATAATAGGAGTTCATCTTCTTCGGGTAACAAGCAGGGTGATTATGCGGGAAAACTGCCCAAATGCAACAAGTGTGGACACCATCACCAAGGGAACTGCGATAGTAACCGTTGTCATCGCTGCCAGCGAACAGGGCATTATGCTAAGGATTGTCGGGCTACACTTTCATCGACTCAGGCTCCGACTAACAGTCCAGCTCCGACTACTCAGGGGACTACAGGGAAACAAGGATGCTACAACTGTGGTGACACTGGGCATTACAAGAAGGATTGCCCAAAATTGAAGCAGGGTGGGAACAACGGGAATGGGAACAACGGGGGCGGCGGCAGAAATGCACGTGCCTTCGTCATTGGAGCCGCTGAGGCTAGACAGGACCCTGACACAGTCACCGGTACGTTCCTTCTCAATAATCGTTCTGTTAGTGTGTTATTTGATTCCGGTGCCGACAAGAGTTTTGTATCCATGGAGATTAGTCGACTGTTAGATGTAGTACCCGTACCATTAGAGACTAAGTATATTATTGAGTTGGCTGACGGTAAAAAGATTGAAGCTACTAGTGTCCTTCGGGAGTGCCAATTAGAGTTGTCGGGTTTAACGTTCCCCATCGATCTTATGCCGGTACCTTTGGGTAGTTTTGACGTTGTGGTAGGCATGGATTGGTTGTCTTTGTATCGTGCGGAGATTGTCTGTTATGATAAGGTTATTCGGATTCCTCTCCCTGATGGAGAATTCCTTTCTGTGTACGGTATCAAGGGTGGTGTTTCGCTAAACATCATCTCTAGCATGAAAGCCCTTAAGTGTCTTCGAAAGGGTTATCCAGCCGTTTTGGCGCTTTTATCTGTTTCCTCTGGTGATGAGAAGAAGATCGACGATATTCCGGTTGTACGCGAGTTTCCTGATGTTTTTCCCGATGATTTATCTGGTCTTCCTCCTCATCGTCAAGTCGAGTTCGGTATTGATCTTGTACCAGGGGCTGCTCCTATTGCTCGGGCCCCCTACCGTCTTGCACCTCCCGAGATGCAGGAATTGTCTAGTCAGTTACAGGAACTCTTGGACAAGGGTTTCATCCGGCCAAGTTCTTCCCCTTGGGGAGCCCCGATTTTATTTGTTAAGAAGAAGGATGGAAGTTTCCGATTATGCGTAGACTACAGAGAACTGAACAAATTGACCATCAAGAACCGTTATCCTCTTCCACGTATTGATGATCTATTCGACCAGCTTCAGGGTTCTAGTTATTATTCCAAGATCGACTTGAGGTCCGGTTATCACCAGCTGCGCGTCAGGGAGGCTGACGTTGCAAAGACTGCTTTTCGAACACGTTATGGCCATTTCGAATTCTTGGTCATGCCTTTCGGTCTCACGAACGCACCGGCGGTTTTCATGGACTTGATGAACCGCGTCTGTAAACCATATTTGGACAAATTCGTCATTGTATTTATTGATGACATTCTGATCTACTCGAAGAACGAGACCGAACACGGGGAACATCTGCGGTTAGTTTTGGAACTCTTGCGACGGGAACAACTTTACGCCAAGTTCTCAAAGTGTGACTTTTGGTTACGCGAAGTTCAATTCCTAGGACATGTGGTCAATGAACTAGGGATTCATGTCGATCCAGCTAAGATCGAAGCGATCAAGGACTGGGGAGCACCAAAGACGCCAACTGAGGTGCGGCAATTCCTAGGCCTTGCGGGCTATTATCGTCGTTTCATTCAGGGGTTCTCGAAGATTGCTCAACCCCTCACCACTCTCACTCAGAAGGATAGGAAGTTCGACTGGGGTGAATCACAAGAGTCAGCGTTTGAAGAACTGAAGTCTAAACTGTGTTCTGCTCCTATTTTGTCTTTACCTGAGGGCCCTGATGATTTTGTTGTTTACTGTGACGCTTCCATTCATGGACTCGGTTGCGTGTTGATGCAACGCGAGAAAGTGATTGCGTATGCTTCTCGTCAACTCAAAGTGCATGAGAAGAACTACACCACTCATGATTTGGAGTTGGGTGCCGTGGTATTCGCGTTGAAAATTTGGAGACATTACTTGTACGGTACCAAATGCACCATCTACACCGATCACAAGAGTCTCCAACACATTTTCGACCAACAACACTTGAACATACGGCAACGCCGTTGGATCGAACTGTTGAACGACTATGATTGTGCTATTAAGTACCATCCTGGCAAGGCGAATGTTGTAGCAGACGCCTTGAGCAGGAAGGAATCTACTAAACCTCGTCGCGTTCGGGCGTTGCAGCTCACCATCCATTCGTCGTTACCTGATCAACTCCGTTCTGCCCAGTTGGAAGCTTTGAAGGAGGAAAACCTTAAAGCTGAAACCATGCACGGTGCCGACAAGCACCTAGAGCGAAGGCCTGATGGCCTGCACTATTTCGCAGAACGTATATGGGTTCCTTTGTTCGGGGGACTACGGGAGCTTGTCCTTGATGAGGCTCATAAGTCCCGGTATTCTATTCATCCTGGTTCGGATAAGATGTACCAAGATCTGAAGGTGCTTTACTGGTGGCCAAACATGAGGTCGGACATAGCCTCATACGTGAGCAAATGCTTGACCTGTGCTAAGGTCAAGGTGGAATACCAGAAACCGTCGGGTCTCTTGCAACAACCTGAAATTCCGGAATGGAAATGGGAACGGATTACTATGGATTTTGTCACACAACTTCCTAAGTCACCAAGCGGGAACGACAAGATATGGGTGATTGTCGATCGGTTGACGAAATCAGCTCATTTTCTTGCTATTAAGGAGACCGACACCATGGATCGTTTGGCTCGTCTTTATTTGAAGGAAGTTGTTTCTAAGCACGGGGTGCCAGTTTCTATTATCTCGGATCGTGACTCCCATTTTACTTCTCACTTCTGGAAGTCTTTGCACAAGGCTTTGGGTACCCAACTAGACATGAGTACGGCTTACCATCCACAGACTGACGGTCAGAGTGAGCGTACGATTCAAACTTTAGAAGACATGCTGCGGGCGTGTGTGATCGATTTTGGCAAGGGTTGGGAAGCTCATCTACCGTTAGTAGAATTCTCGTACAACAATAGTTATCACACGAGCATCAAGGCGGCTCCGTTCGAGGCACTGTACGGACGGAAATGCCGTTCTCCTCTTTGCTGGGCTGAAGTGGGTGAGAGTCAACTCACTGGGCCTGAACTAGTGTACGAAACTTCGGAAAAGATCGTACAGATTCGAAATCGGTTGGCGGCGGCACGGGACCGGCAAAAGAGTTATGCTGATCAGCGTCGCAAACCACTGGAATTCCAAGTCAATGACAAGGTACTTCTAAAAGTCTCACCGTGGAAGGGCGTCATACGCTTTGGGAAGCGTGGCAAACTCAATCCACGGTATGTCGGACCATTTACGATCCTGGAACGGATTGGACCGGTGGCATATCGTCTTGATTTACCGACGGAGCTCGGTAACGTACATAACGTCTTCCACGTGTCAAACTTGAAGAAGTGTCTGGCTGACGAGTCTCTCATCGTTCCACTGGAAGAGATCAAGGTTGATGATCGTCTTCGGATTGTGGAAGAACCTGTGGAGATTCTGGATTACAAGATTCGTAGCCTACGTCACAGCAAGATTCGTATCGTTAAGGTTCGGTGGAACTCGGACCGGGGACCAGAGTATACTTGGGAACGGGAGGATCAGATGAAGTCTAAATATCCTCATCTCTTTCCTAAGGAAGCGTTCGAGTCGAGATATGTCTCTTCTGCAGCTGAATGAATCTCGGGGCGAGATTCCTTTTAACGTGGGGATGATGTGACAACTCAGGTAAATCTCTCTTTTTGGTTTCTATTTTTGGTTTCTATCTTTTGTTGTTTCCTTCGTTATTCCTTTTGGTACTTGTGCAATTTTCGGGACGAAAATTCTTTTAACGTGGGGATGATGTGACACCCGGCAAATTCTGGTTAACAACATTGTCTAGATGAAAGTCTACCTTAGCGAGTCACGCGTATATTATACGTAACGAGGGATAGCTAGATAGCTAGAAAGGACATACGTGCATTGTCTCGGGTTTGAGACAACTTACAAAACGTTTTCTAGTCCGGTTTGGACATCTAGGGACTAATTAACCTGCGGGTTATGAGATGTTTTGACTCCTTGTGTGGGTCGGGTTCTGACTCCTTGTGTGAGTTAACGTGTGATTGCATGATTAGTGAACCTCGGACGTTGGTGAATAATAAACTTAGGTGTCTCGGTGATATCTGACAACTTATGTGAAAACCATACGTGATTATGTGAACCTAGACCGAACACGTTAATAAAAATTATTAAAAGTGGAGCGTGAGGTTGATTAGGGTCTTAACGCATGGGGTTACACTTGTTACGGTCCGTAATAACGAAAACGTCGAAGGATAACGCGTCGGGAGGCGAAACGAGGCAAAAGCGCGCCACCCGGACCTGTGAGCGGCCGCTCACAGGCTCCGAGCGGCCGCTCGAAGGGGACTGACGGGTTTAAACCGCCTCAAACTCGTATTTAAACATCCTTAACTCCCATGCAGCCCTCATACTCAACCCTAATCGCCCCCTTACTGCCCCACACGAATATTTCACTCCAAAAACACCTGCTAAGGCTTAAGATCATCAATTGGGAGGCTCCAAGGCGCGCGATTGATTGATTTGAAGAGCTAAGGGTATAACTCATGATTTCTTACGCTTTTTACTTTATGTTTTATTGTAAAAATCCTATAACAAGTTTGTCCAGGTCTGATTGGATTTAATAAACATTAAAACATGAGTCTTTTTGAAGATTAAACGGATTAAACCTATTAATAAACGCGTAGTAACATCATAGGATGCTTGTTGCGCAAGTTATTGGTGTTTTGATCTTAAAAGCTTTGATCTTGACATGTTTGATAATAGGATCTGATGGGAATAGGTATTAGGAAAGTTGTATGATGATTATTAGGTATTATTGATTGATAATATGCAACTAGGGTTTGATATAATTGATGATATTGTATGATCAGAATCTGGACAGATTCTGAAAGTCGACTTGTAGGGTCTGTTTCGTGGCTTGAAAACAATTGATTTGATCGATTCTTTGCATGATTGTAACGTACAAGGTCTTAGCTTTTCATAATGGGCAAAACCATCGAATTTGGACGTCGTTTGAGTCGTTTTTGGAATTTTAATTGATTAGGGGTCATATCAGATTTTCGGATTTGTAAATTGGGTTAACTTTAAATGGTCATAACTTGAGATTTACAAGGAATTAGATTATGAAATTTTTACAGTAGGTCAATACTGGAAAAATAGAGCTTTTCCAAGTGGATTCATCTCGTTTGGATGAATACACAATTTTTAAGAATTTTCCTACTAAACTGACCTGTTGAGGAGATTTTCTGGACCTAGCTGTGTTGTACGAATTTTCATAATTTTTGTGTTTGGAATTGAGACAAAAAAAAAATAGGTATTGTCGAGTGAATCCCAAAGTAAATTCAGTAAAAAATTTGGGAGGTTAACTCACTGGTTTACTATTTTAAATAAATTCGTTTTGATGGCGCACAATCTGTCCTGAAAACACAGATTGTGTATTATGTGCTTATGTGCTTAATTGAGGTCTTAGGTGGTATGGAATTGACATGTAACTGAAGTACACTTGTCTGAGACACATACGGAATGTAGAAACTAATTGTAACCAACGTATTCACCAACGGGTCCGTAGGGTTTACTATTGCATGTAGAATCACTAGGCGTCGTATACACACTTTTGAACATTTAAAACGCCTTGGACAAACGAGTTATATGGGTAATGTTATTACGCCTATACTCACTGAGCGACACTGTTATTAGGGTGTCGGTAGCATATATTGCTTGCTGTTCGGATTCTTTGCTTGCACGTTAAGGTGAGTTTACGGCCCCTCTTTTAAACTGGTTTCATATTTCGGGGGAGAAAACATGTGTTAAAACGATTATTTGGTAACTACTGTCATACTATGGGTTTCTATTGTGTACTACACGATCTTTGGAAGTCCCGGGGGGAACCATGAATGTGCGGGTTTGCACAACGGGGAAATGTGAATAGCGCTATTGGGAGTGACCAACCCCGCTCGTCGGCTTGGAGGGCCGGGCGAGTGCATATTGTCTCAAACAGGAACAACAGGAACAACAGGAACATACATCGGGCATACTTTTGGTATTCGCGTTAGTAATGGTTTTCCAATCGTGGTAGTAACAAAACGTACGCCTAGCTAGCGTATACTGGTTTTCGATTATTATAGTATGGACAGGTGGACTTGGTACTTGGATACAAAACCTGTAAACTCACCAGCATTTTTGTGCTGACGTAAACTTTTACATGTTTTCTCAGGTCGCTAAGGTAGCACAATGGAACTAGGGCGCACGCGTCTGCACGGCGTCTAGTTAGAGTTGCATGGTTTTACAAACGTTGAACATTGGATTAATATTGAATAATTGTTTTGAATAAGCTTCCGCTGTAAACGGGGATTTTAAACAATGTTTTGAAATTGCATTTATATTCATTTAGACTTGTTTATTGTGATCGTTGGTTTGGATCCTGGTTTGTCATGCGCCTCGCGGTAAAACCCCGCAAGTGGATTTTGAGGGTGTGACAGAGAATCACCTAGGTGGGTTGTCAATCCAATAGCGCTATCCAATGTTAAGGTCGGCTTGTACATGGCTAATGATTTCACTAAGTACAAATGTATTCTACATGTAATGTCTAAGCATAAAGCACGTATGTAAGCAAATGCACATATTACTAGAATTGTATTGTAAAAATGTGAACTTGTATTTGTAATTTGTATAAGTGTACATGTAACACCCCAAAAGTGAATAAAAGCAAAAAGGGGATAGGAAATACTCACTTTCGCCAAATAACTAGATGACTAAGCGAGCGTGAAAATGCGAGCAATCCAAAGACTCAACAACAAAACTAGTCCAATTTAGAAGAAAAGAAACCGAATAAGAAAAATATCCAGCTTCCAATTCGCCAATTACGAGAGCTTATAATCAAAGCTTCAAGTGTAGAAGTAATATACTATAGAAGAAAGGTATGAGGGAGAGTTTAATCGAATTGAAACAATCGATTTAGAGGTGCAAAGTGTAATGGGTCATAGGTGGGTTTTTATACTAGTTTTGGATTCAATTAGCCATTAAAATTGGTCAACACCATAAAGTAAGGTTTTATGATGAATTGACTATTTGATTAGGACTTTGACTGTTTGACTAAGACTTTGACTAGGACTTTGACTGGGACTTTGACTGAGACTTTGACTAGGATTTTGACTGAGACTTTGGCTATTTGACTGTCTCAGCGGACCGCGAGGGCTAAAAAAAATATTTTTTTTTCTAATTTAATCCATTTTAAGTTCTAGACTTGTTTCCTTCTGTTTCTAAGTTGTTTTAGGACCGAAAATTAAGGGCTTTGAGTATCAAGGTCTGAAACATACGTGCTCGGGTGTAGATGTGAGTATAAAACGTGCATACTTTTACTTATAAAAATTATAAGTTTTATTAAATTGTGAATTTTGGTCCTATTAAAATACGAGGGTTAAAAATGAAAATTTTGAAATAGTTGAGGAACCAATTATGCACATTTATGAAAAGTGAAGGGTGCAGGTTGTCACAGTCTCCCCTACTTTAGAAAATTTCGTCCCGAAATTACTTTCAAGTGAAGGTTTCCATGAAACAAAAGACATTTGTAAAAAGGCACGTAGATTTTAAGAAATGCATCAGCCATGATTTGACAAAGTTTGAAGTAGTTGTTTAATACCCAAAATAAGAGTTTGAAAATCCTTAAAGTTTGACCCAAGGTTAGAGAATTAAGAGTTTATAATGAGCAAGGTTTGGGAAAAGTATGTAACGGGTTAGGGCACGGTAGTGTTATAGTAGCTTCCCTTACTTTAGAGAAATTTCTAACCGAACTTTATTAAGGACGTGCAACAGGATTTCGACAAACAGAGAGTGTAAGAGTATACAAAGTTTGTGTTTTCTGTGTGGATGGTCCAGATAAAGACTCTAGGAAGTCGAATTGAAGCTCGTGTAAGAACATTCTTATCGAAAATGCTAGCTATTAGTCAACGATCTAATAAAGAGATAGTAATGGGTAGGTTCTTGGTCAGACTCCTAGTCCGCTCCCGCAGTATCGCTCGTGCTTATATATATGGTGTACCGCAGCTAACCCACCACACTACTGATACTTTGGACTCGTACTGATTGTCTATCAATAGCCTAAGTAGAATCACACACCACCCCCATGTACCTGTAAATACATGATTGCGTTCCGGACCGTAATCATCGATTTACCTTACACTAGGGGGCTATGCTTTTCCATAACACTAACATAAGTAATACAAGAAACAATGCGTGCAACCAAAATGTGTTAAGTAGTAGATACTGCTCAAGTATAAGATGCGGTTAGAGGTTCTTCCCCTTTCAGGTTCACGTTTTAACCGTAATGAGATTAATGTGTAAGTATAAGACATGATTAGGGGTTCTTCACCTTTCGGGTTCACCCTTAACTGGTAAATTTTTGTTCACATTATTGGGCTCTAAACAACCATATTGATAAACTCTGAGGATTACACCGTTCCCCTTGGGTTAGAGGAATACTCTGAACCGAGTCGTACATGGGAACTGGCTTAGATGTCATACGAGCTATCAATTAGTATGTTCGTTGGTCATGATGATGAACAAAATAATGTAAAGTATATCAGGGTTTTGCTCACAACAAAAAAAAATATGCATACCAAATATGCGTTCATGTAAGTATATAAGTATAGCATAAAATTTCGATTGAAAGAATAGCATAACGTAAATCGAGTAAATCGCATAATTTGCACAAAATGAAAGTAAACGTGTTAAATTAATGCTCAAAAATAGTGTTGTAAGAATAACTACTAATAACTAGTGCGAGAATAGTTGCGAATAACGCGTGAAAATAACTACCAACAAAAGAATAATACAAAAATAATAAGATAATGTACGAACGTAACTATAAATAGAATGGTGTAAAAAAATAATGAAATTTACTGTAAATGAAAGTGCACAGAACAGACGTATAGTCTACTGGTATGAGGATAACTTTTTGGAAACCGAAGAATGTTTTAAGTTCAAAACAGGTTCACTTGAAAAGATTTCGTAGGTACACATTTTCATGTGTTTACGAGAAGTCGAGTTTGAAAAGTGTTATAAGGTATATTATTAGTTGCAAATTCCTCCTGAAAACATATATTGGATACGTTATATGAAAACATGCAGATTTACATTTGATTTGTAAAATATGCAATGCAAGTTTATAAAATGCAAGATGAACCATTTCATGAAGTGTGTCTAAATCTAATGTGTTTCGAAAGACCAAGATTTAAAATGATGTGAAGGTTGTGAATGATTCCAGATGCCTTGTCGAATTTTGGAAAATAAAATTTTCTGTATTTAAACATTTCTTTAACTTGTGGTTTGAAAAGTCGGAAATTTTTAATTGTTATGAAATGTTGAGAAAATCGAAGTGTTACCCGTTAAGACTGGGTAAACTTGAAACCTTTTAAATTTTCAAACTTTTATGAAATTTATACATTGAAAGATCATTTATTTGCAGGATCGTTAAGGCATCTTTTTAAGCTCATAGCGGGCTATTTGTTCCAAGGCACAAGGTGTGAAAAGTGTGTTCTAATTTGGCGAATAGGCTTTGTGAAAAGATTTATAGAATAAGTTGTCAAATTAATCGTTTTAGAGAGTTGTGTACTAGTGCGTATCGTGTAGGTAGGCATTTATGTATGAGTTTAGTCTGACTAAGAAGTGCTAACTAATGCTAGTTGGCTATGGCTTAGACGACTGGATGTGGCTATATTAGTATTAGATATATCAGAATATATTGTCTTGAAAGTATTGTGGCTGCATAAACGGATACAAAGTCATAATTTAAGGATATACTGTGACTTCGATCAAGTAAGTTTGTAAACATGAAGATATAAAACAGGTTGAAATAATAAGTTTGGAAAAACCGTGTTCATTTTTAACTGTATGATGACGCAACATTCCTAAAATCAGGATGTGATCAAAGTTAAACACAGAGTTTAAAACTTAAGTCGTGGGTAAAAAGGTTTTAATTCAAAACGAGTAATACCTTATAGTGTAAAAATCATGAGCACAAGTGAAATAGTGTAAGCTTTAATGCGATAATATATCGAACAAAAGTTTTAGTACTGATGATAAGAGATTCAAAAGCGAATGATCAATGAACAATGGCATATGAAACATCAAGTGATTAAATGGAATCTTCAAATGATAAACAAACATAAATATCAATGATATAAAACATTGGAATTGTTTCTATAGGAAACTTTGACTAACTAAAGTAATTGAAATGTTATTAGTAACTTGTGGGGGCGTACTTTAGCCTATAAGTGAATGCTCATCCGAGAGTTCCCAGGTCGGCATACGGGTCCCTCGTCTGATTGGGATTTATGCGAAATGTCAGGCCTAGACAGAAAACTCAGGATACATGCGCTCACCCTTCCAGATTGCACGTGCCCCATCACTAGTAAATTCCAAAAGTTTAGCGAGATTAAAAACGAGATGCAGAAATAGATCCTTGAGATGTGGATTTCACTCCTAACTCAAAGATGTATTTCAAAATTGAAAATGATTGTGGAATGAAACCAATCACTAAGTTAAGGATATCACTCCTAGCTTAGTGGTTAAGTTCCTTTTTGAAGGAAATACTCTTTGAGGTGTGGATGTCACTCCTATCTCAAAGATATATTCTTAAGATATATAACATATAGAGGAATGAAACTAATCACCAAGGTATGGATGTCACTCCTAACTTGGTGACATCGTTTCGTTTGTGAAATACAAGTGTCTTCTTCTCCAAGCAAAATATCAAAAGAATAACGAGAAATATAGCGAAAATATCTTGAAAGAAAATATAAGAATAAAGAGAAATATACACGAGAGGACTTGTGAATGTAAGCTTAGTTATAGACTAGGCTAAAAGACATTCTAATAACCTAATTCCCTATAACCATGGCTCTGATACCAATCTGTAACACCCCAACCGATGGCGGAATCATCGAGGTGTCACGTAGTGACGATTGTTCAAAAGCACATGGTACTAAAATGTAAATATATTATTGAATAATTTAAATTGTCTTACATGGATGAAATGGGAAAAATACAAAAGTCTGAACAAAACATGAATTTGAAATAAATTATTAAAAAGCAAGCACTAAAATCCAATGCTATGGAACTAAGATCAAACTGCACCTGAAACATGTACAAAATAAGTTTTGTCAACATATGAAATGTTGGTGAGCATTCCTAGTTTTAATACATATAGTAAGTTGGAAAAATGTTATACAATTCAAGTGCAAGCTACAGTGCATTTATGTAAACTATGTATCATACAAATGAGCGAAATCAATCATGTGACTGTATAAATATACTAAAATGAACGGCGGTGTACTTATTCAATAAATGGATAATAACTTAACAATGACCATGGATTCTCCGATGAAAAAGGGGGAGAATCACCTAGGTGGGTTGTCAATCCAATAGCGCTATCCAATGTTAAGGTCGGCTTGTACATGGCTAATGATTTCACTAAGTACAAATGTATTCTACATGTAATGTCTAAGCATAAAGCACGTATGTAAGCAAATGCACATAGTACTAGAATTGTATTGTAAAAATGTGAACTTGTGTGACAACCGACAAATTCCGATCAATACCGATGTGACTTTTATTATGTAAAGTAATTTATTTGCTTTAAGTATTGTTAACTATTGAGTTTCGGAAGTTAACTGATCGTTTAAACAATGGAAACTGTGACCGGTTTAATTAACGCGGTGTAAACGCGTGCATCAAACGCACGTGCCAGGCGACGAAAATATTTATATTTTTGCTCGGTTTAGTATTATTTTTAATTTCGAACAAAACCGACTAATTTTTATAATTTATTATCGAGCCTAAATCCAAACCGAGACGTTTCGCGAGATTACGGGTTTGATACGCGGTGTCTACCTACCTAACTCTAACCCTAGCTATTTAAAGCCTTTTATCTTCTTCTTCCTTCTCATTTGGCAGCCAACACAAGATGAGAACCCTCTCAAGCTCTCTCTCCCCGGTAACTCTCTCTACTCTATCCCCTCTCGTCTCTCCCCCTCCACCCTGTTACAGCAGCGGCCGACCACCACCCACCTTATGGTGGTGGCGGCGCATGGTTCCAGGTCCGAGATGGGCTGTGGTAATGGCTCACAAGGTGGTTACAAGTGGTGGCGCTGGCCTGTGAGCCTGCAAACACCGGCAAACAACAATAAGTGGCGGCGTGGTGTTTTTGCAAGAAGACGAGCGGTGGTGGTGATAGGACCAGGTATGGTGGCTCATCTGGTTGTTTGGTCAGATCTATATTGGGTCTCGGTTTATATTTTTGAGTCGGGTTAGGATCGGATGGTGGTGTGGAGGCACGATAGTGAAGGTCGGGTCAGGGAGGGGTTTTTGTTGCAGTCCGGTTGAGGGTTCAGTGGTAATGATCGGGCTGATGGTGGTGGTTTGACTGGTGGTGGAGCCGGTGTCAGGTGGTGGTCAGGTCCGGTCGATGGTGGCTTGGCCCGAGTTTGGTTGGGTCAGTTTGGTGTTGGCAGTGGTCTTGGGATCGGGTCAGGCGGCTTTGGTTCGAGTCCTGCTCTGGTCGAGATCTGTTTGGCTCGGGTCGGGTTAGTTTCTGGTTCGGGGTGTTAGCTCGGGTCAAGGTCTGGTCAGATCCGGTTCAGGTCCAGTTCGGGTTTCAGTCGCGGTTGCGGTCGGTTCGGTCAGATCTGGTCAACGTGCAGTCTTTGGCTCGGTGTAAAGCTTGGTATACTTAAATCCGTATTCGTTATTAGTATAAATGTTGTATATTTATAAATATATATGTATTTGTAAATATTATGTATTTATGAATATTATATATTTATAAATATATTGATTCAAACGAAATAGTCTTGACTCGCGAACGAACCAAATAAAAACAATAACCGGTAACATTATTAAATATCGAACGATTTGGTAAACGATTAACTTGACGTGACTTATGGTTTCGAACTCGGACTAAATATAATTGGACTATATTGTCGGACTATATTATATATATATATATATATATTGGTGTATATATATATTTATATAATTAAGTGTATTTGGGTGTCGAAACGTATAATCTCGTGAATCGGAATTTTGGATAAAAAGAACTTGTTGAATTGTGTTTGAAAGTTGATTTTGGGGGAAAATTGTAGACAACGGGTGTTGTCTGGTTTGTACAAAAACAGAGGAAACTCTGCCCAAATTTTTATAAAAACCAAAACGTAACGAACTGCTATTTTTGTTAAATAAATTCCCTTCAGCGTTTTGGACAAAGGCATTGTTATATACAAAATCAAGGTGTTTTCAAAGTTTATCTATTTGTAACAATAAAGATGATTTTCAAACAATGTTTGGGAAAAAGTAGCAAATGTTATTAATTGGTTTTAATAACTAAACTTGTTTTTCCTCAGAGTATTTTCTAAAACGATTTACGAGACGAGCTACGATTCAGGATAATTATACGTTTTGGGGTACTAGTCCAACATGGTTTATACACAAATGGTAACAAGTGTGCAACTTGGGGGTTATGTAATACGAGAATTAAGATAAGTCACGATCGGTTCGTCGAGTTGAAACGTATTGAGACTCGTGTTGGTACACACGAGTCTAGACAGTCGGATAGACTATCTTTTGAGCAGTCAATAAGCTAGGCTTATGTGTGATAGACTGTTAAGGTGTCCTTTGTTGGTAATTAGGGCACGAGGAAGTCGGTCGAGACTTCAGGATTTGTTTGCTAGCTTATCATGGAAATTAAGGTGAGTTTACGGCCCCTCTTTTAAACTGGTTTCATACTTTCGGGGAGAAAACATGTGTTAAAACGATTGTTTGGTAATTACTGTCATACTATGGGTTTCTATTGTGTACTACACGATCTTTGGAAGTCCCGGGGGGAACCATGAATGTGCGGGTTTGCACAACGGGGAAATGTGAATAGCGCTATTGGGAGTGACCAACCCCGCTCGTCGACTTGGAGGGTCGGCGGGTGCATATTGTCTCAAACAGGAACAACAGGAACATTTGGTACTTTTCGGCACAACATCTGGTATTCGAGTTAGTAATGGTTTTCCAATCGTGGTAGTAACAAGACGTACGCCTAGCTAGCGTATACTGGTTTTCGATTTATTATAGTATGGACAGGTGGACTTGGTACTTGGATACAAAACCTGTAAACTCACCAGCATTTTTGTGCTGACGTAAACTTTTACATGTTTTCTCAGGTCGCTAAGGTAGCACGACTGGACTAGGGCGCACGCGTCTGCACGGCGTCTAACTAGGGTTGCATGGTCTTTTGAACGTTGAACTATTATTTCATTGTTGAGATACTGTTTTTGAATAAGCTTCCGCTGTAAACGGGATTTTAAACTATGTTTTGAAATTGCATTTATATTCATTTAAACTTGTTTATTGTGATCGTTGGTTTGGATCCTGGTTTGTCATGCGCCTCGCGGTAAAACTCCGCAAGTGGATTTTGAGGGTGTGAAAGATTGGTATCAGAGCCACTCTTGTGCCGTTCGGGATGGTGGGTGCATACCTCATCAGGGACGATGAGACTCTAACAGGGGGTGAATGTGACACCCCAGGAAAATCCCACATCGGCCGTGGCCAGGAGAGATCCTTGGTTCATAAGTAATATTCTGCCTCTTAAATCACCAACGCGTTTTGGGGCTTAATGTTAGTGGATGAGAGGAGAACTCCACAGTTAAGCGTGCTCATGTGGGAGAAATTTCAGGATGGGTGACCTCCTGGGAAGTCTCCACCTGGGCAACCAAAAACAAATCCGTGAGCTCTGGATGGGCAAAGCGGACAATATTGGTGATGAGAGGGGCGGGGGTGTTACAGATGGTATCAGAGCCAATGGTTATAGTGAACTAGGACTGCATGTAGAGTCTAGTCTATAGCCGAGTCGCACACACTAGACGATCACATGGTACTAAACGTTATAGTGGTTTACGTTTGGTCTTGTCGGGGTGTCTCTAAATCGTTGGTCTTTCTACGTTACATCATCCGTTCTATCTTAGGTCGACTTACTTGCTTTCTAGGCAGTGTAGTATATTGGAGTGAATCGTGTACTCTTGAGATTTGTCCAAGGCTCGGACATCTCCCCTTTCGCACTCCAATAGAAACACTTGTCATGAACTACCGTAGTATTACGGTGTGTAGCTAAGAGTCTATGTTCGGTGATTTGAACTTTGAACTAGGAGAACACTGGGAGGACCATGTAGAGCGGTTTATCATTTTGGGTGCACACAAAATCATAAACCGAAATGCATGGAAGCCCTAGTGAGCTCTGGGTTTGAATGGATAGTCCTGGATTGGATCTAGCTTTGAACTTGTGAACGCTAGTGGTTACCATTAGCTGTGAAACTAAATTTTCTCGTCCTTTTTTTTCGGAATCATGTCTGGAGTGCGAGGAGGACGTGGAGGTGGCCGCGCTGGTGGTCGTGGTGGTGGTGGTCGTGGAGGTGTGGAACCTCAAGATGACCGGGTCAGAGATTGAAAAGTACACAGCAAGGCGCAATGAGTTGGCAGTGCTGTGTCCTGATCTGCATGTGCCAGAATACAAGAGGATTGAACACTATATCTCTGGGCTAGTGCCAGAGATCGCGGGATTGGTGGCTGCGGGGAAATCTTCCCACATATTCGGAGGTGGTCCGATCTGCTCACAGGATGACGATCATGAAGGTGAATGAGGGTGCCTTGCCTGCTAAGGGTTCAACTGTCAAGGCCCCAGAGAGTAACAAGCGCAAGTGGGAAAATGAAGGGAAAGGATCTGCACCAGCACAACAGGGTAAGCGATTTGACAATGGGGGGTTCTTCTTCTGGTAACAAGCAGGGTGGATATGCTGGGAAGTTGCCCAAATGCAACAAGTGTGGGCGTCATCATCAGGGGGACTGCGACCGTAATCGTTGTCATCGCTGCCAGCGATTTGGTCATTTTGCCAAAGACTGTCGGGCTACACTTCCTTCGACCCAGGCCCCAAGCAATACCCCGGCTCCTGCTGCTCAAGGAACTGCGGGTAAACAGGGTTGCTACAACTGCGGGGATACTGGGCATTACAAGAAGGATTGCCCGAAACTGAAGCAGGGTGGAAACAACGGTAATGGGAACAACGGGGGCGGTGGCAGGAACGCACGCGCCTTCGTCATTGGAGCCGCTGAGGCTAGACAGGACCCTGACACAGTCACCGGTACGTTTCTTCTCAATAATCGTTCTGTTAGCGTGTTATTTGATTCTGGTGCCGACAAGAGTTTTGTATCCATGGATGTTAGTCGACTGCTAGATGTAGTACCCGTACCATTAGAAACCAAGTATATTATTGAGTTGGCTGACGGTAAAACGATTGAAG
Source organism: Ambrosia x helenae (assembly GCA_030844895.1). Taxonomy (NCBI): domain Eukaryota; kingdom Viridiplantae; phylum Streptophyta; class Magnoliopsida; order Asterales; family Asteraceae; genus Ambrosia; species Ambrosia x helenae. The sequence goes on from CM061232.1 coordinate 35,636,786, forward strand.
CTACTAGTGTCCTTCGGGAGTGTCAATTAGAGTTGTCGGGTTTATCGTTCCCCATCGACCTTATGCCGGTACCTTTGGGTAGTTTTGACGTTGTGGTAGGAATGGATTGGTTATCTTTGTATCGCGCGGAGATTGTCTGTTACGATAAGGTTATTCGGATTCCTCTCCCTGATGGAGAATTCCTTTCTGTGTACGGTATCAAGGGTGGTGTTCCGCTAAACATCATCTCTAGCATGAAGGCCCTTAAGTGTCTTCGAAAGGGTTATCCAGCCGTTTTGGCACTTTTATCTGTTTCCTCTGTTGATGAGAAGAAGATCGACGATATTCCGGTTGTACGCGAGTTTCCTGATGTGTTTCCCGATGATTTATCTGGTCTTCCTCCCCATCGTCAGGTTGAGTTCGGTATTGATCTTGTACCAGGGCTGCTCCTATTGCTCGGGCCCCCTACCGTCTTGCACCTCCCGAGATGCAGGAATTGTCTAGTCAGTTACAGGAACTCTTGGACAAGGGTTTCATCCGACCAAGTTCTTCCCCTTGGGGAGCCCCGATTGTATTTGTTAAGAAGAAGGATGGAAGTTTCCGTTTATGTGTAGACTACAGAGAACTGAACAAATTGACCGTCAAGAACCGTTACCCTCTTCCACGTATTGATGATCTATTCGACCAGCTTCAGGGTTCTAGTTATTATTCCAAGATCGACTTGAGGTCCGGTTATCACCAGCTGCGCGCCAGGGAGGCTGACGTTGCCAAGACTGCCTTTCGAACACGTTATGGCCATTTCGAATTCTTGGTCATGCCTTTCGGTCTCACGAACGCACCGGCGGTTTTCATGGACTTGATGAACCGCGTCTGTAAACCATATCTGGACAAATTCGTCATTGTATTTATCGATGACATTCTGATCTACTCCAAGAACGAGACCGAACACGGGGAACATCTGCGGTTAGTTTTGGAACTCTTGCGACGGGAACAACTTTACGCCAAGTTCTCAAAGTGTGACTTTTGGTTACGCGAAGTTCAATTCCTAGGACATGTGGTTAATGAACTAGGGATTCATGTCGATCCAGCTAAAATCGAAGCGATCAAGGACTGGGGAGCACCAAAGACGCCAACTGAGGTGCGGCAATTCCTAGGCCTTGCGGGCTACTATCGTCGTTTCATTCAGGGGTTCTCGAAGATTGCTCAACCCCTCACCACTCTCACTCAGAAGGATAGGAAGTTCGACTGGGGTGAACCACAAGAGTCAGCGTTTGAAGAACTGAAGTCTAAACTGTGTTCTGCTCCTATTTTGTCTTTACCTGAGGGCCCTGATGATTTTGTTGTTTACTGTGATGCTTCTATTCATGGTCTCGGTTGCGTGTTGATGCAACGCGAGAAAGTGATTGCGTATGCTTCTCGTCAACTCAAAGTGCACGAGAAGAACTACACAACTCATGATTTAGAGTTGGGTGCAGTGGTTTTCGCGTTGAAAATTTGGAGACATTACTTGTACGGTACCAAATGCACCATCTACACCGATCACAAGAGTCTCCAACATATTTTCGACCAACAACATTTGAACATACGGCAGCGTCGTAGGATTGAACTTCTGAACGACTATGATTGTGCTATTAAGTATCATCCTGGCAAGGCGAATGTTGTAGCAGACGCCTTGAGCAGGAAGGAATCTACTAAACCTCGTCGCGTTCGGGCATTGCAGCTCACCATTCATTCATCCTTACCTGATCAACTCCGTTCTGCCCAGTTAGAAGCTTTGAAGGAGGAAAACCTTAAAGCTGAAACTATGCACGTGCCGACAAGCACCTAGAGCGAAGGCCTGATGGCCTGCACTATTTCGCAGAACGTATATGGGTTCCTTTATTCGGGGGACTACGGGAGCTTGTCCTTGATGAGGCTCATAAGTCCCGGTATTCTATTCATCCTGGTTCGGATAAGATGTTCCAAGATCTGAAGGTGCTTTACTGGTGGCCAAACATGAGGTCGGACATAGCCTCATATGTGAGCAAATGCTTGACCTGTGCTAAGGTCAAGGTGGAATACCAGAAACCGTCGGGTCTCTTGCAACAACCTGAAATTCCGGAATGGAAATGGGAACGGATTACTATGGATTTTGTCACACAACTTCCTAAATCACCAAGCGGGAATGACAAGATATGGGTGATTGTCGATCGGTTGACGAAATCAGCTCATTTTCTTGCTATTAAGGAGACCGACACCATGGATCGTTTGGCTCGTCTTTATTTGAAGGAAGTTGTTTCTAAGCACGGGGTACCAGTTTCTATTATATCGGATCGTGACTCCCATTTTACTTCTCACTTCTGGAAGTCTTTGCACAAGGCTTTGGGTACCCAACTAGACATGAGTACGGCCTATCATCCACAGACTGACGGTCAAAGTGAGCGTACGATTCAAACCTTAGAAGACATGCTACGGGCATGTGTGATCGATTTTGGCAAGGGTTGGGAAGCTCATCTACCGTTAGTAGAATTCTCGTACAATAACAGTTATCACACGAGCATCAAGGCGGCTCCGTTCGAAGCACTGTACGGACGGAAATGCCGTTCTCCTCTTTGTTGGGCTGAAGTGGGTGAGAGTCAACTCACTGGGCCTGAACTAGTGTACGAAACTTCGGAAAAGATCGTACAGATTCGTAACCGGTTGGCAGCGGCACGGGACCGGCAAAAGAGTTATGCCGATCAGCGTCGCAAACCATTGGAAATCCAAGTCAATGACAAGGTACTTCTAAAAGTCTCACCGTGGAAGGGCGTCATACGCTTTGGGAAGCGTGGCAAACTCAATCCGTGGTATGTCGGCCCATTTACGATCCTGGAACGGATTGGACCGGTGGCATATCGTCTCGATTTACCGACGGAGCTCGGTAACGTACATAACGTCTTCCATGTGTCCAACTTGAAGAAGTGTCTGGCTGACGAGCCTCTCATTGTTCCACTGGAAGAGATCAAAGTTGATGATCGTCTTCGAATTGTGGAAGAACCTGTGGAGATTCTGGATTACAAGATTCGTAGCCTACGTCATAGCAAGATTCGCATTGTCAAGGTTCGATGGAACTCGAACCGGGGACCAGAGTACACTTGGTAACGGGAGGATCAGATGAAGTCTAAGTATCCTCATCTTTTTCCTAAGGAAGCGTTCGAGTCGAGATATGTTTCCACAGCTGCTGAATGAATCTCGGGGCGAGATTCCTTTTTAACGTGGGGATGATGTGACAACTCGGGTAAATCTCTCTCTTGGTTTCTATCTTTTGTCCGTTTCTTTCGTTATTCCTTTTGGTACTTGTGCAATTTTGAGGACAAAATTTCTGTAACATGGGGAGAATGTGACAACCGACAAATTCCGATCAATACCGATGTGACTTTTATTATGTAAAGTAATTTATTTGCTTTAAGTATTGTTAACTATTGAGTTTCGGAAGTTAACTGATCGTTTAAACAATGGAAACTGTGACCGGTTTAATTAACGCGGTGTAAACGCGTGCATCAAACGCACGTGCCAGGCGACGAAAATATTTATATTTTTGCTCGGTTTAGTATTATTTTTAATTTCGAACAAAACCGACTAATTTTTATAATTTATTATCGAGCCTAAATCCAAACCGAGACGTTTCGCGAGATTACGGGTTCGATACGCGGTGTCTACCTACCTAACTCTAACCCTAGCTATTTAAAGCCTTTTATCTTCTTCTTCCTTCTCATTTGGCAGCCAACACAAGATGAGAACCCTCTCAAGCTCTCTCTCCCCGGTAACTCTCTCTACTCTATCCCCTCTCGTCTCTCCCCCTCCACCCTGTTACAGCAGCGGCCGACCACCACCCACCTTATGGTGGTGGCGGCGCATGGTTCCAGGTCCGAGATGGGCTGTGGTAATGGCTCACAAGGTGGTTACAAGTGGTGGCGCTGGCCTGTGAGCCTGCAAACACCGGCAAACAACAATAAGTGGCGGCGTGGTGTTTTTGCAAGAAGACGAGCGGTGGTGGTGATAGGACCAGGTATGGTGGCTCATCTGGTTGTTTGGTCAGATCTATATTGGGTCTCGGTTTATATTTTTGAGTCGGGTTAGGATCGGATGGTGGTGTGGAGGCACGATAGTGAAGGTCGGGTCAGGGAGGGGTTTTTGTTGCAGTCCGGTTGAGGGTTCAGTGGTAATGATCGGGCTGATGGTGGTGGTTTGACTGGTGGTGGAGCCGGTGTCGGGTGGTGGTCAGGTCCGGTCGATGGTGGCTTGGCCGAGTTTGGTTGGGTCAGTTTGGTGTTGGCAGTGGTCTTGGGATCGGGTCAGGCGGCTTTGGTTCGAGTCCTGCTCTGGTCGAGATCTGTTTGGCTCGGGTCGGGTTAGTTTCTGGTTCGGGGTGTTAGCTCGGGTCAAGGTCTGGTCAGATCCGGTTCAGGTCCAGTTCGGGTTTCAGTCGCGGTTGCGGTCGGTTCGGTCAGATCTGGTCAACGTGCAGTCTTTGGCTCGGTGTAAAGCTTGGTATACTTAAATCCGTATTCGTTATTAGTATAAATGTTGTATATTTATAAATATATATGTATTTGTAAATATTATGTATTTATGAATATTATATATTTATAAATATATTGATTCAAACGAAATAGTCTTGACTCGCGAACGAACCAAATAAAAACAATAACCGGTAACATTATTAAATATCGAACGATTTGGTAAACGATTAACTTGACGTGACTTATGGTTTCGAACTCGGACTAAATATAATTGGACTATATTGTCGGACTATATTATATATATATATATATATATATTGGTGTATATATATATTTATATAATTAAGTGTATTTGGGTGTCGAAACGTATAATCTCGTGAATCGGAATTTTGGATAAAAAGAACTTGTTGAATTGTGTTTGAAAGTTGATTTTGGGGGAAAATTGTAGACAACGGGTGTTGTCTGGTTTGTACAAAAACAGAGGAAACTCTGCCCAAATTTTTATAAAAACCAAAACGTAACGAACTGCTATTTTTGTTAAATAAATTCCCTTCAGCGTTTTGGACAAAGGCATTGTTATATACAAAATCAAGGTGTTTTCAAAGTTTATCTATTTGTAACAATAAAGATGATTTTCAAACAATGTTTGGGAAAAAGTAGCAAATGTTATTAATTGGTTTTAATAACTAAACTTGTTTTTCCTCAGAGTATTTTCTAAAACGATTTACGAGACGAGCTACGATTCAGGATAATTATACGTTTCGGGGTACTAGTCCAACATGGTTTATACACAAATGGTAACAAGTGTGCAACTTGGGGGTTATGTAATACGAGAATTAAGATAAGTCACGATCGGTTCGTCGAGTTGAAACGTATTGAGACTCGTGTTGGTACACACGAGTCTAGACAGTCGGATAGACTATCTTTTGAGCAGTCAATAAGCTAGGCTTATGTGTGATAGACTGTTAAGGTGTCCTTTGTTGGTAATTAGGGCACGAGGAAGTCGGTCGAGACTTCAGGCTTTGTTTGCTAGCTTATCATGGAAATTAAGGTGAGTTTACGGCCCCTCTTTTAAACTGGTTTCATACTTTCGGGGGAGAAAACATGTGTTAAAACGATTGTTTGGTAATTACTGTCATACTATGGGTTTCTATTGTGTACTACACGATCTTTGGAAGTCCCGGGGGGAACCATGAATGTGCGGGTTTGCACAACGGGGAAATGTGAATAGCGCTATTGGGAGTGACCAACCCCGCTCGTCGACTTGGAGGGTCGGCGGGTGCATATTGTCTCAAACAGGAACAACAGGAACATTTGGTACTTTTCGGGCACAACATCTGGTATTCGAGTTAGTAATGGTTTTCCAATCGTGGTAGTAACAAGACGTACGCCTAGCTAGCGTATACTGGTTTTCGATTTATTATAGTATGGACAGGTGGACTTGGTACTTGGATACAAAACCTGTAAACTCACCAGCATTTTTGTGCTGACGTAAACTTTTACATGTTTTCTCAGGTCGCTAAGGTAGCACGACTGGACTAGGGCGCACGCGTCTGCACGGCGTCTAACTAGGGTTGCATGGTCTTTTGAACGTTGAACTATTATTTCATTGTTGAGATACTGTTTTTGAATAAGCTTCCGCTGTAAACGGGATTTTAAACTATGTTTTGAAATTGCATTTATATTCATTTAAACTTGTTTATTGTGATCGTTGGTTTGGATCCTGGTTTGTCATGCGCCTCGCGGTAAAACTCCGCAAGTGGATTTTGAGGGTGTGAAAACTTGTATTTGTAATTTGTATAAGTGTACATGTAACACCCCAAAAGTGAATAAAAGCAAAAAGGGGATAGGAAATACTCACTTTCGCCAAATAACTAGATGACTAAGCGAGCGTGAAAATGCGAGCAATCCAAAGACTCAACAACAAAACTAGTCCAATTTAAAAGAAAAGAAACCGAATAAGAAAAATATCCAGCTTCCAATTCGCCAATTACGAGAGCTTATAATCAAAGCTTCAAGTGTAGAAGTAATATACTATAGAAGAAAGGTATGAGGGAGAGTTTAATCGAATTGAAACAATCGATTTAGAGGTGCAAAGTGTAATGGGTCATAGGTGGGTTTTTATACTAGTTTTGGATTCAATTAGCCATTAAGATTGGTCAACACCATAAAGTAAGGTTTTATGATGAATTGACTATTTGACTAGGACTTTGACTGTTTGACTAAGACTTTGACTAGGACTTTGACTGGGACTTTGACTGAGACTTTGACTAGGACTTTGACTAGGATTTTGACTGAGACTTTGACTATTTGATTGTCTCAGCGGACCGCGAGGACTAAAAAAATATTTTTTTCTAATTTAATCAATTTTAAGTTCTAGACTTGTTTCCTTCTGTTTCTAAGTTGTTTTAGGACCGAAAATTAAGGGCTTTGAGTATCAAGGTCTGAAACATACGTGCTCGGGTGTAGATGTGAGTATAAAACGTGCATACTTTTACTTATAAAAATTATAAGTTTTATTAAATTGTGAATTTTGGTCCTATTAAAATACGAGGGTTAAAAATGAAAATTTTGAAATAGTTGAGGAACCAATTATGCACATTTATGAAAAGTGAAGGGTGCAGGTTGTCACAAATAATATAGTCAAGATAAATAAAATAATATTATATTTACTATTCATTTAGATTTACTATTCATTAGGTTTGCTAATTAATATATTGTAATGATTATTCCAAGAAATAAAACTAAACGAAAACACTTGTTAAATCTATCCTTAACACGATTTCAACCAAATTTATCCCATGTACCCTCTCTCCTAACATGTACAAAAGCAAGGCCCAAGTTGTACTCTTCAGTGGTGGATCCAAGAATTTTTTTCACTGAGTTCCTTTTTTAGATGCTATAACTTCATATGACCGAACATAAAAAATCTTGGGTCGGTACAGGGGTTCGGGTCGTTTTAGCGGTTCGGGTCGGTATGACGGTTCGGCTTTCAACAGGTTTATATTTTAAAATCCCTAAAGTTATTCAACCGTAAAAATAGACTAGATTCACACTTTCAGTTTTGATTTGATAATGTCATAATGCTTATTCCTAAATCAATCTAAAAATTAAGTATTAACTACCTAAATGCCTAATAAATTAAACACACAAATCAAATTAAGGACTTAAGCATTTAAGCAGAAGCATTTAAGAAACAAATGATTCATGTAACATACTATCTATACAAATACAAATTTATGCACCAAGTTTCTAATCTTCTATCATAGTAAGATCTTAAAGGGTACCCAGTTGCAAAAAACTTAAAACAAATAAAAATAACTTCACAATTCACATAAACAAGAAACAGTTGAATCATCCACATTAAAAGGGTATTCCAATTTATCTAATAACAATCAAATTAAACAATTCAAGAAACTAAAAACCTAAAACTTAACATATAAATTAGTATAATCTTAAGAGAGGGAGAGAGAGAGAGAGAGTGTATACTCACGCAAAAGGAGAAGCTCAACAAAGAGAAGAATACATCTTGGTTTGGTAGTAACTTCTGATTCCACCTGAGAAGGGGGGCCCTCTTCATCTTCTTTCCTCAATTCCTCAGTTGTCAAGTCTTTAATAGAAGAACTGATAATGGGTGTTCTTGTTCTTGGTTTAAAGTTAAGAGGTTGATTGGTGAAACTAAAACATATGGGTTTGGTTGAAAAAGAGTGGAAACAGGAGATTCTTGATGTTTCGGAGGAACAATAGGAAGATGAAGAAGAAGAAGAAGAAGAAGGTAGTTTATACAGAGAGGGGTTTAAGGAAAAAGATGAAGAAGGTAGTTTATACAAAGAGGGGTTTAAGGAAAAAGATGAAGAAGGTAGTTCATGTGGATTGGAATTGAAGGGGGATATATTAAATGCACACTTTTAACCTAGATGGGTTTTGAATTAAAAAAAAATAGAAACCAAAAAAAAAAAAAAGACGAACTGAAGGGAATCGAACCGGGTACATTTGGTACTAAATGCACACTTTTAACCACTGCAGCACTTGGCATTTTTAGTAATGGGTTCCTTAATGATTTTTCTTATGGATTCCTTTCCAGTTTTGTATATACATTAACACTGTAATTTCGAAACCGAGTGGGATCCCGGGAACCCACTCGCCTAAGCCTAAATTCGCCCCTGGTACTCCTCATCTTTGGTCTATACGGGAACACTTGGAAGTATAGTGAAGTAAAATGTTTTTTCCCCTTTTTTGTGCGTTTTTGTATGTTGTGGACTTGTGGTCAACTAGATACATCCACTAGCTAATTATACTAACGTGCAATGGTAAAATGGTAAATTTGTAGGCAAAAAGTTACTAGTAACAACTATATTACCATTACCAACAACTCTTTTTTTTTAATCTGGACAGGTTAACCAGTTTTACAATGGTTAAAAACCGGTCACAACTACAAAAACAAAAGGCAGTTACTTTGTTTAATGTCTAACTAAATATCATCTGAACTGTCAGTGTGCTAGCACTGTGCAAATGGTTGCCCACTGGGCAGCCTAAGTCCACCAAATCATCAATTCGGGGAAAAACCCGTCGCCCAAAGGCCCACTTTGGTAAAACCCATCTGGATCGGATTCAAACTTGAGACTAAATGACCTCAAGCTCTTATCTTCATTTCCCCATACCACTTCACCAAATACGTGATACGTGAATGGTGAAAGTTAAAATCTTAACTCTTCAGTTCATGGGGAAATCAATCAACGTTTAATAAGACACCCTCATCCATAGTCATCTCTGATCGCCATCGCCATCGACGTTTTCCATCATCATCGTCGTTTGACATCTCATCTTCCATCACCATTGTTATCAACATCAGGTATCGCACTCTGTTTATTATTCTTCTTCGTATTTTTTTATCCAATCAATATCCACGCATGGTACTTGTCATTTTTTTTGCCCTTATGCATCAAATATATTTACGCGTATGGATTTTAGGGCTTGTAATTGAAAACTAGAAGAATGAAACTTTGAAAGTCATGACGAGTCCAGCCAATCTCGAGCTTCAGAATCTGTTTGCTAGTCGAGCTTGATCTCAAAAGAGTAGGTTCGAACTGAGCCGAGCTCGAGTAGTGTAAGGCTCGGGCTCAGCCCCTCGTTTACACCCGTTGTTTTGTTTTGGTGCATAGTTTATATATGAATAGAACGGAAAGATAGAATGCAGAGTTCAAATCCTATAAAGAGTAGGTACCGATGATTAATTGAAGTAGATTAGGAGGTCAATTTGCCGTTAAAAAATAAAGCGAAAATCTTGGTCAATACATGTTTTCTCCCACACCCAAACCCACAAAGCAAACTTAACCCTTTAACCATCTCACTTTAAACCACCATAAAACACTGTCTATAACCGGTGTTCCCAGGACCGACTCAACCTGTTTAGAGGCCTAAAGAAAGATTTTATTTTAAGGCCCATTCTATAAAGTTTTTAATCCATTTTTTGATACTAATATTGACCATGATCATAGTCTTAATCCCATACTAATTTGTATTTTCAAATCAACTTATACGACACTTCTCCGAATGAAGTCCATATTAACTATGTTTGCATTCCCATCACTCATTTATGTACAAACATGAACCAGATGACACTAGTAAATTGGATCGAAACAAAGCTTAAATCTTCCTTTACATACATAAAAAAATCAGTCTTTCACATACTAACTCCAAATATCCAAATCCATACACATGTATAACTAAACTACCTAACACCTATTAACCTAACCACATAAACTAAACTAATCTATCAATTACACAATACACGTCCTACAACATCAATATTATCAAAATCAGTTACAAATCAACATTCCATACCTTACAATTTCATATTTGTATCAAATTAAGCTATAAAAATTACTTTATAAATAGAAGTAGAACAAAGATATAGTGAATGATGTATACCTTCAGCGACTTTAAGCCAATGAGCCATTGCAATGGATCAAGTATCAAAACAACAGAGTTCCGCCACTCTCTTCCTCTTCTCTGCCGCCGTCTCCTCCTCCGACTCACCACCTCCCCTCGTCGCCGCCGCCACGTGTTCGCCATTGTCTAATTTGAACAATTTGGTTTTGTGGTCGTTTAAGGTCTGCTTGTTTTTAGCCTCTTTCATCATTATTAATGGTTAGGGGAAGAACAGAAGAATTAAGGTCGATGTTTTGAAGCTGAAAATAATATTATTATGAATTATCCAACCAACCATGATAACTCAAATAGAGGGGGGGGAGGCTAGGGGTTGAGTTTGTGAAAAAGTGAAGGAGGAGGAGTTATGATTAGAGATTTATATAGGTAATTACTTTTCTTTTTAAATCACACATGAAGCCACGTGACACACTCAATGATGGAGATGGACTCACTGAGTGGCATGTCAATTAAGTGCATTTCCTTTATATATAGTTTTAGATTAGTCAAAATAATAAAGATTTTTATAGCGAAACCATATTTTATTTATTTACAAAATCACATGATTATACAATTTTCCTATTATATTATACTAAAGAAAAGACATGGTGGGATGTTGGCAATGTCATCATAGAAGATGTACTAATTAATCCAATTAGTTGAATTTGTGCTTAAATATGTTCTTGAAGTCATTTATGAAGCCATTCTTCTCCGTCAATGTAACCGATACCCATGTATGGAGTTGCTTCAACAACTCTTAGTTGTTTCGCAAACTTCACCCTAGACTTGAAATCCGATCCAGGACCCGAGCACGCATGTTCTCCAAAGAATACTTTCCTACAAAAACATCCGAACATCCAACAAAAAGAATGTTAATTAATTGATAACATGATTAGTTAACATATTAAAACAAACATCACATTGAGTATTTATGGATTGATATCTTTTTCATTAATGTTGCACAAACATGTAGAGATAACTATGTAAGACTAAAATATGGGCATAACTGTTGTCTTGAGGGGTCATTCCAGTCATTCCAGCCGTTAGGAGTAATAATTTCAGACATGAATGTTTGTATGTACACAATGGTTGAATATTCACCCATGCCCTCCCAAGCCACACTTTACCCGTTCCTTCAATCTTACAATTCACAAATGAAAAACCCGATTTTTCCTGCAATGAAGCCCTATGTTGTGCTGATATTGCTCCATTGATCCCCGGTCCACTTGCTACCGAGTTGAGTGTACAATCCTAGAGAAAAAAAATGGATTAAAGTTATTGTCTCATTTGGTTCATTTATACCTTCTTCACTACACTAAACATATGTGTTATCCTAAATTTATTTATTATTATTTATTTTTATTTTTTTTTGCTTTTTTGGAAGTAGGTGTTTCTTTGAAGCTCTTTAATTCTAGGCAGTTTGCTACCTTTGTAAGCGAAATCAGCAGTAAGCGAACTTCATTGAGTTTTATGAAAACTGTATGCAGTTAATTGAGTTTGGTGAACTCTATGGAGTTTGCTTGTCACCCAAGCAAGGTAACCGCATTCAAGCAAACTAAACTAACCGAGTTTGCATGCCACCCGAGTTCACTTGACACACTAGCAAACTCTAAAAAATAGTGTCAGATGAGTTTGCTTACAAGGGTAACTAACGGCCTAAAAAAATGTAAGTGCAAACATTCCTACTTTTTATTATACTTTATCTAAATCTTTCTATACTATATAATAAAAGAGAACTATGGGAACAAGTGTCTTCCATTAATTATCTAATTTTTTTTGTTTTTCCGTCTGTCTCTCCTACGTAGTTATAGACACTTATGTCTTTAATAAAAGATATTATTTATTATATCCTTAACTAAATGAATTTAATATGAAACTAATTATTAGGTTTTTTATATTATTTGTTTATTTTTTTTTAAATTATACTTCAAAGCTTCAAAATTTTCAAAATTGTGTTAATTAAAATATTAATAATGAAGAATAAGGATTATAATTGTTTTATGAGTGATCTAAATTTTTTTTAATATTTAATGTTGTTGGATAGGTAGTATAGACAAAATACAATATGTTAAATAATTAAAAAAATGTGGTATTAAAAAATCAAAATTAGTACCCAACTAAAAGAACTAATGTTATAAAAATTTACTTTGCAAATTTTTTTGTGTGTGTATTGTTACATCGATGTTCATTTTTAAATACATATCTTGACGATTGTAGATGTTAAAAATTATATTTTATTTTATTTTTTAGTATAATACACAGGTTTATTCAAATGTGTAATACACGTGTTTTTTTTAAAACATAACATTTTTATTACTAATTTTATAATAATACATTTGTTAAGAACAATAATACACGGGGTTGTAACCTATTATATTTTAATAAAGAGGGTCATATTTTTCACATTTATAACTACGAATAACCTTACAAAATAACGTATCTTTTTCTCTAACAATTATTAGAATATGTTACCAGGAAATTCATGGCACCCGTCAATACAAACCAAGAGATCATGTACATGGTAGTTTGTGCGCACCGGACATGTATGACCTAATTTTAAAACTATGGTAGGAAACTAATTAAACCAAGATTTGAATATGAGATCTCTAGATTTTATTAGGGCCGTAAACAAATCAACCGTTTGGCGAACAGTTTGTGAACTGTTCGGCGGGAAGTTTGTTTGTGTTCGTTCGTTTAATAAATGATCGAACACAAACAAAAAATTCCATTCGTTTAGCTAAACAAACGAACATTAACAGAGGCCGCATTCGTTCGTTTATGTTCGTGAACGTTTGGTAACGTGTTCGTTTATGTTTGTTTGTGTTCGATAGTTCATTAGGGTTTTTAATTTTTTATATTTAATTTAAGTACTTCAAATTTCCCATTGGATGATTATTTAACGTATATTAGTGTATCACATGTAATATTACTTTAACTAATTTGATTAACTGTTATTTTTGTTGGATTAATCGATGATTTCAAGTTTAATATGATACCTCTGGGTTTTTATAAGACATTATGTGATCAAAATTATGTCATGTATATTTGGGTAATTTGATTAGTATATTCTGGGCGGACAATGTTAGCGATGAAAAATGGTAATTTTCAGAATTTAATGTTTTGTTGTGCTTGATTATGTTCAATAATGCCTATTTGTGTTCGTTTACGTTCATTTGTGTTTGTTTGTGTTCGTTTTTGTCTGACACCTAAATTTAGCAAATAAATACAAATGAACACGAACAAAAATCTCGTTCGGTAAGTGTTAATGAACAGTTCATGAACATGTTATTTTCTTAACAAACGAACACGAACAAAAAATCTCGTTCAGTAAGTGTTCATGAACAGTTCGCGAACACGTTAATTCCTTAACAAACGAACACGAACAAAGCCTTGTTCATGTTCGTTTGGTTCGTTTACAGCCCTAGATTTTATCACTCACCAGCCCTACAAATGTATGGAAAAAAGTGTGAATGAAGAAATGAATACCTCATAGACAGTGGCGGGGCATTAAAGGGGCGGGAGGGGCGGCCGACCCCCCCGAATTTTCGCTCAGAAGTTTTGAGTATATAGTTTTCGTATGGAATTTTTTTGGTATATACGGTTTCGACCCCCCGTTAAAAAAAATAGTTATATAAACCAAAACTTTAACCCAAAACAAAGTAAATGTAAAGATCAAATCCTAAAGTACTAAGCACAACAACTACATGAGCAGGATAGTAGATTCAATGAGCAAGCGATTGAGTTCTTATCTCTTAGCTACTCGAGTTTGGCTGGGTAAAAATCTCGAAACGAGCCGAGCCTTATCGAGCCCGAGCTCAGCCTAGCATGTGAAGTTCGCCAGGCTCCTCAAACCTTAGTGTAATATTAGGTTTGTTAATATTTAATAATATTTATTCACTCAATTAAGCTTGTTTACTAAACGAGCCCGAGCCGAACTTCATTTATCGAGCTCCGAACCAATTATTTATATTACTTTTATGTAAAATATTAACTAATAGATAGTAAACGAGCCTAGCTCGAGCTCGGGCTTAGCTCGGCTCGTTTGCACCCCAATCCATAATTGAATAATTCAAAAATCTTAAAAGTCGACGGGATGAACTGTAATTCTTCATCCAGGTACGAACCCTTTGTCTCATTTTTAATGTTTTAGTGTCTTTGTTCAATTGTTTGTTAAAGAATGCTTAAAACTTTTATATTTATTGTATTTAATGTTTGACTCGACCCGACCCGAATCGAATCACCGACACGAACATATCACCTGAACTATAGCTACACGAAAGTTAGGTCCCGTCCTGTGACCGTTGACTTCCGACCCCCCGGACGAAATTCTCAAGCTTCGCCACTGCTCATAGAGTGATCTACCATTCCCAAAGATAAAATCTATTGATCCTTCAATGAAACAATGTTTGAAATAATGTCTTCCTGCATCATCATGAAGAGTGTCTTGAAATCCATAAAACCCACAGTTATAGAAAGCCGCTTGATCACCTCCGATCCTTAATGCAACTGCCTGTGCTCCAATTACACGTGGACTTGGAGGAGGAGCTGTGTTCTTCATCATCGTTCCATAACAAAACAACACACGTCAATATTTAAAATAATAAACAAAACCTTTATTTGCACTTAATAACAATGTTTCGGTTGGATTAACTACCTTAAAGCTGATATCATGAGCAATGAACTTTGGAGCAAATACACCAACCGAGTAGCTGTAAAAGGTGTCATTTGTTTTACCTGCAGTGTCATCCCAAGCAATAAATGTACTAAGGTAACTCTGTCCTTGAATTATCATATTAGATTTGCTACTTTTCACCTTTACTTTCTCCCTGCAAAAAAAAAGTTATTGGACTTTACATGCATCATATATAACTAATATAGAGGTGTAACTGAATTACAAGATAATGATATAATGATAAAACACCAATAACTATTTTAATATTCAAACTATGACTAACATGCAAACTTAAAGACTTATCATTAATCATATAATAATAACGATAATAGATAATAAACTCAGCTAACATATTGTATGATTTTCTAGAACTATTACGTGTATGTGCCTGAATCAAGTATGATTAGTGTTGGTTTTGTTGCATGATCTGGAACAGCATCAATTGCCTCTTGAACACTCTTAAATTTCCCACAACCCTTTTGATCAACAGTTAAAATTATTGATACCGCGTATTTTGAAATGAGCGGAGATTTCCATTTGTTAGGATCACAAGTACACCACCTATGACGATGACCATAAAAAGGGGTTATGGGATAGAAGTCATAAATTTCACTTTGATCGAAAACATAGCTATAATTGATTATTTTGTGTAGAAAGTAAGTGGTTGAATATAGGAGAGCAATGGCAGCTATGGGTAGCCAAAAGAATGTGATTCTTTTGGTGTTCATGTTTTTGGATCAAAGGATGTTGATTAAGATTGTTTAGGGGTGTAATTTATGTATAGATAGAGTGAAACGACCGATTTATTATATAGTTACAAGAAATTCTATTTATCCAAAACCTGAAAAGCTTTAAATTGGAAAGGGTTATCAACCTTCAAAACATTAACCATCTTTTGGCAAACTAGTTAAAAATGTAGAACAACAAACGTATCAAAAAATCCAACTAATAGCAAAAGCTACTGCTATGGTGGGTGGGATGAGTCTATCCTAAATGATAGAGAAGCTGCCTCTACTAAGATGCTAGCTAACTCTAAATATCTAAAATAATTTAAACCGTCGCAAGACAGGTGTTTGCGACATTGTAGTTAGTCTCAAATATTTTCATTTTCGTCACTACGATGAATAATACTTTGTGGTAACGAGTGTCATTTTGTTTACAATATATTAATTTTCAGTTTCTTTTAAAAGAATTCATGACTGAATTTTCATCATAATTTTAAACTAGTGGGTTTACCCGCGCGTTGCAGCGGGATTCATGACTGAATTTTCATCATAATTTTAAATAATGTTTTTCGTTTTTTCCTTTTTAGTCAATCGTTTTCTTGAAGAGGTGATCTATCATTTCTAAGTTCAAGATCTATTGATCCTTCAATAAAACTGTAAGTACGGTAATTAAGAATTATTTAGCATGTTGTTTAAAATAATAAATCTATCTTAGGACTTAGAAATCAAATTAAAACATAGCATGTTGCTTAAATAATAAATCTATCTTAGGAATTAGAAATAGATAAAAAGCTATGGGATGTTATTGCTAAACCATAGAAGTGCATAGGCTATATTAAGAAATTTTATTTAAATAAACCGATAGAATTTGATGTTGCAAGCCTTCCATGCACGTTTCAAAAACCACAATGGTTGGTAGCTTTCCATAATCCAAAATTGATCCCAATCCTTCCATTCACGTTTCAAACACCGAAAGCTTTACATAGCGAGACGATTGAGTGAGAATACGGTAATGAAGGATTTTGAGCCACGACGTTTGGTTCAAACTTGGTAGCTTTCATGGATTTGTTTGATGACAGTATCTTGGGGTCATTTGACTGTTAAACTGTTGTATGTTCGGCAGTGTTTACGGTAGCTTTCATATGAGTACAAGGGTTATTATTTGTATGTTCTACAGTGTGAACGGGAAAGTATACGATCTATATATTGATGTGTCTTGCTTGTAAGAATTGAAATTTTGGTTGAGTTATAAGATGTACAAAAGCTTACTTATACGGTTATACCTTTGATTATGTTTAGGTTATCCGTTACCGTTTCATAAAGTGTCACGTAAAAAAGTGATTGTGATTGTCACATCACTAACATGTAGATATAAGCTCTCACTCATTTTTATCACATTTGTGTGTAAAGATTTCACAAGTTTTCCATATCCGCCGCTCACTAAAATGATATTTAGTTAAAAATTTAAAGAAAAAAATCAAAGATAAAATCTGATTGGTTGATAGCCTTGGAGCCCACCAACTCGGCATGGTTTGCACAACGCCCCCTCTCCCCCCCCCCCCCCCCCCCCCCCCACACACACACCCCTTTAACGCCTTTGTGCAGATGTTTAACCCCCTCTTTCGCGCCCCCATTCGTGCCACATCAGTGGGGGCGTTACCCCATAAATCCAAGCCTTATGTTTTCAATGACTTCTTTTTAATTATTTTTGGGAATTAAATCTTTTTTGACTTGAACCTGTTTTGACCCAAACACGTAAAAAACAAGTTTTCCTACGCTGGTAAACTAAATTCAAAATAAACATCCTAGTAAACAAAACCGAAAACCGACAAAGAAAGCCAAAACCCGTTAGAAAACCAAGATACCAAACGCAAAACGTTTCGAAGGGCCAAAAACTGAACCACTTCAATATCGTTTCGGACATGAGCCAAAACCAAAGCAAACCAAACCCATGCATGCACTTAAAAGATGAACCCTTAACCCCCAAATTATCATTAAAAATGCCAGACCAAAACGGCCTGAGCGATACCAAACTGAAAACTGGTTTTTTTACTAAAGTCAGAACAGAAAACTATACCGAAGTATACCGGTACGGCTTTAACTTTTCATAGTCTACCTTAAAAAAAAAAAAAAAAAAAAAAAAAAAAAACCGCTCTTTATCAAGCTATTCCACCAAAGGGTTCAAACCGCCATGATCACCTGCATCTGCAACGCCATCTTGAGCTTGAAGGATTTCCTTTTGCAACATCGATGTTCCTTGGAATGTCATCAAAGCCGAACATGACTGCTTGAGCTCACTAAGCTGGAACCCAACCAAATGATATATAAGCCATATAATAAAACAAGATGAAGAATAAACTTTATGTACCACAAAACGGCTAACGGGTCAAGTTAAGCCAGGTTGACCTGCAAACACCTTCTTGACGTTTTACATGACTAAATCCCTAAACTTTAAGGATCTTTTCAGCAAGTCTTTGTATATTTAGTGGCTTAACCATGCAACAATAAAATCTAGGTTACAACGTTACCTGATCTGGTGCTATTGTTTCAAAACCGAACTTTTGTGTCCATATAGATTTAGCTTCGTCTGCAGCTGGAAGAACAATCTTCTTTACTTTCAAAGAAGAAAGTAGCCTCTCAATGCAAGTAAACAGTAGTTGAAAGTAGCCCTGCCAATATACAATAAATCATATAAAAAAATGTTTACTAAAATAAATAAATAAATAAATAAATAAATAATAATAATAATATTTATAATAACAATAATAAGAATAATATTCTGGCCCCTGAGGCAGTGCGGTTTCTAAAACGAGTGCAGAAGGTGGTCCACAGTGACTCGCAGAGCCCTAAGAAACAAGGGTTTGTGTTTAGCAGGATAGGTTTTACGATTCAAAAGGGGATAGCGGCGCAGCTTGTTGCCCGCTTACCCACCATCTAAATGTAACTTGTTTTGATGATTAATGATTAACGTTTAAAATTAAAAATATTATTAATAATAATAATAATAATAATAATAATAATAATAATAATAATAATAATGATAATGCAATACATAATTGTTTGTAATTATAATATCCATACCTTCCCCTGGTTAGATTTACTAGTAGCAACGATCGGGAGTTCAGCTATATCCTCACAAAAAACACGAAGAGTTCCAGCCGTCACAACCTTTGAGCTGAACAATCAAATAAGAAGCGTCGTCAGTAAACAAATAAATTCATGCAAAAACACACACACAATGACAAGAATATCCTTACTCTACTGTCAATATTGCACAAAGCATTCCTGCAAAGTCTTGGCTCCAGATTTTCCTTCTGTTGGAACAAGGGAGAAAATGTTTCAGTTTTTATTAAAAAAAAAAAAAAAAAAAAAAAAAAAAAAGCGAAGGGAAAATATTGATTAACGATTCAAAAGATTATGTTCCGGTTATGCTCACCCATACACCATTGCAGGAATAAAATCGCGTCCACTACTTGCATCGATAATAGGATCAAACCCTTCCTATTACCATACAAAAATGAATTCAAATAAATAGTCACACTAAAAATAGTCAAACCGCTCTAAAATGAAAACAGTACCCACACGAAAAATATCAACGGTTTGCGCCAGCAATTTTCTAGTTTCAAGGGGAGCGTTTTTGCCCCTAAGAACAACAAACTGCACTTCAGGACTAGAAGCGGTTTCTGAATTGTTATTATCGTCGTTCTTTTGTTTCTCCTTTAAAACAGTCAACATGTCATCAGAGAGCGTTTCGGGTTCACGGGTGAGCAAATTTTTCAAAACAGAATTAATTCTCTCGCAATCATTGCAGCAGAACCACTCCCCTTTTGGCAATTCCTGTAAGTTGTCGATGAGCAAAAATCAGAAGAAAAGGAAATGCAATAAAAAAGTAGATATTGTAATATTATATATACACACACATGCATACCTTTAAATCAGCCATATTGTTTTCTTTCAGACAGCCAATATGATATTCCCTTTCGCATTGATCACAAACTATAACCGTCCGATCATTGAAGACACGTTTGGTAAAATCATGGCTTCTGCATACATCAAAACTTTTTGATCAACATTCATCATATGTGGCGGTTTCTGACAATGGGTCAATTTGGGTTATGTCTAACAGTCGAATTATTTTTTTATACAAGATATAGTCTAATTTTCATATCCACAAACAAATTACATATGGATAGCAGGTAGGCGGGCAAGAAGCTGCACCGCCACCCCTTTCTGAACCAAAAAAAAAAACTAAGCAAAAAAGAAATGTAACATACGGCACTGAAATATTTAACGTTTAGAGGCCATCCAATTATTAAAGCCAAATTAGTGTAAAATGACAAACCGCCACAAAAGCTAAATCTTGACACATTTAGAGCTATAAAATGACGTAAAATGCCCATAAACCTATGCAAGTACTAGATATGATAAAGCTTTAAATTTAGATGCTTTTAGTCATTTTACAATTATCCATCAGTTTATTTTTGCTAAAATTGTCATTAAACAAAACCAAACTGATAACTAGAGAGAAATTTGTAATTATACATTATCCCGTAATTTGGCAATAAAGAAATGGGTCAAAGCGGTTGTAAGTCTCCCTAAGTCATTTTATTTTATAGATTCAGATAACTAATGTAAAACATAGTTTTTATAACCATGTCTACCAGACTAGCATGTTAACCATTAATAAAATAGTGACAACCACTTGTAGGCAAACCATCATGAACCGACCAGGCTCATTTAGGCCCGAACTAAGATAGCCCTTTTCGACCCAAAACTATTATGACCCATTAACCCGTCAATTTTTAATTTTTACTATAATCAGTGTTACCTGCATAAAACGCATGCACAAAGATCATTATTTTCTGACGGTTTGATTATACGAATGCAACGGGTCATTATCTGTTCTATAGGATCAACCCCTATAACCCTTCCGGCAGCCAAAGCATTGGCATTTTCTCCATGAAATTTCAACGACTGTTGACAATATCTGCAAAACCATTTTCCTTGTGGGATGCTAGTTTCATCTGCACATTCTGTGTGGGCCAACGGAATTGCATATTATTAGACTAAAAATTCTAATCTCACCGTCATCATTAAAAACATTCAAATTTACTAAACTGACCTTGATGATAGGACCTAGGGCATCCATCGCAAAGCAAGAGATCTCCACCATCCTTACAGACTATACACAGATCATCATTAAACTTCACCGGACATCCTCCATTTTCAGTTTTCTTTAAAGAAACTGCGTATTCATGGAGTGACACTCCGTTTGACATGTAAATATTATCATATCTGTCAAACATTTCAAACATTGAAATCAGTATAATTGTATAAAACTAAATTAAGTTGATACAATTTCATTACTTTTAACCTTATTTTACTAATTTCGTGAAAATAACGTTAAAAATGACGGGCGGTTAATCATGCATCAGTCGGGTTTGTCCCGATTGCTAAGTGTTATGTGCCTTATGTCTAAGGCTTGATACAAAACCACTATTGAGCCGGGGTCTCACTGGAAGCAGCCTCTCTATTCCCACGGGGTAGAGGTAAGGATGTCTACATCTTACCCTCCTCAGCTTTTGCTATTGGTGGGATTAACTGAGTATGATGATGATGATGATGATGATGATGATGATACCATAAAAATGTCATATTCATCCATTTACATTAGATAAAAACGTTACTTTTAACAACCTTTCCACTGAATTAAAGAAAATGTTATGCCCTGAGATATTTCACAGTCGAAACGGTGTTTCCGGTTTCCCTATTTGTTTACTCATTAAAACAGATTGTTATAAATCATATTGATAGTGAACTCATAGGGTAGAAATGATATTAATATGGAATGGATAATTTAATAACGTAATGACTTGAAAGCGTAAGTGCGATATTTAAAAAGTGTAGAAAAAATATTTATTAAATTTAGACTATTAAAAAAATGTATATATAAGTTACCAAATACATAAACACACACACTAGAAGGAAAAAAAAAACCATACGTATGCGTATATAGAAAAAAAAAACTCACGGTTTTCTGCGTGTGGCCCAACCAGCATGAGCTTCAAACTGTGAGGCACTGATTTCAGTATTGCAACAAGAACAAAAGATGCCATTGCCCATCTTATAACCATCTAGACATTTCTGTAAACAAAACAATTTATTGGATTCTTTTTGCGAAAAAAATAAGATTTTTTCGCATATGAATTATCAGATGTGTAACCTTTCCACGAGCAATGTAAGTTAGTTCAGTTCCATCTGGTAACCCTCCTTCCTGAAAAACAGCCCAATGCCATGAATGATTCCTGAAAAAAAAAAAAAAAACACCATATGATTAGTTTCCTGCAAACTTAGAAAACATATTTTTATAAAATAAGAGACGAACTTTATTGTTAGCTTCGTTCCACTCTTTTGTTGCGAGGAGGTGCATTTAGTAACACTCATGATAGGTGTTGGCGCAGAAGCGGATCTTGTTGACCTAAACCGTCGTAAAAATATTAGTATTTCTAAAAAAGTAAGAAGCTTGATTATCCTTTTGTATTATACCTTTTTGGTATCTTTGAATTTATTTTATTTCCTGAAAATTTAAACTTTCCAGCTCTTCTGACCGACTTCAGAGCTGACTTTGATGACCTGAAAATCAAATGATAAATCGTTTAGAGAATGAAGAGACACTAAATGTTATTTAAGGAAACTTAAATGAAATAGATTCTGACTTTCTTGGTCTGCCGCGTTTGTTCTTGTGAAGTTTTTCAAAGGAAATTGATGAGATGTTACTTTCAGATTCCTTCGGCTCCGGACTTGATGCCCTATGAATAAAAGGTGATATTAGACAAAGCATTGTACCTTAAATAACATATGGCAAATCATGAGCATAAAATATTTATTCAATCACAGTCACCGAAATCATAGAACTTGGTCCAAAACATGGAGAAAACAAAAAAAATGAAATAAAGTCATGACGTAACGTATCTTGTCGTATAGTGAATCACGTCATATCCCACAATGATAATATGTTTTACCCTAACTTTCTACGAAAATCTGGTCCCCCGCCTTTACATGTTTAAAGGATTGAAACGGTTAGGTTATCGTCTGAATGTGAGATTTTCCAGGTCATCAAAGTCAGCTCTTTCTAACGGTTTTTAACGCTGACTTTGATGACCTAGAAAATCACACTATAGATCGTTTATATAACACTCAGGACATTAGACATTATTAAAGGAAATTGAAGAGAGAAAATAGAAAATTACTTGGATGACATAGATTCCGACTTCCTTTTTCTGCCTCGTTTTTTCTTGCTTGGAAAGGAAACTGACGAGCTGTTGGTTTCAGATGCCTTCGGGTCCGGACTTAATGCCCTGTACATAAAGATTGAATACATGCATTGAAGAATGACCACTAAACTTTTTACGACGGATCAATAGATAATCCATACCTAACTTGACCACGAGTTGCGACTCTAGGTTCAGCATCCACTTGTTTTTTATCAACGCACAAATCACATATTAACAAATTTTCAGTAGACGACGCTTCGATTAAGCCTGAAATTCATGAAAAAAGAAACTATAGTTTAGAAAATATATCAACCAAAAAACATATATCAAATGTCGGTTAGAGTATTGCTCACTGTTGCATTTTGTACATGTTGAAGGTCCCTTCACAGGCAATGAACTAATTACAGTTTGAAGAGCTACTTCTACAGATTCCAAAGCCGACGCTTTACATATTTCGATCATATCAAGGAGACTTCTACCATTTTCAAGACGGATATGTTTGATGGCATGTCTGTATAATTTGCATGCGTGCATCTCAAACTGCGACGGCGAAATAACCTACATTCAACAAGTCAACAAAAGTCAAACCCGTCCTTTCAAGCTTCAAAATCCCATCACATATAGCGTATAAGAAACATAACTTACTTTGGTACCCTTACACGAATTGCAAGAACACAGTATCCCGGCACCTTTGATTATCCCTTGCAGATTCTTTCCCTGTAATAAAAAACAAATCTCAGTCGCGTCTTACTCGTTGAAAACTTAAACCTTGATATGATATAACTGTTCATAAATGATCATTCAATTTAAACATAGATTTCTTCCGTCGTAATTAGTAACTACTGCGTTAGACTATTAAAGAACGTCAACGATAACATACAACATGAGGACCAACATTCAAACCTACGAGATCAATATCAATCAATGAATCATCACCAATTACTCAACCGACAATCAATCCTCAACAAGTAATCTTTCCTGACGTTATTCTGGTCGAAAATAGATCTAAGACTATTAAGCAACGCCAACGATAACATACAACATGTGGACCAACATTCAAACCTATGAGATCAATCAATTAATCATATCATCAAATAAACAACCAACAATCAAACCTCAACAAGTAATCTTTCCTTTAACATTATTCCGATCAAAAAAAGATTCATGACCACAAAGTTTGTCCCTAACTACCTCAACATACCTACAACAAACGTACGCAGCAAAGTGTAACGCATGCAAGCCAGAGAGGCTGCTCCTGCTGAGACCCCGGCATAAAAAACATGTCCACTATGCATTATACACTATATCAATCTAAATAACATAAAATGCACCTAAAACAATCATATCAAAGTATGATCATATGATCATCAATTAGTAAGGATACCACCTCTGTATCGTAATCATACTAAACGCAAAAACCGTCAAGCAATGTATGATCAATTAGTAACTACTACATTAGACTATTAAAGACCGCCAACGATAACATACAACCTATTCACTATGCATTATATAGTATACCAATCCAAATAACACAAAATGCACCTAAAACAATCATACCAAACAAATTATGATCAAATGGTCATATGATCAATTAGTAAGAATACCTTGTCCATATGGTAATCATACGAAACGCGAAAACCCTCAAGCAACCCGGTCTCGAGTAGCTCCCTCATGTTAGTTGGCATTCTCCCCAACCCAATCTTCTTACCCATTCTCACTTCCAAATCTTTCCCACCTTCTTCCACATTCTCCTTCTCAACCAATGCCGACCGCGTAAACCGCCTTCCCTTCCCCTTATCCCCTCCCTTCTCCTCCTCCTCCACTTTCCCACCTTCCACCACCGCCACTGGAGATTCTTCTACTCCGCCCACCACCACCTCCACCGCTGCCGGTGATGGTTCGATGACGTCAGCAGCCACCGAATCGCTACCGCCACCTGAAACCGGAGTTTTAATCCGTTTACTCTGCCTACGCCTACCCTTACCAACTTCCACCGCCGGAGATTCCTCTCCGGCGGCGGCCACCGCCACCACCGCCGTCTCCGGCGCCGGAGACTCTTCACCGTCGCCGGAAACCACCGGAATAGGAGTTTTAATCCGTTTTCTCCGTTGATTCACACGTAATTCATCAACCGACTTCGACCCATTATTATTAAATCCCCTCTGATGATTCTTGCGATGAGTCTTTTCACTATCATTAAACAAAACCTGGTGAACCGGCTGAACCGGTTGAACAGAGGACCGGGTGCGACCGGAGAGGCAACTGAACTGGGATCGAGCTTCCAAAGCAAAAGCAAGCTCTCTTTTCATGTTCAATTGAAAAAGGGATGGATTATTATTAATGGGTATTGAAATTGGGACGAAAACAAAGGGGAATTAACTAATTAAGTGATGAATTGATGATAATGTGTGGAATTAAGGAGCAATTGGGTGTGGAGAAGATGAAATCTTTGATGGGTTATTGTGAATTTATGTGATTTGTTGATCCATCTGCATGAATTGCAGGTGTTGTGATTGGAATGTGAACAGGAAGATACAGAGACATAAGAGAGTGTATATATGTGTATATGTATAGGTCTGGACTGACCCCCAAATGAGAATAATAATAAGTGTAAAATGAAAATATTATAAAAGTAAATGAACACATGAAATGAAAATATTATGGTTTTTTACATTTTCAAATTATTTAAAATTTTAAGTCGTTGACTTATCTAAAAATGTTTTCTTCTAAATAGACCCTCTACCCAAATATTTTTTTTAACGGTTAATTTCCTCCCCATTTTACATATCATTTTTATTAAGACAATAATATATGTGTAAATTATTTTTTTAAATTTATATTTATTAAATGAATGAAAACAGACGCGAAAACTCGTATTGTTTATTAATTTTATGTTCGTTATATAGGGTTATTTAGGGTTTGCATGTGTCGGTTTTATACATATGTGTTTGTGTGTGTTTGTGTATACGTTTGTTTTTGTTTGTTTGTGTGCTAAAGTTCTTTTAGCGTATTAGCAAACATGTTTAAATGACAGCTAACCTAAAACGCCTATATCTTGATTATGTAGTGGTGTTGACCTTTAGAAATGTTTATTTGTCTAGTAAATGAATATAGCTATTATAGTACGTGTTATAATGAGCATGTACCATATAAACAGTTTACATATATAGAGAAATTATAGATTTATCGACATGTATTAGATCTAAGCGATTGCAATTAGGTATTTGACAATAAACAGGTTTTAAATAGCTATATATATACAAGCACACACACATAGTACGTTTTTTATAATGAGCAACTGAGCATGTAACATATATCTGTAGAAACTATAGATTCGGCAATATGTGTTACCCCTGAAACAATCGCAATTAGTATTAACCAATAAGTAGAATTTAAACAACTACATATATACCTGTTATGATGTAGGTTCATGTACAAAGGTTATATTTCAAGAGAAGTGTGAGAATGATTAAGAATTGACATGTAGACATCATGTTTTGGATTTTGGCATGATGTTTTAGGTTGTTTTGGCTAGAAAAACACGAAACACAACAATTCAAAACGCAATGCAATGTATTATAGCTATGGAATTTAGAACACATCAAAAAGACAATACTTAACATTTAAAACATACTGCTTAACTTTCTTGGCATAGTGTTTTAAGGTTTATGCCTATAATACGTTGTTTGTTTTTAATTGTTATGTTTGGTGTTCTTTTCTAGCGAAAACAATCCAAAACATCATGACCAAGTCCATAAAATATTGCATACATATCAAATTTTAATCCTTCTCACATAATATGGTCTTTGTATACTAACTTCATTGTACCTATTATAGTACCTTTTATAATGAATATGTAACATATAAATAGTTTACATTTATGGATAAATTATAGATTCCTCGATATGTGTTAGATCGAAACAATCGCAATTAGGTATTCGACAATAAATAGGTTTTAAACAACTAAAACTAGGTCGTCTATTAACCTACTATGTTTACATTAATTCACTCCTACCATATACCCTAATAGAACAAAGACTATCCATTTATTTCATAAAACATTGTTCTCTATCATTTGTTCTAGTTCATGATCTGAACGAGTCGCACATACACCCTAGTACATGTTCCTTGACGCTGAGGGCATCCCCGAAGCGCGGGGGATTTTGTGACATTTCTAATTGACTGTATTGTATTTCTAATAAGTTGTTTAATCATTGGCATGTTGAATTATATACATAATGGGTTGGTTTAGATCGATCCTAACCGAATGATTATGAATGACTTTTATTCAATAGAATAATAAATAAAAGTCAGAGAATATTAATATTAAACTCGGCAGGGTGAATTTCAGAATTGACGTGAAATCTAGGCTATTGTCATTCAATAATTGTAGTTTTACCAATATTGGCAGGTTCCTTCATTTTCTTTCTTCCCCATAAAGGTGTGTTAAAAAATATTTAGCCCTAATAGAACAAAGACTACCCATTTATTGCAGAAGTATCAAGGTGTGTTAAAAAATATTCTTTTTTTAGTTGATTGAGGGTTTAAGTTCCAATGATAGACAAATGCGTAGATTTAGCTATAGGATTGAAGAATTTGTGAGTTAGTCGGTCAAAAAAAGTATGGTGAAACAATAATTAAGTTCAACTGTTGTTTCGTCAAGTAACGATAGTTTAACCCATGACCTATTAGTCTAGTGGTATGGTGTCTGTCCTTATAAATGTGAGGTTGTGGGTTCAAATCTTTACAAATACAAGATAAGATGAAATTAAGGTGTAATAAAATTTGTTACAGATTAACTACACATGTTAGAATATAAAATATATTTTGAACAAAACAAATTTAATAACAATAATAAAATCATAAAACAATATAAAATGTTAAAGTCATTAAAATTAAAACTCATTTCCATGTATTTGCTTCACACAAAAAAACAAATGACGACGTGCAAGAATTTAAATTTAAATTCATTATAAAATAAATGTTAACAAGGTGATACGATGCAATATGATATAATCTGATGTAATATAATATGATATTGAAGGGATATATTATCAAAGCATTACAAATACCATATCATCGCCTAACTAGAACCGGTATCGCCTGGCGTCTATCCGTCCGTTTTACGTCAGCGGATCGTCTAGCGTCCATCCGCCTGTTTTACGTCAGCGGAACGTCGGGCGTCCACCCGCCCTTTCTACGTCGGCGATACACCTGGCGTCCAACAGACGCCAGACATAGTCTTACCCGCCCGTTTTACGTCGGCGATACACCTGGCGTCCAATCGACGCCAGGCGCAAACTCGTCCGCCCGTTCTACGTCAGCGGACCCAATATGTTTCGAAGCTTCCCCAGCAAGCCAAAGGAAGCTTCGCCAACACAACTGGAAGATGCCTTTTGGGGCAGCCTAGGGACTCACCCCTGCCCCAGACAAAATATCTCTGACGCAACAGGCTGCCCGTCAGAGTTCCTCTCCAACTAGTGACGGCTCTCAGTCTGACACGCAGAAAGGACGACGACGTGGCAGCCTCCCAGCCAAGACATCTTCCTGATAGCAGGCTTTCTCAACCTGTCTCGAGGTCCAAGAAAAAGTTTGATTACCCACCGCCCTCGGTCTACCAATAGGCGGGCGCCACGTGTCCGCCGACCATTAGCGTCCACTCGATGGACGCCACGTGTTCAATCGTCAGGACGGTAACATCCCCCCTTAGCATTTTACTTTCTCCTTTTTATCAAAACCCACTTGCACCAAATGGACTTAAGGACTTGGGCCGGATTCTTGGAGACACCTCTACCTGGGCCGGGCCCCATCAAGGGTAGAGGATGGGCTGAGAAAGTGTGATTGCAAGGTACTATAAAAGGAGGAGCTCCTTCTCCTTTTGTTGGCATCTAATATCACATACACTTTCACTCAAGAAAAATACGAACTCCTTCGTACCTTCTTCAACCCCTTGTTTATTTCACTAACCTTTAGAGACTCGGCTCTTCTAATCGGCAGTCTTCTAAACTCTTTGGTCTTGTCCTTAGACCCACACGTATTTTATAAACACCTCTCTTTACAAAATACCGTAGAATCACCACCTGGGTTAGCGTCTATACGGTAAACCAGGATCCGTGTTTCTTCAAATATGATGTAATATGATACAATCTAATGTAATGTAATATAATATGATATGACATGGTATTATATTACATGATATATTATTAGACTTATTATTTTATTTTATTTTATAATTACTAGGGGGATTTGCCTACACGATGTAGAGGCAACCCAATTGGTATCAGTTTGGTTTGTTATGTTGGGGAATTCGATCCGTACCAGGTCTATTCGTTACGATAACTCGTATGGTGCTGGAACTCGGGTTCAAAGTCATAATATGTCCAAAAGATTGTGTTTGCATTAGAAACCATTAGACATATACTGGAGGTTCGTTACGATACTATTTTAAATAAAACTCAGTTTGAAGAAAGTTTATATAAGAACGGGGAGAAAAAATATCTTAAACACAGTAACGAATTCAGCTTTATAATAATCTATCTATCTATACTTTCCATAATAGGAGAAGCGTGAGTGACGTCAGAAAGCTGATATGTCAACCGGAGAGACTGACCACCAATGCCTGTATGATGCAAAAACTGACGTCATTAACCGCATTAAAATATTCAAAAAAAAAAAGACGTGGGCCACGTGAAAGCACCGCTGTTGTTCTCAACAGCGGTTCTGAATCTTGGGTCTGCTAACCAACAGCAGATGTTATGCACATATGCTTTCAGCTGTTTAGGCCCTAAGTTTGAATTTTAAATGGGAAATTTTAAATTCATGTAGAGAAACGTGCCTCTTCAGCTCCCTATATATAAGCACATAACGAATGCACCCATTTCTAATATCAGCTTTGAATTTTCTAAACAAAGATTTTCAAATTTCCCTCTTAAAATTTAAAACAATGTCGACGTCAATGGACGATGAAGAAAACCATGGCACTTTTATTCGTGATCTGAATCCAGCCAAAGACATGTGGCACATGAAGGCTCGTGTCATAAGAAAGTGGAAGACAACCTATAAGTTGGAAGTTATATTCATTGATGAGCAGGTAAACTTTCTAACTTGGTTTATTTTGTTATTCTTGAAGACGTGGTTTTTTTTTTTTTTTTTTTTTGCATATTTTTTACATTCTGTTATAAGGAGCTGCAGAGCGATAAGATTCAAGGTTCTGCCAAGACTCCTTTTATGCAACTTTTTGACAGTCAACTTGAAGAAGATGGTGTGGTTGTCTTATCTAAGTTCGGTGTAGGTGAAAACAAAGACATTTACAGAGTTGAAGGACATCAATATAAAATCATTTTTTATCGTTGTACAATTGTGAAACATGTTAAGGGCTGGGAATGTGTTAAGTATGGTTTCAAGTTCTTACCTTTTTAAGAAATTCTTGACGGAGAAATGAAGAATCTGTTCATCATTGGTTTGTATTTTATTTTTTATTTTAGAACAAGCTTTAACATTCAGTTTCGTTGAACATTGTTCCTTTTAAACTTAACAGATGTTTGGCAAAATTGTGTGTTTGTTTTTATAGATGTTGTTGGTAGCGTCATTTAGTGTGGTGACTTGGATGTGTATGGACAAACTCCTAATGAATCCAAACGGATGAATCTTGATCTTCAGGACTTAAAGTAAGGATTCCTTAAAATTGTTAAGTTACACTTGGGCTAGGATACATTTGTTAAGTTACACTTAGGGCTAGGATACATTTGTGAAGTCTCATGCATTTCTTACCAAATCATTTTCAAGCACTTCATAATCATTTAGTTTAGTGTTGCACAAGTCCTGTAATCGTTGTATTTTGTTTTATGTGTTAGGCGATTTGTGTAGTATATGACACTTTACCTATACATACGAATTTTTAAATTCGCCTGTAGGCAAAGTCAATTAACTATAATCGGCCTATACATGTGTGTGCGCGCACACACAGACTTTGACTTTGGAGAACTGTGAGTAGAGAGCAAAACTTTATACACACTATGATTTCGATGAAATATAACCAAAGCTTATACTTAGTCTTGTTGTTCATCACTTTACATGTTTGTTTATGATGTCGTTTCTCGTATACGTTGTAATTGCGGATTCCGCATGTTCTTACAAGTTACAACTAGTTTGATCCCGTTACTATCCTAGAGAGACACTTACGGGACCTACACACAATAAAAGATACCGTATTATACCAAAAAAAAAGGGAAAACAAGAAAATAAAAGATGTTTTTTTATAAATTGTGGTTTGGCATGGCTAGGGGTGAAGACTGAAGTTGGTGTTTGATTGTATGGATCATTATATTGGTCATGTCCATCATATCATTTGCTGATCCGATCCAGTTGGCCCAGGTCTGACTTGTTTGGGTCGATCATGATCCACTTTATATGGTCATGAGATACGCCAAATGATCATTAATTAAACGGACGGACAAAAGGGTGTATCTAAACGTACCCCTTTCCTTTAGTGAACTAAAGAGAACATATTTTTCAATGGTTGGCCTCGCCTCAAATTTGCAAGAGAGGGAACCTCATAACACATTAACACCCTTGATCAGTGGGGAAACTAGAAAATCCGGACCGGGGGTCGAAAGTATATAAGACCCATGGGTGTGGAACCGGCATAGGCAAGGCATAGGCAAGTCAATGGGTTGCCGGGCCGGGCAACACCGCCTCCCTTGGGCCGGCATGGCAAGCACGGCAAGGCTACGGCTTCTACGCCGGGCCAATGTTAACTTTGAAGTAATATTATTTAATTAAAAAACAAAAAAAAAAAGGAAAAGGAATTAAATGGTGATGGGCCTCCTCCACACCCCTTGGACCATCATCTCCATGATGCTCCTACCCCATACTGACGTGGCAGCTGAGGTGGAGGACCATCATGGAAGATGGGCCTCCTCCACACCCAAAGGTCTAACTAATTTTTTTTTATAAAAAAACAGAGGGTCGAAACCGTATATTCCAAAAAATTTCTATACGAATAATATATAATCTGAATTTCTGAGCGAAAATTGAGGGCGCCCCTTCCCACCACAAGGAAGCTGCGCCACTACCCTTGACCGATTCGTATTTCGGCATTTGGCTTTCTGCCTTCCCTTCTAAATCTTTATAATTTCAGCCCTCGTAGTATGGTACACACTCCAAAACTAAGTGGTTATCTAAATAAATATCAAGTTTGTTTACAAAAAAAAATAATAATAATAAAAAATAAAAAAAAATCTCCCACATCATCGGAACAATAACTACCTAGACTAGTTCGAAACAAAAACACGCCTCATTCCTCAATATGGAAGTATCCCACTCTCTTGTCCTAAACACATTGTAGAAATTGAGTTCCTTACCTTTGATGACACACGTTGGATTTGCCTAACCGATTCATCCTTAAACAACCATTAATACGAACAATCTTTATCCACATTGTCAATATTAATATCAACAATCACACAATTACTTTGTCCCATTGACAAAGACCTCTTTAACTCCCTAAACCTTTTCTTTTTCTCTCCGGGCAAAACCAACGAATGACAATGCCTAAGCATTATTCGCGGCCCGGAACTAATCAACCCATCACCATCATTGTTGATCGAACCATTGGTTTGATCATCCAAACAAATGGATATAACATCATCATCTGTGGTCCCCACGGATCGACAAACGGGAACCCTACAAACCGGACAACTCGTGTGACCGACAAACCACCTGTCGATACATTTAACATGAAACAAATGCTTGCAATTCGGCAAAAACCGAACCCTATCTTCATCCTCAAAGTCCCCTAGACAAATCGCACATTCTGATTCGGTTATTGAATCAGAACCGGATTTGTAGGTGAATATAGGAATGGTGAGAAGGGTTTTTTATCCACTCCAGAGGGGATATTGTCCCCTCTAGGGTGCCGTAACGCCGCCATTCTGGCAGCGTGACGCCTATTACAATATCTAACAAGTAAAAGATGGTAAAATAATATTGCCAAAGCAGTGACACCTAGGGCTGTCCAAAAAGCTCGTGGCTCGGAGCTCACTCGAAGCTCGCTCGGATTTAGCTCGAAAAAAGCTCGCTCGATATGGCTCGGTTTGAAACTGAGCCGAGCCGGCTCGGATCGGTTAGAAAGTGAGCCTAGCTCGGCTCGGTTCGTAACGAGCCGAGCTGGCTCGGTTTGGCTCGAATAATTCTAATTTTTAATATATATATTTTTATATACATATAATATACTATCAAAATGTAAAAAAATGATGAAGAACATGTTACATATTTAATATTTGGTAACACTAGCATGGAGATTCTTTGCTTGGGATTGAAGTTATAGCTAATCAAGTTATTTAAATAAATTCAATAATGCTTTTAATCTAAGTACTCAAGTTAATTCGTATGTTGATGAACAGCCCTAGTGACACCAATGCCCATAATGGAAACTAGTAAAGGAGTAGAATGAAGTTGTTGATATGGTGTGCGAGTTAGATGATCCAATAGGGTCCTCCATTTTAGCCATGTTGATTTGGATAAACAAACAATTGTTGGAGCTTGGTTTAGTGGATTGATTGGATCTATGATTGGTTGGTTTTTTAGGGTTGTTTAAGGTTGGAAACACTAGGCTATGTTTAAGGTTAAAAGGTGTGTTTTGTTCAGGGCCGTCTCTGAAAACGCCTGGGTCCTCAAAGGCCTAGATCGATTAATAAAAATGGGCCCAAATCAATAAGTTACAAATAAAATAAAAACGCTTTCAACTACATGAATTTTGGTGGAAAAAAAATAACCTTTCAGCTTTGGAAATACAGCCTTCACAATCGCCGTTGTACTTTGTTAGTTTAACTATTAAAAATGGGTCTAATGTTTAGAAATGGGCTTTATACGTAGATTACCCTTAAAAAAGTCTATATATAATTTTTAACGAAAATAAGTTTGGGCCCCCTAGAATGATGGGCCCGGATCGACTGCCTACCCTGCACTAGGCCTAAGACGGGCCTGGTTTTGTTGGGATGATGTGAAAGTAGGTGAACACGTGTAGGAAGAGTTTGTAAGGATGGTGTTAGATTGGCCAGGTGGAATGGTGGTTAAACTTGGATAGAGACAGCTGGTGGTTTGTAGTTTGGTTAACGGTAAACATGGATGAGATATATCCACTTGTTTATTACTTGTTTTTTTTTAATATTTTAACGAAGTTTAGTAACACCTATAACATACTATAGTGGGAAATCCGCGCGTTGCTGCGGGACGGTTAAGATAAATATATTTTTTTTAACAATGCACAAGCGTAGCCGTGTTAGCCCACCAAGTTGTAGGAAAAGTGTAAAAACGTAATTGTCTTTGAATGCGAAACGATGTATAGGAAATTAATCAATTTCTCTTCATTGTTTAAACTTTGAAAAGAAACTATATTTTTTTATATCCAACATATACGTTCTTATAACTTTTCATGCCACACTATGTAAATTATCCAACTATATGTCCTTAACTTCCAACATCTAAGAGATGATGTGTACACATGACACCCAAGTATAAAATTTTTTTCACTATATATGAAAATGAACTTCTTTGACCATCAAAATTAAGTCATCAGCACTGTTCTCAAAACCAAATATGAGCATAGATAATTTTTATTTCCAAATCTTTCTATATATTTTTTCACAAATTTAGACCAAACCACCATATGGATACGTATTGTCAAGCATGAACTCAAAACCAAATATGAGCATAGAAACCAAAACAGAGTAGATAAACCAAAACACAACCATTCGATATCAGTATAAACAAGTAAATAGAGAACTAAAGAAGTATCAACAAGACATTTATTTTAATAAACAAATCAAGTTTAACCTGGAAGATGAACTTGCAGATACAATCCACTTTCGGATTGTGTCGACGTTTTGCCAGATTCGTTACAACATGATTACTCTTTTCAGCGTCCTTGGTCGCACCTTGTCGTTCTTATTAAATAATAATAAAAAAACCTTATCAACAGAAAATCAAAACGTACCGTACTACTTGGTGTTGTGTGTGCGTCACTTCGTACCACCATTAACTCTCTGCAAAGATAAAGTAATTTGTTTCAGCAATTCTCATGATGAACGACACTGTATATTTATATAAACATATGCAATTTTAAAGAAAGAAGGAAAATGTAAAATTAATATTTGTTGAATATAATTATTTGAAGCTTGTGGTCATACCACATCACATGATATTATATATAACAATTTGAACGGATTTTTGCGAGCAAATATAGAAACTTAATTATCTAGAAAATAAACCTTTATTTATCTTTTTTGAACGGATTTTTGCGAGCAAATATAGAAACTTAATTATCTAGAAAATAAACCTTTATTTACCTTTACTACATGGTACAAGTATCTTAATGCATTGAAGGGTAATTTGGGCAAGATTTATATGACATTTGAGGGTTGAAGCACATGACTTTTCACATCCCATCTTAACTTTACCAAGTTGGACATGTTTGCCCATTGCTCACTCTTTATAATGTAGTAGAGATATACGTTATGTGTTAGGTCTGGGATGTGGTTTAACTCTCCTTAATGGCATGCAATTTTCACATCACTCCCTAAGAAAATAGTTTAATTCTATTAAGTCCATCTAACGCAATTTTTTGGTCATTTTTGTTTTACAAAAAAGGAAACAAATAACATTTTGATAACATGTTAACATATAACCTCTTTAACACCACATAACACAAGTACGGAGTGCTGTGCAATGCCTATTAACATTCATGTCAGTGTTAACGCCCTAAGTGTTAGAGTACACCTA
The DNA here is from genome assembly GCA_030844895.1 of Ambrosia x helenae. Taxonomy (NCBI): domain Eukaryota; kingdom Viridiplantae; phylum Streptophyta; class Magnoliopsida; order Asterales; family Asteraceae; genus Ambrosia; species Ambrosia x helenae. Next base: position 35,672,625 of record CM061232.1, read on the forward strand.
ATAGCCTTAAGGTGTGATTTGATATTCGATCTCCATTATTAAATATATTTAATGGGTAAATGGGTAACATCTTAGTATCTAACACATAGTCGAATCTTTTATCTTAACTAAGATCTTGCAATATTATACTAGAACATAATGTTGGAGATGTTGCCTTCAGCCCACCTATAGGCCCAACCGTTTTAAGCCCAATATGATTAATTTGTTGAGCAAGATTAGCATAGGGTTAAAACCCTAATTAGTGCCTATAAATATATCTCTTGTACTTGCAATCTTTGTATCACTCAATAAAAAGAATACCCTAGTTGTGTGTGTGTTCTCGATCCTAACAACTGGTATCAGAGCAAGCACGCTGAGTTCAATGAAGAAGAGTTGTACAAGGACAGAAACTTGGATAAGTCAAAAGTTCAGAAAGAAACAATCGAGTTTAGTGTTGAGAATCAGAAGAAAGAATTTGTCACAAAGCCCGTAACAGAATCTGAAAATGACACAGAACCAGAGACTGAAATGTTGAGAATGAAGAGTCAGTGGGAGTTTCTGACAGTGGGAGTTCAGAGTCTGAAGACGAACAGTCTCCACAGTGGCCTGACTAGTATGCTACTTCGGTCAGGAGATCCACTTGATATTGGGGGATATGTCCTTGAATTTATTCGAGATGTGAGTAAAACTCAAATTGGAGAAGAATATGGTCCTTGGGTTCCTTTTATTGGAACTATGTTTCTATTTATTTTTGTTTCTAATTGGTCAGGCGCCCTTTTACATTGGAAAATCATACAATTACCTCATGCGTGTTGAAAATGCAATACTTCTGTAACACCCCAACCGATGGCGGAATCATCGAGGTGTCACGTAGTGACGATTGTTCAAAACCACATGGTACTAAAATGTAAATATATTATTGAATAATTTAAACTGTCTTACATAGATGAAATGGGAAAAATACAAAAGTCTGAATGAAACATGAAAATTGAAATAACTTATTAAAAGCAAGCACTAAAATCCAATGCTATGGAACTAAGATCAAACTGCACCTGAAACATGTACAAAATAGGTTTTGTCAACATAAGAAATGTTGGTGAGCATTCCTAGTTTTAATACATATAGTAAGTTGGAAAAATGGTATACAATCCAAGTGCAAAGCTACAGTGCAATTATGTAAACTATGTATCATACAAATGAGCGAAATCAATCCTGTGACTGTATAATGTACTAAATGAATGGTGGTGTACTTATCCAATTAATTGGATAATAACTTAACAATGACCATGGATTCTCCGATGAAAAAGGGGGAGAATCAACCTAGGCGGGTTGTCAATCCAATAGCGCTATCCAATGTTAAGGTCGGCTTGTACAATGTTAATGATTTCACTAAGTACAAATGTATTCTACATGTAATGTCTAAGCATAAAGCACGTTTGTAAGCAAATGCACATAGTACTAGAATTGTATTGTAAAAATGTAAACTTGTATTTGTAATTTGTATAAGTGTACATGTAACACCCCAAAAATGAATAAAAGCAAAAAGGGGATAGGAAATACTCACTTTCGCCAAATGACTAGATGACTAAGCGAGCGTGAAAATGCGAGCAATCCAAAGATTCAACAACGAAACTAGTCCAATTTAGAAGAAAAGAAACCGAATAGGAAAAATATCAAGCTTCCAATTCGCCAATTACAAGAGCTTATAATAAAAGCTTCAAATGTAGAAGTAATATACTCTAGAAGAAAGGTATGAGGGAGAGTTTAATCGAATTGAAACAATCGATTTAGAGGTGCAAAGTGTAATGGGTCATAGGTGGGTTTTTATACTAGTTTTGGATTCAATTAGGCTTTAAAATTGGTCAACACAATAAAGTAAGGTTTTAAGATGAATTGACTATTTGACTAGGACTTTGACTAGGATTTTGACTGAGACTTTGACTAGGACATTTGACTAAGACTTTGACTGGAACTTTGACTGTCTTAACGGACCGCGAGAGCTAAAAAAAATAATTTTTCTAATTTAATCAATTTTAAGTTATAGACTTGTTTCCTTCTGTTTCTAAGTTGTTTTAGGACCGAAAATTAAGGGCTTTGAGTATCAAGGTCTAAAACATACGTGCTCGGGTGTAGATGTGAGTATAAAACGTGCATACTTTTACTTATAAAAATTATAAGTTTTATTAAATTGTGAATTTTGGTCCTATTAAAATACGAGGGTTAAAAATAAAAATTTTGAAATGATTAAGGAACCAATTATGCACATTTATGAAAAGTGAAGGGTGCAGGTTGTCACAACTTCGGTCAAGAGATCCATCAAAGTTTTTAAAGCGTCGGACAAGTACAGTCCCAGTCGTACCGGCCCTTCAGTTAATTATATTATCTTGACAGAAAATGGTGAACCAGAGAGCTACTCTGAAGCAGTCAAGATGAAGAACTCGTTCCAGTGGGAGCGAGCAATGAAAGAAGAAATGAGTTCACTAGACAAGAACAAGACTTGGGTTCTTGTAAAGCTTCCGCCAGACAAGAAAGCTCTTCAGAATAAATGGGTTTTCAGGGTCAAAGATTAGCATGATGGTTCTAAACGGTATAAAGCCCGTTTAGTGGTCAAGGGGTTTCAGCAGAAGAAGGGAGTTGATTATGATGAGATCTTCTCTCAGGCGGTGAAGATGACCACCTTCAGGTTAATTCTGAGTATTGTAGAAGCAGAGAATTTGCATCTAGAGCAGCTAGATGTGAAAACAACATTTCTACATGGTGACCTTGATGAAGATATTTATATGGCACAACCTGAGGGATTCCATGTTATTGGAAAAGAGAATTGGGTGTGCAAGTTGAAGAAGAGTATATATGGTCTGAAACAAGCGGCAAGGCAATGGTACTTGAAGTTTGATGATTTCATGGTGAGAACCGGTTACAAGAGATGTGAAGCCGATCACTACTGTTTTCTGAAGAAGTTCAAGAGTTCGTATATCATTCTACTTCTGTATGTAGATGATATGTTGATTGCAGGATCAAATATGAATGAGATCAGCAAGTTGAAGAAGTAAATGTCCAAAGAATTCAAGATGAAGGATTTGGGTGTAGCTAAACAGATACTCGGGATGAGTATCACCAAGAGCAGGAATGTGACATTCGTCACCCTCATCTTTATCAAGTTGCCAATTGTAGTCCTTCATGTATTCAAATGTTTCTATTTTAGTCATTCCATAATTTTTTTGTATCGTTTTCAAATTTAATGAAAAGATCGATTTTGATATTATCATTTGCATTTTTTTTTATGAATCGTGTTTACGTGTTTTATGTCGGAACTTAAACGAACTTCTTATGTCATAATATTGACTAAACAATTAACGGCAAATAATGAACCTTTTTATTTATTAAATTATTATTTAATATGTATTTTAAATAGTTGAATAATAATAGTAATACAAAATGAAACCGTCGAGCAATTATGTCTCTTTGTGTAACCACAATTTCATTACAATTCATTTATCATTAAACAAATTGTTTCACAATTTAAAGTCTATTTATTAGCCATAGAAATGGATGGAAATGTTGATGTTAAGAACACCACCACATGAACCATACTTGTTTCCATGTTTGTTACTTTCGATTTGTCACCACCGCCCTTGCCCCATCGTTCGAAGCCACCAAACGTACGTTAATATGTTTCCGCCGCGGTCACCAGCATTCAACCGGTGGTCATCGTTGGCGTCATACATTCATTGCTGTAGACGACCACGCCAATCGTATCCTCCAAATTAACTTCTTATTCTCACTTGTTCATGACGGTAAATAGTTGACTCTCTTGATTTTAGTTCTATTAAAAGCTATGAATCGATTGTCTCCGGCGACGAAAAAGTCAATTAGAAATATATTAATCTTGCCTATGTATTTTTAGAAAAAAAAAAAAAGATGTTTTGGTTCGTCTCTGTTTGAGTCACAACATCTCATACATAATTATGCATTAACATGGTTGATTTAGTAAATATTTAAAAGGTATAGTATTGTATTTTTATAGTTCAACGTAAGTGTAGTTATGAAGCAGGACATACTTTTTCCTTATGTTCCTATGTATTCATATCACTTTAATTTTTTTTTTTACATAGATTTATTATTTGCATTTTTCAAAGATGATGAGCTCGATTTGGTCAAACTCAAGCATTACATGACTAATACTTCAACTAAGTTGTGTGTTTATGTTAAGAAATTTGTTTTGCCACAATAGCCTTGTTAACAATGGGCAACTTTGCCACCCAGTTTCTATTATCTCTAATTAAATTATTAAGGGTACATCAAGTTATTAATTATGTTTCACTCATCGAATAAAATAATTAAGAATAATAAACTAAAAACCGCCGTCGCCGGACAATCAATGAGATAACGATTTATAAATCTGAATTATTTCTTATAAATCTTAGTAATGAAAATATAGGTTCAAGAATAATTCATTAGTTCTCGTTGAATTCTTACAAGTTAATCATCACAATCAACTGTGAGTATATCTTTCCCCTTTTTACTGTTTTACTACTTTGGGGTGACTCATGTACTTATATATTAATCAAGTTTCAATTTCTTATACTCAATGCAATTCTCATGTGTGTTTGCTTTATGTTAATTGGTGTGTCTATGACTTGTCAAAATCATTAACCGCTGGGCGGCCTAGCTTTTCAATGAATAGTACTATGGTATACCCCCTTGAGACTCTGTTGAGAGAATCTTGGTCATTGTCTTGTTAATTCATTATTCAGTTGGTTAGTCATGTGTTAGTCATTATTCTCAGGTTTGGTTTTGAACGGATATTACTTATTACATAATTGCAAATGGTACCGCACATGAATTGCTAAACACTTTTCCTACTACATTTATTCAAACAGGGTATGCTCACCAATACAATTTTTTTGTATTGACCAAATTATTTTGTACATGTTTCAGGTTGTTTTGAGATGCATCCTTTAAGCTTTTGGATTTATATTTAGTTTTTGATTCATTGTATTTCATTTTAGTTGGCAGTTAGAATCGTTGTATTTCATTTCAATGTAATAAATTATTTAATCAATGTATTCAAATTTACACTTTAGTCCATGAGCTATTGAACAATCGTCACTACGTGACACCTCGTTGTTTCCGCCATCGGTTGGGGTGTTACAGATTGGTATCAGAGCCATGGTTATAGGGAATTAGGTTATTAGAATGCCTTTTAGCCTAGTCTATAACTAAGCTTATTTTCACGAGTCCTCTCGTGTACATTTCTCTTATTTCTTATATTTTCTTTCAAGATATTTTCGCTATGATTCTTTCTCGTTATTCTTTCGGTATTTTGTTTGGAAAAGAAGACACTCGTATTTCACAAACGAAACGATATCACCAAGTTAGGAGTGACATCCATACCTTGGTGATTAGTTTCACTCCTCTATATGTTATTCATCTTAGGAATATACCTTTGAGATAGGAGTGACATCCACACCTCAAAGAGTATTTCCTTCAAAAAGAAACTTAACCACTAAGCTGGGGGTGATATCCTTAACTTAGTGATTTGTTTCATTCCTCAATTGTTTTCAATTTTGAAATAAAACTTTGAGCTAGGAGTGAAATCCACACCTCAAGGAGTTATTTCTATATCTCGTTTTAAGTCTCGCTAAAAGTTTTAAAATATTTTGTGACGGGGCATGTGCAAGCCTGGCATGCCACTTAAATCCCAAACAAACGAAGGAACTATATGCTGATTTGGGAACTTTTGGGATGAGTCTTCATTTATGGGCTAAAGTACACCCCCACAAGTCACTAATAATATTTCAATTTCTTTAGGCTAGTCACCAGTTATTTTAAAAACATTTCCCATCATCTCATTTCATTATTGGAATTAATTTTCATTTATTGTTTGGAACTTTCATCATATAATGAACTTTAATTTCTCTTTGAATTTTTCCCATTATAAGTTATTACTATCATTATCACTAAAATTGCCGATATGTTGTTGATTCTTATGTTTTATCTATCATTTGGATTTTAAATTCCATCCCTTGTTGTTTCATATACTATTAACTATTGATCATTTGCTTTTGGATTTTTCATTGTCAAAACATTTGTGCGCTATATCACCGCATAAAAAAAACTTACACTATTACACTTATGCTTCGTGATTTTTACACTACAAAGTATCATTTCTCTTGTGCAAAAAAAAAAAAATAATAATAACATTTTCCCATGACTCAAATTTTTAAGCTTATTGTTTAACTTTGATCACATTTTGATTCTTGAACGTTGCGTCTTTATACACAGTTAAACACAAACGTGGTTTCAAACTTATTAATTAACTTGTTTTTACAAACTTACTTGATCGATGTCACAGTATATCCCTAAACTATGATATTTGTATCCTCTTGTGTTTCTACAATACTCACAACATCATAAATGACTACTTACCCAATATACACTACCCTCTAGAGCGATTTACTTAACAACTTACCTTGTGTTGTCATTTCATAAAAGTACCCAGCCTTGGAGAAACCTATTCAACAGATTAGCACATCATATACATACCTTGCGTCTTGAAACAGTTAGCACGCTATGAGCCCAAAGAGATGCCTTAACGACTTTTACAAACAAACGGTTTTTCAACGTATAAAGTTCACAAAATTTTGACAATTTAACGTTTCCAGTTTCCCAATTTAAACAGGTAACACTCGGATTTTCCCAAACATTTCATAAATATGAAAAATTTTCAACTTTAATTAGATTTAACATGTCATTTGAAGGAATGTTTTAATACAAAAAAGTCCTACTTTTCAAAATTCGTCAAGGCATTCGGGATCATATGCAATCTCCTACCTGTCCTACCCACATTTTCCAAACATTATCAAGGAGAATCAACCTAAACCAAGCCAGATTCTGCATTATCTTCAAACAACTCAAAACTTATACCATATTATCAAATACCGAGCTGATTCACTCAATCAACGCAACACAAGAAATTGTGCGTTGTGGACTTTTAACGTTGAATTGGGTTTTTGAAGCTAGGCTACCAATTGACAATTAAGACTTGAAACTTATCCGTTATTCATAACCTTTACCATCTCTTTTACTGTGACACGAACATCCATCTAAAACTTAAAGGTCATTTTCAAAAATGTTACGTTTACAAGTTTTCACATTCACGTCATTTTCGAAACCTCGAATTTTTTTTTCTAAAATGTTAGGGAATCTATTTATGACATATACGTTGGCTTTTATTATCCATGCTCTTTTAAATCTTTGGTCTTTTGAAACATATTTTATTTACACATACTTCATAAACTTGTTCTCTTTTTGCATTTTATGACTTGCTTTGCATAACACGAGTCACGTGTAAATCATCTTGATTTCATATAACAAATTTACGCATGTTTTTTTTTGGAAAAGAACTTACGACTTATAGTATGCTTTGTAAAGATTTTCAACTCGATTTCTCGTAAACACAAGAAAGTGTGTACCTGCGAATGTCTCATTATGCGAACTTATTTTTTTCTAAAATATTCTTTGAGTTTTAGTTATTCTTATGCTGCATTAATACTATTCTTTTAACTATATCGCACAGTTCGAGTAATCTATGTTTTGAAAACGAAAATTTATCCTTTTACACTTGTATTTTTTTTTAATCGCATAACTTTTGGGTTTGACAAAAAAAGCTGGGCATATTATCCTTATCAGAATGTTGCTAATGATCTTTTATCATATAATGCATATATGTAAAACCAACTAAATTTAAACCCTTATGTCAGTAGATTATATGTCTGTTCTGCGTACTCCCACTTGCCGTAAATTTTATTATTTTATTCTCGCACCATTTTATTCATAGTTATTTCTAACACGTTATTTGTGATTATTTTCACACTGCTTATTTGCAAGAGTTCAACTCGTTTATTTTCATCTTGTACAATTGTGCGATTACTCGATTTATGCTATATTTTCCTTTCGAATGAAAATTTTATGCTATACTTATATACTTTCATGAACGCATATTTGGTATGCATATTTTCTTGAGTTTTGAGCAAAACCCTGTTATACTTACATTATTTTGTTCATCATCATGGCCAATGAACATACTAGCTGATAAATCGTATGAGATCTAAGCTAGTGACCACGTACAACTCGGGTTAGGATATTCCAACCCGAGGGGAACGGTGAAATTCTCGGAGTATATCAATCTGGGTGTTTAGAGCCCAAACGATGTGAACAAAAATTTACCGGTTGAAGGTGAACCCGAAAGGGAAGAACCTCTAACCATGTCTTATACTTACATGTTATCTCATTACGGTTAACGGGAAATCCCGAAAGGGAAGGACCTGTAACCATGTCATGATTGAACATTATTTCGTTACATCGACTATTACATATTGGTTGCACGCATTTATTTCTTGTTAAGGTTATGGAAAAGCATAGTGTAAGGTAAATCGATGATTACGGTCCGGAACGCAATCATGGATTTACAGGTACATGAGGGTGGTGTGTAATTCTATTTAGGCTATTGGTAGACAATCAGTATGAGTCCAAAGTATCGGGAGTGTGGTGGGTTAGTTGCGGTACACCCTATATATAAGCATAAATGATACTGCGGGAACGGACTAGGAGTCTGACCAAGAACCTACCCATTACTATATGATTACACGAGCTTCAATTCGTCTTCCTAGAGTCTTTCTATTGACCACCCACATAGAAAACACAAACCTTGTATACTCTTATACACTCGATTATTTGGATACTTGCTGCATACTCTAACAACGTTTAGTCAGAAACTTTTCTAAAGTAGGGGAGACTGCTTCTTGAGTACCTCTGCCCCTCACCCGTTACACATTCCCAAAACATTTCTCATTTAAACTCTTAACTTTCTAACTTTGGGTCAACTATCCAAGATTTTGACATTTTTACTTCGGATATTAGACAAATAGTTTTAAATTTATCAAAACATGAATGATGTGATATATTTTTTTTTAAACCTACTTGACTTTTACTACGCCTTTTGTTTCATAGTAACCTTCAATTTAATAAAATTTCGAGACGAAATTTTCTAAAGTAGGAGAGATTGTGACATTCGTCACCCTCATCTTTATCAAGTTGCCAATTGTAGTCCTTCATGTATTCAAATGTTTCTATTTTAGTCATTCCATAATTTTTTTGTATCGTTTTCAAATTTAATGAAAAGATCGATTTTGATATTATCATTTGCATTTTTTTTATGAATCGTGTTTACGTGTTTTATGTCGGAACTTAAACGAACTTCTTATGTCATAATATTGACTAAACAATTAACGGCAAATAATGAACCTTTTTATTTATTAAATTATTATTTAATATGTATTTTAAATAGTTGAATAATAATAGTAATACAAAATGAAACCGTCGAGCAATTATGTCTCTTTGTGTAACCACAATTTCATTACAATTCATTTATCATTAAACAAATTGTTTCACAATTTAAAGTCTATTTATTAGCCATAGAAATAGATGGAAATGTTGATGTTAAGAACACCACCACATGAACCATACTTGTTTCCATGTTTGTTACTTTCGATTTGTCACCACCGCCCTTGCCCCATCGTTCGAAGCCACCAAACGTACGTTAATATGTTTCCGCCGCAGTCACCAGCATTCAACCGGTGGTCATCGTTGGCGTCATACATTCATTGCTGTAGACGACCACGCCAATCGTATCCTCCAAATTAACTTCTTATTCTCACTTGTTCATGACGGTAAATAGTTGACTCTCTTGATTTTAGTTCTATTAAAAGCTATGAATCGATTGTCTCCGGCGACGAAAAAGTCAATTAGAAATATATTAATCTTGCCTATGTATTTTTAGAAAAAAAAAAGATGTTTTGGTTCGTCTCTGTTTGAGTCACAACATCTCATACATAATTATGCATTAACATGGTTGATTTAGTAAATATTTAAAAGGTATAGTATTGTATTTTTATAGTTCAACGTAAGTGTAGTTATGAAGCAGGACATACTTTTTCCTTATGTTCCTATGTATTCATATCACTTTAATTTTTTTTTTTTTACATAGATTTATTATTTGCATTTTTCAAAGATGATGAGCTCGATTTGGTCAAACTCAAGCATTACATGACTAGTACTTCAACTAAGTTGTGTGTTTATGTTAAGAAATTTGTTTTGCCACAATAGCCTTGTTAACAATGGGCAACTTTGCCACCCAGTTTCTATTATCTCTAATTAAATTATTAAGGGTACATCAAGTTATTAATTATGTTTCACTCATCGAATAAAATAATTAAGAATAATAAACTAAAAACCGCCGTCGCCGGACAATCAATGAGATAACGATTTATAAATCTGAATTATTTCTTATAAATCTTAGTAATGAAAATATAGGTTCAAGAATAATTCATTAGTTCTCGTTGAATTCTTACAAGTTAATCATCACAATCAATTGTGAGTATATCTTTCCCCTTTTTACTGTTTTACTACTTTGGGGTGACTCATGTACTTATATATTAATCAAGTTTCAATTTCTTATACTCAATGCAATTCTCATGTGTGTTTGCTTTATGTTAATTGGTGTGTCTATGACTTGTCAAAATCATTAACCGCTGGGCGGCCTAGCTTTTCAATGAATAGTACTATGGTATACCCCCTTGAGACTCTGTTGAGAGAATCTTGGTCATTGTCTTGTTAATTCATTATTCAGTTGGTTAGTCATGTGTTAGTCATTATTCTCAGGTTTGGTTTTGAACGGATATTACTTATTACATAATTGCAAATGGTACCGCACATGAATTGCTAAACACTTTTCCTACTACATTTATTCAAACAGGGTATGCTCACCAATACAATTTTTTTGTATTGACCAAATTATTTTGTACATGTTTCAGGTTGTTTTGAGATGCATCCTTTAAGCTTTTGGATTTATATTTAGTTTTTGATTCATTGTATTTCATTTTAGTTGGCAGTTAGAATCGTTGTATTTCATTTCAATGTAATAAATTATTTAATCAAATCCGGGAAGAAAACATTAGGAAGCAGTTAAATGTGTGCTTCGTTATTTGAAGGGAACGCAAAAGATGGGGTTATATTTCATAGGGAAGGATTCAGTTCTCATAGGTTATACAGATGCTGACTTGGGTGGTTCATGAGAGACATTTAAAAGCACCATAGGTTTCATTTTCACAGTGGAAGGAACTGCAGTCAGTAGGATGTCCAGACTCCAGAAAAGTGTGGCTTTGTCCATAACAGAGGCAAAATACATAGCTATAGCTGAAGCCAGTAAGGAGCTAGTATGGTTGAAAGCTTTTATGGAAGAGTTAGGGAAGAAGCAGACTGAGTATTTGTTGCACTGTGATAATGAAAGTGCAAGGAAACTTGCTAAGAATCCTGTGTATCTCAAGAAGACGAAGAACATCAGGATAAGGTATCACTTCATGAGAGGATTGGTTGTTGATGGCACAATCAACTTGAAGAATATCCCAGGTGCTGAGAATCCAGCGGACATGTTCACCAAATGTGTAACGTTAGATAAGATGAAGCTGTGCTGAGCTTCAGCTGGTCTCTAGGAATAGTGTTGTGGAGATCGGGGTAATTGGTGGTGCATTAAAGATCAGAGGGGGGGAGCATATGTATAGAAGTAAATAAGAGATGGTGCACTTCGTGGTTCGAAGAACACATACCTAAACCCACACCCGCCAGTACCCCAACCGTAACCTCCTACCGCCACACCACTCCCCTGACCGATTAGGGTTCCGTTTGAACCCACAAATCAGTCGTCGCCACTCTTTTCTATTTAATTAGAGGTTCTGCTGTCCTCAGACAAACCGTCACACTACCGTCATCGATCTCAACCCAAGTTCAGGTTTTCGGTCGCCTCAGTCTCTCTGCTGATCTGAACAGGATCAAAATTTTGGGTTATGTTATAGTGTTTGACCAGATATAAGAATTAACAGCAACTACTGTTACGAATTTGCTGCTATGTTTCACGGGTTATGAGTTCAGTGGAGAAGAGGGTGTTTTGTTTGTTTGTCAAGTAGTGGAGAATAAAGGGAGTTGGAGTAGGTCAGTAATTTTTTCTTGGGAGTTGCACCAAAGAAAGGAAAACAAGTTTGTTTGTTTTTTTTTAAATTCTTATTCGAAGGGCAGTAGCCCAATTCATTAATAATGAATCCAGACTACAATCTTTTTTGGGGGCAACAATGAAATTGGGTTTTGGGGATAAATCTAACCAACGTGTTTTGGAGCCGTTTGTGAAAACCAGAGAAACAAGATTATAAATCAGTGATTATTTAATCAGGTGCTATTATTTTCAGTATTGGATTGTTTGTTCGATTAGGTTTCGTTAGTCGTGTTATTGTGCTATCATGGCAGAATACGAAAAGTACAAAATCGATGAGTTTAACGGTACGGATTTTAGTTAGTGAACCAGGGTGTAAGCTTGCAGAAAAAACGAACATAAGGAAATCGAGCAGGTGGCTTTGGATTTGGTTCGTTTTGCGAGGTGAAAGAAAACAGTATAGGCGAGTCGGTAACTTTGTTTTTCTTTTACTGGTAAAACCTCGAGATAATGTAACTAGCAGGGGTGCTGGTGACGACATAAGTGAAAAAAAAAAGGTTAGAGGAAAGTCATGGGTATTATTGCCAGTTGGATGATCTTTCGGTTTGGGTTTGCGTTAACTGATCGTGTGTACAGTCATAGAACCCAACCCTTGGTACCACTTGATTTCATGAAAGCTCTGCTGCTGTTATAACCGTTTGCTTGTTAGCTGGTTGGGATAACATGGACAGTGGGAGCTTGGCATTGTTGACTTGTTGGGGTTGCATAGAGGTGTGGACATTTATTAGAGTCGATGTCATATATATGAAATTCTGCTTCTGGGAATGTATCTGGGTTTGATGCATTGGGACTCAGTGGAAGGCAGTGAGACTCTTGGATCGTGGATTCTGGTGCTTCATTTCACGCTACCCACAGCAGTGAAGCATTGCAGAATTTGAAGAAAGGTGACTTTGGTAAGGTAAGACTAGCGAACAATGAGGTTCTTGATGTTACAGGCATGAGTGACTTAGATTTGAAGACTTTAGCCGGTTCATTGACTTTGCAAGATGTTAGGGTCATGAAGAAGAGATTAATTTCTATCTGGCAGTTGGATGATCAGGGGCATGAGGTTAAGTTCGGAAATGGGCAGTGGAAAGTTGTTAAGGGAAATCTTGCCATAGCTCGAGGAAGAAAACGAGGTTCGCTTGACATGGTCAGTTTGCCGTCTGAGGGAGTGACCATCCCAGTTCAGTTGAGAAACAAAGTCGGGTTCACAGAATCTCGTGGGCAGAAGAAGGTTATCTTTGCAAGTGAGAAATCTAGAGTCACATGTCAGATTCGGGATGAACGAGTGAGGAAAGGTTCAGTAAGAGGTTTCCGTGGTAGTGAGAGCACTGGTTGTGCTTCAGTCGGAATTCCTAGATGACATTGGGTCAGGAGAATCAATATTTCAGCTGATAAAATCTCTCCAGTGGATTACTTGCTGAATATGGAGAGTGGTTATTCTCAGGGTGTTTCAGGATCTGGCAATTCGTGTCAGTGGGAGCCGGTTGAGACAGAGAATTGTTTAGTGGCAGACACAACCATAACTGATGAGTTGGAGCTCAGGGGAGCTTCAACTGGTCTCCAGGAATAGTGTTGAGGAGATCAGGGTAACTAGAGGTGCATTGAAGATCAAGGGGAGATCTTATTTACAGAAGTACAGAATAGATGGTGCAGTTCATGGTCCGAAGACACCAAGTGGGAGTTTGTTGGAGATGTTGCCTTCAGCCCACCTATAGGCCCAACCGTTTTAAGCCCAGTATGATTAACTTGTTGAGCAAGATTAGCATAGGGTTAAAACCCCAATTAGTGCCTTTAAATATATCTCTTGTACTTGTAATCTTTGTATCACTCAATAAAAAGAATACCCCAGTTGTGTGTGTTCTCGATCCTAACACGCTGCCAGTCCCTTGGCTCTTCCAGATGCGCGGAAACCCGACCTCCACCCGCCCGAAGGCATAACATTGGAATTAGGATTAGTATTAGTGTAGCTTATTCCTAGTTTATTTTCATGGTCGATCTTATATATACAATTAGGGTTCTTACTTTTGTAATTAGAGACCTAATCTAGAGATGAGCATATTGCACCGAATACCGAACCGATACTGATCCCGTAACAAACTGAGGGTGTTCAGTATCGGTACTCACATTTAGAGGTTTTTGGTATTTTCGGTATCGGTACGGATCGATATGGTATCGGTATTTTCAGGTAAAATACCGATACCATACCAGTACCGTACCGTATGTTTTCGGCATCGATATCAGTATTGGATTTTGGGAGTTTTCGGGATTGGTATCAGTTGGTACCGATACCGTCCCAAGCTTATTCCTAACCTAATCCCTCTCAAATTGGATTTGTTGTTTATTTAATAAAAATTTTGGTTGAGTTCTAAAGTCGGATCTTATCATTGGCTCCATTGCCGGGAAAATTTGACATAGTGCAGACCTGGAACATCATGGCGACCACAACCCGGTTGTACTCAACCAAACCGGCTGAAATAAATAAAAAAAAAAAAACCATAACCATAACCATAAAGTCCGATCACTTCCTCTCTAAAACCTCGTTCCATAATCCATACCCAACCCGGATCTAGCCATACCTAGTTTTTGACCTCGTTGACCATTACTTTAACTCGTTTTAACCCGGAACCGCGTATGGCCAATACCCAATTTGTGCATCTCTGGCGACAAAGAATAACCCAACGGGTCACATCAACTGTTAACACCACTTCATATTTACATTCTTGTTAACAAAGTAACAAACTAATCATTAACAATTACAAATGAATTAAAAAAAAATGATTTTTTTTTTAACAGCCAACGAATCAATTTCCGAGCACTCTCGGGCACCCTTTTGGCGAATCAAGTACTCGAGAGTTCCCGGGCCACCAATTGCCACCAATTCCCGGTAAAACCCGACCACCCGTCCGAAGGCACGACAGTGAAATAATCGGTACCCGGGCCACCATTTTACCAACCAACATCTTTTTTATTATTTTTCCTACTAGAGGTGAGGTTTGATCAACATAAAACACTGCCAATGAGGTAGTGGTGGGTGGAGTGGTTGGAAAAAGACTTGTGTTTCTTGTGACACAGGTTCAATTGCCACTCTCCTCATTATTTTCTGCGGCATCCAGGCAATGATGGTGACAAACGCACCGAGGAGCGTTCGATCCTGAGCCGCACCTCGGTTTTCACCCGGCTGTTACTCCAATGAGAAAACTCGTGTGGAGGCAGTACGGTTTCTGGGGGAACGCCGTAACCAAGTCTGATACACCAACACAGGCCCGGTTAAGACAACGTAGTCTGAGGCATACCTTCGCTAGGGCTGCCGATTAGACAGTGTGACAATAGATGACCCATATAAAATTAACCGTTCAACCAAAAAAAGGTAAATCAATACTTGTCTGTTATTGACTGCAAGTTCCAAAGTAACTATTCTCATAACTGCCACTTGAACATTCTAGTCAAACATAAACAAAACTGATGTGTCCCAACCAAACAATATTCAAATAACCAATGAAAAAATCAAACCAATTGAGATCATGTTGCATGCCAACTCAACAAACTTCCTGCACATCACTTGTGTTTATGATGATTTAGATTTCTACACCAAACCAGCTTTCTTCAATGCATCCATGAAGTCTTCATCGCTTGTCGATGGCACCTACAATATTTGTATGTCATATGCAAAACATATATATTATTATAAAGCATAGTTGTCAAAGCGCCTAGGCGCACTCAAGGCGCATAGGCCAAGCCCAAAGACTAGGAGCATAAAAAACGAGTGATTTTTATAATTAGGCGCATAGTATAAAATACATTTTTTAGGGATTTTAATTTAGAGATGTTTTAGGCTTGTTTAGAGCTACTTTAGAATGTTTTAGGGGTTGTTTAGGACTTGTTCATAGCTCATTTAGGATGTTTTAGAGATTTAGGCAACTTTTAGCCTGAATTTGGCTGGAAATCAGCCTGAATACAGCCCTGATAGTGCGTCTCAGTGCCTAGGCGTGCGCCTCACAGGGTGCAACTCACTTGGTGCGCCTCGCGCCTAGGCACGCTTTTGACAACTATGTTATAAAGTTTCGACCCAATTTCAAATGCGGGTCAAATTTTTAAAAGGTTTTTTTTAACCATGAGAACCCGTTAGTGCAAAACACAGAAGACCACGCCAATACTCTGCTAACCAACGTGATCAACTTGTGTTTGGCTGGTGGCCTTCAAAAGGTTATGGCAGGAAACCAGTGGAAGCAAGATTCGATACTAAGACCTCGGCTAGAGGGAATAATGTGCTTACCACTGTTCCCCACTTGAAGGTTTCAAAATTATAACAGTTGATTGCAAGATTCCTAACCATGGTCTGTAATTTTACTTTGAACAAATCTTATTGAGCTGGAAGTATATAAGAATAGACTGTAAGAAATATTTACCTCGGTAACAGTTTGGTTAAAATGCCTCTCAATTTTTTCCATGATCATGTGGTCCCTATTCCCACACATTAAGTTGAATGCAGCTCCTGTTACATTACAAGGAGTTTGTAAAAATACAGCATTATGTAATTTTAAATAAAATTTTGCTATCTTGCCCTTTAGTAAGCAATAAAACTTTGAAGTTCCCTCACAAGTTTCATTCAGTTGTCCTTGTCCAGGGGCATTATAGTCATTTGACTAATAGTTAAAAACATTTTTATCAACTATAACAACTAACAAGTCAAATAACTGTGCATCTTTTAGCAGCCAAGCACTACTAGCATAGGGTCCCAAGTATGATTTACTTTTGGATTGTGATTCAAAAACTGGTGTAGCTAATTCAATATATTACTATTCATACACACGCAGGCGCAAAAGGGGACATGTGGATGCCACCTTGGTTTTAAAAAGTGTGAGGCGTTTAGGTTCTGAAATCCGAGGCGCGAGGCAAGAGCTTCATGTATGCGACGCATTGCTCAATGTAAATCCCACACCACATAAACTTTATGAACAACCAAATGCCTAACTTTGTCCGATTTTGACCCACATGAGGCGTTTTTTCCAATCGCCTCAAGCACCTCACGCTTCAGGCGTGCTTTTTTAAAACCAAGGTTGGCGCACCCTATTTTAGTATGGTGTTATAAAGACAACTTTGCCCCCAAAAAGACAACCTTGCTTTTTTAAAACCAAGGTTGGCGCACCCTATTTTAGTAATTTCTAAATTTCGGATATGAAGTAGAAACAAACATAAATTTATTACCGAGAATGAAATTTAACTCAAGGATAAAAGGGGAAGAATCCATTACCCTTGCGGCCAAACCGTCCTGTTCTACCTATGCGGTGCAAGTATACCACATTGTTGGGTTCAGAAGGATTATCAAAAGATACTGGGAGATCATAGTTAACCACCAAATTAACCTGCCAATAAGTGGAAAACATAATTAGATAAAAACCAGAAAATAAAAGTAAAAAAAAATAAAAATAAAAAAACAGAAACAAGTTTGCAAACCTTAGATTGATCAAACCCGCGAGCAAGAACATCAGTTGATATCAGAACATGGGTCAACCCCTCTTTGAACTCTTTGACTATCTTATCTCTAATTTCTTGCGAAAGACGACTATGAATTGTTGTTACTTCATAGCCATACTCAACAAGTGCCGCATGTAACATTTTAGCACTGTTTATTGTTTTGACAAATATAATCGTCTGTCCGATCTTATCTCCTAGTTCCATTATTTTATCCTTGATAACCATAATCTTTGAAAGCTCATCTGGTAAATTCACTTTATATTGTTTCACAGAATCCAAAGACAGTTCTTCTTTGTTCTTAACAAGCAATTTGTTGTACCCTTGCACAAAAAGATCTTCTACGATTTTTGATGCAAAATTGTTCACAATGTCACTGAATGTAGCAGAAAACAGAAGCACCTAATAAAATTTCAAAAACAGAATAATAATATGCCTCAAATTACACTTTACAATATCTTTCATTATCCTCACATAATTATTAATCATTACAATGACAACAAACCTGGCAGTTGGGACTCCACTTGACAATTTCTTTCATTATCCTCACTGAATCTTCTTTAAAACCGCCCTGCACGAAAAAAAAAAAAAGATACATTGCAGAACAGAAAGTTTCAACAAATAATGCAAGCTTTACATGAATAAAGTAGATGAAATACCGCACTCTGTTGATACTTAATTGCAACAGAAATGTAATACGCATAGCATACATATAGCATTGAACAAAAATAAAAGCAGGTCATGTTTCATCACCTCTTCTAGCATATGATCAGCCTCATCAAACACAAGGATCTTCAAACAAGATGTACCCAGCTTCTTGGCTGCTACCAATTTATTAACTGTGCCCGGCGTGCCGATAATGACTTGTGCAGTCATTGGTGCTCTCCTGGCGAGTGGGATATAGTTAGCTCTATCGGCTGGAAGAGCCAGTTCTGATGTTATACCAGTATACTTTCCCATCTTCAATAGCACTTCCATATTCTGTAACATCATTAAGATATTATGAAATCACAAGATATTTGCATAATCAATGATTGAACAATAATAAATATATAGAAGGTCCTGCTGCAACTCTCAGTTTCTAAAGACATGAAGCTATTATAAGATACTGACATCAATGTAACCTGAGTAACAAGCATACAGACATGTGCCCTGCAGATCAACCTTTTTTTTTGCCCCTTTAGGATTGTACTCAGAAAACTGGTCGTTTAGTTACTTCTCTGTAAATCCAGAGCCAATTCTGTTCTTAGCTTATCATATTATAGTATCTCAACCTAATGAGTTCAAGAGATAATCACTTCGGTTTGCCCAATGCTATTTTCTGAATACTGATTAAATCAACCATGTGTGTAAAAACATGTAAACACCACTTCAAAGTTCAAACATTCTTGAGTCGTTTCAATATTGCATCAAGGTCTTAATGTATAACATTTTACTATAATTTTATGTTTCTCGGTCTATATTCAATAATGCAATCATACCAAATTTCATGTCCAATCAATTCCATGGCTGCTATACATACACCAATGATGCTACAACGATACCAGTGACGTCATCATGTCAGTGACTCAGTGTAGGTGTACCACATCATACCGGCCATACAAAAATGATGACGTCAACTCATACTACTCGTATGACACATTATGGTCCATATGATAGTTTCATTTTCTCCATGTCATATACACGGTTTCCAAAACAACTCTTTAATTACCTCTTAACAGACAAATAACCCTCACAACAAATTCAATCTATACCACATTTTGTATCTAATCAATTGTGAGGCTACTATAGATACACAGACACCAGGTGACGTCATCATACGTGCCATGTTAGTCACTCGTATCAGTGTACCACATTGTACATAGCATATAAAATTGAGTACATCAACTCACAGGGCACGAAGGTTTTATAGGGCCAGGAGTAGCCCTGTCCCCCCTCCTTGTCAACTCATACGGGCAGTATGTCACATACTCACATTATGGCCCGAATGATGTACCCCTTTCTCCATGTCATAAATATGGTTTCCAAGACGACTGTAACTAACTAACTCAAAGTTGGATAACCTGAATAGCCAATTCTCTGGTTGGACAAATACAAAGAGCCTGAGGAGCACCTATCTTCGGATCAACACGACTCAACATCCCAAGCACAAAACAAGTCGTCTTCCCAGAGCCATTACGCGCCTGCGCCATCAAATTCTTGTACGGCGGAGTTAGTATCATAGGCAAACTTGCTGCTTGTATCTTACTCGGCCTCTCGAACCTCATCTCAACATATAATCCTTTCAGTAACTCAGGAGATATATCCAAATCCTCAAACCTTACAGCAGAGGTATACGTTGTGTCTCCAGTAACCTATGTTAAATAATAATAATAATAATAATAATAATAATAATAATAATAATAATAATAATAATAAAGACTGTAACATGCATGTGTGATGAAATTACACTTTGTAACGTAAAAAGCAATATAAAAACGCCACGACAACAACAACAACTAAGATTTGCGTAATCATTTCTTCCTTTTATGTGTAGGTATTGTTATTCTTCACAGTCGACCAAATATTATTATTATTATTATTATTATTATTATTATTATTATTATTATTAATTCTTCACAACATTTTATGTTTAGCAAATATTATTATTATTATTATTATTCACAATCGCATACACCTTCTTCTGCCCAACTAATCATTATTCACAACGACCACATTATATTATACGATAATCTTATTATTCACAATATTCTCAGCCGAAATACATATCACTAAACAGCAAAGCTATGTGTATTTATTTTAATCTAATAAAAAAGCAATCAAACCACAATAAATTATTAGTTTCGATTATATGATAGTGTGATGAAATGACATACAGTTAGAATGGTTGAATCGTCTGGATGATCGAGGAGATCGTTAGCGTTTGAATCATTGATGGTTAGAGATGCTACGTCTGCATGTACTTCTTCTTCAGCCATGGTGGAGTGACGTCAGTTGATTAATGTATAAACGATGGGGATATATATATGGTGGTTTATATATAGATTTGAAGGTGCTTAAAAAATAAGCAATCTTTATTCAAACCGTTTTTTTTTTAAATTAATTCTCCTAAATCTCAGTTACCACAAACGAACCCAAATCGGGCGCTGACGGGTCGGTGCAGATTGGCTTCGGGTTTTGATTTCAAATAGTTGTTTTAGTTCCGTTGTATATCATTAAAGTTTTTTTATTTTTTTTTAATTATACGCCCCACTTACGGTGTGCGCATATAATGTATATATGTGTGGCCCTTGGGGGGCAAAAGTAAAGTTGCACTAGTTTTAACGTTTTTTTACTAATTTCATGAAAATAACGTTAAAAACGACGGACGGTTAATCATGCATCATGTGGTGGCGTTGATAGCCAAAAGACAAAGGAGTACATGCACCGATCGGGTTTGTCCCGATTGCTAAGTGTTTTGTGCCTTATGTCCAAGGCTTGATACCAAACCACATCGAGCCGGGGGTCTCACTGGAAGCAGCCTCTCTATTCTTAGGGGTAAGGTTGTCTACATCTTACCCTTCTCAGACCCTACCTTAGCTTTGCTATAGGTGGGATTAACTGAGTATGATGATGATGATGATGATGATGATGATGATGATAATGAATTATAAAAAGTGAGTTAGGGGTTGTTCGGTTGATTAAGTGTTGAATTATTAAGAGGTCTGAATCGTTAAGCGTTGAATCATTAAGTTGGACCTCTTAATGGTTAGTTTTCTTGTCCCACGTTGGTAGGGGAGCCTCATTAAGGTTCAGCCTAGTTCAGTGCTTAATATTTCAGTGCTTAATGGTTCAGCAACATCCCAAATCTTAATGATTTAGACTTAACCATTCCATTCAGAAGCTGAAACAAACACACTGAATGCTGAATGGTTAAGAGCCTCATTAAGAGGCTACCAAACAGCCCCTTAGAGTATTCATGAGATTATCTTGAACAGTGTGTATGTGTCCATACATAAATTGGGCTTATCTTATATATCTACAAGATATAGGTGTGATAAAAATTGTTTGTGTTCATCGTGAATGCTTTGCTGGCAAACAAACTGACTCGATAACACACAATAAATTTGATCGAAACAAACGAATATTATGAATTCAGTAAAGGAAGAATGGGACATAAACAAAGTAAATATGGATTGATCTACTATTGATACAATCTTGGTGATTACAAATGAACACAATGATTTCTATATGTACTACTTTGAACCGGCATGTTGGTTGCACTTTTAGAAGTTAGTTTATCGTTCTCGCCGGTTGGTGTTAGCCCCAAATAACTTCTTAACCGTCAGTGTCATAACTGTCTTTTCCTTCTTCTTTTGGTCCTGATGCGTGCCTTTTCTATTTCCCTTTAGATCCTGCAACTTTTTCTTCTTGTGTAGCATTGTTGTCCGACTATGTATCACACTTGATCCTCCTAGATTAACTATTACAATGATAATCTTAATGTTTACCGGTTCATATGTTAAACATATTTATTACATACTCACCACACATATATTAACATAAGTTGACAATATTTACAATAATACACATAACTATAAGTTTGTGTTTACATAACAACACCTGTCCCTAAATCAACTTGGATTCATTGAAATTCTTGGCAGCGTTTCCATTGCTTCTTGCAGTGTTTTTTCCGCCCTTGAGAAGTCGAATTTTCTTTTCTTGATTAATTGTTTGTCCGCATTCCAATCTCCCCACATATAGAGTGCATAGTCTTCTTCCAAGGATGTTGAATCTTTGTTAAGCACTTGCATTCTTCTTGGTATTATTCGTGTCCTTTTGATTTTGCTGCATTCAACTCTATGTTTTCTTGCTTCATTTGCAACCTTCATTGCCGTTTTGCGAAATTGATATTGTCGTTCCAATACATCAAGGTATTGAGCATATAAAACCCACAATATATCTTTGTCCTCATACTCCAAACCCAATTCCTTTGCTATTACAACCCACACATTAGACTTAGAACCCCGTCAGTGACTCCCTTCCTTCTTGACTAGTATGTACAAGTCGTATAACTCCACTTTCTTTCCATTTTCTACTCTTGCTGTAATGGGTCGGTTTGATATTATTAAATAGAAATTTAAGAACCAAGACACCATTCGAAGGAAATGATCTTTTAATATCTCTCTATGTGCCCATGGGTATTCAAGATTTTCAATAATATCCAAGAACTCAATGCATTTGTCAATCGAATCTATGTTTATATCATAAACTGTGTCCTCTATTTTCTTCATATTTCTTTCGGCATCAATTGGTAATTCTTCAGAGTATTCATTCAAATATTCTTCCTTTTTCCTCTCATGTTCATGATTTTCTCCTAATTCAGTTATCATAGACTCTTTGGAATCTCTATCTTCTTTCATATTCTTAAATTGCATACTTTCGTTCTTAAACATATTTCCGACATAACATATATTTCCCTCTATTTTCACAATGAATCCTTGTAGTTTTAATTGAGGGAGACTTAGAATGTTTTCTTCTATGTTCGAAGTGTAAAAAACGTTTGGTATGATTAATGATTGATCATTTGCGGAAACATTTATCTCACCTATAACCCTTATGAACACAAATTCATCTTTGATTCTACTTTCTACCCCAAAAGATCTTTTCATTTTCAAAAAATAATCTAAATTTCTTGTTATGTGATTTTGTAAATCGGGACTTACATACCATATATCTCTCTATGTTTATGGTTGTGATGGTGATGTTGCCTTCGTATGTTATAGTCGTATTTTGTACGTTGCATAAATATTGTATACATGTTACCGCCGCAACGTGTGGGATAGATTACTAGTTGAACTTATAATCTAGAAAATTGTTGTATAAAAATGTCTGACAAATCTATCTATATAATAAATGAAAACACTAGGGTTGAATCCTAGCTTTTGAGAGGGTCTCCTAGGATCCAAATGGTAAATGAAGCTCCATGAAATGTAGTATATAAACCTCTTTTTTTTTGTTTTCTCACCACTCATTTGTATCTTAAAACATTCTTCCTCCTTCCTAGCCTAATACATTGTTCATCCTTCATATCCTAATTCCTTTCTCATTCCTCATTCCTTTCTCATTGTTCTTTTTGCAAGGTATGTTGTCCATCTAATCTTATATTTATCATATTACATCAATCTTCTATGAAATACAATCGGTTTTTTGGTAATGATCAAAACGTTTTACGATTAACATAAGTGTCGAAATTGTTTTATTATCAATTTTCTGATTTGGATGAGATTGATACATAACTGCTTACAATCATATTACATCAAAGAGAAATACAATCGGTTATGTATTTTCTTTTTACTACACAGAAAAATCACAATCGTATTACATCAACCTTCTACAAAATACAATCGGTTTATTTGTAATGATCAACACGTTTTTTTATTAACATAAGTATCTAAACTGTTTACGATTAAGTTTCTGATTTGGATGAGATGATGAAAGTTTCGTAGATGATGAGTAATACGTAAACCAATAGAAAGATTTCTAAATTCCGTTCTATACTATTTTCAAACGTATTTATTTAGTTAATATTATGGTTATATGTAAATCGATGTTTTGCTCAGTTTTATTCATTTACATTTTATGGATTCATTTAGTTGTATTCATTTGAATCTTTGGGTCATTTGATATTTTTTAAGAAGTCCGTTAGGATGATGAATAGATAGATGTACATATAATTGTCATCAGTGTTTTTTACATATATATTGAATCGGTTTTAGATATATATTTGAAAATCAGGATTTGATCCAAAGACACAAACGCTATTATGACTTATCACAATGGTTCTCAATTCTTGAATGTTTTGCATGACCCTGCGTCAACAGTCTTGGTATTTTCTTATTTTCAAGTTCATATGACTAATTAATTTTTTAAAACGATTCTTTATTTTTTAATATTGTTTTTAATGTGTCAAATTAAATTTACCATATCTATTATATACCATATTTATGTAATCGTTTTATATACCATATTTATTAGGATTGTTTAATTAAATTATATTACTATTGACCGAAATTTATTAGGATTGTTTTTTGTCTCATTAAATTATATTTACTATTGACCGAAATTTACCATATTTATTAGGATTGTTTAATATTATTTATTGTCCTTGATAATAATTGACCGAAATTTACCATACTTATTACGATTTTTTTGTCTCATTAAATTATATTACTATTGACCGAAATTTACCATATTTATTACGATTGTTTGGTATTATTTATTATTATTAATAATAATTGACCGAAATTTACCATATTTATTACGATTTTTTTGTCTTATTAAATTCGGTTTACTATAATAACTCTTATTAAATTTATTACGATTTTTTTTCTCATTAAATTATTTTACGAAATTATGTCTCATTAAATTGATTATGAATCAATTTAACCCGTAATTTCAGCTTACCATAATTTAATGAGAAGAAAATTAAGTTTAATACGAAATTATTGTTGGTAATTATGAATCAATTTAATCTGTAATTATGAATCAATTTAATCAATTTTTTATTATATATGATTGATTATGAATCAATTTAACCCGTAATTTAGACTTACCATAATTTAATGAGACGAATTTAATTTTAGTACGAAATTATTTTTGATAATTATTAATCAATTTAATCAGTAAGATGGCACATCAATTTAATCCGTAATTATTAATTTAATCAATTTTTTTTATGTATGATTGATTATGAACCAATTTAATCCGTAATTTAGGCTTACCATAATTTATTGATCGAATTTATGTATGATTGATTATGAATCAATCATATCCGTAATTATGAATCAATTTAATCCGTAATTATCATCATTATCATACTCAGTTAATCCGTAATTATGAATCAATTTAATCATTTTTTTTTGCATTAATGATTGATTATGAATCAATTTAATCCGTAATTTAAGCTTACCATAGTTTATTGACCGAATTTATGTATAATTGATTAAGAATCAATTTAATCTGTAATTATGAATCAATTTAACCCGTAATTTAGGCTTACCATAATTTAATCTCATTAATTTTTTTTACCCAATATAAACGTTAATGCACTAACAATTTTGAATTTATGAGTAATATTAATTATATAAAAATAATTGTAATGGACGTTTATGTATATGAGTGGATTCTAATAAAACAAAAACAAATTTTGTTAATACCATATAAGCACACAAATTTTCTGTAATCACATTAATAACAATGTTGACTTCTCCTACTAAAAATAGTCTTGATGTCATTGTAAAACATCAAATATAAACAACTGTAG
This sequence comes from Ambrosia x helenae, assembly GCA_030844895.1. Taxonomy (NCBI): domain Eukaryota; kingdom Viridiplantae; phylum Streptophyta; class Magnoliopsida; order Asterales; family Asteraceae; genus Ambrosia; species Ambrosia x helenae. The sequence goes on from CM061232.1 coordinate 35,698,469, forward strand.
ACGAATCTTATTTTTAAAAGTTATATTTATGTATCTTATCTCCCAAAATACTAAATAGAGAATGGTAAGTAACCATTTTACTATACAAATTTAATAAATTCAATAAAGCATTCATTTGTGTATTATTCAAAATATAGAACCGATTACCAGTATAAATGGTAACTTAATGAATATTCATTAGAAATACCGACTTTTTAAATCGGTATTGATAGATATACAGTGAATCGGATTTACCTTTAAATGGACTTAATCATTCTATGTTTTACTTATTTTAAAAAACAGGATCTCATCTGAACACACCAACGTTATTATATCTTATCACAAAGGTTCTCAATTCTTCAAGGTTTTGCATGACCTTTCGTCACCCGTGTTCGTATGTTTGTTAGTTTTTTGTGTAAAAATGCCTATTTCATTTTATAAAATGATTTTTTATACGTATCTTTCTAGACTGTGTCGAAGGCCATGAACAAATTTCTGTTATCTAAAAACATCATATGCAATGACGTTACAGTTTCCACATACGAATTATGATTAGTCTTGATTGCAATTAATAAGATTTATTCATTTTTAATGTTATTTATTAAGATATTTAATATTAATTATTGACATTAATAATAATTGACCGAATTTAATGTTATTTATTAAAAATTTTAATCTCATTTATTTATATTACTTTTTTTTTTCGAATTTATGTTTAATAAGATTTAATCATTTTAATGTATTTTTAGTATGTTAGAATTAATGTTATTTATTGACATTAATAATAATTGACCGAATTGAATGTTATTTATTACGATTTTTTTAATCTCATTTATCTATATTAATATTACTACAAAATTATGTTTAATCTATATTTATGAAATTATGTTTAATATTATTTATATTACTATTTGTTCGAATTATTATTGGTGTTTTCTGCAATTAATAGGATTTATTTATTTTTTAATGATATTTATTATGAGTTTTAATGACATTAATAATAATTGACTGAATTTAATGTTATATATTACGATTTTAAGCTCATTTATTTATTATTGACCGAATTGACCGAATTAATTTACGAATATATTACTAATACTAATATTATGATTTTTAATTTTAATCTACAGTGAATCGGATTTACCTTTAAATGGACTTAATCATTCTATGTTTTACTTATTTTAAAAAACAGGATCTCATCCGAACACACCAACGTTATTATATCTTATCACAAAGGTTCTCAATTCTTCAAGGTTTTGCATGACCCTTCGTCACCCGTGTTCGTATGTTTGTTAGTTTTTTGTGTAAAAATGCATATTTCATTTTATAAAATGATTTTTTTATACGTGTCTTTCCAGACTGTGTCGAAGGCCATGAACAAATTTCTGTTATCTAAAAACATCATATGCAATGACGTTACAGTTTCCACATACGAATTATGATTAGTCTTGATTGCAATTAATAAGATTTATTCATTTTTAATGTTATTTATTAAGATATTTAATATTAATTATTGACATTAATAATAATTGACCGAATTTAATGTTATTTATTAAAAATTTTAATCTCATTTATTTATATTACTTTTTTTTTTCGAATTTATGTTTAATAAAATTTAATCATTTTAATGTATTTTTAGTATGTTAGATTTAATGTTATTTATTGACATTAATAATAATTGACCGAATTGAATGTTATTTATTACGATTTTTTAATCTCATTTATTTATATTAATATTACTATAAAATTATGTTTAATCTATATTTATGAAATTATGTTTAATATTATTTATATTACTATTTGTTCGAATTATTATTGGTGTTTTCTGCAATTAATAGGATTTATTCATTTTTAATGATATTTATTATGAGTTTTAATAACATTAATAATAATTGAGCGAATTTAATTTTATATATTATGATTTTAAGCTCATTTATTTATTATTGACCGAATTGACCGAATGAATTTACGAATATATTACTAATACTAATATTACGATTTTTAATTTTAATCTCATTTATTTCTTATTGACCGAATTAAATTACGAATTTTTTACTAATACTAAAACTAATATTACGATTTTTAATTTTAATGCCATTTATATCTTATTGACTGAATTAAAATTTTCTATTACTATTTTTATGAATATATTACTAATTACTAATCCCATTTAGTTTTACTATTCCACAAGATGTCGTTGATTTTTGAAATTTAAATTATGATTTTGATGTTATTTATGAAAAGTTTTAATATTATTTAAGATGATTTTAATGTCATTGGTTTGAATGATTGATTATGATTTGGTTGTTATTTATTAAGATTTTTAATCTTATTTATTGATATTACTAATATTACGAAATTCATTTTAATATTGTTGACCAACTTTAATTTTCCTTTAATCAATTGTCATGAAACGATATTCTTTTAAACATATACGAATTTCTTTTAAACATTTATTTAAATATATTTAACAATGTTAAACCTATTTAATAGTTTATAATTTAAATATAATCCGAAGATAACAATGTACATTTATTTTCATAAACTTTTATTATTTTTTTTAATAATAAATATAATTTAAATATATTTAACAGTTTCCTAAAATATATAATGTATTCATAATAAATTTCAATGCTATTACTAATATTATGACCTTAATTTTAATATTGTTGACCGAATATGAGTACAAACTAATTACGTTTTTGTTAAATTGACGGAGGTCAATTTTTTGACTATATGTCCTTGAGTTTGATTGTGCTAATTTTAAGCGTTGTTGACCAATTCACGTCAATTACCAATCCTTCCATTTTTTATAATTCAAAGACTTTCCTTTAATCAATTGTCATGAAACGATATTCTTTTAAACATATATGACTTTCCTTTAAACATTTATTTAAATCTATTTAACAATGTTAAATCTATTTAACAATTTATAATTTAAATATAATCCGAAGATAGGAGTGTACATTTATTTTCCTACACTTTTATTATTCTTTTAATAATAAATATAGAGTAAAGATCAAATACAAAGTGTTTTTTTTGGTGAGAACTGTGAGAATCAAGGGGGGGGGGGGGGAATTTTTTTTTTTTTTTTAGAATTTTTTTCCCATGTGCTTAAACATACTTTCTAGATTAATAATACAAAAAATTATTTTTTTTAGTGTAATTACGTCATTAAAGTAAATACATTAGTTTACACTAGAGTAATTATGTAATTACTCTACAACAGTAATTACGTAATTACTCTACACCAAAATTTATTTTTTTTGTTGTTTTAGATTTCAATACTATAATATATGTTTAACAATATGGGAAAAAAATTTCGAAAAAAATACCCTCATTTGATTCTCACAGTTCTTACAAAAAAACACTTTGTACAAGATCTTTCCCCAATAAATATAATTCAAATCTATTTAACAGTTTTCAAAAATATATAATGTATTCAAGATAATTTTCAATGCTATTACTAATATTACGACCTTAATTTTAATATTGTTGACCCAATTTGTGTAAAAACTTTTTACGTTTTTGTTAATTTGATGGAGGCCAATTCTTTGACTTTATGTCTTTGAGTTTGATTGTGTTAATTTTAAGCGTTGTTGACCAATTCACGTCAATTACCAATCCTTCCATTTTTTATAATTCAAATATATAAATAAATTCCTACTTGATCACGTCAATCGAGGCATAGCATTTCCGATTTTGCAGAATTGTTCGAGACACATCAATACTATATAAACCTTAACAAATAATAAAATCATTTAATCATCATACCAATTTTAACAACGAAATTAAATGATAATATAAATTTTCAAAATGTTACTTTCTATTAAATAATTATATTACTTCAATCACAACTAGTAATGATTACTAAATATGTCAATGATAATTTGTATATAATGGGTAAGGAATTTTGAGACGCAGATGATTTTAATGTCGTTTATTTGAATGATTGATTATGATTATGATTTTGATGTTATTTATTAAGATTTTTAATCGTATTTATTGATGTTACTAATATTACGAATTTCATTTTAACATTGTTGACCGACTTTCATTTTGATATTACGACTTTTCTTTAATCAATTGTCACTAAACGATAATCATCATCTTGATTTCAATAAGTGTGCTAATTTTAAGTGTGCTAATTTTTAGATGTCAATAAAAATTTGTATATAATGGGTAAGGCAATTTCAGACGCGGATTATTTTAATGCCATTGATTTTAATGCCATTGATTTGAATGATTGATTATGATTTTGATGTTATTTATTAAGATTTTTAATTGTTAAGTACTATAGTTGCACAGTTTAAATAATGACTTTTTTTTGCGGCATTTTGTAACATGTCAAAAGTTGCTTAAAGTGTGTGTACAATGGGTCCTTTTGGATACATGTTGAAATGGGTCTGGGGTTGATCCTTTTGGTGTCTATTTTTTTTAATAAAATATAGGAAATTTTTTTTACAGCATGTGACATTGGACCCATTTTCTTATTAGTTGTTTTTTAGCTATGTAATCGGTTTGAACCATTAGAGAGATAACATGTAAAATTTAAGCTACCCATTCAAGTAAGTGGGTTAAGGATTGTTTTTTGATTTACTCATCACCGTATCCATATCTTTACAACAACTATATTTTATGTAGAACACAAATATGGAATATAATGGTGGAGGTTTTCATAAATTATTGAAAATAAGCTGCATTTCGAGGATTGTGATGACAATGATAACAACTTCGAAGGTGAAAAATCAGCTATCAATGAGGAAGACTTGGAAGATTTTGATTGAAGTAATGAAAATGGACCATTGGTTGAAGTTCGTTAAGCCACAACTAAATGATAAGTGTTCTATGCTTAATTTTAGTTATGATTAGAATATAGATATTATCCAAATGATGTAATGTGTGATATTGGTTGAAGTTCGTTAAGCCTCAACTAAATGATAAGTGTTCTATGCTTAAGCTTAGTTATGATTAGAATATAGATATTACCCAAATGATGTAATGTGTGATATTGTGATAGTATGCTATGTAGTTTGCAGTTGTCAAATTAAACTTTACTTACTCGATATATCCATCATTTCGTTGCATTAAACTCTTAGATGACATTTTGCATTTAACATCAAAATTCATACATGTTGCATTATCAAACATTTAGTAACCGAAACAAATTGCATAATACAATTCTTATTTTCCTACTTTTTTTATTTTACTTTCGGATGAACCGTGGGTCCCCACGGGACTCTAACCTAGTATATTTGTTAAGGAAATATCGCTAATGTTGTAACGCATTTTCTAAACAAGGGAAAAAAAAAATAATGATAAAGAACTAATATAGAAAATTGTTGTATAAAAATGTCTACCAAATATATTTGTTAAGGAAATACCGCTAATGTTGTAACGCATTTCCTAAACAAGGATAAAGAACTTCTAATTTAGAAAATTGTTGTATAAAAATGTCTAACAAATTATTCCCTATTTGTTAAGGAAATACCGCTAATGTTATAACGCATTTCCTAAACAAGGATAAAAAAATAACGATAAAGAAGTGAAATGTTTTATATTTTAATTTATTAAATACTCTTCAATATAATAACCAAGGTTATACAATAAATCTTTTCTAAACCATGTATATACACCTTCCACGAACATTATTAGATTATAAAAGAAAATTGAAAAAAGTTATGTCTGAGCCCGGGTTCGAACCGGGGACCTCTAGTGTGTGAGACTAGCGTGATAACCGACTACACCACCCAGACATCTTGTTTCTTTTCTTTAACTTTAAATATAAATAGATAAAATTAAAAAGGCATGATAACATGATTAACATCCGTATGAGTGCCATTGGTGTCTCTTATGCCTTATGTAATACTTTTGTGTAGTGCACGTGACTTTAGAAACTAGCTTTTTAGAGTTCTGAGCATAGCAAGTGCCAAGTGGTATCAGATTTGGCTTTTTCTTGGTTCCCAATTGACTTCGATCTTTGGGATTCTTCAACAAACAAGAACCTAATCAAAGGGATGTAACAAACAGTGGAGAAGGTTAGTGAGGGCCAGGGGTGCCCCTGTTTTTTTGGCTTAATGGTTGAAATTTGCGATTTTCGTGGGTAATTTTTATATGGATTGAGTTCGACCCTCACCGATTTGATCTTCCGGGCCCCTACCGATACAAAAAAATTGAGTCCGGCCCCCGCATATTTGAAAAAAGATGTGACTAACTCACATCTTTTTCATGCTTTGCCACTAGAAATGAAGGTGTTTTTTTTTCACATTTGGTTAAAGGTTCTAGTTCATGGTGGCCGCCAGTAGATTTAAGAATGAAACCTGGAACACAATCAAAGGTGCGTAATAAAGATGTTTCTTTTTGTTTCGTTGTGTCTTCTCGTCCAAAGTGGACACAGGTAGAATTTAGAGTATGTTTAGAGGGTGTATGAGTTAGTCATTAAAAAACGTAGATGATGATAATATGACACATGTATCGAATTGGTCGAACTCTTAGCTACAACACGACATAGTGCAATTGCTAGGACTTGGAATGCAGTGGCTTGATGTTGGGCATGCAAACCCAACACATCACCTTACAACCCTAGAAGTCCCTTTGATGCCGACGTTCATAAGGTTCGGTTACGTACCCGTTAGCGTGTTGAATTCTTTAACTTAACACAACCCCACACAAAACATTAATTTTTAATAGGTTGTGATGACTAATACAAAACCTAATTATATATGTTTGTGTTCGGGCCATGCAAAATTGGTGCACAAATCACTAACAAATAATTTGAATGTGCAAGTGCTTTCCAAAATCACTAGAAATAATGAAACAACACTTCTTTAAAGTTGATCATTTCTAAAAAGTACTATACGATCATATATATAAAATAACTGAAATGAAAAAGAAAACAATATCAATGAAGAAATGAGATATCCTTGTAAAGAGAGATTACAATTGGGGTAAATGATACGCAACAGCTTGAGAGCTACTCGGGATCGGATCAGTAAAAAACTCGAACGAGCCAAGCCTTAACGAGGCCAAGCCCGAGCTTGAAAAATGAACCGTTTAGTTATCGAGTCCGAGTTCGAGCTTTTCATACAAAGACCGTTTAGGCTCGCGTGTCTAAACGAGCCCAAACAAAATTTATATTATTATTATTTTATTTATAATATATCTACTATTTAACATTGGCGAGCCAAGCTATAGCCGAGCTTTGGGTTGTTTAAGGTATCTAAGCAAGCTCGAGCCGAGCTTTTAGCTTATTTAAAATTGTTCTAAAATTATTTTGAACCGAGTCGAGCCGAGCTTGAGCTCTTAGGTTTTACGTTCGAGTCAAGCTCGAGCTTCATAAAAGCATGATGAGCTATGAAGCTCGAGCCTAGTTAAGCTCGGGCTTGGCTCGGCGCGTTTACACATGATAAGATAACCAACTAACAATGATATGATGACAATAAATAGTGTCCTCATATTTATTAAACTACAAGTAAATAATCACTAACAAACAATTTAAATGTAAATCATAAATGAATAAATAAGAATCTCACGATATGAATTGGGTACAACAAGAAAACAAACGTTTTAAAATAATACAACAAAAGTAAAGATATATGGATATCATGTGACATGTATAACAAAACATTAGTGAAATGTGTGTGGGTGTATAACCCTTCCTATTTCCTCTCTCGAGCCTGGGCATAAAGAAGAATGTCTCGTAGATTGTATGGTTGTACTGGTCTTGCATTATGTTCTGCATACTGTAACATAAATGTTAATTAACACTTTATTTTACTTCACACACCTAAAAGAAGTGAACTTGGCATTCACTTGATTAATATTGATATATACTTACATCATTTACAGCCTCTCGAAGTAATTTAACTTGACGTATTGATACTGTTCTTATCTGTATGAACACAAAATCATTAGTTGGTATAAAAATAAATGACATTCGATGTATGTAAATAATATAATTACAAACATATTGATTAATATACCCTTCTACTAATGGTCCAAACAACTTGTTCGGTGCAAGGAGGGACCGTGAGTGAGCCCATGTATCGGTAATACATCCTACTGCTCATTTGAATCTCTCTAGGATTTACTACCCCGCTGTGTTCACGCATGCCCTTTCGATCTATCATAGCCGATATGTTTAGAGCCAACTGCAAATCAAAAAATAAAAACGTAAAACTTGTGTTTAATTATCATTGTTATCAGTTTTGTAGTTGATTTGTAGGCGTGTAAATAAGTCGACGAGCTAATCCTGTTCATTTAAGTTTGAGCTTAACTCGTTTAACTTATGGTGTTTGAGCTTTGGCGTGGCTTATTTCAAGGTCTAGTTCTAAGACTCAAGCTCGACTCATTTCATAACTACTATATATATACTGATATATAGTTATAAGTTTTATGTATATATAACCTTAAATATATATATGGCTTTAAGTTTTTTGTCATAATTAAATATAATACTTATTAGTGTAAAATAACTATATAATGATGGACTCGTTTAGACTAATAAGACAATATAAATGATGGACTCATTTAGACTAATGGGTTGGGTATATATATCTAATTTATGAAGTTTATACGGGGATATGTGTAACTGCCCCTTGTTTATTACACAAACAGTTTGGTTTGTTTAGCTTACCTTGGAAAGAAAATGGCTAGGTCTGCCGATTCGGTAAAGAACAGCAATGACAGCTATTTTATTGTCCATGCTCAAATGGACCATATGTAGTTCCATGTCAAACCTGTTCATGTATATATTTTCATGAGTTATGATTGCTCAACTAAGACTATGTTAGATCATCTACCAATAGCAAAAGTAAGTAAACCTTATGCCGTTGATGGTATGCTCAGAAGGCGAGTGCCAATGTGCTTGTTTTAAAGCATACACAGTGTCATTGATGATAATTGATCCTGCATCTCCCGTCCATTTAACCTACAACATTAAATCCATAGTAAATATCAATAGTTACAACAAATAAAATAATATGTCTTACATATTAATTGATTAATTATGAAATAATAATTATTACCATAATGTCATGACCTCTATTAAGCATGGTAGCATTACAAGGCGTATAGTTTCGGTATAGATTCTTAGGGTGGTCCACCAACTCAACCCTTCGACTTGACATATCGATGGGAGACTGCATCGTCCCATTGCTACACAGCGACCAATCGTTCCTTAGCGCGCCCCATCTATTTGGTCCCATCGTGCTACCTCTTAAATAATCAAATCCGCTTTGATCCTCTACATTTACATAAGCATATTTAGTTGCACACAAAAATCACTAATTATATTTAAACAATGACAACACATGTAACAAATAGGTTTATAATTAAGTAAATAGATTAGATATTAGTAAACTAAAAGCCATTGTTCTGAATAAGTTTTGTAGAAAATATATATAATAAAAGTTATGGGCATTACCAACTTCTTGAGCATGAGTTGATAATGGATGAAAGAAAATAATCATAAACAAAAGAAAAGCAACAGCCAAAATGGCAGTTGATGTCATATTCTTCATATTTCAAAACTAAGAGAGAATTAATTTGATATGTTTGTGTTTTGAGAGAGATATATGAATATGTGGTATGTTGTATGGTTATGCATAGGAACGATATATATACACATATATGTTGCACACAGAAAGAGCACCTGATGTGTGGGAAATTACATGGAAGCTTCATGTGTGGTTCATAGAAATAATCAGACGTGTCATTTGATGTTTATTGATTTTAATGAAGAATATAACATGTCAGATTGTATCTGCCACAATTTGGAGACTAAGAGATGCGTCCAACTTGCCTTGAACAAAATATGTAAAATTATTAATGTTTTTGAAATAAGCCAAAAGGCTCATGTGTGGTTATTAGAAATTGCAACACATTGCAAACGGCTTTCGTCTATTGGTACGTACCAGGGTGTAGAATGTTGTTCAAAAAGAAAAAAAAAAAGGAATTCTAACATATATTTTTTTAATAAAATCACATTTTATTGGAAAGGCCAATACACAACCTCTATTACCCTAATTAAACTACAACAATATAGACTATAAACTTAGCCAGTACAAGAATAAACACCTTTATCACAAATGATGATACCATGCATATAGGCACCACCTAGGCGCGCGGGGAGGGGGGGGGGGGGGTAATTGAAAGAAAAAAAAACCAATCAAACCACCCTATTCAAAAAGAAAAAAAAAATAAATAAAGAGCCCCACGCCCGTGAAGAATTCCGTGGGAAGAGACAACGCCGGCTCAAAAGGAAGCAGGGGGTGACTAGCGTGGTGGGGGTTGTCCTCCCCATACCATGCCCCCACTCCCTGAAGTCTTAAAAACAAGCCGTTTGATATAAAATCATATATGTATTTAACTTATATTATAGTTCATTTAAGTTGATATATGCAATAAACGATATATTCATGAAAACTAGTCAACAAAATAAATTTGTAACTTGTATAAATTGAAATTTATATAAAGATGTAATTTCATTAACCGGTAAACTCATTAAAATTGATTCAACATACATAACTCTGCTGTTAAAAAAGAACAAAAAAAAAAAAAATGAAAATACATACATACGAACTCGTAGACATGTAAAAAATGGAGATTAGATCAACCATTTTTTTCAATAACCAACATAAAAGATTTTCAAATATTTTCGTAAAGAAACATGATGCAAAATATAGAATTAGGAATCAGATTTCTCAATACCAAATGACTCGTATATAATAAAAATATTTAAGACTATTCGTGCCTTAAACGCTTATCACAACACTAATTAAGATAACCGATTATGTCTAGAGCATCATGGAGCCTAGTTATCTTTATAAAACCTATTATTAATTATTAGATTCACATGCTTGTCAATAATTTAGATTCAATAGTTGACAACTTATATGATACGTAGAAAAAAAAAACAATAGGTTGATCTACTTAATTTTTATAAATATGTGTATGGTTTACTAAGATTGGGGTGGTGGTTGTTTCTGGTTTTCACCAGAAAATAAAAAAGGGACAGAGTCATAGAGATAGAGGAGTAGATTTGAGTGCGTGTTGGATGCATGATCGAACAGAGATTTTGTAGCCGATGTCATGTGATGTAGTTCGAGGAGGTCACGTGGTTAGCCAGGATTCCGGTGAGTCCAAGTTAATATTTTTTTTTTTTTAAATTGTAAGTAAAACTATTTTTTATAGGTGATGGATATTTTGATAGAAAATATGTCAAGTTTAAATCTTTGTGATTGGTTTTTTATGTCTAATCTAAGATAGTGACATTTTTTAAGATGTATCCGGATGATTTAGCATGATAGATCGAATGAGAGTATCATTTGCGTGATCTTAAGGTATTTTATCACACTATAAAGGACGATGATACACTTGCAAATTAAATTGGATGAAATGTGACCTTAGTTGTCTAATGGTGCAAACTAGGAAAACATAGTATTTTTCTTTTGGTTTATCAGTCATTAATAGTAGCGTTATTTTACTGGTTGCAATCAGAACCGCTGAAAGATGTTTTTTTTTCTAAGATGAAGCTTATCAAAATGGATTTATGTACGCAATCGAATGAGTGAGGAGTAGATGAACAATGCTTTAGTTTGTGCACCCAAAAGATAATCTTTTGATAAAGTAACAAATGACGATGTAATGGTTCGATTTCAAGCTATTAAATGCCGATGATGAGAAATCTATATATTAGGTACGTGTTTAACTTTATTTACTGTCGTTATTTTTGTCATTTACATTGTATGAATATGCTATAAAAACAATTTGAGCGCCACTCTGAACCTTTATTCTAGAACTGCCACTATCTATACTCCTACCACTAACACCATTTCTGTCACAACTGATTCTACCACGCACACCAAAGCTCAACCCAATCGGACCTAAAACCAACGTCACATTCCTAACCCAATATCCTCTTATACACTCAAACACCAGACCACGGGTTTACGCCTCCAACGAGTACACTTTTGTTGATTCATCTCGGATTGGCGATGGCAACGAGCATAATAGGTTCTGGCGATGCGAGATGAAAAAAGAAATCATTGTTATAATACCAAATATACTTGGAAATTTAGTATGCCCTTCTACTTATATGGTAACTAAGGCATTGACAATATGTAATAATTATGTCTGAATTAATCTATAAAAAGTACCCAACTAACTAAGTGGGGAGGGGCGCCACCCATAAAGCATTCGGGTATCCCTCCATTGCACAAATCGCAACTTGCTACCTCGACTACCCGTACACCACCACCCGAGAACCCCTCTCACCGGTGGCTTCACCCATAAAGCATCCGGGTAGCCCTGCATCTCTTTATCTCCTCTACACACCCTTTTGCATCAGTGACCTAGAACGCGAAAATGATACCCGAGACTACAAGAAACTCACTATACACAGGTCATCAACAACGGTAAACTCGTTGGGGTTGTGAGGCACCAAGGTCATTAATTTCGGGTGCGCCCCTACTTCCCTTAGCTCATGCATACGTTGATTACATTTTATATTATTTTAGTCTTCAATAGTGATTGAATTGAATGATGCGAATATCAATTACCCCACAATCCATCATTCACAATCAACGATAACAACCAATAAATAAAAAAACAAATGTCAACTAACATTTAAAAAAATCTGTAACGTCCAAATATTTGGACTCGACATTAATTTTTTTTGCACAACATGGTCCCATCTGTTCAAAAAACCTAAATCGTGTCAACTTTAAATAGCATACACTGAATACTCACGTTAATCACAAATTTTGTGTCTATAATCAGTTTGATCAAACACTCCGTTGTTAATCACAGATGATATATTATGATGACACACATTGAATTTTTTGATGATAATAATACTAGTAGTAAAATTAGTGACACTAAGGGGCTGTTTAGTTGATTAAGTGTTGAATCATTAAGAGGTCTGAATGGTTAAGATGTTTGAATGGTTAAGCGCTGAATCATTAAGTTGGACCTCTTAATGGTTAGTTTTCTTGTCCCACATTGGTAGGAGAGTCTCATTAAGGTTCAGCTCAGTTCAGTGCTTAATGGTTCAGCAACATCTCAAATCTTAATGATTCAGACTTAACCATTCCATTCAAAAGCTGAAACAAACGCGCTGAATGTTGAATCATTCAGCGCTGAATGGTTAAGAGCCTCATTAAGAGGTTACCAAAACAGCCCCTAAGACCACCCTTATTAATAGTGTGCGGTAGTGGTATCGGTGACTAGTACCCGATGAAAGGGAGGTAGGTAGAGCTGTTCAGACTTCAGAGGCTATTTTTTGGATTGCTGTGTTTGCAAATACACACACACACACACACACATATATATATAGGAGGATAAATTGAAAACCCACTCGAGTTAAGAAAACTAAGAAAACCCTTGTAAAAACCATCTAAAAAAATTATTTTTTTTTGAAAAAAATACACAAGGTAACATACATGTATTAAAGCGTTTTAGGCCAAAAAAAATAAAAAAAGCGCCGATTGGATATTTAAAAAAAAAATAAACAAAATTTGCGCTGTTACATATGTAACAACTGATGTTACATACGTAACATAGCTGTTACATATGTAACAGCACAAACTTTGTTTATTTTTTAAAAAATATCCTATCGGCGCTTTTTTTATTTTTTTGGCCCAAAACGCTTTAATACATGTATGTTACCTTGTGTATTTTTTTCAAAAAAAAAAAAAAAAAATTTTGATGGTTTTTACAAGGGTTTTCTTAGTTTTCTTAACTCAAGTGGGTTTTCAGTTTATAATTTCCCTATATATATATATATATATATATATATATATATATATATATATATATATATATATATATTTATATAGGGGATGGTTCAATAAAGAACTCATTTTATTGAGAGAACTCGAGAACTCTTATTAAATACAAAAAAATATAATAAAAAAATCATAACTCAAAATTTAAGTAAAAATATAGAAAACTAGTTCGGAGCTTCTCTTTCCCACGTCATACCCGTTCGGAAAAAAAAATAAAAAAAATAAAAAAAAACACACCTAAAAAACGCTACTGCACATGTGTAGTATAACCAAAGCCTAAACCACCTACCCCTAACTTACCCCACCCAAAAACCTAATTCCACCCCACCCACCCCCCCCTCACTAAAAAACCTAAATCGCTTACCCAAAAACCTAAACCACCCATCCACCCCCCACCCAAAAACCTAAACCCACCCACCCACTACCTACTAAAAACCTAAGCCCCACCCATCACAACCAAAAACCTACCCCCACCAAAAAACTAAACCCCTAACCAAAAACCTAAAAACACCCCACCCACCCCCACCCCACCCTCAAAAAAAAAAAAAAAAAAAAAAAAAAAAACACTAAAAGCTAAACTAAAAAAAAAACTAACCCTAAAAGCTAAACTAAACCTAAACCAAAACTAAACCCTAAAGAACCGGACATTTACTACATAGGTGCATTAGAAGTCGCCTATTTTTTATTTTTTTATTTTTTTCTGAACCGGGATGACGTGGGAAAGAGAAGCTCCGAACCAGATTTTTGGTTTTTGACTTAAATTTTGAGTTATGATTTTTTTTTTAATTTAAGTAGGAGTTCTCGAGTTCTCTCCCTAACTATGAGTTCTCAATTGAACCTTCCCCTATATATACATATATATATATATATATATATATATTCACATAATACAACACTTTTTCTATGATTTTCTACACCAAATATTCATACTTGCTAATAAAAATCTACTTACACAAAACAATATTTCTACTCTCTATGAAATCCAGAAAATCAAATGTTGGTGCAAGTAAAAAATTGCTCTAAATCGCGAGGAGGCTGTTCTAGTTCAAGAGGAGGCGGTTATGGTTCGAGCCAAAATCAAAATCAATTGTAACTGATGTTTACACAACAGCCATGACTATATTAATACATGTTGAACAAACAAGAATAAGACATGGAGATGGTATGGACGTCGTCTCTTCGGGTTGGACTTGTCACCTCCTAACTAGTACCTGCACCAAGAACAACTTGTTAGAAGGGCCAGAGACTGTGATCTTTAGACCACTCTCCGATGCTCAACATTAGTAATGTATCCCAATAATTGTATGTAAAAGTAAATATAAATATGTAAACAAGAGATAGCGAGTATGTGAGGATGTGGTGGTTAATCGAAACCCAGTAGCTAGCTAGCGACTAAGGCGATTTCAGGCCGCTTAGCTCAATGGTTGGGAGTTGATTGTTGGAATCTGTGAGATTGTGAGCTGTTGGTGTGAAACCACAACAACTTATAGGCTTCCCAGGGGAAGCTTAGCAAATTAGTTTTATGAGAGAGTAATTTAGAGAGAGATATATATACGATGCCTTAGGTTGATGTAAGACAAATGGGATGGATTTTGAGTAAGGGTGTGACCTCTCTATTTATTAAAGGTAAAAACCCAAACACTAATAGCCCTTATTGTAATGGGATGGGGTATTCCCTTAGGTTTGACCCACATGTATTATTGACCTCGTTGGAGGAAGCTCCTGTATTAGGGAGCTGAGGAACTGATGCGTATAGCTTCTTCGGTCAGGTTTTGGCTTCTCTGCTTCCTGGCATGAGCCTGATAGTCTTTTTAAGTATGTTTAAGCGTGGGGACTTAGGTACCCATATTATCCGGTCATGCCTACTCCAATTAGATGCGTTCAATAGTCATGACCTCTACAAGATTAACTCACTTTTGACCCATTTGCACCATTCTTTGTAAACCAACCACAAGGCCCTCATGTAGTGAAGAACGACCGCTCCCCGATAATGATGATGTAGTTAATGAAGATTTTTTTATGAGAAACTCAACCTCAAAATGAAGATGGTCATGAAGAACTTGAATAAATACAACTTGAAGACTATGAACACGAATATGAAGACGCTGAAGTTGACGCACAAACCATTGAGAAAGGAAAATTAAAAGTATGCGCGGAATGAAGGATAATTATGATTTGGAGGATAGAACATAAAGTATAAATGGGTTGAAGATAATTCAATTGGGTTGAAGATAATTCAATTGGGTTCTAGATAAATATAGTTTGGTTTATTTATTTAAATAGTTTGAATTATTAGTTTATGAGTTATGTTTATCTAATTTGAGTTTAATAGTTATTTAGTTGGTGTTTGAGTTATACTAGGTTTGGGTTTATTTAGTATAAATAGATGGTTAGGGCTATTGTAATTGGTGTGCTCAATAATAAAAGTGTTCTTTTGTTTTGTTTGGGGCCTGATTTTCTAATTATTGGTATCAGAACTTGATGTTAGCAGTTTTGAGAGTCGTTTTCCGCGAAGGGGAGCAGCCCCTCGTGGGGTTGCAACGGTGGCACCGGCAGCGGTTGAAGCCAAAGATAAGGAAAAAAATAAGGCTCGGTTGTGACGGATTTTGACGTCGGTAAGGTGTCGTCAAAATAAGAGGTATTCTTTGGCATGGAAAATCTTGCAGTGTAACTAAAAATTGAAGGTGGTGGAATACCTTTGGAGCAAAAGGCGGTATATATAAAACGCATGAAAACATGTGATGCATATTGGAATTTGAAACATGCAGTGTAGCAGCAGGAGATTTGGATTAGGTAGGCTAATCAATTTAAGATAATTGATGGTTGTGGGCAGGAGCCGTAATCTCATTGACTTTCGGTGGAAGTAAAAAAAATGGTGAAACCGCATGTGGGTTGTATCTTGTGTTGATCGATAGTCTTTTGAGGTTTGGTGGAGGCGTTCAACAGGAGAAAAGGCTTAAACCATGCCAGGATTTCGATGGATGCGAAATAGGTCAGTGATTCCATGTTTTATATGGCGTGATGATGGTTTCGAGAATAGAAAAAGAATTCACGGTTTTTGGAAGAACTAATTTTGAATCCACTAGTGGGTCGGATGATTAGATTTATCCATGATGATGGCTGAAGAAACAAATAGTCTTACCACCGGTTAGGGATGATAAGATTATCATATCTACAGGGTTGATCCTTCACTAGCAGCTACGGATTGAGGGACCTGCAAACAAGAGTTGATTGTGGATGTGAGACGACTACTGTAACACCCCAACCGATGGCGGAAACATCGAGGTGTCACGTAGTGACGATTGTTCAATAGCTCATGGACTAAAGTGTAAATTTGAATACATTGATTAAATAGTTTATTACAATGAAATAAAATACAACGATTCTAAATGCTAACTAATCCGAATTACAAAGAATCAAAATCTAAATATAAATCCGAAAGCTTAAAGAATGCATCTCAAAACAACCTGAAACATGTACAAAATATTTTGGTCAATACAAAAATTGTATTGGTGAGCATACCCTGTTTGAATACATATAGTAGAAAAAGTGTTTCGCAATTCATGTGTCATACTGTCTACAATTTAGTGTTCAAGCTGTGTACAAATGCTACCCAAAATCAAACCTTTGTTTAATGAATCAAGAGTCACACATATATATAGTATTCGCTCATAGTAGGCGATGAATAATCGTTCACACATAACAATAATTAAGTACTATTTATTGCTATGCTAGGCCGCAGAACGGTTAATGATTCAGGTCATAATTACACACTATCAGCGAATCAACAAGTAAAACACATACAAGAATTGCGATTGTGAATATATGATAAACCATGATTAAGTGAGTGAAATAATAAGCGTACATGAGTCACCCCAAAAGTGTAAAACATGAAAAAAAGGGAAAGATATACTCACAGTTTGCGAAGGCGATCAAATCCACTTAGCGTCGTGAGCTAAGTAATGGGAATTCCGGGGAATTCAAACCTATAACGTGTAAGCATACTAATAAGGAAAATGTCTAAAAAGTCTAAGGTAACTAGGGTCTAAGGCATTAGGGTTTGCTAAGTCGATTTGGGAATTAGAGTTTTTATGATTAGTCGCGTTAATGTAAAAGTTGTATATCACAATAATATATGAAAGGTTGTAAATGTGGTTTAAATAATATAATTATTACCTATTGAATATTTAGATAAAAATATGTTTGATTAATTAAGACAAAATAATTTAGTTAATTACTTTAACTAAATTAAAATAACTACAATAATCAATTATATATAAATAAATAATTTTGAGTTACACAATGATCCAACAGAAGATAATAAAGATATCAAACCATAAGAGTATTTCTATTTTATAAGAAAAATATTTACAACATAGATGTTTAAATAGTGTAAATAAATAAATGTTAAATTATGTCTAATTAAACATGAATAGTGTTAATAATCCAAGACATGACCCAAAAATACTATTTTTATAGAAATTGGATGCTTTCTTATGTAAATAAATGAAATTAATTTTCTCATAATTTTTATAAAGTATTTATATTTAAAACTGATTTAATGAGATTAAATCATGTTTAAATGATTAAAAATAGGAAAAATAATAAAAATAAATGTTTTCTGAACCAAATATTTTTATCTAAGTTCATGATGATGAGAAATAATTACTCAAAAAGTTTGAGATTAAAATCATTAAAAATGAATTTTTAATCAATTAATTATGATTAAAACAATTTAAATTAAATAAAATCGTGAAAATAGATTTTTTCAGAAAACTAAAATATGACAATTTTCTTAGGTATCAAGAACACCTAAATTTTCATGATTTTTGGACAAAAAGTGAATTTATTATGAATATTTTATGTTTATATGTAATTTAAATAATTAAATAAGATAAGGAATAAAAACAAATAATTAAAATAAGAAATATCAGAAAAAAAAATATTGTGAGGGTGCCTAGGCTCGACCTGGGTCCTCCTGTTTTCAATACACACAAACAAACCACTCCACCAAATTTTTTATGTAAACAATCTTCAAAACATTATGTATTTATATTATCAGCTTAAGTCATCTTCTTCCCCATCTTAACAACTAGAAACCCTAACCATAAGTTGATCTAATTAAGCCACAATCAAGGCTGATTCTATAGGGGTTTTAAAGAGCAATGAAAAGTAAGTAATTCTACATATAAAATTGGCCTTACCAATGAACAAAAACCGGAAAATATAAAGGTTTTTTTGGCCGGAAAAGTGGGTTTCCGGTGAAGCTCCGATGAGTGCTAAAACTCACAGTTTATACGCGTTTTTGTGAGGGTTAGACGCGCAGAATGTGCAGGAATGAATTGATAATATCAATTTATAAAGTTATCAAGAAAAATGGCGTTTGATATGAGTATTAAAGATCCGAACGGTTACAAGCTTCATCATGGAATTAAACGCAATAAAGAGCTCATTATTAGCGATTAGCGACCCTTGTAACAGCTTAGTTTGTTGGAGAAACGCTTTGGGGAACATTTAATCGAGTTTTAAAGCTCAAAAGAAGCAAAAACAGGCTCGCCGGAGCAATGGTCGCCGGCGGCGAATATGCCGGCCGGAAAAAACGTGAAAAGGCCAGGAAAGGTTTTTAAAATTTACAACTTTCACCTTTTGACACTTTAAGTCCCTCAATTATAACTAGGTTAGTTTTATAATGAATTGGTTAGTTTTCTTTATAAAACTCTAACTAAGTTAACTATATTTAACTTTTTTTTTTTAAAACTCTTTTATAAAAAACTTGACACATTTATATACTATCCATTCCGGATGACGTTTCAACATACGCGTTTGCTTAAATCCCATACCCGATCCATAAATATAAACGACACACACATTTTTTTTTAGTTCACCCTAAAATTAAATTTCAAAACGATGAAACTCACAGAGATTATAATGAAAATATTTGAAAGGTTAATTTTGTAAATTTGGCGAAAGACGAGGGTGACGGATGTCACAACTACACGAGGTAGTTGTTTTATGACAAAAACGGGGTGAATGGGGATACTATCTTGTAGTGGTAGCTCTCCTTGTTAGCAGAAAGTGTCCTCTCCTACTAGGGATATGATCCCTTTTATAGGAGAGTTCGTATGCCACCATTACCCAAGTCCTAACCGTGGTTAGGTTGTCTCCATCACCCTTAATTGTGTTAGTATGGTGATATAAGGAAAGCTAAATTAATGGGAATGATGGAACGTTGTACCGCCTTTAATATTGAGTCTACGTGATTTATGCATGACAGTTGACCATGCATAAAATGCTCCTTTGACCAAGACTTGACCTTTGACTAGGCATTAGCGTGCTTTGAACACTCCTTGCGCGCAGGCCTTCTCCGCGTAGTGGTGTTTTTTCCGGGTTTTGGGTATGCGGAATAGTCTATTCAGTACCCAATCCCATCAAGTCCCCCCAGTCCAGTGTGTCTCTTATCTCAGAAGTTATGATGAGATAGGAGGGATGCTAGACTTATAAAACATAGGTCCTTGATGACAGCTTGTTTAAGGTTACATTGCGGGTAGGAGTGTGGTGAATAGTTCTTGTGCTGCAGTAATTTTTGCGGAGAACGGATATTGTGAATTTATGTCAAAACTCCACAGATGTAAGTCATGTCAGCACTTGGTTGTGGACAGTTGTCGATTCTCCATGAATTTGAAAACGTGTGGTCATCCTAGCGAGTGGGGTTGACGTGACTGGTGATAGTTGAGACGTGTGAAGTCACGTTGTTCGGCGGTTTATCAGGCGAGTGGGCGCGTGAGGCGCGTGTGGCGTCTGTTTGTCTCCATATGTACACGTGTCACTTCCCTATTGGGCTCATGTACAAAAAGGTATGGCTAGCCCACTAATCCTGACGTCAGCTGTACTAATTACCAAGCCTATATATTAAATTTCAAAATTGCCGTTTCCCATTTCCACTCATTTCATATTTGAAATTCTCTTTAACGTCTCTTTCCCTGGTCTTCCTTGTAACTTCTTCAAGTTAGCCATGTCTCAAGATATACAAAACATCCCCGAGTCACGCAAGACGTCTGATTCTGTGAAAGATTCTGGAAAAGAATCATCGAAAAGTATTGATGTCACGACAATTAAGTAGGATGAAGCCTCATTTTCTGGGTTTCTTGATCAGTATGGGATTTTGCAGGAATGGGAACCAGAGCTTCCAGCAGAAGGTAAAACTGTTTTACAGGCACCTCCTGGCAAAATAACTCTGTACGCAACAACTTTTTCAAAGTGTTGTTTTCGTCTGCCAGCCACGAAGTTTGTAGTGAACGCTCTTCTGACGTATGGCATCCATCCGACACAATTGACCCCATTTGGGTGGTGTCGTTTGATTCACTTTGAAGCTACCTGTAGGGCATTGAATATCAAACCTACATTCGAGAGATTGAATGTATTTTACGTTCTAGAGGCTGCCCGTGGTGGGAATGGTTGGTATAGCTTGGGTGCCCGCAGGAAGGTGATGAACCGGTCGTTACGGGTCATACAAAACCTAATTACCTAGGTAGATAGGATAAGTAGGGTATCAAATCCAAGGAGCATGTGGTTAGCGTCGCACTAATTGTTTGTCAAAGACACTTATGAAGATATAGTGTTGTTATGAAGCTTGCTAGTTTATATTTTTCTTGATTTTATAGGAATGGTTGAATGATAACAATAATATTTAAACTAAGAAACAGTAATGACGATAACAATCACCCCCAGGTTCGGACATGTAAGTAACTAGGATTTCTAAGGTTGGTATGATAGGTTTTCATTGCAAGAAACGCTAGGACAGAGAATCAAGACTTAGGCATCAACAAATGGCAACGAGGCCCTAAGTATGCTTCTTTATCTAGTTCACCAAATCCTATATGTCAAGTTAAGGCATAAATGACAGAATTCATCTCTATGGTTTACGCATACAGGAACATACATAAGATCCAACCCAACATCAAAATTTAATTGACGGAATTCATTCCTATGGCTCAAGCACAACATAAACATCCACAAAGTTCAACCCAATATCACGACAATTAATCACGACAATTATTTCTTACAATAAGCGTCAC
Organism: Ambrosia x helenae; assembly: GCA_030844895.1. NCBI lineage: Eukaryota > Viridiplantae > Streptophyta > Magnoliopsida > Asterales > Asteraceae > Ambrosia > Ambrosia x helenae. The sequence continues at coordinate 35,720,310 of CM061232.1, forward strand.
AAACACAATCATAATAAAAACATACAAATCCAGAAAACTTACAAACCTTCACCCGGAGGTGAAGAAAAACTTAACCAATCATGGTTTTTAGAAGCTTCAATCATATTGTTGTTCTTCCCCAAGAAGCCTAAAGGTACTGGCTACTCTCCTTCCAACCCCCTGTCATGCCCTCCTAAAAAGCTTTTTTTGTGCGTAACCCCCTCTCTGCCGTCAAAGAATAATAATGAATTCAAAAACTCCACCGACTTCCGTTTTGGGCTTTAGTCTCGTGGCAGCACATTTCCATTTAATGGGCAATTACGTTACAAACCATTTTGTCGTGAACCAACTCAAAGATCATATGTTCCATGGCTTTTTGACTTCTAGTGAGCATTTACTAAATTAATTTAGCCACAAGACTTAAGTTGATTGGTCCATTTTAAGTTTCATACGTTTGTATCCACCAAACCAATTCATGAGCACCCTGTCAACACTTAAAAGTAAAAAACAAAGCATGTAAATTCTATTATATGGTGTGTATCTTCAACAAAATATAATCCTCACATTTTAGATAGCAACCAACAAAATTTATTCTTATTAACCCATTTGTAACCCATAAAATATTAAAACACGTTACTTATATTGATGCCCTTTATAAATAATAAATACCAAATAAAGCGTCTAAAATGGACCGATCACACACTAAAATATATACAAAACTAGCATATAAACATGACGCGTGCAACCGCGCATCACACCCCCACACTTACCTTTTGCTTGCCTTCAAGCAAATCTGCTCAGAACATTACCACGAACAAGTAACAAATACCTCAAACGCCCTCGCCATGCATTAGTTATGGTCCAAAATCATTCCCCATTCATAGATCAACATTAGATGTGTTAATTCAACAGGCAACCACGATGTACAATTTTGAAAACATAACTCACCCAATTAAGTCTAACATGCTGTCAGTTTTTTTTTTCATGCAACACACCCCTCACAGTTGTTCACACCCCTCGGTTTAATATATGGACTAGCGTGTAATGTGCTAGTATAAATCACTCAAAGCAAAACCGAATATGAAACTCTATACTCATAAGCTTGTAAGACAATCAAACCTTCACTGTAACACATAGACTTTGCACATATCAAAAGGACTTACAGGATTTAGGCTTAGGCTAAAGGTAGTGAATGTTTAGGTTTATAAAGTAGCTAAAAAAACAAAGAAACTACCAACCATGACAATCTTTTATTTATGATGAACACACTAACTAAAACTACGGGCTATTTTCGACCCGTATTAAACAATACTATCATATTATTTTTTTAATCATTTTTTTCTTTTTCTTTTTTTTCTCTCTCTTTTTTTTTTTGATAACAATATAAATTCTAAACACATAAATAGGAAACACATAGATCGTCAAATAAGGCTGATAACAAAACAGGTCAGTCTAGACCAGGGTTCGGGCAAACAAATGAAAAGGTGGAAGGCTCAAAATAGTCTACTAAGGGTAATATTTTTTTTTTCGGTTAGATGGGTAAACAAAGGTGTAAAACGAAAAAGGGATTCCTAATTTGCCTTTATCATATATGTGCATAAATCAAGTCCACAGTCTCAGTATGTATCAAATCAAACAAGTTCTAAAACAGAGCAACATACGGCCTACACTCAACAAATGAATATATATCAGATCAACTAACAATCTAGTAGGCTCAAGATCTCACAAAAGTGGGGAAAATGGGGTTACCGATGTGTGCATGCATTTATTACCGACAGCTCGTTACACCTAATCAAGCAAATTCTAAACATTTTCTCTAAAATACCTGTTGAAAAACGATTCATATGTCTGTTCTAAAGAATTGGACCATGATTAAGGACCCACACACCACAAGCAGAGACATAATGGAAGCACTGAAACAGTCGCTTTCATGCCCGATCATACCGCTTTTAGGACTTTTTTTTACTCTTTTTTTTATTTTATTTTTTTGACTCAAACCCAACTAAAACAAATGAAAATGAAAGTTTCCCCACCCCCACACTTAAACGACACATTGTCCTCAATGTGAGCTAGGAAGAAAATAAAGCAAATAATAAAAAAAAATAAAAATAAAATACAACAGTAAAAGGAACAGACTCCCCTGGATAAGCAATATGTGTATAAGTCCGTTCAATTCCTTCCAATGTCGGCCGTATAGCATTTCATTCGCAGCCGATAACAAACCTGGAACAAAGAAAACACGAAAGAGAAAAAAAAACAAAAAAAAAAACAAAATCGGGATTCCTGCAAACATTAGTAATTTCCAAATTGTCCTCACCCGAATGGAGATTGAGTATGGGCGGGATAATCTATTTTTTCAATTCAAATCAAAACAAGCAATCCCATGACTCCAACAAAATAAAACTGATTCAAACACACTTAAAAATAAAAATTAAAAAAAATAAATAAAACAAATAAATATACAAAATATACAACAATCATACCTGATTCTGATTCATGGTGGTCTCAAAGAACATTTGCCTACCGAGTTTCCAATGTATGCTCGGTAGTTTACATGTCGTGTCCAAAGATGCTTGACTAGCATCGGCATGTAAAGATCATATGTTTTGCGAGTCCGCTTCAAAATAACTTGCCCAAAATCGTGCAAGCAACCTTCCTAACCTTAGGCACCAAACTCACTAGCTCTTCTTGAGGAACCGTGTCTTCAGCAAGGTTTAAACATTCATTTTCTTGTGTAGGAAGACTTGGAACCTCTTCTTTAGCCATGGTGGATTCAATCTTTAAATCTTCAACCACTTGAGGGATTGGTGCGGTATTCATCTCCACAACCTCCTCCTCAACTTGTGACAAAATCCACTCTTGTTTTGCTTGACATTTTTTATGAGGTGATAAGGCGATATAAGCCTTATCCTTTCTTCTTTCATATCTTAGAATGTCGTACTTATAACTCAGCCATTTTAGCCGACATTCTCGTGATTGATGAGGTTTTGCTAATTCTCGTTCGACTTTAGAAAGTTGCACTTTACTCGTAATCTTGTCAAGTCTGCTTTGATCTGCCTGAAGTTGCCGCTTATGTTCGGCGTTCACTAGTGTTTGGTAGTGTTGAAAGGTTGGAGGAGGGGCAAGCTCTTCATAGTACAAGACCGGGGTGTTCTCCCATATTTCATAAGCAATTAAATACCTTCTTGCTGCCTCCTTTTTCAATGCAAGCTTTAGACAATATTCAAAAGTGTGGCGCGGATCCCCACAAACCGCACATGTATCGCGATATGCATACATGGTCAAAACTTGAGCTTCTTTTACCTGCGAAAGAAAGATCCTGCACAGACAACTAGAAAACCCAAAGTGAAATCTAATAAAATTAAAAAAAAACTAAAAATAAAAACAAAGATTTTTTTTTTTTTTTTTTTTTTGAATTTTAAAACAACTAAATATACACACAAACAAACACGCAATGCAACACTAAGCGCACTAGCTCCCCGGCAACGGCGCCATTTGATGAACCCGTCGTTACGGGTCATACAAAACCTAATTACCTAGGTAGATAGGATAAGTAGGGTATCGAATCCAATGAGCATGTGGTTAGCGTCGCACTAGTTGTTTGTCAAAGTCACTTATGAAGATATAGTGTTGTTATGAAGCTTGCTAGTTTATATTTTTCTTGATTTTATAGGAATGGTTGAATGATAACAATAATATTTAAACTAAGAACAGTAATGAGGATAACAATCACCCCCGGGTTCGGACATGTAAGTAACTAGGATTTCTAAGGTTAGTATGATAGGTTTTCATTGCAAGAAACGCTAGGACAGAGAATCAAGACTTAGGCATCAACAAATGGCAACGAGGCCCTAAGTATGCTTCTTTATCTAGTTCACCAAATCCTATATGTCAAGTTAAGGCATAAATGATAGAATTCATCTCTATGGTTTACGCATACAGGAACATACACAAGATCCAACCCAACATCAAAATTTAATTGACGGAATTCATTCCTATGGCTCAAGCACAACATAAACATCCACAAAGTTCAAACCAATATCACGACAATTAATCACGACAATTATTTCTTACAATAAGCGTCACAAACACAATCATAATAAAAACATACAAATCCAGAAAACTTACAAACCTTCACCCGGAGGTGAAGAAAAACTTAACCAATCATGGTTTTAGAAGCTTCAACCATATTGTTGTTCTTCCCCAAGAAGCCTAAAGGTACTGGCTACTCTCCTTCCAACCCCCTGTCATGCCTTCCTAAAAAGCTTTTTTTGTGCGTAACCCCCTCTCTGCCGTCAAAGAATAATAATGAATTCAAAAACTCCACCGACTTCCGTTTTGGGCTTTAGTCTCGTGGCAGCCCATTTCCATTTAATGGGCAATTACGTTACAAACCATTTTGTCGTGAACCAACTCAAAGATCATATGTTCCATGGCTTTTTGACTTCTAGTGAGCATTTACTAAATTAATTTAGCCACAAGACTTAAGTTGATTGGTCATTTTAAGTTTCATACGTTTTGTATCCACCAAACCAATTCATGAGCACCCTGTCAACACTTAAAAGTAAAACAAAGCATGTAAATTCTATTATATGGTGTGTATCTTCAACAAAATATAATCCTCACATTTTAGATAGCAACCAACAAAATTTATTCTTATTAACCCATTTGTAACCCATAAAATATAAAATACGTTACTTATATTGATGCCCTTTATAAATAATAAATACCAAATAAAGCGTCTAAAATGGACCGATCACACACTAAAATATATACAAAACTAGCATATAAACATGACGCGTGCAACCGCGCATCAGAAGGCGAAGCAGCTGGTGTCTGAGAATTTGAAATCCATGTATGAATGGAAGGATAAATTCCTTCTATATCCACCGTGGCGTTATACGTGCTGCTTTCCAGTGGATGGTGGTTGGTTTGAAGGAGAAGATTGCAGAGTTAGCACCGATGGAGGGGTATAAAGAACAAGCATGGTACAATTCACTTTGTGATAATGTCAATCCATTGGTGATGGATGAGTGTCCAGAGAGTGTGTTGGCTTTGATAGGGCTCAGCCTTATCCGTCCGGAAGGACATGATCCTAACCCTCCTGAATGTGATATTATTATCTCTGAGTTTTGTTTTAAATTTGATGTGCATTGTGCTGAGGCTATGTGTTGCAACTGTTGCCAGGTGTATCTCTTTTTGACTTATTTGCGAAGAGGGGTGAGGCAAAAGTCTTATATACTCTGATTGCTGAGGGTGCGCAAGGATTGGTGGAGAGGATGAGCTCTAATTTTTTGTTTCCAAACCTCATTGATCCCCCAGGCACTATACTAGAACCGGTTAGAAAACTGCATCCGTGTCGTTTGTTTTGCTAAGTATCATGCGTGCACGAAGGATGCGCAGGTAGGTACGCAGCCGCGTGCTGATTTTGTGTGTTCTTCGTGACAGGTGCGGGTATTCAATTCCGCAGAAGGTTTCCGTCGAAGAAGAAGTTACCTCTGAGCGTCGGGAACCCGTTGGTTAGTTATTGCAGTTTTTTGTTTATTTTCTCACATATAGGTTGATGTATACAGATGTAATTTCCACATCAGGCACGAGTACTTCCAAGAAGCATGCCAAGGCGAGTAAGAAGACCAAACCACCAACCGCTCCCATTATTGTTGAAGAAGTGGAGGATGAACTCACAGAGTCTGACACAGAGTTGGAGCATAAACGCACCAGGAGTTCGTCACCTGTGCGTTATTCGGAGGATGTGTCTTCGGAATTGTTTCAGCAGAGAATGGATGAATTGAAGCAAAAGCAAGTCCAAATCCCGCAACCATCTGGAGAAACAACTATGGTGCACACCCAGAGCCCATTGCAGGAGTTCATGTTGATGTTTTTAAGCCCCTAGCTGGGTCAAAGGGTCATAAACTTGAAGTGGCTGTGAAACCCCCACCTGTGCGCCAGAATCTTCCTATGAAGACTCTGAGGCATTTATCAGGTATGGTAAACTTAGCCTTTCTTTTAGTACTTTGATTGTTATTTCATATAACTTTTTATAATAGCTTTTTATGTAGGACAACACCCCGTTTGCGGAGTCCCGCTCGGAACGGACTTATTCTGTTTTTGAGAAGGTGGACCCTCCGATTACTGAGAATGTTGGTGTCATTGAAGACCCATTGGAGAATGTGGTGAGTCTGAATGCTTCAGAGTTAGTGGCTGAGGATGATGTAACACCTCAGGTAGAGCCGGTTATAGATGATTCGGCTATTGCTTTGGAAAAGGCAGCTGGGAAGAAGGTGGATGAGTCTTCTACTCCCAATTTGAATATTGAGAAACCTGTTGTTGCTTCCCCACAAGGGCCTGAATCTGCTAGTAATTTGTAGAGTGAGAAAGAGGCCAATAATGTCAAGGAGAATCCATCTGCCTTTGTGCGGACCGTGGAAGATTCTACAGTGATATATAAGAAAGCACATTCGGATGGCAGTTGGAAACCTAGCCAACCCGGTCATTGGCGAGGAAAGTTTTTCCTCACGTGGTATTGACCAACCGAGGCCTTATCAGCCACGCTGGGACATTATGGATACAACTCGATTCACAAATGCACTCGATGCTCAAGAGTTTGTGACGTTGTCTGTCCCACCAGCTGAGCGTGATTATCAACACAGCGTGGATCGTCGATCTCTGTTTATCGACATGTCTATGAATCTTGCCTTAGGTGTTAGTAGCCTTGGTTCCCTTATCTAGGGTTGTTCACGAGCCGAGCCGATCCGAGCGGAGCTTTGCTCATGCTTGGCTCGTTTACAAACCGAACTGAGCGGAGCGGCTCGTTTACAATCGAGCCGAAAACCAAACGAGCATTCTTCGAGCGTAAATTTTCCGAGCGAGCGCCGAGCGAAAATCGAGCGGAGAGTAATATGGACGATCATAAAATTGCAATGTTTCCTTCGATGTTTTCATTATCGGGTGACAACTAAGATAAAAATGTCCGATTATAAACACTAATATTGAGATCCTAGTGTTCAACGATGTAGCTTAGATTGAGGTTGGTGAGGTGATGAGCATACGTCAGAGAACAGTTGTTGCATTGTGACGTAGGTGTGATATCAAGCAATAATTAGCGATGGACGACTAATAACATAAAGAAGTCAAGACTGTCACCTCATGACTTATTGTTTTACTATTAAATCTAGTGTTAAATTTTTTATTGAGTTAAGTGGGCTAGTTATATTTTGTTAGCATATACTGAGTCAAATCCAATATAATGTTATATATAAAGCCATAAATTTATCTGTAAATTGTGTGTATATCTATTATTAAATAAATAAAAATTTATTCGAGCCGAACCGAGCCGAGGGTACCTTTGCTCGTGCTTGGCTCATTTACAAACCGAACCGAGCCAATCGGCTCATATACAACCGAGCGGAAGATCGAGCGAGCATTTTTCGAGCATTTTCCAAACGAGCGACGAGCGAGCCACGATCGGCGAGCGATTTGAACATCCCTACCCTTATCCGACGTGAAAACGAGTTCATGCGTGATTGGCAGAACTTGAAGGAGTCGGAGGCTAGCCTGTTGAAGCGTGAAGAGGAATTCCAGCTTGCACGCCATGACATCCGGTCGGAGATTGATCATCATAAGAAGTTGGCTTATGAGGCAGCGGAAGAGGTGAACAGGCTGAAGAAGGAGAAGACTGAAGCTTCCAAGGCATGGTCCGTCGCTTGTCAATGGACCAATTAAGAGACTGAGCTGTTGCGCTCCACTATTGAGAAATTGAAGAATGCAAACTCTCGACTTGTCAAGGAGACGAAGCAGAGTCAAAAAAACTTGTGATGAGAAACAGGCAGAGCTGGCTGATACCATTGATAAGTATAACCGTCAGCATGATGATCTCATGAGGTCTACAACCTCATTGTCTGATGCGGAGGCAAAGATAAAATAGCTTGGTGTAGAGAAGGCCAAGCTAGAAGAGGAAAAGGTTTTTGCAGAATCCTTCTGTTCACAAGCTAAAGTGGACCTAGATGAGATGCGGAGTGCATGTCGAGAGGCCACGGACATAGCTGTTGCTGCTAATGAAAGGATTGCCTGGATGATGAGAGATGGTGTCGCGGGGGTAAGTTATCCTTTGCCTTTCTTGAAATTATTTTGTCTTGCTGTGTGAATGTACATGTGAAATTGTAGCAATTTATCTTTACAGATATTCAAGCGTGTTTGGAATGATCCCAAATTGACAGAGGTTATTGCCCGCATCTCCAGTACCTCCGTGAAGCAAGGTTTGAAGCTCGAATTTTGTGAAGGCTTTTGTCATCATGAGGATGGCAAGAAGAAAGAGGATGGACCATATCATGACGAATCTTATGATGATGAACTGATACAAGCCTATGATGATTATGACCATTTGAAGTTCGAGGTATTTGACCTGTTGGATGCGTGTATGAAGACTGATGACCCCGTTGGCGAGTAGCGCAATTACTTTAGGGAGTCAGATCGCCTTGGTGATGAATTAGCTGAGAAGGCGCGCAGAGAGGAGGAAACCAATAAGGCTGCCTCAACTGGCGGAGCAGGTACGTCGTCCGCACCCGGCGATACGCGTGGAGACTCCGAATACTGATGATGTTTCTCAGTATTTAAATCTTGGATGAATGTGCTTCTTTCTTTTCCTTTTGTGATCATGTAACCATTATGAACAATTTGTCATGTTTTCTTTATGTTATGACTGATGGTATGTTTCTTTAATTGCGCATGTTTGCCAGTCATTAGGTGATGTCATCTTGTTCTGACACAAGTGTGTGTTAGTCTAGTAGTGATTGATGTGACAGTTATGACGGCTGTTGCCAGGCGACTGTCACACTACTCTAGGGTAATTGAGTGGTTACCATTAATGGTAATTAATTACCATATTCTCTCTCCTCTATATATAGTAAGTGCATGCTACTATTTTCTTCATAAGTTACTTTTGAAAAAATTCTTTCATTTCTACTAAGAGAATGTCGACCAACGCTGCTCCTGGTAAACTTCAAGCAACAGAAATATCAGCTGTGCAAGGGATGATGAGCTTATCTCAATATCATCCTGAGTCTGCAACAGATGCTCTTGATCGACTTGCTGAGCATTGTGGGTATGTGTTGTCACAAGAAGATATGAGACCTGATAATCTTGATGATCAAGGGACCTCTGATGGGCAGCCGTTAAAGATGAAGAAGCTTTCAGAGTTATGAGATTTACCCAAGACTTCCCATCGTAAACTCAAGAAAGTTAGAGTTTAATGGAAGCATGCTTCTTATGTCTTCAACTTTTAAGTTCTTAAGGGTAGGTCATATGTAGAAGCTTTTGAAATTGCTATTGAGTGTCTGTATGTGGGGTGTGTTTGTTTTTTGTGATGATCCCCTTCTTTTGTGCATATCGATGTGTCAACAGCTTGTGTCTTTTGTTTGAATTTTGAAGCATATAACAATGACTTGTATGAAAAATGCTTGTTTGTAATATAAATAAATTAGGCTTAAAGCCCTTATTACAAAATTTGAAGCAATAAATTAGACATAGCATATGCGCAATTGCGCTGCATTCCAAGTACGTGGCACAGGTGAACCATCTAGGCATTCTGAAGCATACGCGCCCTTTCCCAATACTTCTTGGATTTTATAAGGTCCTTCCCAGTTTGGAGCAAGCTTACCAGGTTTTTCTGCGTTTGATGGCTCATTGCTACGGAAAACAAAGTCCCCAACGCGGAAAAGATTTCGTTGACTCGCGCGTTGTAATATTTTTCCAACTGTTGTTTATATGAGGCTTCGCGGACGTAGGCTGAATCTCGACGCTCGTCTAACAAGTCTAGATTCATTCGCAGTTCTTTGTCATTATCAGTTCGTTGCGCAAACAAGACCCTTGGGGATGGGCATGTTACTTCTGTGGGAATTACCGCTTCAGTTCCATATGTCAAACTGAACGGTGTTTCTCGGTTGCTTGTTTTTGAAAGGGTGCGATGGGCCCATAGAACATGGAGTAACTCATCAACCCAGCCGCTTTGTCTTGTTCCCAAACGTGCTTTGATTCCTTCAACGATACTTCGGTTTGCGCGTTCTACTTGGCCATTGCCTTGAGGATGCGCAACTGAAGTGAATATCTGTTTAATTTTCATGGATGACAACCATTCTTGTAGGTGTTGGTCCGCAAACTGCGTACCATTGTCACTTACAATTTCTAGTGGCAGGCCAAATCTCCAAATGATGAATTCCCATATGAATTTTTTGATGTTGCGCCCATCGATTGTGGCCAATGTTTTGGCTTCTACCCATTTGGTGAAGTAATCGATGGCGACCACTAGGTATTTGACATTACCCGGCGCTGTAGGGAAGGGTCCAACTAGCTCGATGGCCCATTTTTGGAATGGCCATGCTGCAGTGACTGGTACCAAGTTGTTTTTTGGCCTAAGTGTTCTGGGCGCGTGCCGTTGGCAAGCGTCGCACTTGCGCAATTCTTTTAATGCATCGAGGTGCATTCCGGGCCAGTAGTACCCCGCATTCATGAGTTTTGCCACGACCATCCTAGGTCCCGCGTGCAATCCGCAGGTTCCTTCGTGGATGTCCTTTATTAGGTATGTGGCTTCCGCGGAGTCTACGCATCGTAGCAATGGTCCGAGGTAAGATCGTCGGTATAGAATACCGTCGACGACCTCGTAATGCAGAGCCTTGTGTTGCAGCTTCCTGGCTTCAGCTCTGTTTGATGGAAGGATCCCTTTGGTCAAGAAGGCCATTATGGGGGTGATCCAAGATTCTCTTCCTGTTTGGACCACGTTTACTTGTTTTTGTGGTACAAATGGCTTGGTCAGTACTTCAACTCGCACGTCTTTTGCCATGTGATCAAATGTGGTTGATGCCATTTTGCTTAAGGCATCCGCCGGCTTGTTTTGGCTTCGACGTACGTGAGTGACTTTGCAGTGGATGAAGCTGTTCATCAGTTCTTTGGCGTGCTGCAAATATAAGATCATAGATGGCTCTCTTGCTTCATATGAGCCATCTATGTGGTTGGCAACTAACATGGAATCAACATGGGCTTCGATGTATTGCGCTCCCATCTTTTTGGCAATGCGTAAGCCTGCTATCAGTGCTTCATACTCTGTCTCGTTGTTAGTTGTTTGAAAATCGAGCCTTATCGCATAGGTATACTCTTTCCCTTCTGGTGTTATCAGACGTAACCCCGCACCAGCTCCTTCATCATTGCAAGCACCATCAGTGAATAATTTCCACTTTTGTGTTTCATCAGGCGGAGTTGATTTTGATGACTCTTCGTTTGCGCATTCTTCAACTTTATCTGCTGGGACCTCCGCCATAAAATCTGCCAGGATTTGTCCTTTAAAAGAAGGCCTGACTTTGTATGTGATTGAGTGTTCTCCCAATTCGATGGCCTGCACAAGATGTCGTTGATGCGGAAATCTGTGAGGACATTGATTGGATGCCCTTGGAAGTACCTGCGCAATCTTCTGGATGCGTGGACTAATGCGAGAACCAGTTTCTCCATTGTTGAGTAGCGGGTTTCAGCGTCCAGCAATGTACGGATGACGTAATAGATTGGGGTTTGTACCTCTTTCCTGTCGACCATAAGTACCGCGCCAACCGCCTTATCGGTGACGGATAAGTACAGAGTAAGCGGTTCTTTAGGTAACGTAGCAGTGAGTGTTGGCAAATTGCTCAGACACTTCTTCATTTCTTGAAAAGCCGTTTCCGCTTCTACGGTCCAATGAAAGTTGGATTTCTTCAAGCAGTTCTTCAGTGTGTCCACGAAGGGGAAAAATTTGGACGCGTAGTTTGACAAAAATCTGTTCAAAGCTACGAGGCGCCCCATTAATGTTTGGACTTCTTTGATGGAAGATGGAGATGGCATGCGTTCGATTGCTTGGACTTTTTCTGGATTCGGGCGGAAACCATCTTTTGTTACGATGACCCCGAGGAACTTTCCTTCCTCCATTCCGAAAGAACATTTTCCCGGGTTTAATTTCATCCGCATGCTGCGCAGTTGATCAAATGTTTTTTGGATGTCGTTTAGCATCTGGTCCTCTTCTCTACTCTTGATTACCAGATCATCGACGTACACCTCCAAGTTTACATCGATATGTTTTACGAACACGGTGTCCATTAAACGCTGATATGTTGCCCCAGTGTTTTTCAGCCCGAATGGCATTTTGGTGTAACAGAAAGTTCCCGTGTTTGTGCGGAACACTGTCTTGTCTTCGTCTTCTTTGGCCATTTGGATTTGGTGATAGCCCTTGTAGGCATCCAAAAAACATTTAAATCTGTAAGGTGCTAACGAGTCAACTTTTAAATCAATCTCGGGTAGCGGGTAACAATCTTTTGGGCAGGCTTTATTCAGATCCTTGTAATCGACGCATATGCGCCAAGTACCATTACATTTTCCAACCATGACTGGGTTTGCCAACCATGTTCGTACTTGCTTTTGCGGAGAATACCCGCCTTCAAGAGTTCCATCACTTGCTCATTCATCGCCTTTGTTTTCTTCGGTCCCATGCTGCGTTTCTTTTGAGCAACCGGTTCTGCATTCTTGTAAACGTTAAGTTTGTGTCCCGCAATGTGACGCGGAACGTCAACCATGTCTGCAGGTTTAAAGGCAAATATGTCCATGTTCTATGTTAACAATTGCTTCAAATGTGCGCGAATGGACTTGGAGATTACATGGCCGATGACAACTGTTTGTTCAGGGAATGCAGGGTTGATAACCCATTTTTCCGGTTCAGTTCTGACAGTTGGTTTTGTTTGCTTTTCGGGTTTCGGCGCATCCGTTGTATGGCATGTTTTGTTCCCGCGTATGAATGCGACTCCTGTTCGCGTGGGAAATCCTGCCATATGATGTAGTGTAGATGCGTTGCAATTAAATTTTGCTAGTCCTTCCCGCCCTAACAGGATGTCGTGTGAGGAATTAACGTGAAGGACAATGAAATCACACGTCTCAGTGCGTGAGTGCTTTCCGTCTGAGAGCGTTACTGGAAACGTGAGCATTCCCAATGGGTAAATCATTTCATGAATAAAGCCGGAGATGGGCTCTGTGACAGGTACTATTCTTGCTTTATCATCATCGTCCAACTGATCGAAGCATTGCTGGTACATGATGCCTGTGCTGCTGCCGTTGTCTAAAAACATATACCTTGTCCGGTAATGTCCTACAACACCTTTGATGATCAATGGGGCTGTCGAAGAAGCCCCACCCTTCACTCTCGGCATAATCACTTGTTCTTCCTTCCATGAATCATCGTTTGCATCAGCAAATGTACGTTTGTAGCTTGTAGCTCTGTGGATCATGTTGCAGTTGTTGCGCGATGTGTTGTACACATGCGCATTGAGGTTACGTATCCTCTTCTGAGGGTGCTCGTTCCCTTCGGTATTGTCTCTTTGCTTTCTTCGCATGTTCTTCACAAGGTGTGCTAGCTTCCTAGACTTTATAGCATTTTCTATTTCCATCTTCAGACTATAACAATTGTCTGTTAGATGGCCATAGTCTTCATGGTATTCGCAGTATTTGGACTTGTCCACATTCCGTCTGTCACCTCGGAGCTCTTGCGGTTTTGGAAATTGAATCTGTTTGGTTTTCAACACTTCAGATGGTGTTTTAGACAACGGAGTCCACTTGTAATTTTTCTTTGAGTGCCCTTTATGATCACGAGGCCCTCTCGAGCTAAGTATGTTTCGCGCGTCTTGCGCGGAAGAGTATTTTCCTTCTTCTGTCGTGCCAGAAATTCTCGACCAGACGGATTTTTTTCCTTTCCCTCTGTTGTTAGAGGGTGGATGATGGTTGCTGCTCCGTTGTGTGTTTTTATTCCGATGGAAAGATCTTTCGGAGGATGCGTATACCTTTCCTTCTTCGATCACTTCGTTCCAGGCGTGCGGCACGCTGAAGGGCTTCTTTGTTGTATCTAACAATGTAGTCTTCCAGGGATTCATTCTCATGGCGTGCGCACAAGAGGATGTGTGATTTGTCCTTCTTGTGTTTACGCAAGTGTGAAAAGTGATTTTTGAATTTTCTTATGAGATCATCAAAGTCTAGCAGACTTCCGACAGGCAAACTTTCGTACCAGACCCTGGCTGCCCCTGTTAACGTTTGCACGAACAGATGACACCAGTCTTGTACAAGCCATAGCTTAGAACTGCCTGCGCAGTCAAAAGCATGTAAGTGATCATCTGGATCACGTAAACTATCTTATTTTCCAATCGTGCTTGGAAGTTTACACTCTTGAGGCACTGGTGCTAGCGCGATGCGCGCACAGAAATTTGATCTCTCAGCGAAAGTCTTTGGCCTGTACGGCTTGTAGAGATCATCGTCTTTTGGTGCTGGGTTACTGGCAACAGATTTAGAATGTTGCTTTCGATTGGAGTCGTGGTGCACCTCATTTTCTGATTCATAGCCGTCTGGTTCCTCATTCAAGTTGACGGGGTCCTGACCGCGAGTATTTCTACCACGGTCTCCACCACGTACCGCCTGACGAGGCCCATTAGTACGACGACCATTGTTGTTTTCCCGAGGTGATTCTGAATCATCCTCCCTTGTGTCAAAGCTTAATGTCTTTTGGACATTAAGTTTGGCTTTTTCCATTACCATCTTCTCATACTCGGCAATTATGTTTGAACTTTGCCGGGACAACCACTCGTCCGGATCTACCGGAGATAGGTTGTCTTGTTTCTTTTTTTCGCCAGTAAGTCCTCCCCTGATTGGGTTGGACTGAAATGTTGAAGCTGGCTGTTTCTGAGCCACGTTTTTGGTGACGGTGTTTGGTGTGACGTCATGGATTTCATCGTCGATTGTTGCATCTACTTCAGCAGCGTTGTTGTTTGCATCCTTTGAGGGAGTCATGGTTGCTAGTTTAAGGGATGGCGCGAATGAAGAAACAAATAATCTTACCACTGGTTAGGGATGATAAGATTATCGTATCTACAGGGTTGATCCTTCACTAGCAGTTACGGATTGAGGGACCTGCAAACAAGAGTTGATTGTGGATGTGGAGACGACTACACTAGGTAGTTGTTTATGAAAAAAACGGGGTGAATGGGGATAATATCTTGTAGTGATAGCTCTCCATGTTAGCAGAAAGTGTCCTCTCCTACTAGGGATATGATCCCTTTTATAGGAGAGTTCGTATGCCACCATTACCCAAGTCCTAACCGTGGTTAGGTTGTCTCCATCACCCTTAATTGTGTTAGTATGGTGATATAAGGAAAGCTAAATTAATGGGAATGATGGAACGTTGTACCGCCTTTAATATTGAGTCTACGTGATTTATGCATGACAGTTGACCATGCATAAAATGCGCCTTTGACCAAGACTTGACCTTTGACCAGGCATTAGCGTGCTTTGACCACTCCTTGCCGCAGGCCTTCTCCGCGTAGTGGTGTTTTTTCCGGGTTTTGGGTATGCGGAATAGTCTATTCAATACCCAATCCCATCAATGGCATTGGCTTCAATAGCGGTTGTTCACTGGTGCATTGAAATTTAGAGGATCTTTATGAGAATTTAGAGGGTCACTTAATGTGCTTGCATGTTAAAACTATAAGAAGTTCAAACGAGGTCGATTTCGAAAGCTTCTTAGCCGTGAAGAAAAAAATAGCGGGTGTTTTTTTTTCTCAACTAGGTAACAAACCAACGTATTTGGGTGCAGCAAAAACAAGATCAGCAGGGGCTGAAGGGGTTTGTTATGCAACCAATGCAGACAAAATAGCGGTGGCTCGTCTTGTTGGGGGTCGATAGCAGCGGTTGCAGATTGATCAGGGAAGTTTTTCATGTAAAAATATGATCAAGGTTACTTTATTTTATGTTGTTCACATGGGGAAAAACGAGATCGTTTTGTTGTTTGGGTGAACTGTGTTGCAGGGGTGTATCGTTTGGGAAGGCGGTGGGGACCGGTGATGGATTTAGAGGTGACGAACCTGATCACAATAGCAACTTTCAACCCAAGTTTAATCTTGTTTTATTTTCGTCAGTGACTCTTTCTTGCCAAGGAGGAAAATCGCAGCGCAGGGCTTGAATTATTTTGGCCGAAAAACCAACAGGCGTGTCGTGGGAAGAACGAAATTGCGAGGGGCTTAGGAATTCGTTTGGCGACCGAGGGACGTATCAATAGGTGGTTGTTGTCTTTGTTGGTGGTTGATATTAGCGGGGGCATATCAAGAAGTGTGACAAGGTGGTAAAACTACGATCATAGAAAAGTTCAACCGATTTTGGTATCAAGTAAAGTGCAGTGGGTGCTCAAGCTATGAGTGACAATTTGAAGGAAGGGTGGGTTTTTAATTTTTACTTTTTAGGAATGTTGTCGCATCATTAGAAAAACATTTCTTTGATCTGTGGGAAATATGTCGCGGTATTTTAAAAGAAAATCATTTAAACTTGTTTGAATTTTGTCGCAAAATAAAAGTAATTATTTGTATTCATAAATTTTTATTTTTCTCAATATTATTTATTTTAGAAATAAATCAAATAAATTGTTAGAAATAAGAAAAATGCAAACTTGTCGAAAAATGGTTAGAAAAGCATAAACAATAGTTTGCAGAATTTTGTCGAAAATTTGGCGATAAAAGCATCATATTAGAATATTGTCAAAGATTTTGTGGTCGTTTTGTGACTTTGTCGCTGACTTGACTACCTGCAAGTTTTTTCACATGGATTATTTTGTGGTAAATCTGTCGATATTACCTGTTTCTTACAGATTTGCAGCAAATTTGGTTGCCGCAAATCTAGCAGTTTTCTAGTAGCGTTATTATCTTGGATGATCTTTTCAATTCTAACCTTCCTAGCCGTCCAAAGAAACCAGCAGTGTAAAAGTACTGATTTCTGAGAAGATTAACATGGACCTTTGTATGACACCCTAAGAAAATCCCACATCGGCTGTGGCCAGGAGAGATCCTTGGTTCATAAGTAATCCAAAGCCTCTTAAATCACCAACGCGTTTTGGGCTTAATGCTAGTGGATGAGAGGTGAACTCCACAGTTAAGCGTGCTCAGGTGAGAGTAGTATCAGGATGGGTGAACTCCTGGGAAGTCTCCACCGGGGCGACCAAAAACAAATCCGTGAGCTCCCGATGGGCAACCCATTGGAGCAAAGCGGACAATATTGGTGGTGAGAGGGGCCGGATGTTACAAGCAGCATATTTGGACCCAGCATGCATAGAAAAATGACATGTCTCCAAAATAGTAGTTTATGTGATGAAAGGCATCAAGGGTAGGAACACGTTCCATCACTGCTATCCAAATGAATATATTAGACTTCTTCGGTACCCATTTACACCAAGTGAGCACAAATATGCTACTGAAATCAGTCTCATTTCCCAAAAACTTTCTGACAGCACCAACCGAGGACTCTCCTTTGCATCTATCCATCCAAGCCCAACTAACCCTTTTACTTGACATGCTAACACTATTTAACATCTCAATCAAATAGTTTCATTCACGACTCAATTATCCCATAAAAATGTTATTCTCCTAGTTAAATCAGTCAACCACTTTGCACTTCTTGACATTTCTAACCAGTGGCGAAGCATGGTTCTCGAATTGGTGGGTTCGGACTTAATTTTTTTCGATCCGTAGTGGCCATAAGATCAAATCGGTGGGGACCGGACTCAATTTACCTACAAAAATTGCAAAATTCCACCACTTTGCCAAAAATCGGTGGGGGCCAGGACACCCAGTGACGAGCCTAATTGAGCCATTGAGCTATTATTTATATTATTTTAATTTCTTTGTTCCGGGTTTTTAACTTCTTTTTTGAACACATAATTGCACCGATCTGACGTTTGCCGCAGATCTCCGGCCTCTTTTTCCGATCAAACACTCTTAATCCTCCATTTCACTCCAAATTCATCTCTTGCACCGATCTGACTTTTGCCGGCTGTTTTCAACTTCCAAACTTCCATTTACACAAAAAAAAAAATTCAAAACGACGTCGTTTTGGTCCCATCAACGACTTTTTTTTCAAAATCAAACGAGTTTTCGTTTACATCATTAGTTTCAAAATCAAACAATGAGTATTTTGCAACAAAAATCTGTGATTTTCATCCACTAAATCATTTGCTTTCATCCATTATTTTGTGAGATTTTGTCATTTTTGTGTTCACTTTAAAACCCGATTCAAAAATTTAAATAACCCATGAAGATGTTTGTCAAATCAAAAATGGTCTTAAGGGATGCTTAATCGGCCCACATAGTATCTTTGGTGAAAATTTCTTGTCAAAACTCGATCAAATCCAAATTCTTGATTTTTGAATCTTCATACGAGTTATATGTTCTTCATACGGGTAGGTCATTGACACGTATGAAGCTCATACGTGTGGTTCCACATTCATACGTGTGAGATTTTGTTTTGGTGTGTTTGTCCCATTTTCATAATAATAGTAATAATAATAATAATAATAATAATAATGGTGTAGGTGTTTTGTAGTGGTGCCAGAGAGGGTGGGCAATTACAAGTTGCTTCCCTCTCCTTTGGTTTTTCCGTGGATTTTTTTTGCGGTCTCCTACTCATTTTGATACGGGGGTTCCTTGTTTCGGGTTTTTTTTGGGGGATATTTTTCGGTTTTATATGGGACCGGCAAAGGGGAAGCGCATTGCCTTGAAAGGCACTGATGGAGGTGCTGCTTCCAGCTCCAACGGGGTGTGGTTGTGCCCCTTTAAGGAGTTCCATGGTTGTAAAGATGGTAAGCCTGGTTCTGACGTTTACAACAGGCTGATCTCACACCTTCAGCGGTTCCATTTCAAGGATGACGAGCGCAGGGTTTTCTATAAGGAAGTGCTTTGCAGAGACTTTTATCTGTTTTCCAGCGTTGGGGAAACCTTGCGGACTTTTGGATATTGGTTATGCGGGAGATGTATGAGAACACACGCCTTTAGTAGAGGGTGCCATCATCCCGATGGTGTTTTCACATTCTCTGGGAGTTCTGGGTCAACTGGGGATTTCATTGTGGGGATTCTGATGCCTAGGGACCCTGGAATGGAGCCTGAACAAGGAGAAACGGATGGAGTGGTGGGTGACGCCGCCCTCCTGGATCGGGTTTTCTCTCTCCTGGTTAGGACTGTTAAAAGCATCCCCCCTAGTTGTCGTATGGCTTTTACACATGCTTTAACAGGTGTCATTCGTAAGGTTGTGGCCTCTCCGGGTTCTGTTGAAAACTGGGTCAAGCTTTTGCTTTTCCCTCGTTGTACTCTCAAGATTGTTACTCCGTCTTCTAGGCAGGAGAGAAGGTCTGGGAACCGTAAGTCCTTGCAATGTGACAGCATTCGACGTGCTTTATCTATGTGGAAAGATGGTTCTGGTTTTACAGATTTGGTTGCGTTGCTTTTCTCTGATGAAGGGGGACGGGTCCTCCCTGCGAGGGCAACGTCAGCGGAGGGATCCGATGAGGTCAACCCCAACGTTAGGCAGTACCTTAGGAAGGTTAGTGATGGTCACTTCACTGCAGCGGTTAAAGTGTTGTGTTCCAATGGGATAGCCCCCCAGGGGAATCTACCATGCATGCTCTTATTGACAAGCACCCCATTGTGCCGCCTCCCAATCTCCCATTCCTACCCCTGACCCAACCAGCCTTAACTGTGGACGATGAGTGTGTTTACCGGTGTGTGAAATCGTTCCCGAAAGGGACATCTTGTGGGCGTGATGGCCTGCGGGCTCAACACTTGATGGACGCTATTGGTGGCGAAGGGACAGCTACGACATCTGGGTTGCTAGCTGCCATCTCTGAACTAGTTAATCTGTGGCTGGGGGGTTGTGCCCCAAGGTGCTCGCAGAATATATTGCTTCGGCTCCCCTCACCCCGTTGCTTAAGCAAAACAATGGAATCCGCCCTATTGCCGTAGGAGCCATATGGAGGAGACTGGTCTCTAAGGTGGCCATGAAGAAAGTGGGGAAAGAAGTTGTTAAATATTTAGGGGACTTTCAGTTTGGGGTTGGAATTCCAAATGGGGCGGAGGCTGTGCTTCATAGTGCTAACAGGTTTCTCGATTCGTTCCATGATGATGGCTCGCTTGCTATGCTTACGGTTGATTTTTCTAACGCTTTCAACGCTATTGATCGCACTGCTATGTTACGGGAAGTTCACTGTCACTGCCCTTCCATTTTCCTGTGGGTTCAGTTCCTATATGCTCAGCCAGCTAGGTTGTATGTGGGGAATGAGCGTATTGAGGCCTACGCTGGGGTTCAGCAAGGGGACCCTTTGGGGCCCTTGCTCTTTGCTTTAGCTTTACACCCCCTCGTGCTAAAGGTACAGGATAACTGTGACCTTCCCTTCCATGCTTGGTACTTAAATGACGGGACGATTATCGGGGATTCAGTTCAGGTGGCTAAAGCATTTGACATTATTAGCTTGGAGGGGCCATCTCTAGGGCTCCAGCTCAATATTAGAAAAACTGAAGTTTTCTGGCCGTCGTGTGATGGGGGGAAGATCCGGCTAGGTCTATTTCCTAGTGACATTGGCAGACCGGAGCGGAGGGTCAAACTGCTCGGTGGGGCAGTCAGCTGCGACGCCGGTTTCATAAGTGACCTATCTGCTAAAGGGGCGGCGCGGGCTGTTGACCTCATGGGGCTCCTCCCTAGATTGCGGGATCCCCAAAGCGAGCTTCTATTGCTTAGATCATGTATGGGTGTGGCCAAGTTGCTCTTCGGTCTGCGTACCTGCCAGCCTCCCTTTGTGGAAAATGTTGTTTCCTGTTTGACAAAGGCCTTCGGAAGACCATAGAAGACATTGTTGTCTGTGGGGGGGGGCTTTTTTTTGGGGACCTCCAGTGGCGGGTTGCGACTTTGCCGCTTCGACTTGGTGGGTTAGGCCTCTCCTCAGCCCGGGACGTGGCTGCCTATGCTTTTGAGGCTTCGAAATCCCAGTCCTGGGGGCTGCAAGACCACATATTACGTAATAGTGGGGCTGCTCACGTTGACACGGATTATTCTGGTGCTATTGACTTTTTACAACGATCCCTTCCTGACTTTGATATTGGCAGTTTCTTTAATAAGGACACCGCCCCGAAAAAGCCACAGAAAACTCTGGCGAATGCTCTTTATGACCGAAGGCTTGGGGCAACGAATGTCGGCAGTAGAGTACAGGGCAATCCTTAAATACCGGCTGATGATACCCATTTTCCCCGATGATGAAAAATGTCCGGTCTGCCGCAAAGCATGCCTTAAGAAGTATGGGGAACATGTGTTACATTGTAAGGAATTGCCATGGTTTAAATATCGGCACGATTTTGTCCGAGATGCTTTGGCAGATATCCTTAGAAGAGCGGGGATCTCCGCAAGAAAAGAGGCGTCAGTTAATTTTCTCACAGACCCTGCGGAGAGGAGCGCCCAGCGGACGTCTTAGTTTTTGGTTGGGAAGGTGGGAAACATGCGTGTGTTGATCTTACCGGGGTGTCCCCCTTGCTGGGCTTCGGGATAGTGGGTTTGTGGCCCGGGCAAGCGGTCATGAGAGTTGAATCCAAGAAAGTGGAAAAGCATGCTAAAGCATGCGAGGATAATCAGCATGTTTTCGTTCCCTTGGCCTTCGACACGTTCGGTTCCTTGGCACCGGAGGCGGTGCGGTTTTTGGCTCGGGTTCAACGAGTAGTGCACAACAACTTTTTCCACCCCCAAGGGCGGGGTTTTGTTTTTAGCAGATTGGGATTTTCTATTCAAAAAGGGGTGGCGGCGCAGCTTGTTGCCCGCCTACCTAACATTCTTATGTAATTTACTTGGTCAGTATTTGAATCTGAAATGTAATGAAAAAGGAATCTAATTGAGATTTAATATATTAACTAATAGATAATAAACGAGCTGAGCCCGAGCCGAGCTCAAGTTCTCATGAGTTAATCGAGCTCGAGCTTGGTCAAGTTCGGGCTCGACTCGACTCGTTTGCACCCCTAATTATTTGGTTTGAGAATACACTACTTTCCCATCAGACTATATCCCTTGACAGTTGACACTTGTTAGGCTATATGGGGTGATGTTTGGGGACATATTTTGAGCCTATGCCATGCATAATTCACGTGGTTAAATTGTTTACTATTAGTGTTACTTTAATCGTTTATTGTGCATCTGACAATGACTTCACGACTAACACACAAAAACAGTATAAGCCGAAACCGAGATTTGTTTAAACACGAAAATCTAATAAAGTAGTACATTGAATCAGCAAAACAAAGTAATAGTTAGATTAATAATAATATTACAAAATAATACACAACCTAAAAGCGAATTAATGTCAAAAGATACATGAATCATGAGTTTTAACTTTCACCACTCAATAATTGTCTGTATCACGGTTGTGTTAGGGGCTGTTTGGTAAGCCTCTTTATGAGGCTTTGAACCATTCAGCGCTGAATGATTCGGCATTCAGCGCATTTGTTTCAGCTTCTGAATGGAATGGTTAAGGCTGAACCATTAAGACTTGAGATGTTGTTGAATCATTAAGCACTGAACCATTAAGTACTGAACTAGGCTAAACCTTAATGAGGCTTTCCTACCAATGTGAGACAAGAATATTAACCATTAAGAGGTCCAACTTAATGATTCACCATTTAATCATTCAGATCTCTTAACCATTTAGACCTCTTAATGATTTAGCACTTAATCAACCAAACAGCCCCTAACTGGTCATATACGTCATATGACATGCTTGATAGGATTAAAAAACGTCAGATATTGTATTGATAATTCAATGACGATTTAACCTTATCATAAGGCATGTATTTCAATCATACCGTAACCACTTTTGACTCTATCATATGGCTCGTATAAGACGACAAAGATGTCATGTAAGTATCTTTGCGTCTACTGAGACTCGGTCCCCCCCCCCCCCACACACACACACACCCACCACACCCCGATGTGAGATCAGGTCAAGGAACTATCGGGATGGAGATTTGATTGTAAGTTCCGGCTCATGCCATATTTGTGATGGTAAGTGGTGATGGCTTGATAGCTGGTATTGCAACCTATTTCAAGATGGTTTCACATGTTTTATGTTTGTAATCTACTTTGTTCTTAGAATTGGAGCGAACTTGAATCATATGGCTACTAGGACCGGCTAGGCTGGTCACTGTGGATCCATTTTTTTTTAACTTTATTTATTCTTTTTTATTTCAAAATATCATTTGATTATTTATTTATTACAATTTGACTATTTAAGGCTTCGAAACTTATTAATACTGCCAATTTACAAATATACTAAAAATAAAAATAACCTACAGTTGTATTCTCTATTTAATACTGTTAATCCTACGTGGCGGCCCATCATCAACCCTCCACACCCACCAGCCTCAGTTCGTGGTAGAATATTCTGCAAATCTATTTCTTTTCGACCATGGCCCTTTTTGATATTCACCTTACTTCTCAACTGCATCGGTCGAAGAAAAAGTTCTTCAAGCAATTGTTATGATGGCATGTGATATTTGAAAAACTTAAAATGAATAAGCAGGTGGTTATATTGGATATTGTTGAAGACATTAGATCTATTGTTGTATGTTCTTTTGCCTCTAGCACCTTGCTAGTATGTTCTCTAAGAAAATTAGCCGTTCAAAAGGAAAAAAAAAATGTATTAAGAAAAAAAGTGCATTGATGAATCTATTGTGACATTGATGTGCAACTCATATAGTACCAGTGGTGCGATGAGTAGGGCCTTGTTTGTGTTTGTCTAGTAAGGAAATAATGTTTTCACTAACTATTCATGGATGTTTATTTGTGTCCGTATATTATCGGACAAAAGGGAAAGTAAACAGACACAAATGAAGTACTTCAATTAAAAATAAAAGTTAAAAACTCTAGTCAACTATCAAACCTAAGGAAGATAAACGAACACGATACCAAACGTTCATGAACATAAATGAACGAATACAGCTTTTGTTCATGTTTGTTTTAACTAAACGAACAAAGATTCTTGTTCGTGTTTCTTCATATATTAAATGAAATGACACAAATGAACTTCCCGTCAAATGGCTCTCGAATTGTAAGTTGGTGAATGTTTGGTTCGTTAACCGCCCTAGCGATGAGGCATAGTTGTATAGATGAATATGTGGCAATGATTGAAGCTTAGATGTACCATCAACGTTCTCCCATTATAGTGGATGTGTTATGAGGAATTTTTCGTTTGCAGTTTAGGTTTCACTTATACAAAAATCTTGTAATACTGATGATGTTTCTGAATTACATGGTTCTCTCATATATGTTCATTGTAGAATACTAAATAGAACCCCCCCCCCCCACCCCACACACACACACACATTATATATAGTATAAGGATAAAAGGAAAACGTACCCTCCTAAACTGGAAAACTCCGGAAACTCTAACTTCCTGAGCTTTTTTTTTATATGAAAATTTTAGGGTATGTAATATACATGATTTTAAGCATTTTGAGTCAAATAAATAAAAAAAAGCGCCGAGTCCTTTTTTTTTAAAAATATATATATATAAGTTTTCGGGTAACACATTGTTAACACATGTTAATTTCGCTTAACATGTGTTACCCGAAAACTTAATTTTTTTTTTAAAAAAAAGTGTTTGGCGCTTTTTTTGATTTTTTTGGCTCAAAATGCTTAAAATCATGTATATTACATGCCCTAAAATTTTCATGCCCTAAAAAGCTCAGGAAGTCAGAGTTTCCAGAGTTTTCCAGTTTAGGAGGGTTTTTCATGGATCCTTAACCTATATAGTATATATCTCTCTCTATATATATATAAAAGAAAACGTATATGCTGACGTGGCGTGCAATGGAGGCCCCAACCTCCCCTTGAGAGTGCCACGTGGCATCATAATTGAAAGACTTTAGTGTTTTTGAACTATTTCCTTTTTTAATTAAAAAAAAGATAAACATAAAACCCTAAATTAACTTGAGTTATTTTAGGAAAAAAAGAATTTAAAAATAAATTTAAAATTTTCTCTCTCATGTTTCCTTCCATAATTTTTAAACGTTTATATCTTTTATATACGGGATTTTTTAAAGAAAAAAATTACACCAAATTAACGAGCGTTTTATTATCTTTCCAATGAGTATCATAGTCCTATATAAAAAACGGAGAAAAATCGACTATTTTTTGTGGGGTTTCGTTCATACAGGAAAAAACACACACAAAGTGTTCATGTTATTCATTAATCATGTTTTTTCTTTTAAACCAGGTTCTTATCTACGATGTTGAAAATCAGCCCAATCGCCATGTTTATCATTGGAATTTTACTAGGTATACTTCATCAAGAGAAGTTAGGAGAAAGAATCGCGCAACACTGCAACACATGGTGTCACCTTATAACAAGGTTATTTTTTATTTATTTAATTACAAGAGTAATAATTATTACTATTAGTATTAGTATTATTAGAATGGTTATATTTTTCAACCCCGGGACGCTCCCGGAAAGAATTGATAGTTGCTGACGTGGCGTTCAATGGTGGCCTCAACCATCTCTTGATTATGCCACGTGGCATAATGAGATGCAATGATTACAACTTCCAACTTAAGTGTTTGTTTAGTTGATTAGGTTAGGAATTATAAGAGCCATTAGAATGTGAGAAATTAGAGAGATGTGATGAGTTTTTTAATAGTTGCAGCTTACATAAGTGATTATTTAGATGATTACTGATTAGGTTTTAGATTAGGGAATATAAGTTATTGCTGATTAGAATACTATGAACATGCAATGATTGAGAGATTTTGTGGTTAGTTAACTTGAGCCATTTGCAATAGGTTATCACGTAAAATTAGATTTTTCAACCCGGGACCCTCCCGGGGTAATCAGCTAATATATATATATATATATATATATATATATATATATATATATATATATATATATATATATATATATATATATAGGGTTGGGTTATTTTGATCACTCACTTGAGTTGTGAGAACCATAGGAACTCATCTGGACCATTGATCTTGATGATCTAATGGTTGAGATCAAAAGTTAGGACTTTTTGTCTTGACTTGGTTAATAAGTATTTTTTTAATCTAATAAAGTACATTAAGGGGTATTAAGGTAAAAACATCATGTGAGAGAAATAATTAATATAAATATCATTTAATATTTTATTCTATTATTAAAATATTCATTATTAATCATTTTATTTTTTTTAAGTAAATTACTTTTAAAAAAACAAATTGTAGATTTTGTAATATACAACACTTTTTAAAAATATTCATTTTTTTAACTTTATTTCATTTAATTTTTATTTTGTTATTAAAAAAGTTCATTTTTTTACTTTATTTTATTTTTTTAATTAATTTAGTTTTTTTTAAATTTTCATAATTTTGGTATGATTTACACTGGTTTACACCAGTGTAAAACTCGCATACACAAACTTCAATAAAAATTACGCGGGTGTAAATAATTACACCAGTGTAAACTGGCATACACAAACTTTTAGAAAAATTACGCTGGTGTAAAAAACCAAACAAACATATGATGAGGATGATTTACACCAGTGTAAAACTCGCATACACAAACTTCTATAAAAATTACGCTGGTGTAAATAATTACACCAGTGTAAACTGGCATACACAAACTTTTAGAAAAATTATGCTGGTGTAAAAAACCAAACAAACATATGATGAGGATGATTTACACCAGTGTAAAACTCGCATACACAAACTTCTATAAAAATTACGCTGACTGGCATACACAAACTTTTAGAAAAATTACGCTGGTGTAAAAAACCAAACAAACATATGATGAGGATGATTTACACTGGTGTAATTATTTACATCAGTGTAAATCTGTCATACACACCAGTGTAAATCTGTCATACAAAAAACTTCTACAAAAAAACACTAGTGTAAAAAACCAAAACAATCATCTATACATTCGTATTTACACCGCTGTAAACGGCCCACAACATCAACAAATTTTGTATAATGTAAATTGTACACCAAATATCATCTCCAAAACAATAATAACAACAATAATAATAAACAACATCTCTCTCATTCCACTCCATCCAAAATTCTTTTTTTTTTCTTTCAAAACACTAAAACTAACAAAACAAATCCCATCAAAATCTTTAAGTTTTTTTTCAAAACCTTAAAACTAAAACTAACAGGATCCATAAAAATCTTTAAAAAATTAATAAACAAAATCCCATCAAAATGTTGAAAAAGTTATAAAAAAAAAAAAACTCACTGTCATAGCCACCGCCTCCTTCGCCACCGTCACCACCGCCCCCTTCATCCACACCGCCTCCATCGTTCCTCTGTACCCTCAAACCGACGAAGAAACAACCACCACTAACAACAACCCAACTTCCTCTGCTGCCACCACCTCAACCCGACACCTTCAACCACCTTCCACCGAACCCCCATGACCTAAGCTTCGGAATCTGCTGGATCTGGAGCTCCAACACCACTACCAACCAAGATCCAAAGCAAAACCTGGTCCAAAACCACTGAAGCCATCACCACTTCCAAATCCCGACCCGACACCTCATTTATGTTGCTGATTATGCCCGTTTTCGGGTCTAAAACCACCACGTCGCCACCACCCTGCAAAAAACCCCATCACCGGATCACCACCCCTGCAACCCCCAGATCAACCTGCACCCCCCCCCATGTACAGATTATTATTATTATTATTATTATTATTATTATTATTATTATTATTATTATTGTTAGAGAGAGAGAATAGGAGAGAGAGAGCAGAAGGTTTCAAATGAGAGAGAGAGAGAGAGAGAGAGAGTAGATTTTTGTATTAATATTATTATTATTATTATTTAAAAGGGTAGGTGGGTGGGTGGGTGTGGGGTGGGATGTTATTATTCAAGGTTTTCAGAACCGGACCGGACGTCGAACCGGACCCCCGGCCGGTTCACCGGTTCGACCGGTCCGACCGGTTCGACGAACCGGCCCAAAAAACAAAAAAAATTAAAAAAAATAAAAAAAATTAAAAAATCCGGTCCGACCGGTCCGGTTTCCGGTCCGACCGGCCGGTTCACCGGTTCAACCCCGGTTCGCTGCAAAAACGGTCCGACTACCCGAACCGGACCGGTCCAGGTCCCGGAGCCCGGTCCGACCGGTCCGACCGGCCGGTCCGGTCTGGTTTTCAAAACAATGTTATTATTACTAAAATATCCTTAACTACTTATGTATAAAGACTATCTTGCCCCTAATTAAACAAATGCAAAGAAATACAAAACTGATGATGTGGCACTTGGTGATTGGTCCATTGGAGTTCTCAAGTTCTCACAACTCGAATGAGTTCTCAAATGAACCCAATCCTATATATATATATATATATATATATATATATATATATATATATATATATATATATATAGGAAGAGATCAACTAAAAACTTATACTTATTAAGATAACTTGAGAATTTTATATCACATATATGTAATATATCATATGTTGCATATGCGCAGTATAAATAGTATAAGTGCAATATATGATATATGTAATATATCATATGTTACACAGCAAAATATGTTAAATATGTGCAACATACGATATATTGTGCCTATGTAATATAAAGTTCTTGAGTTCTATTAATAAATCGAGGTACCGTATGTGTTCGGTATCGGTATTGGGTTTAGGGTGTTTTCGGTATTGATTTTTTCAGGATCGGTATCGGTTGGTATCGATACCGTACCGTATGTGTTCGGTATCGGTATCGGTATCGGTATTGGGTTTAGGGTATTTTCGGTATCGTTTTTTTCAGGATCGGTATCGGTTGGTACCGATACCGTCCCGAGCTCATCCCTACTACCAATACAAAAAAAACGTCCAAGGACCAAGGCCATAAATTAGATCAAACCACTCAGACTATTTTTGTAATTTTCTCTTTATAGCACATAAAATTTGGTCGTGAGGTTTAATATTATTTCAAAAGACTTTGTTTAACTCTATTTGAGTGTGTAAAATGAGTTTTGAGTTTTTCTTAGTTTTTTGTGTCGAGTCCAGTATATGTCTAGCGCCCTACCATCTTTGTTCCTATTATAAATGGAATATGTTAGATTGTTAGGCACCCCTTAATTAAAAGTTAAAATCTATTAAAAGCAGCCAACAATCTTCGACTATATATATATAGGCACTCCTTAAAATCTAAATGTTCTAACACCACCTAAAACCAACTACAATGGCAACAACCTCATGTCCCTGCAACCTATCTCCACCGTCTCTACAACAAAAAATTACCACCCGTAAGGCACGGATGACGGTTGCATTCCCTATGGCTGCCGTGTCCAAGTCGGCTGCAAATGCGGTCTTGACTGTTGCGCCTCCAGTACCGCAAACATTGCTACATTTGTCTCCTGATTCATTGCAGTATGAACAAGGTAAGGTAGGAGCGGTGCCAGACGGAGGTGTATCAGAGTCTTCGGTTGGTGCAATGGAGTACTTGACGAACATATTGACGTCGAAGGTTTACGACGTGGCAGTGGAGTCCCCGCTGCAACACGCGGTCAAGCTTTCGGAAAGGTTGGGTGTGGATGTATGGCTGAAGAGGGAGGATGTTCAACCGGTAAGCATAAAGGTTCTTTTCTCTGTTAGCTACACTAATAAAGAATCCAACTCGTGTTTATTTTAAAACAGCTCATCTATTAAAAAAAAACTCATCTATTTTAAAACAACTCAACAAATTATGTTGACGGCTAATGATTTCTAGCCCAGCTGGTTTGAGGTGGGAAGGTTTACCTCCTTGGAGTTTGGTCTTAGGTTCGAATCTCACGTTCCACCGAAAAAATAACCGCTTGGGTTTGAAAGAAGAAACCCTTGTGGTGCTATAGGATTCGATCCTGAGCAATAGTTGATTTGCAACACAGAATTTATCGCTGAACCACTACTCTAAAAAAAAGATGTTAGATTGATGTTAAGTGAATGCAATATTTACACCCATAACATTTTGGTTGTAAGATACATCAACCATCATGATTTCCCTTTTAAGAACGTTCTACCAATTATATACATCCACGATATGCAACTTATTTTTATCAAATTAATCCACTAAATAATAGGTGAAATCAGTGGCGGAGCAAGTAATTTTTTTTCTATGGCGTCACATTTTGATACTTAGATTTATAAACCCAGCTTTAAAAATTTCCAGAGTTGGTTCAGATTAAGTTGAATAAAAAAATAAAAACTAATATCATCATTAAAGTATAGTGTCCTTGTAAAAAGCCTCATGTTTAATCGTCACTAACTCTCTTTGATTAGAAATTGAAAATTGATCAGTCCGTCTATTTAGTTTGTGCGAAATCGTCCCTAAGTTACACTGATCGTCTTCTGAGCTTATGTTCGTTTCGTGACTCTTCAGTTCGACTCTAACGGTCTTCTATTTTATTATTTAGTTTAGACAACTGGAATTAGTTAGTTGGTATTTTAATTGGTTTTTTTTTTTGTTCAAATGTCAGATTTTCATTACCGGATAAAGAAAATTACATCAAGATAACGGGTAGGCGGGCAACAAGCTGCGCCTAAAATTTAAATTTTAAAAATTTAATAAGACATGAACTTTTAAAGGTTTAAAGTGAAATATATATTAGATGGAATTAATTAATTGAGCTTAACTAAATAACTATTAAAAAAATGCTTAGGTAAACCATTTATATAATTTTTTTCTTTAGTAAAAATACATATAGTTTTCTATGCCAATGAAGTCAATTATTTATTTTATTAAAATCAATAGTGTCAATAGTAAAAAAAATAGAATTATTTGAAAATTTTCTATTACATGCTCTATAACCCCTAAATAAATTGTTTTCAAGTGACACTGATCTTCTCCATTTAGCTCCGCAATAGACGAAAACCATCTGGTCTCTTTAACTCAATCAACCTTTTGTTGACGGAATTAATTATCTAACAGTACTTTTGTATTATGGTTCGAATTTTTTAGTATAATAATTTTTTTTTCTATTTTTGTAATCAATAGAAAACGTACTTATTTTACTACTGAATATACATTCTAGTTTTTGTAACCTCTCATTAGAAGTTTTGAACCGAAAGTTCTGTTTGCCACTGCATGCCATTAAACACATCATATTTTAAGTTTTAAAATGTGTTATTATCTGATTAAACAACTTAGCTTTCACTAAGTTAAATTGTTTTTTTTTTTTTTTTTTTGTGGAAATTCAATTTCATTCAACACGCCACGGACGAGTTCTCAAAGCGAGAACCTCCGGGGATAATTACAACATATACAAAGGTGAGATACACCACTCAGCCACTTAGACTGTTCTTTAACCCAAAAAAAAAAAAAGACAAGCTTTTGATATTCGAAACAATAACTCTACTACGAGCTGGGATGCCTCGGAATACTTAATCATTTCTTGATGAATGCACCACAAGGAAACAATAATATTTCCATGAGTGATCCGCTTCCTCCATTTGCTTTCACCCATACCTTTGTAAAATTTCAACATGTCCCGAATACTAAAAGCGAAAAACTTACTCAATCCGCACCAAGATCCAATGGCCGACCAAACTTCTAGTGCCACAAAACAACCGGATAACAAGTGCTTAGAAGACTCGTTACCCCACTCACAGAGTATATATAAACTATATCATCAAATTGAATGTTCCTTCTAGCTAATTCAGTTTTTGACGGAAGGCGCCCCACCTCGGCCCTCCACGCAAAAATATTACATTTTAACGGAACGCATGATATCCAAAATAAAGTGAATCTTCCCGGTAACTCCTCTTGTCTTTGCAGCATAGTTTTAATCTCCTTTACTGTACCCAAACCGAAATTATAACCAACCCACTTCCATACATCTGATCCTCCTGTGGTGCATAGAGTCGATAACAGCCGCATCATTGCCGACATCTGACAATCCGCTTCCATAGTCAAAGGGCTAGGGAAGAATTGACGCTTCCATAGTCAAAGGGTCGGGGAAGAATTGACGCATCAATTCCGACATCTGACAATCCGCTTCCATAGTCAAAGGGCTGGGGAAGAATTGATGCTTCCATAGTCAAAGGGCCGGGGAAGAATTGACGCATCAATTCCGACATCTGACAATCCGCTTCCATAATCAATTCCGACATCTGACAATCAACTGATTTCTTTCCGAGACCAAGCAGTATTTCTTCCTATCAACCTCAAATAGACTTGGCCGTTTCAAAAAAGGAGGAGTATCCGAAAGCCAACTATCGTACCAAAACCAGATATAAGTGCCATCTCCCATCTCCGCTACACAATCATAATCAATCGGCCGGCCATTTACCAGAAGGGAATAATATCTTGTACAAGACCTGTGGCAGCTCAAGATGACTCGTTTCCACAAGTTATTTGACTCTTTCCGAAACCTTACTCCCCATTGTTTGTCTTTGAATATTACTCCGTACATTTATAATGGGAGTATGTTAGGAAACAGTATTTTGAACGTTAATTTAATTGATCTGCATAATTTACGAGTTTAAATTGTTTATTGTTATTTTATTAACTAGCTTTTATCTCGTGAGCGTCCCGGGGTTGAAATATCTAATATGACAACATCATTAATGACTTGTCAATACATGATTAATGAATATTATTATTATTATTATTATTATTATTATTATTATTATTTATTTTGAACAAATCTCTGCCATAAGTTATCATATTCAAATATAAAAAAACGAATATCTGCCTATGAAGTTATGTTTATCGTTTTATTATTCAAATATAAGAAACCCTAAGTAGTGATTTATTAGTAGAGTAAAATATATTTGAAAACAAAACACCACAAAAAAATTGTCGTTTTTTCTCCGTTTTTTATATAGCACTATGGTACTTGTTGGAAAGATAATAAAACGCTCGTTAATTTGGTATATTTTTTTTCTTTAAAAAATCTCGTATATAAAATATATTAACGTTTAAAAGTTATGGGAGGAAACATGAGAGAGAAAATTTAATTTTTAAAAAAAAAAATATTTTCCTAAAATAACTGGCTTTTGTTTTTTAATTGGTCCACATAGATTGCCATATAGGATCCTACGTGACATTCTCAAGGGAGATAATGGTCTCTTTGAGTACTATGTAGGATATAAGCATTTGTAATATTAATATATATATAGATAGATATAGATGTAGGGGAAGGATCGTGTACAAAGTGTTTTTTGGTAAGAACTGTGAGAATCAAAGGAGGGTATTTTTTTTATTTTTTTTCGAAATTTTATTTTTTCATATTGTTAAACATGTATTATAGTATTGAAAACTAAAAAAAAATTTGTGTGGAGTAATTACGTGTAGAGTAATTATATAATTACTCTAGTGTAAACTAATGTATTTACTTTAATGACGTAATTACACTAAAAAATTTATTTATTTTTTGTATTATTCATCTAGAAAGTATGTTTAAACACATGGGGAAAAAAATTCTAAAAAATAATTTTTTTTACCCCCTTTGATTTTCACAGTTCTTATCAAAAAACACTTTGTATTTGATTTTTACTTATAGATGTATTATTATTATTATTATTATTATTATTATTATTATTTTTATATGACTCACTAGCGAAAACCAAAAAGGGTAAAAGCCAAAACAGGATTTACTTAAACTAAAAAACAAAAACACAATGCAGTTGATCTTTGAATTTGCAAAACAAAACAAAATCATTTTCAAGTCATGAAAAGAATACAGAGAAAAAAACAAAACAATAATAATAATAATAATAATAATAATAATAATAATAATAATAATAATAATAATAATAATAATAATAATAGTGCACAGCTTACAACCAATTATGTAAAAAAAATAGTTAAGAGCACACAAGAGTACTTAGGGTGTGTAGTGGTCTCGTTGTGGGGCGTTTTAAGCCTCCATAACGTTGGGAACACCGCCCCCTCCGGCGCTATGGGGCGTTTTAGTGGTGAATTGGTTGTGAGGATAACGGCGTTATGGATTGAATTTGGGAGGTTGTTGATGTTGATCACCGTTGTCAAACGGTCAAAAACATTTAATTATTTTTTTTATTTTTTTTAAACAAAATCTCTCTATATATATACACATACAACACAAACAACTCACACATACAACACAAATATATACACTTTTCCAACCAAACAAAACCAAATACAAACCAAAAACCAAACCTATGGCAGCGTGGACGAATCAAGAGCAACTCGAGTTGGTGCGGGCGTGGATGAACGCTAAGGAGATCCCGCCAGCCAATAGGGAGTCTTTTTGGCGCAATGTGTTGGTCGAGTTCAACCAAATCACCGGAACGAACCACCGTACCGTTGATCAGATCACCAGTAAGTGGTCTGCTATACGAAATAACGTTAACAGGTGGCATGGAGTCTATGAAGCGACGATGCAGGCGCACCCTGGGGTTAGCGAACAGATGGCAATTCAGTTGACACACGACGCCTATCGTCAACAATACGACAGCGACTTCTCCATCACCAATCTTTTGTCGTGGTCTCTGATGCGTTTTCACTATGTTTAATTTTTAATGTTTAGGCTTTATTTTCTTATCCTGGGAGGTTGTAATGTTTAATGTTATGTTTTATGTTTAGTGTTGTATTTGTAATGTTTAAGGTTTTAGTTTTTAAAGTTTTATTTTAAATTTAAACTATTACATTAACACATAATACATAAACACATAAAATTACAATCCTAAATTATTTATTACAAACAGAGTTCCTAATCCTAAACTACTTATTAAAACGTTACATAAACACATTACATAAACACATAATATAATCCTAAACCTCCCACTTGAGTGTGTAGTACTCGGGGGATACGGAACGTGAGCTGTCCCGTCCATCGGATCTTGCATCTGAGGGGAAATAGTAGTACTCACGAGGAGGGGTAGGCATGCTCCAAAGGCGCTCCTGCTCCTCAACTTCCCTGAGGGCTTCCAAGTCCTCAGGAGTTGGGTCCCCATATTCACGGGGTGGGGTGGTCTGGTGGTGGTGGGTGGGGGTATTCTGGGGGGTGGGGATAACTTGGTGGTAGGGAGTAGGGGTATTCTGGGGGGTGGGGATAGGTTGGTGGTAGGGGTGGGGATAGCAGCAGCAATTCGGGGGGTGGGGGCCGACAACATCAGTCGGTCCATTTCATTAATAGCCATGGTATAATCCATGGCCCAGGCCCATTCTTCATCCGTGAAGTCATCATCGACTTCAGGATGAGGAAAGGTTGGTGGTGCCGCAGCAGGAGGAGGAGGGGGATATAACCAATGTTGTGGAGGAGGAGGAGGAGGAGGAAGAGGAGATTGTGGAGGAGGAGGAGAGGATGTGAATGGTAGTCTCCGGGGCCGGCCCCGTCCCCGGACCCGGTGAGCGTACTGCCGGACATTAGAAGGTCCGGCAGCTCCTGGTTGAAAACCGCCCATATTATTCATTGTGTTCAGGATGAGGAAGAGGGAAGAGGTGTGACTGAGATTTGGGAGGAGGGGGTATTTATAGGTGTGACTGAGATTTGGTGGGGGGGGGGGGGGAGTTTGAAATTCAAACGGTTTGGAACAGTAACCGTTTGAAATTCAAAAAAATTTTTTATTAAATATTATTTTTTAATATTAAATATTTTTTTATTATTTTATTAATTTAATAAACTTTCAGTTTACACTTTTTTTTATTATTTTTATATTTAATGAAATATTATTAACTATTTAATATTCTTATTTAAATAAAAACACAATAATTAACCAATCATTACCAATCATTTATAACCCCCTCATAACCCCCCTTCCCACTACACCCTATTTTTCCATAACCCTTCTATTACTTTTTAATATTTTAATACCATAACCCCCGGTATGGAAAAAGAGAGTGTAGTGGGAAGGGGGGTTATGAGGGGGTTATAAATAATTGGGTAATCATTGTTTTTTTATTTTTTATTTTTTATTTTTATTATTATTATTATTATTATTATTATTATTTATATAGTATTAAATTCCAAGTTTGTTGTGCTTTATGATATGTACATCATGCTTCATATTTTGTACCTACTACCTAACACAAATTTATAATAATAATAATAAAAAATCTGAAGTTGTTTTCTTCTTCTTCCTCCAACCCTTCACCATCTTCTTCACCTTCATCATCCTCCTCCAACCCCCTCCAACCCTTCATCATCCTCCTCCCCTCCTCATTATCCTCCACCTCCTCCCATCTTCTTCACCTTCAACATCTTAATAAAATAAATAAAAAAAAAAACAAATTCAGAAGAAAACGCCCGCTATCACCACAACCCTGCCATCATAAAACGCCCAATAGCGCCTGTGGGGGCGGTGTTTGGGGGCGCTATAGAGGCTGAAAACGCCCCATAACCTTACCACTACACATGCCCTAAAGCATGCACAGGACATTTCTACAAGTTTTAATTTACTTTGCTAGATGATAAATACCTTCAAGTCAATAGTACATGTATGGATTTATACATGAAAATAAACAAAATAATTATTTTGGCCCATAAAATTACAAAACAATTATTTGATTCATTATTTACACTAATGGTCATTTAACGAAATGCACAAGTGATTTTACATAATTTACAGTAGACCTTTTGGCTATCCACCACACACAGGGAGGAGGATAGCACCCTATATTGGCCGGTCATAAACCGGCCTAAGGAAGTTTTACGACTCAACCATCATACAACTTATAAAGAATGTATCATCACATAAAAGCATTGACCATCATCTTAAAGATATTGACCAAGACTTGACCAAGACTTTGTCCAAGACTTGACCAAGACTTTGCATAATCTTAGTTTAGTCAATTATAATTGTAATTATGTAATTAAGTGTATCCCTTAGTATTAGCCTTTTCCTTATTGTAAATCCTCTATATAAGAGTCTTGTAATTCTCCATTGATCAACACAACTTTCATAATACAAAAACACACAACATTGTTCATTACTTTATATGGTATCAAGAGCCTAAAAGCTCCCTTGAGCCATCTTCGATTCCAACCTGCTCGACAGACACCTTCTGTCCGCATTTTGCCTTTTTTTTTCTTTCGATTCATCATGGCCAAACAAATCACCCACATTACCGCCGCCACAACCCGAAACCAAGGGCCACCACAAACTACCAATACCAACACTCGCCCGACTCGCAACAATAACACCTATTGCTACTATTGTAACATTCCCGGACATGACACTAAAGATTGTCGCAAACTTAGTCGCTTCCTAAGAGAACATAATGTCTCGCCTCAAAATACCAACACCCCGGTGGTTAACTACACCACCCCTCACCCAATGGCTACAACCTCATCTTGGATATGGGACACCGATGCGTCCAACAACACCGCGAACAACAACCAACAATTTTCCGTTCTTTCCGAATACGGAGGACCCGATAAGATCGTGCTAGGTGATGGTAAAACTCTCCCTATAACTCATATTGCTCAAACAACTATTCCAACAAATTCTCGCCCACTTCTTTTAAATAACATTTTAATTGCTCCTAATCTTCGAAATAATCTTATTTCCGATGCCAAAGTTTGGCGTACTAATCGTGTTTCCGTTGAATTTTTTCCTTATCATTTTTTTGTAAAGGATCTACGCACGGGGGCGCGCCTCATGCGGGGAGTGAACGTAAATGATGTCTACTATGGACCAATCTCATTGTCTCCTCAAGTCAACAACACCCAAACAAACTCTCTTCTCATGTGGCACCACATACTTGGACATCCATCGCTTCGAGTGTTCAAGTCTTTAATTTCTAGATTGGGACTTCGTTTTAATAAGGTGACCTATGAGTCTTTTCATTGTACTTCATGTTCCCTAAATAAAAGTCACAAACTACCTTTTGGCAAAAACTCTTTTGTTGCCAATCAACCTCTACAACTTCTCTACTCCGACGTTTGGGGTCCCGTAAAAACGTCACTCGATGGCTTTAAATACTATGTCATTTTTGTTGACTATTTTTCCAAATACATTTGGTTATACCCAATCAAACGAAAATCCGATGTCAAAATTCTTTTTCCACAATTCAAATCTCTTGTTGAAAATGTTTTCAAAACCAACATTGTTGTGTTGTTCACTAATAATGGGGGTGAATATGTGGGTCTTTCACCTTATCTTGCCTCTCAAGGTATCTCCCATTACACGACACCACCTCATACACCGGAACAAAACGGTATTGCCGAACGACGTCGCCGACACGTTGTGGAAACCGGCCTCGCCTTACTCCACTACTCCCACTTACCACAACATTTTTTGTCCCGTGCCTTTCAAACCGCAACCCACCTAATCAATCGTTTGCCTACATCCATCCTTAACAACAAATCTCCCTACGGTATGTTGTTCAAAACCGCTCCTACTTATTCCAAACTCAAACCGTTTGGTTGTCTTTGCTACCCATGGTTACGACCCTATGCTACTTCAAAACTCCACTCCCGTTCAACGGCGTGCATATTTCTTGGGTACTCATCCTCCAAATCGGCATTCAAATGCTATGATCCTACTAGTCACAAACTATACCACTCTCGCCACGTTGAATTTATCCCACATATTTTTCCATCTCAAAACACCAATCTCCAACCCAAACACATGTCATTTGACTCCTTCCTATCCACATACCAATTGGCCCAATCAACCTCCCCTTCTAACCAACCCACTCCAGACCCAAACATCTTGCATCATCCAACCCCTACTCCACAGCCCATATCAGCCGAAGCCCAAACCCTTATCCCTACACAAACCCACGGCCCACCCCTTCTACCTCCTACACACAGCCAACCTTCCCACACAATAGGTCCAAACAGCCCAACCTCCTGCACAACAGGCCTTACACCCCAGCCCACCGAGACACCCTCACCAACCGGCCCACCGACTCCACCTGATAGCACCACCTCTACCCCAACCGATTCCCACTCTACCAACCCCACCTCACCAATTTCTTCATCCAACACATCCGATGATCCCACGAACTCACCTCCATATAACCCTCAACCACCTCGTCGACAACCAAAACCCAACTCAAAGTATTACAACCGCAACTTTGTCAACTCTACCACCATTCACCCTCTACCCGTTTCTCTTGAACCATCCACTTATACTCAAGCCTTGAAAGATCCGGATTGGCGCTATGCCATGGATCTTGAGTATAATGCTCTCCTTCATAACAACACTTGGGAACTTATCCCTCACACAACCCAAACTCCCATTGGTTGCAAATGGGTATTCCGAATCAAATGCAAACCCGACGGCACGATTGATAAGTACAAAGCCTGTCTAGTTGCCAAAGGGTTTCACCAATAATATGGAAAAGACTATTATGAAACATTTAGTCCCGTTACTAAACCCGTTACCATTCGCACCGTTCTCTCCATTGCTCTTTCAAAAGGATGGTCTTTACGTCAACTAGACGTTAATAATGCGTTTCTTCATGGGACTCTTCACGAAGATGTCTTTATGGTGCAACCTCCCGGGTTTACTAATACGGAATTCCCACGTCATATTTGCAAACTCAAAAAATCCCTCTATGGACTTAAGCAAGCACCGCGTGCTTGGTACATCGAACTAACCAACTTTCTCACTCGTTTTGGCTTTAAAAAATGCATTTCTGACCCCTCTCTCTTTGTATACAATCTCAACAACATCACTTGCTACCTCCTTGTGTACGTTGACGATATTGTCCTCACCGGAAATCACAATCCATTTATGGATTCCTTTGTTCAAGCCCTAAGCAACCAATTCTCTATCAAAGACTTAGGCCCTCTCCATCATTTTCTAGGAATTGAAGTCATTCCTACGCCTCATGGTCTATTTCTTTCCCAACATCGTCACATTCAAGATATTCTTATCACCTTTAAAATGGACGGTGCAAAAGAGGTTCTCACTCCTTTAAGCACTTCCGACTCTCTTTCTTCCTTTGACTCCACTCCCCAAGTCGATCCCACTCCATACCGCCAACTTGTAGGCACCTTGCAATATCTTGCCTTCACACGTCCCGACATCTCCTTTGCCGTCAATAAATTATCTCAATTCATGCACTCACCTAAACAATCACATTGGCAAGATCTCAAACGGGTACTCCGCTATTTGAAAGGAACGGTCCATCATGGGTTGTTCTTGAAACGCAATACTAACCTAAACTTGCAGGCTTTTTCGGACTCGGACTGGGGCGGTATTAATGATGGGGGACGGTCCACTACAGCATATCTCATATATCTTGGGTCTAATATCATCTCTTGGAAATCTGCTAGACAAAAAACTGTCTCTAGATCATCTACCGAAGCTGAATACAAAGCACTCGCTAATGCTGCGGCTAAACTCTCATGGGTTAAAAATTTACTTGGTGAACTCGGGCTCCCAATTAAGAGCACCCCATCTCTTTACTGTGACAACACCGGAGCTACTTATGTATGTGCAAATCCTGTTTACCATTCCCGCATGAAACACATCGCTCTGGACTATCACTTTGTGCAGGAACAAGTCAATTCTGGGCAACTCAAAGTTCTTCATGTCAGCTCCAAGGATCAACTCGCGGATGTGCTCACCAAACCGCTTGCACGTGCACCCTTCCTATATTTTCGGTCCAAGATTGGAGTCTCCAACGGATCCTCCATCTTGCGGGGGCGTATAAAGAATGTATCATCACATAAAAGCATTGACCATCATCTTAAAGATATTGACCAAGACTTGACCAAGACTTTGTCCAAGACTTGACCAAGACTTTGCATAATCTTAGCTTAGTCAATTATAATTGTAATTATGTAATTAAGTGTATCCCTTAGTATTAGCCTTTTTCCTTATTGTAAATCCTCTATATAAGAGTCTTGTAATTCTCCATTGATCAACACAACTTTCATAATACAAAAACACACAACATTGTTCATTAATTTATACAACTAACTCCCAGACAAGAATTTTAAATTATTCTGCAATCGAGATCATAAATATTATATGCACCATGTTAGATTTGAAATATGCATTTTATCGGGGTTGCAGGTATTCTCTTTCAAACTTCGTGGAGCATATAACATGATGGCAAAACTCCCAAAGGAACAACTCGCACAAGGTGTCATATGCTCTTCCGCAGGGAATCATGCTCAAGGGGTTGCATTAGCAGCCAAGACTTTGGGCTGCGATGCAGTAATTGTCATGCCAGTTACTACACCTCGTATCAAGGTTTAACATTGTTTCATCTTATACTATATATGCATACACCTATTACAACTGACCTTGTGTGGTCACTCTTAAATCTTAATATCATTACAATGTGTTTAGTGGGAATCGGTTAAGAAACTAGGTGCAACCGTTGTTCTTGAGGGGGACTCGTACGATGAAGCACAAGTATATGCCAAAAATAGGGGTGCGATAGAGAACCGCACTTTCATCCCCCCTTTTGATCATCCAGATGTAATATCGGGTCAAGGAACTATCGGAATGGAGATTATGCACCAGTTGCAAGGTCCAATCCATGCCATATTTGTGCCGGTAGGTGGTGGCGGTTTGATAGCTGGTATTGCAGCTTATGTCAAGAGGGTTTCACCAGAGGTAGATGTTTACCTTTTGTAATTTACGTTATCTCATTATAGTTTTGAATAATTAATGTTCTATGAGCTGAGACTGAGTTCGAGCCTAACCTTTTTGAGCTCTTTCTAAGCTCGAGTTCGGCTTGTTGATTATTTACTAATTAGATTATATACTTTTATATTAACATATATTAAATATATTAAACAACATTTACATATAAATAATAGATTCGTTTAGGCTCAAGCGTGGGTTTGGCTCGTTTCAATCTCTATTTCTAAAGCTCAAATAGCTTTTAGACTCGAGTTCAACATGTTTATTGTTTATTATT
Source organism: Ambrosia x helenae (assembly GCA_030844895.1). Taxonomy (NCBI): domain Eukaryota; kingdom Viridiplantae; phylum Streptophyta; class Magnoliopsida; order Asterales; family Asteraceae; genus Ambrosia; species Ambrosia x helenae. Next base: position 35,761,958 of record CM061232.1, read on the forward strand.
TATTAATTTTTTTTTTTTTTATTAATTAGTTTACATGCATGTATATATAATTATTTTCATGAATATTTTTATACACATTATATATAACATAACATATATTATTTAGTTATTTTTATCAATATGACTAAATAGGCTGATTTAGGCTTTCGATTCAGCTTGGGCTCAATTCGAGATTTTAATAAGCCGATCTCTAGACATAAACAATGCTATTTGTGATTGTATTTTGATTGGCGTAGAATTAGGGTTACAATGGTGTAGTTTATATAGACAACATATTACATCTTTAGTCCATATACTATCACTTAATACATCATTGTCTAATTTCTGGTACTCACGAGCGGCCTGGCTTGTTTACACACTTAATTACCAAAATGTGCACTCACAGGTAAGAATAATTGGAGTAGAACCTGCTGATGCAAATGCAATGGCTTTGTCCTTGCATATTGGCCAACGAATTATGCTCGATCAAGTTGGAGGCTTTGCAGATGGTGTTGCTGTGAAAGAGGTTGGTGTCGAAACTTTTCGCTTATGCAGGGAATTGATTGATGGTGTAGTTCTTGTCAGTCGTGACGCTATCTGCGCGTCTATAAAAGTAATTAGCTCACTCTCCTTTCACTCAACTTTCTCATTCATAAAAGTACATTGGAATATAATATTTAGGGTTTTAGCATCGACGGGCCCAATTTATCTCTATATATTGTACTCATTATGAATAGAATGCAATCAATAGGGTTTCAATAGAATGAGATATAAACACTGGGGTTGTGGGCTTGATGCTAGAACCCTAAATACTATATTCCAGTAAAAAAATCTAAATCAGTTTGATTTTCATGTCATTACAAGTCTTGGTATGATTTTGAAGGACATGTTTGAGGAGAAAAGGAGCATTTTAGAACCAGCAGGTGCTCTTGCTCTTGCTGGCGCCGAAGCATACTGCAGGTTCTACAACCTTAAGGATGCGAATGTCGTAGCGATTACGAGTGGAGCCAACATGAACTTTGATAGGTTAGGAGAGGTAAGTGAGCTCGCAAATGTTGGTAGGCGGCGAGAGGCCGTGCTAGCTACTTTCATGCCAGAGGAGCCTGGAAGCATTAAAAAGTTTTGCAATCTTGTAAGTTATAGAAACACGTGTATTACAAAGAATGATATAACTATAAACCTAAACTAATATATTATTTTCGGTATGATGATGATTTTTTTTCATTCTTATTTAAGAATTACTTATTTGGGAACCAAGCAGAACAAATGATACGATCTGACTAACAATAACTTATTTATAGGTTGGACCAGTAAGTATCACCGAGTTCAAGTATAGATTCGATTCTAACAAAACCGCGCCCTAGTTTTGTATAGGTAAGAGCCTATTCGTCGTTAAACAGATACGGTTATTCACCAGTCGTTATGTTGGTCACAAAATTTTGTCAAAATTACGTCCATTTTCAAAATGGGTTGCGGTGAGGACTTAAGTAATTAACAAAATCCGTCACGAATAGGCTTTGAGGCCTTTTTATGGTAGAAATTGTTCATTTTTCTAGCAATGTCTAGGAGTGTGAACACGCTTAGCCTGTCCTGAACTCATCTAGGCTCGTTTTAAGCACTATTTTTAGAGCTTGAGACCCGCGTGTGAATAGTTTTGTATATAACATCAGGTATCTTTTTAGTTATTTCTAATACAATGTTATATATGGTATATAAATATATACTTAAGATACTCAATTAAAATTATATAAATAATATGCTCGTTTAGGCTCACAAGCTAGACTCGTTTATTAAACAAGCTTATTTTTAAGTTCTAACATTTAGCGAGCTAATCATGAGTACCTCTCGAACAACAACTTGGCTTGTCTAATCTTCATGTTTTGAGCCACACTGAAGTTTTGATCTTCTCATATATATAGCGTTGGCGTTCACACCAAGACTGAACTACAAGCCATGATGGAGAGAATGAACTCTTTTCAACTAGAAACTATCGAATTCACAAACAATGGCATGGTCAAAGATCATTTACGCCATTTGGTAATTAATTTTTATAGTTCCTATCTTTTACCGACTGATTTTTTGCCATATCACTACTAGAAAATTGGCTATTTGCTATAAAAGTTTTCCTACGGAAAAAATGCGTCACAAATTTTGACAAATTTGCTACGCATTTGTGACGATAAAAAACTCTAACTTTTTTAACAAATTTGCTACACAATAGAGACAAATACTTAGGAAATAGCGTTGGAAATGCGTCGCAAATTTCCTACACCATATATTCGTAGGAAATGCGTTGAAAATTGCGTAGTAAATGTGTAGTAAATGGTTTCCAATGAGGTTTTTTACAACATCAAGATTTCGTTGTCAATTCGTAGGTTTCGTTAATTTGCTACGCATTTACAACAAAATCTTGATGTTGTAAAAAAACTCGTCGGAAACCATTTAGTACACATTTTCAACGCATTTCCTACAAATATATGGTGTAGGAAATTTGTGATGCATTTCCTACGCCATTTCCTATGCAATTTCCTAAGTATTTGTCTTTATTGTGTAGCAAATTTGTTAAAAAAAAAAAACTTAGAGTTTTTTTGTCGTCGCAAATGCATAGCAACTTTGTCAAAATTTGTGACACATTTTTTTCCGTAGGAAAACTTTTATAGCAAATGGCCAATTTTCTAGTAGTGTTATACTGATTTAATCATTTTTGAGTCACCAGATGGGTGGTCAATCACACGTTGAAAACGAACTTCTTTGTCGATTTATCTTTCCAGAGAAGCCTAAGGCTTTGTTGAAGTTCTTGGATGTTATTAGTCCAAGATGGAATATTAGTTTGTTTCATTACCGATCACAGGTTAGTATTAAGTTTTTACTAATATTTTTACACTTATATTTTAGAAACTAAACATTTAGCTAGAATATACAACAAAACTAAAATAAAATATTACTAACAATTTTAGTGTAAAATTGGAATATTAATAAATTATGAAGCGTATTTAATATAAATTATTTAATATACAGATCCCTAAATGGTATTTAGGAAAAAAAAAAAGAAATAAAGAAAATGATTTTTGGTTCGACAAGTAGGCATTGGCCAGTTCAACTACACAACCGAATCGGTTATGTGCCAAGTTTCTGATTCAGCAAGCCTGTAAATCCGGTTCTAAAAACATTGGTTTTAACGAGACCACCATATACCCTATATTGTTTAAAAAAGTTTGTTATGGTAGATTTGTGTTCATGCATGTTTAATTTCTATCTTTAAAGGGAGAATCCGGTGCTAACATACTTGTCGGGATTCAAGTTCCATCGAATGATCTGATCGAGTTTCGCAGTCTTGCCAACAATCTTGGATATGATTATGAAATCGAAAGTGAGAACGAAGGATTCCAGCTTTTAATGAGTTGAACTATTTGGTCACAATAATACGAACTTGTTCCGTTAATGTTACTAACTGTTTAAGTAGAGTTCATGTAATACACAAAAATCCTAATTAATTATTATATTTAAATTTAATAAAAGTAAGAAGTTGTGAAAATTTTATATAAAATATAATTTTGTTATATAACTTTATAATTAAATTCATGGTGTGAGTTGTAAAAGTGAAATATTTGGTTTATGGAAAATATGAGTCATGATATAAAATTTGGAATAAAATTTTGGTTCAAAGTCCGCATTCGGAACGTTATTACTTGTGGAAAATATTTATCTACTGATCTATTCCTTGTTGAACCATTATTTTGTACACAATACTGAAGTTTTAAGCGTCCATTTCTATTTACTAGTTTATTGTAAGGAAGTTCAATGAGTCACAGTGGCGAAGCTTGGTTCGCCAATCGGCGGGGGCCGGACTCAATTTTTTTCGATCGGTAGTGGCAAATCGGCGGGGGCCGGACTCAACCCGGACTAAATTTACCTACGAAAATTGCAAATTTCCACTACTGCGCCAAAAAACATGGGGGGCCAGGGCCACGAGGGTGTTTGGGGTTGAGTTTTAAAATATCTTGAAAAAAACTTATGGGTGGTTCTTATTAATTGGAGTCGTCGTTCATACACAATGACAGAACTTGTACAATTACGAGGGTGTTTGGGGTTGAGTTTTAAAATAAATTTTTAGATTATTGCGTTTTGAAAATGCAAATAATCTTTTTTTAGTGTTTGGGGTTGAGTTTTGAAATTGATTTTTAGGGAAACAAAACGCAATAATCTAAAAACAGCTTCACCCTTACTGCAGCAAAATGCATAATCAGTTTTCAAAAGCAATCTCAAACACCCTCTACGTTGAAGGGGCCGAAATTATTACAAAAAATAAAATCAACTCTTTCCCAAAATAAAGACAATAAATCCAAAAATCACGTGTCATATATGTTAAGTTCAATTACCAATTTTTTTTTTTTTTTTTGAAATTGATAATTTTTGTTTCAAAAGATTATAAAAATATAATTACTACACACGGAAAAAGAAGAAGAAGAATGATCCAGTTCGAAAAGTTTGTCCTAGGATCAGGGGCCTGGGCCTAACCTAGCTAGTTGAATTAATCCAATAGATGATTTTCTGTTAATGGGCCAAATTCTGATCTTCTATGCCAAATTTCGGGGGGGGGGGGGGGGGGGGGGGGGGGGGTCGGTCATTAAATACTATAACGCTCTTAAAAGACGTGTGAAATGGTTGTATGACAAACAGTTTGTAATTGGCACCTTGAAACCTCAATTATCTATGACGCCGTCAATTAATGTCATGTGCCCCTCAAGATTGTGATAGATCTTAGACAGACTAGAACACGAATGAATAATGACTCATGTGAATAAGAATCATCCATGACATGCAATCGCTCTTGTGATCTCACATAGCCTCGTAATCATCCCAATGATGTCCTATGGTGATATGTTGAGGTTGTCCTCCATGCACTCATATTGTAATGTCAAAGTTTTAACTTTGAAACTAACATGTTGAACATCTACAAATCTAAACAATACCAAGTTTGTTTTATAAACCAACTAGGTTAGTTACCAGTGTATTACACGGGCTGAACTAAGCAATGATATTAAAGTTTTTTTTAAGTAAGCGACAAACTTTAATATTTGAATACTATCAAAAGCAATGATACATCAAGTTATAATAACTAACTTATATTTTTCTTATTATGTGGTATCTCAAAACCATATTTAATTTTTTTTTTTCCCAATTTTTACTGCATCTTTAACTAATTTTTTTCTGCCTGTTTTACCATAGTAAGAATTAATGATAAAGACAACCAACATCAAAATTAAAGTTGAATCACATAAATAATTAATAAAAAAAAATGTAAACGGTAACCAAGTTCTATACATGAAAACATCATAATTATACAAAAAAAAAAAAAAAAACCTTAATAATTCACTACACCTGAAAGCACCTCCATATGTGATTTATGTGTTATAAAACCTTTAGAGAAGTCTTGTATGCACTAAAAACCGTTAAATATAAATCAAAGCACATACTTCACTATATGTAATTGTTCTCTTCTTGTTATCATCATTTAAAACGCTCAATTGACCTCCTTAGTAACATAGACAAATGCATCTTTTACTACGACACTAATTAAGCAAGCAGTCAAACGCACTAACACAATCAAACTAACATACACAATCAAACAGACAAAAAAAACAGTTCACATAAAAAAACTAATAAAAGTGGTAAAACAAAATTAAAGAAAAAGATGACAAATAACGTAAACTTATGAGTTATGACCTTTTAAATAACAAACAAACGACAAATAAGCAAATAAGCAAAGCTCTCAATTTTTCTATAAAAAGTTGAAATTAAAAGTTTGGTCTTTTTATTCCTTTGGATTCTGACTTCGTTTGAAAATGTGAGCACTCACTGAATTATTTTGTCAGTTTTGGCCCCTCAGTGACTTATTATCTTCTTTTTTTACCATGTAGGCCCACTCAAAAGACTTTTGTGCTCCTCAACTCTAAGAGTAATTTACGGAGCCGAAAGCAAAAATCTTCTTTCATCTTTTCATAATCTCAAAAAACAATTCTTGTCACAAACACACACTCAACCAAATATGTCTCTCATCTTGTTTATTGCTCTCTTTTTCAATCTCTCACATTCTCTCCAAGTTTGTAGGAATTCATGTGCCAATATCCAAATAGACTATCCTTTTGGCATTGATGATGGTTGTGGTTCCCCTCTATACCGAAATATGCTCAATTGTTCCACCACATTTACCCCTCTTGCCACCCCTACCACCCCCACTACTAACACGACCACGCCCGCCCTCACGCCCACTATTGCCTCGCCCACCATTGCCTCGCCCACCACTACCACCGTCACTACCCCGTTGTCCGAGGCTCTCTTTTTCCAAACCCCGTCGGGGAGCTACAAAGTTGAGTCCATTGATTATGATTCAAAAACGGTTACTATTTATGACCCGTCCATGTCCACTTGCACCATCCTACAACCTCATCGTGACTTTGTCATGTCCGACGTCCAATCCGCCCTCATCCCACCCTCGCCAGACACTGTATTCGCCCTCGTTAATTGTTCCATTGACTCCCCGGTTCTAAACCACTATAAATCCCTTTGCTTCAACTTCTCTACCGAACACTCGTGTGACGAGATGTATAATTCATGCACCTCATTCAAGATCTTTAATGTTAGCAAAGTTTATTATCTATTATAGTTTTTATTAATATATTTATTATCTATTTTTAAGTTTGTTCATTAGTAATTATTTTATTGCTATTTTGAATGTTATGATAGCTAGTATCTTATTTTTAGTTATTTCGTACATAGAAAATATTATTCACCAATATTGTTATTTCAGATGTTGACCAATGACACTCCTCCAGCATGCTGCTTTACATCATACGCTACGCTCAAGTTTATGAGTATGAATATATTGGATTGCACTCATTATACTAGCTTCTATGATGTCGACAAGTTAAAGGACGAGAAGCCGTTGGATTGGTCCTACGGAATAAAGTTGTCGTATAGTTTGCCCGATACAGGGTGCGATCGGTGTCGGAAATCCCGGGGAACTTGTGGCTTTGATGTTGAGACGGAAGGAATGTTGTGCATTTGCTCACCCACACTTAACTCAACAAGACAATGTGGTAAGAATTAACAAACCTCTCCCTACCTTTTACCTTTTAATCTATAAGTTTAGTGCTAAAGAAACATTACTAACACATTATACAAACATCACTAACATGTCATGCAACTTACAAGACATGTGACATCTAGAACATGGCCATAATGTATTATCTTGGTTGTACTTGTATGAGTTGGTGTCGTCCATATAATGGGGTACACTTACAGAAAAGTAATATGACCATTGACAAATTCATACGGCCTGACCCGTATTGTCATTTTGGCCCCGTGTGTTTGTATAGTATCATTGGTGTATCTATAGTAACCCTTTAAGGTGTGTGTATATATATATATTATATACACACACTGACAAGCACATAATGATATAACAAATAAATGAATTATTTGTAACTAAGAATATATATCTATACTATATTATATAATACCTATAAAAAGGATAAAATGTAATTTTACATAATTGTAAGTGTTTTAATAATTACAACTTTTAAAGCTAAGAATATATGTCCGCCACCCCTTTAGTATACATAGACAAACACAAAAGCATGCACCAAATAGATATTAAAGTTACTCTAATTTATAAAATAACTCATATATATGTTATATATATTATCTTTTAACGTTCAATAGGAAAAAGGTTGATCTAAAAATAAAATGTAACAAACTAGTTTAATGTTTTATTTTTGACACATAAAGTTAACTTGCTTAGTTGGCTATTAATAATTAATAATATTATTAAAAGATTAGAAATTTAGAGAGAAAATTTGAAGTGTATCGAAAAATCAACTCGTCACCCAACTACTAGTAGCAAGTTTTTAAGGAAAGAATTAACTTTGATCTAAAAAGAAATTTTGTTAATTTCAAGTTGAGTGGCGGTGACTTAAAGTTTATACCATTTTTTAACAAGTATACTTTTATGCAATGTTTTAAATTTTTTTAATTATATCGGATTTGGCTAAAAAAATAGTTTAATCGGTTGAATCGCGTTATACTGGCTTGATTAGTTAGCTATATAATTTCAAAAATGACAACACTAGCACACAAAATAATCTAAAAGTACATAATTACATACTAAAATACTATCAAAAAGTTAATCAATAATTAAAAAGATAATCCAAAAGATAATCTAAAGTTTTTAACTTTTCAAAAGTTATTCCTTAATAAAAAATAATCTAACAATAACCCAAAAAACTAACCTATGTCGATACCGGTATAGCGGTTCAAACCGGTATACCGGATTTTACCGGCGGTATAAAATCGATACCGCTTTTCATATTTACCGAAGTGTTTCGTACCGGATTTTCATCCAAAAACGGTAATACCGGTATAACCGGCCGGTAATCCGGTATTTACCGGTTTTTAAAACATTGTTTTTATGTGCTGTATATGAAAAAACAGTTTTATATAATAAACTGAGGATGATTAATGATGAATTTAAGGTACTGAAATGAATCCTTTGGGCTTCGGTATGGGTACAGATACGGGTACAGGTATGATACCGATCTCATCCAATTTGATGCTATGACTATATTAGAATAAAAATGCATTTTTTTATTATACTAAATAAAGACAATAATATTTTTGTTTATTGTTTGAATCGCAGGTACGGGTCCAATCGAGGGCAAGGCAGGTGAGGGATTATCATTTCTGCATTTGACATTAACCGTTGTTTTCGTTTTATGTTTTTATTTTCGTGTCTTCATAAAGACCATTTCAAACATGGCATGAAAACATGAAACAATGTTTGTTTAATGATGCATTAATTTGCTTTTCAAATGTAATGGTGTTAGTTTGTTAACATTAAACTTGGTTTGAGTGTGGTGCACGAACTTTTCATAACCAGTTCTATGTTGAAAATTGCGAGAACGGCATATAGCAATTGTAGTAGTGATTTGATGGTTTAATGAGATAGTGGGTTAGGCAGTAATGTAGTCAGGGGCGGACCTATGTTTTAGGATATGTAGTCATAGGACAGCAGTGAATTTTCAGGAGTATAGAGAAATGTATGCATCTGTTTTCGAGCGACAACATCGTTTTTTGGACGGTGACATCATCTCTGATGCATGGAAACGGCAAAGAGGCACCGTCCCCCGTACCCGAAACTCCCAGGGGACGGAAACGCCTACGGGGACGCCTGGAAACGTTTCTTGACTGCTTCCGTAAGTCAACGGCGTTTCTTGTACCGATTCCAGATTTGGGGACGTTTTTTAAAGTTTCCATGGCAGATCGGAGCTTTTGAATTGAATTTAAAGAAGGTGTGGACTGGTTGGTTGGTTGTTTGTGATGTCTCGAAAAAAGAAATGTTTGGCTGGTTTTAGGGTTTTGCAAATGTAGATGGAGATGTATGCACATACAGTAAAATAAGTTTCAGCCTTTAGGTTTAAAAGTTTACAACCCACTATTTATATATCTTTATCTTTTTTATTTATTTTTAAATAAATTTTACAATTTAAACATTAATGTTATAGTTATTTATTATATGTCCCTCAATATTTACAAGTTGTAAATTTTATATAAAAAGTGTAAAATTATGTATTTATTTTGGGGTTTGTGGTACATTATCTGTAATATATTTATTTTTTTATGTATTTATTTTCGTACCCGTGCCGTACCCGTTTCTTGATTTTTTGAGTTTTGCCGTTTCCCATTCCCGTACCCGTACCCGTTTCTCGTTCCCGTACCAGTTCCCGTGCAACATAGGACATCATTCTTGAATGTTAAGAGAGATGGAGAAGAAAATGAAATGTGTTGGAAGGGTATGTTGCAGGTTTAATGGAAGAAAGAAGCTAGTTTCAAAATGAAGAAGAAGAAGGTGAAAGGAGAAGGTATGGCATTTTGTCAGGTTGTTTGCTTTAGGTGGTAGGCCTATCTTTCTATTTTTGGTTAAACTTCCCGGATAAAACAAACATATATATAGGTAAATTAAATTCATTTTCCAAGTTTTCAAACGGTAATAAAGTTGAATTGCTTTAATTGATATAAAGTTGAATCATTTACATAACTAGCGGTTTTATCATTTTACAAATTACATTTGAGGGGTATTGGGGGAAAAAATCAAATTTGGTGATGTAAGGAACCCATTTGGCGGCATCTAACAAAATAAAGCTGATGCCGCCGAAACCATTCATCTACATTGATGCCGCCATTTCATTCTTATACATTGATGCCGCCAATTGAGTTCTAGGCTTCATTTCTTATATAAGCCCCTGCCCATTCTCTCCAAACCATTCAGACTACAAACCACAAATAAACCCCCCCAATATATGATACGGATTTTTATTGATATTGGGTCGATGTTACATTCACATGGAGTTTTAACTGTTTTCGGCGGGGATGAGTCATGCTTAACAGCATCGTCTGCCGTTTCATCCCCCGCTTGGCATCGCTTTTCTGGGGTCCAAAAAAGCGGTGTCTTTGGATCGGTGTTACATCCACATTAAACTACACCTCTCAATACATCTACACGTGGTATAACACGTGTAGAATGCAACATTGAGGGTTTAGTTTAAAATATTAGAGAGTTATGGATCGTTGGGGGGTCTACTTTCCAGGCAAACCCACGCCATCCGGTGTTGATGAATCACATCACGTCATTAGCGACTTGTCCGGCAACGGATGATGCGATTCTTCACCGTACTACTTTCGTATGGCAGGCTGGTTTGAACATTGGGTACCTGTAGATTTGGTACACATATTCAACGGGTAGAACCATGTTCTCCTGGATCAAATTCAGATAAGTTTGAATCTGAATGCGGTCCTGAGTTCCCGCTGACTGGAAAAGACAAGTTTCTGGGTGCGAAACAGAAACTTAATGAACTATGCAACAAAAACGGTGGTAGAATATTGGAATAGGTGATCTCGGAAAATATATTGTCTTGTAAATCCGTAGATTGTATAGTTTGAGTGACTAGTTTTGAAAAACAGTTGTTAAATAAATTTGTAATATTTGTTTTAAATAAATCTATCATATTTGTATTATTTGTTTGAGACATTCCAAAAATGGAAAGTCTGTGTGTTATTTGATTTAAATAAATCTATCCCTCCGAGCCGTTTTCGGGCCACCGGGATCAGGCCCCGGAAACCCGAAAACCGCCCGGACGTCGTGCGACGCCCGTGTGTTACCCAAGGGCAACGCGTCCGTCAGTCAGGTTACCTGTTCGGCAGGCCCAGCCAGGCTGCACAGAGGCCCAAAGAGGGCAGCCTGGCCCATTTTCAACATAGTGTGGGTTTATAAGGCAAAACAATAATTAATGTTCATATATTTATAAGGCAAAACAATAATTAATGTTATAAAAAATGTTACAACAGGTAATTATGAACAGACTTGAATTCGACAATGTTACTGGTTAAACCAGCCCAGATCGTTCGAGGGTCCCTGATTCTGAAGACGTTCAGATTGCCTCCTGGGTGGTTGGTTGGCGGGTGGGGCTCCTTCATTACCGTACTCGTTATCAGGAAAGAGGTTTAAATTCAGCGTGGTAGATGGTCCTGGCCGGCTTGAAGGTCCTTCATCACACGAATTATGCGGGGCATGGTAATGAAAATCACTAAAAAGGTCGTGATCAAACCGTGGCAACCCCTGTCCAACAGGCGTCACGTAAGCCGGTGATGAAGGAAACGCCCAACTATCTCCGATGCCAATTCCGCCTGCACGAAAGTTAGCTAGCGGACCCATCTCCCCCGGTTGACTGCCACCGGACCCACCAACATGACCAGTTCCCTGTACGATTGATCCACCCAATCCAAATGGAGTTCCCATCTGGTCCAATCCACTGTCCATGAATTGCGGGACATATCCCCCGGTCTGGTTCTGATTGTTGCTGGCCGCAACAGATGCACGAAACCCAGCGTCAGAGTGACTTCCACCAGCTTGGTCTTCATTTTCCGGAACGTTTTCCGGCACCTGACGGGGAGCGCGTCGCCGGCGCACCCTTTGAGGCCGTGCAGGTGCCGACAAGTCAACGGCGTCCATGGTAAGATGCGTCGGATTTTGTAAGTGTCCGGCGTTGTGTGACATCATCATACTGTGAAACGCCGTGTTTTGTATGCGCTCAAGCTGCGTGGCGAATGCCTGAGGATTATTAAAGGCCTCCTGAGATGACCGGTAAATATCACCCATGGCATCCCTCTGCAGCAAACAAAATTTTTAGTTAGAAACACCAAATTGCGAAAATAATTAATGTATGAATTAGGCACGTAAAAATGCTTTACCATCAACTGGATTCTAGCACCGTCGTCTTGGAAACCGCCAGCTGGGGCCTGTGCTACACCCGGATTTCCAATAAATGCAACGGTACGCCCCATATACCATTGCATATAACCGGGCTCGGTTGAAGCTGTCCTTATGAGTTCAGAGCGGATAACCGTGTTACGACGGTTATTCCATGCATTGACGTAGGCTTCATGCCTAGTCATCCAGTCCGCCCCGTTGAGTCCTTGCCGCCCCAAGGCATGCAGTGTTTCAAGCCGAGCCGTGGGTACGGCTAAGGTTATCTGGGGAGGTATGTACTGGACCATGCCGAATTGCCTCAAAACCCGTTGAGGGTAATGATGCTCAACGATCTCGAAGCATATAAGGGGACAACAACTCCTCCAGCTTTCCATCCCGTTTGTGCACATTGCCGGTAGTCGGTCCAAAACCGAGTTGTAGGGGGTCCAGTTGAACTAAAAACAAACACTTAAGTCAGTAACAAAACACAATAAATGCATGATTAATACATACAAAAAACTAAAAATAATTACTAACATACCATCTCCTCGTTCAACGATTGTAGCTGTGAACGGTATGCCTTGAGGCAGTGTTGGGCCACCTCCGTGAACTTTAACCGCCGGTCTCGCCACCTACAAAATTAACATGTTAAAAAACGTGTTCAGAAAAAAAAAATACAAAGGGATGCCATGCAGGCAAGTATAATCAAACTGGGATTTGCGATATATACCGAGCCGCTATTGGGCAAGTATAATCAAACCGGTTTGAGGGTGGTCGTGGCGCGAGACACCGGATCCTCTCCCATGCCCATACTTGAAGGAGCATCATGGGTCCGGTCACGGCTTTCCTATCCGGCTGGGTGGCATCACAAAGCCGCCTGTATAAACAAGCCAGAACCGCACTGCCCCAGCTATAAGATGCTGTACGGTTCAGGTCTCGTAAAAATCTCAAGTAAAAAACATTTATTCTATTATTATTATTATCAGGGAGTAAGGTGGAACCGATCAAAAAGAAAAGGATTAAACGAGCACGAAAAATGCACTCTTCATCCGTAGCCTCTGCTTCAACAAAGTCCTGCTTTAGTTTATCAAGAATAACAGTACCAAAAACGGACTTGCCGGACATTTGGGCCTCTGTAGGCGTAACACCTAAGAATCGTCGGCACAAGGCTATTGCGTCGGCAGTAGACAAATTATCATCTACCCCAGACACAACAGCTCCCTCAATAGGCAACCCCCACAAGACGTTAACATCTTGTAAGGTGACAGTAGCTTCACCAAATGGAAGGTGGAACGTGTGAGTTTCGGGCCTCCATCGTTCCACCAAAGCTGTTGTCAAGGAGTGGTCAACGTATCGATAACCACAATCTATGAGGCCACCAAACCCTGCAGCATCGATAAGGTGACGAACCCGTCCTACAACAGGGTGGTCACGAAGTAACCTCCATATTCCTCTATCGCTACGCTTCACCATCATGGCGGCATTGAAGTTTTCCTCGTCTGTGAAAACGTGAAAGGCACGATGTCGATCACGCAGATACAACACATCGTCGTTTAGGGGACCAGGGTGTAAGTTCATGTTTTGATTCATGGTGGGAGGAATTTGGTGGGTATGATTTTTTATGAATTTCAAAGGTTTCAGATAGAGATTGTAGTGTTGATGGTGTGTTCTTGGATGTGGGTGGTGCTCCTTCTTCACCTCAACCTCCATTTTATAACCTTCAAAGCCTGAATTCTTACACTCCCAAGAATACTATTTGCCTATCAAATCATCTGCAACTTACAAGACCATTGCATGCAATGCTAGAGACCTTGTGAGTGTGTCTTATAGGCTGCATGCTTTGCAGGTGAAGACTGGTTTTCATTTGCTGGTTTTAATGCATGAAAATGGATTGGCGGGATCATGACGGCAACATTGAAGAACACACCAACTCAATTGGCGGTATCAATGACACCTTAAACCGGATTGGCGGCATCAAGAGGTGATCCCTCTAAATGGATTGGCGGCATCTAGCTATTTTTTGTTGATTCCTCTACTTCAATTGGCGGCATTAACACACTGACAAAAGACCCATTGATACCGCCAAATGGGTTGGCGGCATCACCTTTATTTTCTTTTGATACCGCCAAACAAGTCTAATACATCACCATTTTCAGTTTTTTCCCCCAATACCCCCCAAATGTAATTTGTAAAATAATAAACCCTTACATAATTCTATAAAGTTTAAGTTGTTTTAAAATAAAGTATCAAATGTAATATAAAAAATTGGTTACGCTTAATAGTTTACAAATTATGTATCATGTAATGTTTGTTGAATTTTTTTATTAATAGGCTTAAAGTTTCATTACATAAAAAAATATATTGTTTGTTTAATAGAATATGTTTATTTTCATCACCTAAATACTTAACGGTTTAGATTATTCATTATTTATGAAAGTGAAGGAAAACTGTACATTATTTTGCTTTTTTAGTTTTAGAAGAGTTACAAAATAAACTTCTATATACGTTCTTGTGGTAAGTATTCATTTCTTAAAGTCTTAAACCATTGTTTTTATTTTCTACATGTTTAAGTTTTCATTGCTAGTAATTTTCGACCCGACCCGAAAACTTTTATGTTCCATTGTATGAACTTGAGCATCTAACAAAAGTGACTACATAGAAATAAAATCCTGGATCCGCCACTGAATGTAGTGTAACCGTCTTCTACATAAAACTTTAAACAAAAGGTATAACTGCATTATGCGGTTCTCACATTTCTCAATATGTTTTTATCCTGAAATAAACGGTCTCATACGTCTACTTAGCTATCACTTGTATTTTCAATAAAAGGTAATTTAGATAGCGTATCTCCTTTATATCACAATATATACGTAAAAGTACATGACTGAAACTCAAGTCTAACCGGGCAACGTGATCTCTTGGAGGTTGCAAGGAAACAAAACCGTCAGCCCGTCCTCAAGTATGGAACGGGCTAAGCTTAACACCTTATGTTGGCGCATCAGAATAACTCGGATGAGGAAGACAAATGGGGGTGGAATGGTCCAGACGGTGAATATGAAGTGAAGGTAGTTCGAGATGAATTGGATCAAGCTAGGGGTAATGTTTTTTCCAACTCTTTTGTTTGGAATCCTTGGGTACATCCCAAAGGTCAACTTATTTGTCTGGAGAGCGAAAGATGATAGAATCCCAACCAAAATGGCATTGTCACGTAGAGGAATGACCCCTCCTGATTACTCATGCACATTGTGTAGCCACTAAGTTGAAGACGCCGATCACACCTTCTAAGACGCCCCCATTCACATCCACGGTATGGGTGAAGTTTGTAGATGGGTTAAAACCCGATCCCGATTTTGTTGGAAAATGCCAACTCCATCGTTCAACATGGGAAGGAAGCAAGCAAGCACAAATAAGAACTAGTTAAATACTTTATATCAAAATATATATAAAAACTGACGAACATATTTGAGATATATAAACTTAGTTTGTGTCTTATAAAATAAAACAGTGTTTTTATATTTATGAGTACTAAATCCTGATAGACCAGTTTAAGTTCAAGTGTTACATATGTAGTAAAGCAAAGGAACTGGTATATTAAACAACTAAAACAAAATGTATTAGAAGAAACTGCGGTCAAAGAGGTTCGAATGTGTGTCGTGTACATCCAAACCCCTCAACATTCTTACAAGTTCTGGGTTTCGTATACTAATGTTCAACCAAAAACTTGATATGGGTCATTACTTTATGTTGATCAAAGGAATGACCGATCGAGTTATTGTCATATTGGCCAGACGGCCTGTACACGAGGTGTCATGCTTGGTAACATGATCAAGGTGTTGGATAGGCAGTCAAATATGCACCTGTGGTGATCTTGTGGGATGTAATCTCAGGTCACAGAACTGTTGCACCGGAGATCATGCGCCAACTAGATGTCCCTATTCAGACCATATCTGTGTCTATAGCTGCCGAATTTAAAGAGGGCTTACCACGGATGATTGTCTCCGGTACATATTTGACTGGCACAACTTGACTCATTTTGACATAAAGTTAACATATTTCTTTGCACAACTTTATTCATTTTGACAAGCCTACTTTGACATCTCAATAGAAACATAACTTTCTTTAACCACTTACCATATTTCTTGAAGAGATACAGGGTCATCGTGGGTCGAGCCTGTTGATGCAAAGGCAATGCCTTTGTCATTACATCATGGCCAACGAGTTGAGATTTGATCAAGCGATAGGCTTTGCAGATGGTATAGCTGTGAGGAAGGATGGTGAAGCTCTTGTCAACCATGATACTATACGCAATATAATTATCATCCATCTTGTCCAGCAATTCTCAGGTTGGACCAAAGAAACGACGTCCAGCCAAATAGACGACTGAAACCGGACCAAATATATGTCATTTGGTTGGTCCTCTTTTCACTTCTAACCCATTCTCAGTCTCGGGTTGGACCGAAAATACCCAAAGTGGCCAGAACCGGCCTAAAGACACAATAGCGGACAATATGGTGTTTAAATTACCGCTCAAAGGTTCATATATTGCTAAGAATCCTAGAAATTCATGTTATGTTTTGGTGATCTCATTTGCAGCAACTGTATATATTATCAAGATTCAAGAATCTACCAGCAGCAACTGTTATATAATTAAACGATGACTTACAACAGACCTAGCACAATCATTCGTTGATTCAGAGACCGAGCGGATATTTGGGAAGAGGCCTGAAAATGTTTTTAAAAAAATTTATAGTGCTAGGGCAGAATTAGCTTTATATCCACCTGATTAACTTATAGGAGCTCGAATTCGATCTCGGCTCGGGCTCTGCTCGTTTATTGTTTATTTGTTAATATATTAAATAAAAATAATATAAATATAGGCTCGTTTAGGCTCAATAGCTCGATAAGTCTAAAGCTTGGATCGGCTCGTTTACTAAACAACTTTAAATGTGGGGTACATATTATAAAATATTAATAAATCTAATATTATACTAAGGCTCGACGAGCCTGACGAGCTTTATACGCCAAGCTCGAGGTTGAGCTTGATAAGTAAACAAGCTTTGTTTTAGGCTCAATCTCGACTCGGGCTCGATAAGGCTCGGCTCATTTCGAGCTTTTTCTCGAGCCAATCTCGAGTAGCTCGTGAGCTGCTCGGCTCATTTGCACCCCAAGAATTATATATGTACCCGTCTCTTGATGAGTATGAATGTAATAAATACAATGACAATGAGCACTTAAAACAGTTGAATCAACTGAATGCATACAAAACATTTGAGTAATCAACTTGCAAGCTTAAAAGCATCAATAAAAAGACCATAAGTGAAACCCATCTTGAAATTATTAAGCAGAGCAATGGGGAATGTCACCTTAGGTCGGCTGTAATAAAACCGAGTCACATACTCCGTAAGAAGAACACAAACAACTGCAGCGATTACATCGTTCACAGCTAAAGCCCCAAACGACAAGGATATCGTCTGTGCAACATAAAACCCGCCAAGAAGTGATATACCGCCAAACAGTGTTCTTCTAGAAGGGCTTTTGAAGTAGTTTCGTGAAATATCTGGTACAAGCCGAATGATGTCTATTAATCGCCTACGTCCTCCTTCATTGTCTTGTACCGCTTTGATTCTGGAAAACTTAAATGATGATGATGATCTTGAAGATATGCTCGGAAATTTTGTTGTGAGTTTAGAGTTGAATCTGATAAGATCTACGGAGGTAAGACTTGCACAGATTGCCATTTAACCTCAAACTGGTTTTCCTGAATGATATAATGCAAGAAACAGTTGAGTTTTGTTATTAAAATTCGGTTTTAAAAAGCGATAGGTGCAGAAAAGCGACAATGTCTAACATTGAGGCATGAAGCGCAAAAGCAGTGGGCTTTTCGTACCCGAGGCGCAAGGTGATTATATAATTTTTTTTTATGTATCCCATAGGTTTTTAGCTTCCTTTACCCAATATATAGTTATAGAAATGAGGTCTTTATATCATTTTACCTACATGTACAAGCCAAAAAGACCAAGGTACAACATATTTCTGCATAAAAACGTCTCAGGCACATGAGGCGCGCGCCTCAGGCCAGAAAGCGCCCTAAAAAACCCTAAACTCCGCGCCTTTTGGTCGCTTCTTGTATTTACTCTAGGCCTTGAGCGAAAAAAACCGCAATAGCTGAGCCTTGGTGCCTCGCGCATGAGGCGCACTTTTTAAAACCAAGATTAAATCAAAAGAATTCAAGATTGTGGAAAATTTAAAATGGCTGAGGCTGACTAAATTAGGAACTCGGTTTAAAAGCGTGCATGTGTTGCCACTAGGTGCAAGGCAACTTAAGGCGCATAGGCTTGCGCTTCCGACTACAAAAATACGAGTGGTGTATAGAAAGCATAGTTGTCAAAAGCCCAAGACGTGCATGGAAGCCACTAAAAAAACGTGGGCTTTTTTAAGATAAGCGCATAGTAAAAAATACCATTTTTAGGAGCTTTAGACATGTTTTACGCTTGTTTAGGGCGAGTTTAGAATGTTTTGGGCTGAATAATCACCTGAAGTCACAGCGCACCCTAGGGTGCGCTTCTGCGCCTAGAAGCACGCCTTATGCGCTTTTAACAATTATGATAGAAAGCAAACTTGTATATCCAGGTTATATATATACTAAACCATATATAGTGCTTATATATGTCCGAACTTGGTTAACGACTAACCAATGCTAGAAAGCTACAAGAATTCAATCATTAATAAAAGATTTATATAAAAGGACCCTTTCGCCTCGCATACAAAAAGCAACGAACTTTTGCGCCCGGTTCAAGACCCTTTCGCCTCAACGCGCCTGGGGCGCTTTTCAAAACCAAGATTTGAAATAAAACCCTAATCAGACTCACAACTCACAATCAATTTGGGCATACATCAGTTAACTTAATGCTCACATATATTTAATCAATACAATCTAGAAATAATAAGGGGATTTTCAAGATTGTAAATATGTTACCACAATAATAAGAATCAGCAGTTTAATTTATCAGCAATGAGGACACATGATTAATATTATTTTCTTTTTTTTTAATCAAAGAAACCCTAATTAATAAACTGAAGAAACCAATTACACAATGCAAAATTATGGATCAATTATATAATAATTATTATTAGTAGCAGCAGAATTGAGGTTACCTTGATTATTAACGCAAGAATATGATGAATAATATTGACGAGTAGATTCAAGTAGCATGAAGTTTCAGCATTCTGTTTTTTAGGATTTGGGCGAATTAACGGGTATTACCCGTTTAGTATAGATTTGGGCTTTGGGGGCCCATTTAACCTGTTATCGATTGACCCGAAATTGGATAAAATTCACGAGTGGATTCATCAAGTGGGTTAGGATCAAATACACAGTGAAAGAAAAATAGGAAGTCGTAGGAAGGGTATCAAACGGACTCCGATTGAACTCATTCAAGCGGCATTGGAACCGTTTTAACGAACCCTACAACGTGAGTTTTTAGGTCTTCGTTTTTTTGAGGTTTTAGCTTGTGGTTTTTAGAATATGCGTTATATCATTGTGTCTTTCATGTACCATTGTGTCTTTTTCTTATTTTAATCATTGTGTCATTTTTTCAATTGATTGTGTCTTTTTTCTTCAGCATTGTGTTATATTTTTTGGCACTGTGTTATATTTTGTGGCTCATTGTGTCATATTTCATGATTTATTGTGTTTTTTGTATCCTTCTCACCCTTCTCATTTTTATTACCTTGTGTAGAATAACTTGACCCTTCATCAAGTAGCAACTTTCTAAAACCGATGGTAAACAACCCCCACCCAAAAACAAAAACCCGGAACCAAATCGGTTTCAAACCGAAGCCGGTTTAGTACCATTGGTTTCCAACGTGTTGGGTATAGGGATGAGCTAGGTACTTGTACTTACCGGTAAGGGTACCGAAAGCACCAAAAAATTTGGTACCGAATTAGTACTGAAAAAGATTTGGTACGGGAAATTCGGTACCGCACCCGATATCATTTGCTCATCCCTAGTTGGGTATCTATTTGGTTTTTAACCAGTTTGATTAAAGTTGTGTTGATTCACGATAGATGGTTTATTTGCTTGTAATCAAACTAGTTTGGATCAGTTATTCGGGTTTAATGGGTTGGTTTTGAAAATTGAAATGCTTGTTAAACTCTAAGCTTTACCGGTTTCAGTTGGTTGGGGCGCTAATCAAAATTGGTTGTCCCGACACATGAGAGGAGATAAACATGTCAAAATTTGTCCAATGGCTTGTGTCTTTCCAAGTTTGATTGAGTCGCTAGGTTTGTGGTTTTTGGTTTATGGCTTAACATTTGAATAGGTTTCTTCAAGTTTGTGTGACATAATTAACTAGTGTCATGAAGTATAAAACAACCATAACAAAAATGTAGTGTTAATAATCATTGCAAATTTGCAATGTCTAAATATTCAATCTAGAATTCTAGATTTGTATAATTGGGCCTGGGCCTATTTCGGTTTTATCCGGTTTCTTACCAATTTTGAACCTGACTGGATCCTAAAGTGAACCGAGATTTGGTATTGAGACTATAGACAGACCAACCAAGTAGAAGATTTTCACAACTAAAAATATATTCAAATAAATATATTTTTTAAATAATATAAATTCAAATACTCAATGATATTAAGACTTAATTACTAAGCTTTATTTATTAAGTTATTGGGGGGTCATTTTTTTTTTTTTGAACACTGGAATTTTATAAAACTAAACAAAGGGAAACCTCATCAACGAGCTAGGAAAAAAATAAAGTTGTACAAGTACATGATCAATAGCGAAACAACATCAATCTAGGTGGAATGCGTAATCAGTAAAGGCTGGCCTAGGGTGCTAGGTGGAGCTCCACCGACAGCACCACTTACTTGCTGTAAAAAAAAAAAAAAAAAAGTCTGACATACAGAAAGTCAAAAAGCTTTAACTCAACATTAATATTCTTGAAAAAAGTATATAAATATTGTTTAAATAGATGTAGATAACAACAAAATGTTATACAACTAAGCTACGATGTCGTAAGGGACACGTAGGTCGGGGTTTGCCTTTCACCATGGTTTGGTCGGGGTTCGCCTCTTAAATATTTGATTCCAATTTCCAATCCCTATTTTTGCAGTTTTCCCAAAGGAAATAATAAACACTAAAATTAACTTTATTAATAAACATTGCAGTTTTCACCTGATTTCCATGCTTAAGGTGTTCCCTTGTTCACTATTAGATTGTCCCTTCTGGCCACGTTACCGAGAGCGCGACCCACCACCCTTGCTACCTTGTTTGCGTACGCGGCAACCAGGTGGCTTCACCGGGGGCGCGAGCAAACACAAGTGACCACGGTAACGGGGCTTTACCAGGATTTTGTCTTGGATTTTGAGGGGTGGCACCTAGGGGTGTAAACGAGTCGAGCCGAGCCCGAACCTGACTGGGCTCGAGCTCGGCTCGTTATGGTTTTATGAAGCTCGAGCTCGGCTCGCTAGCAAAATCAAAAGCTCGAGCTCGGCTCGGCTCGGCTCGGCTCGAGGTGATTTGAGAACAATCTCAAACGAGCTCAAAGCTCGGCTCGAGATCGCAAAAGCTCGGCTCGCGAGTGTTATTAAATGGGCCTATGAAATAAGGACTTGGTCTTTAGAGATGTGGGCTATAAATTATAAGAAATATATAAATAATTTATAATTATGTTTGGGCTCGTTTAGGCTCGCGAGCCCAATCGAGCTTTGTATCTAGGGCTCGAGCTCGGGCTCGATAACTAAACGAGTCATATTTCAGGCTCGGGCTCGAGCTCGTTAAGGCTCGGCTCGTTCAGGCTTTTTACCGAGCCGATCCCGGGTAGCTCTTGAGCCGCTACGTGTCATTTACACCCCTAGTGGCACCATGGCAGGATGCGAGCAGTGGCTTTATCCAGTGCTCATTTAGCATCCAGACAGTATGCGATGACGCTACTATTGGATAAATCCGAGTGATAACTCCGACCACAATACACAATCTTAATGTTCATCAACTTCATGGATCGTGTGTGTTATCCGTGAGTGAACAATGAAACCATCCTTGTAATTTCCGATACTATGATTCACAAACGTTTAATACACGTTAAGCACAAAAACCAATTGCATAATTTACACTTTTTTTTAATATAACTTAAAGAAACGTCTAATCATTTAAAATAATTATATTTTTAAATCCACCATTTAATGTCATTAATCATAGTATGTGTTTTAGAAATAAAATTTAATATATAAATACAAGCTTAATTGTTATTGTCGACGTATCACACAGGGAGAGGTAAGAGCAGCACTTAGTAAGATGGGAAGGGCTAAGGCGGTTGGGACGGATAACATTCCGATTGAGGCGTGGAAGTGTATGGGAGAAGTCGGAGTTCAATTGCTAACAACGTTATTCAATCTTATTTTCAAATCTGGAAGAATGCCATATCAATGGAGGACTAGTGTAGTAGTACCTTTGTATAAGAAAAAAGGAGATGCCCAATGTTGTGGGAATTATAAAGCGATTAAATTGCTAGGACATACTATGAAATTATGGGAGAGAGTAATCGAGTCTAGACTTAGAAGAGAAACTCAAGTTACGGTTAACCAATTTGGTTTCATGCAAGGGCGGTCTACTACAGAAGCTATACATATCCTTAGGAGATTGATGGAAAAATATAGGGAGAAGAAGAGAGATTTGCATATGGTGTTCATTGATCTTGAAAAGGCATATGACAGCGTGCCTCGTACACTGATTTGGGACAGTTTAGAGAGTAGAGGGGTTTCTGGGAAGTATATAGACCTAATTAGAGATATGTATGTTAGGACGGAGACTAGCGTTCGGTCGCCTGTAGGAGAAACTGAATCTTTCCCTGTAGAAATAGGACTCCATCAAGGGTCTGCCTTGAGCCCTTTCCTGTTTGCGGTTGTCCTAGATGAGTTATCAAAGTTGATCCAGGAGACGGTCCCGTGGTGCTTGCTTTTTGCAGATGATATTGTGTTAGTCTCTGAGAGTAAACAAGGTTTGAATGCGAGGCTAGAGGAGTGGCGTGTAGCGCTAGAAAGTAAAGGTTTAAGGATTAGTCGATTCAAGACGGAGTACCTGCACTGTGACTTTAGTGGTGTGGGCAATGACGAGGACACTCAGATTACCATTGAGGGACAGGTGGTGCCACAGGTAACTAAGTTTAAGTATTTAGGATCATTTGTACAAAGGGATGGAGAGATAGATAGTGACGTAGCCCACCGCATCCAGGTTGGATGGTGTAAGTGGAGAGCAGCTACTGGGTTTTGTGCAACAGAAGATTTCCAACGAACTTAAAGGGAAAGTTTTATAGGGTAGCTATTAGACCGGCTATGTTATATGGCTCTGACTGTTGGGCATCCAAGAAACTGCAAGTACAGAAGATGGAGGTAGCTGAGATGAGGATGTTGAGGTGGATGTGCGGACACACACGGTTAGACATGATAAGAAATGAGGTTTTAAGGGATAGACTGGGGGTAGCTAGTATCTCGGATAAGATAAAAGAGGAGAGATTGAGATGGTTTGGGCATGTGAAGAGGAGACAGACGACTGCGCCAGTTAGAGTGGTAGAAGGTCTCACTGTGGAAGGGAAGAGGAGTAGAGGCAGACCGAAATTGACGTGGGATGAGCGGGTTAGACAAGATTTAATGGGGTTGCACCTCTCTGAGGACATGGTCCATGATAGGGGTTTATGGAGACGAAGGATAAATGTTAAGGACTATTAGGATATGGGAAAATGTATTTTAGGTGTTTCATAGGGTCTTATTTTTTATTTTCACGTTATATGGATTTTATATGTATGTGCATAGATTGTTTTATGGTGGTATAGTATCTATTCTTTCGATGCGTTGGTCTCAATGTTTATGATTTTTTTTTTTTTCGTTGTGTTTTTTAGCAGAGGGTCTCTCTTGAAGCGGTCTCTCTATCCCTAGGGGTAGAGGTAAGGCTTGTCTACATCCACCCTCCCTAGACTCTACTAATAGCTTTGCTATTTGTGGGATTTTGTTGGGCTTGATTGATTGATTGATTGACAAGCTTAATAAATGTTCTCCATGGTTGCTTCAATCTAATTGTTTTGATTCTTTTTATTGGGTTTTTTTTTTTTTTTTTTTTTTTTTGAAAGGTTAAAAAAAAAAAAAAAAAAAAAAAAAAAAAAAAAAAAACAATAACTTAAGAAATGTATATTTTTAGCAAATTGCCAAACATTCTGGCTTTTGTATAAAATCTTCGGAAACCCAAATCACTTGACATGAGGGGGGGCATGCAATCAGGAACATATCACCATGACTCATATGATTAGAACTATTTCTGTTTCAATTGTGAAATTACCAAAGTATCCTCCATACAAATATTTATACGTTAAAGGTCACTTTAAATGGTTTTACTTACAAGTAAAAGCAATTGAATTATTAATATCAAAATAATTTATTGAGTGTGTTTTGAATTAACAATGTTTTATTAATATATATGTTTGTTCGATTTATGAGTTAAGTGAATACTACCATAGTTTTTAGAGTTCTGAAACTTTTGCATGTGATATGGCAGGTTTTATTGGCTGTGTGCCTTGAAAGATACACGTTTCTTACTTTCCTCAACTCCATAACAAAAGAAACATCAAATCGTAATAAAAAATAACATACTCTTAAATTGTTAATTTCACCCTGGTGGTGCCAGATTGGCATAGGAATAATGGATAGAGCCTAACCTTATTGAGGTTTCAGATTCGATCTTTGATTCTATCGAATTTTACTGATTTTTTACTGTCGTGCCTTCAAGCGGATGAGGGGTCAAATTTTCTCCGGAATTGGTGGCTTGGTGAGTTTTGGCCTCAAGACCCGCTTGTCTCAAATTATTTTTCTTCAATTTATATACAAGAGAATATTTGCTTTTCAATTGAAAGTTAAAACTTGAAATTTTACTAAACTCGACTTTTTTTATTCACCACAAGCTCTACTTTTATATATAAGAGTGTATTTAACTTTTTTTTTAGAACTCATGTTGTTTAAAATCAGCCTTTCAAGATCTTAATTATCTATAAAATCTTAGAATCTTAGAAAAATATTAATAATAATTCAAATAAATAAATAAAAACCCAGATAAAGCCGTTAAACGTCCATGTGTATGTAATAAAAGCTCGAATTTGACTGCTGAGGTTCATGAATTCCTATATTTAGACCTTGTTATATTTTGTAGGGCGGTGGTTGCTCAAAATGTACCATTTATAGTAAATAAATAAAGAATAGAGGTGTGACCGTGAGTTAGGCTGCGGTGGCCATTCATGCACTCAACATATAAAAAGTCTAAATTACCCTTTGGTTTATTTCATCTTTAAAAATAGTCGAATAACTTGTATTTTAAAATCTCTTATTCAAATATTAAAATTTAAGCTTATAAATTTAAACTTTATAAAAGTTTGATAAAACCTTGACAAAAGTTAAACAAGATTTTAGTCTTTAAACTGATTAAAAGTTGAACTTTTATCTTTTAAGATGACAGAAAAAGTTAACATATAAACAAAACACAAAGTGTTGAAATTTGCTTACCATTTTATTGAATAATACATTTGATAAGATTTAATTAAAAAAAAACAAATAACAGGAATTTATTTATATTTTTTTTTGGTTTTGCAAATGTTAACATACAAAATTTTCTTTTACAAAAATAACAAATCTGTATCTTGTCATGTGAGAATATAGTCTTTTTTTTATATTTTAATATAAGAGATGATTTTCTTTTGACATCTACTTCTTGAAAAAAAAAAACGTTTTTTTTTTATATTTTAATGATACGAATAGAGAATCAATCTATTTTCTTCTCCCTGACTTTTGATACTTTTGACCAGGGTCCAACGGGTTATTCATAACAATATCTTGGGTCCACAGAGGGGGGGGGGGGGGGGGGGGCTAGGTTTCGTTTCAGTAGATTAGGGTTGTCTGTTATCATGATGTAATTTTCACATTTTCTCCTGCAATTTATGATATGAGCTTGTCACGTGAGAATATAGTCTTAAGAAGATAAACATTTTTATTTATAATTAAGAAATATATTAATTTTTGAACGGCGACCTTCATCTTTTTTAAAGGATTAGCTGGTCACACTTGCTAATCTATATCTATATTACATTATTAAGAAATTTGATGACCTCAAAGATAATTTACTCTTTTTATTTAAGATGGCATAGTGTTTTAACTTACTCAGCAAATTTTTTAAAGTTGGCTCAGTGACAAAGCTACATATATGAGTAGGGCAGAGGTCCCCTAAAAAAACAGTACCATGTCTTATGTTATTATTTTTAACATCAATTCTTTGCTTTATACTCTTTTCATTATTGTGAATTGATATATTAGTTGTCTTAGCATATTTGTATTAATTATAAATTACTTGAAACCCGCCACACATGCCCCAAAAACATTAGGGGTGCAAACAAGCCGAGCCTGAGCTTGATCAGCCTCGAGCTTGAGTTCGAGCTCGGCTCGTTTAGGCTCGATAAGTCAAAAGCTCGGCTCAGCTCGGTTATTAAAAACTTTAAATGTGAGGTAAATAGTATAAAATATTAATAAAACTAATATTATACTAAAGCTCGATAAGGCTCAACGAGCATGATTTTCTTTTACAAAAATAACAAATCTGTATCTTGTCATGTGAGAACATAGTCTTCTTTTATATTTTAATCTAAGAGATGATTTTCTTTTGACATTTACTTCTTAAAAAAAACGTTTTTTTTATATTTTAATGATACGAGCGGAGAATCAATCTATTTTTTTTCCCGGGCTTTTGATACTTTTAACCAGGGTCCAACGGGTTATTCATAACAATATCTTGGGTCCACAGAGGGGGGGGGGGGGGCTAGGTTTCGTTTTCAGTAGATTAGAGTTTGCCATATAGAAAGAGGTGACGACACAACTTGTTGCAGGCTTGTCTGTTATCATGATGTAATTTTCACATTTTCTCCTACAATTAATGATATGAGCTTGTCATTAGTCTTAAGATAAACATTTTTATTTATAATTAAGAAATATATTAATCTATATCTTTTTATTTTTGAACGGCGACCTTCATCTTTTTTAAAGGATTAGCTGGTCACACTTGCTAATCTATGGGTATGTTTGGCAAAATTAGCTGGAGGCTGGTAGCTGGAAGCTGTTAGCCGGAAGCTTTTTAAATATATTTTGCTGTTTGGCAGAGTAGCTGGAGCTTTTAATAAATGTATAAAATGACCAAAATGGTCATAATTAAAAGATTGTAAAGAAGGTTTTTATTTTATTTTTAAAATAGAATGGGTATTTGTGTCATTTACTAACTAAAAGCTTGTAGCTAGTAGAGCTTTTTCTTAAAAGCTACTACTAGTAGCTTTTCACTGTAGAGCTTTTTCTCTAACCAAAAAGCTTCCAGCCCCTTCAACCAAACAAGGCTTTTTATTAAGTAGGAGTTTTTTCTTAAAAACTTGAAGCTTGAAGCTCCTAAAAGCTCATTGCCAAACATACCCTATGGGTATGTTTGGCAAAACTAGCTGGAGGCTGGTAGCTGGTAGCTTTTTAAATATATTTTGGTGTTTGGCAGAGTAGCTGGAGTTTTAATAAAATGTATAAAATGACCAAAAATGGGCATAATTAAAAGCTTGTAAAGAAGGTTTTTATTTTATTTTTAAAATAGAATGGGTATTTGTGTCATTTACTAATTAAAAGCTTGTAGCTAGTAGAGCTTTTTTTTTAAAAGCTACTACTAGTAGCTTTTCACTGTAGAGTTTTTTCTCTAATCTAAAAGCTTCCAGCCCCTTCAACCAAACAAGGCTTTTTATTAAGTATAAGCTTTTTCTTAAAAGCTTGAAGCTTGAAGCTCCTAAAAGCTCTTAAAAGCTCCTTGCCAAACATACCCTATATCTATATTACATTATTAAGAAATTTGATGACTTCAAAGATAATTTACCCTTTTTTTTAAAATGGCATAGTGTTTTAACTTACTCAGCAAATTTTTTAAAGTTAGCTCAGTGACAGACCACATATATGAGTGGGGCAGACGTCCCCTAAAAAAATAGTACCATCTCTTATGTTATTATTTTTAACATTAATTTTTTGCTTTATACTCTTTTCCTTATTGTGAATTGATATATTAGATGTCTTAGCATATTTGTATAAATTATAAATTACTTGAAACCCGCCACACAACGTGCCCCCAAAAACATTAGGGGTGCAAACGAGCCGAGCCCGAGCTTGATCAGTCTCGAGCTTGAGCTCGACCTCGGCTCGTTTAGGCTCGATAAGTCAAAAGCTCGACTCAGCTCGGTTATTAAACAACTTTAAATGTGGGGTAAATAGTATAAAATATTAATAAAAACTAATATTATACTAAGGCTCGATAAGGCTCAACGAGCATGACGAGCTTTATATGTCAGGCTCGAGCTCAGGCTCGATAAATAAACGAGCTTTGTTTTAGGCTCAAGCTCGGCTCGAGTTTGATAAGGCTTGACTCGTTTCAAGCTTTTTTATCAAGCCGATCACGAATAGCCCGTGAGCTGCTTAGATCGTTTGCACCCTAGAAATACCCTCGGCCAATGGCGAGTGTTCAATTTATTGAGGGGTGGCGCCCGTTACCCCTCAACTTTTCTTGCATAGAGTAAATTTTAACGTATTTTTACGTTTTTTTATTACGTTACCCTTGAAAAATAATGCAACGTTACCCCTCATTTTTTTTTTTAAACGCAACACACCTCAAAGTTTTTAATATAAGCCTAACATAAAAAAAGTATTGAATTTGAGTGCCCATTCCATTTATAATTTCTTAATTAAAATATACAGCCGAGTCTTATCGAGCTTGAGCCTAAAACAAAGCTCGTTTATTTTTCGAGTCCGAGCACGAGCCTGGCATGTGAAGCTCGTAATGCTCTTAGTATTAGTTTTATTAATAAATTATATTATTTACCACTCATTTAAAGTTGCTTAGCCGAGCTTTTCACTTATCGAGCTCGCAAGCCTAAATAAGTATCTAATTTATATTATTTTTATTTAATAAATCAACTAATAAATATTAAATTGCTCGAGCTTGAGAAACTATCAATGAGCCGAGTTTTTCACTTATTGAGTCCGCGAGGCTAAACTAGTCTATTATTTTTTATTTAAAATATAAGTGATAAATAATAAACGAGCAGAGCCCGGTCTTGAGAAACTACCAACGAGCCGAGCTCGAGCTTGTGAAATTATTAACGAGTCGAGCTCGAGCTTTAAAAGCAAAGTTTGAATTGAACTGAGTTTGAGCCTGATAGAGCTCGTGCTCGGCTCGTTTGCACCCTAGCTTTGAACAGGTTAAAAATAAAAGAAAAGAATCAAGAGTGGGAAAAAAAGAAGCAAAAGAGAACTATACCAACCACCAATAGTTATCACCCTAGTCAGATAGACGACATAAGAAGATCGTTTCTTATTAAAAAAACTTTTCAACAATGAGGTCATCATTTAAATGGACAAACTATCCTGATGGGCAGTGACGATGGTTTGAAAAATCATTGGTTAGAATATAACACTAAACAAGAAAAAATATATTGCTTATGAAAGTATGGTAAAAAAAATTGAGCATTATTTATTATCGTGTTTTTATTTTTGTTTTGTTTACATTGCATGAAAGTACGAGAAATTTTTTTTTAACGTTACCTTTGAAATTTTAGTCTAACTCCATCACTGCCACGGGGATGCACAAACATTCTCACTGGTACGTTATAGTATAGAGTAATTTTTTTTTTTGAACATTGACTTTCATTCAAAAAAAGGGAGAGTCCTCAAAGCGAGGACAAACACCCACACTACAACATATACAACGGGTTATTACACCATTCCTCCCAAGAGAGGTCTTTAAATTTAGACCTATTCTTTAACCAAAAATACGACAATGATTTAATACTACCTATCACACGACTAATCTTTGGGTCCAATTTGTTGAACGTCTTGTCGTTTCTAGTTTTCCATAGCATCCAAAGCGTCACCAAGATTATACCATGAACGATTTTCTTTGCCCATTTACCGCCTTGAACACTCTTATACAAGCCTAGGAGGTCCCGCGTATGAAAGACGAAAGTCGAACTTAAGCCACACCACTTCCATATACTTAACCAAACACCGTAAGAAAAACCACATCCCGTGAAAATGTGTTCCGAGGTTTCGAGGCAAACTTCAACAAAGTTTGCACCGATCGTTTGGAATGAACACGTGTCTCTTGCTCAACGCTTCCACAGTAGGAATCCTGTCCATCTCAGCTCTCCAGGCAAAAATATGGCATTTTAAGGGAACCCACCCAACCCATTTAAGTTTAAAAAACCCACCATTATCCACAAAGGCACTAGCTTTTTCCTTAACTAAGGCAACAGAGAAGCTAGAGGAACCTGCCCATTCCCAAACGTCCTTACCAGCCGTCCGATGGGCCTGCTCCAACAAAACAGAGAGTTGGGCCCATTCTTGCACCTCCAAAAAAGCCCATGGGCATGCTGAAATCCAAAGGAGCCCACATGCCATTTAAACAACAGTCAATCACCTTTTTTCTTTTAGAATTTGCGGCTTGATACAGACAAGGAAATTGACGCATTAAGGGAACTTCACATAGCCAATTATCTTCCCAGAAGCGAATGGAACTGCCATCACCCAGCTTACCTCGCATCAGTTCAAGGAAAGTCTTATCCCCACACTTGAATTTTTCACAATTTTTAACAATGGACGACCAAACTCCGCCTTTTCCTGAAGCATTAGGAAGGCCCGACCATCGCTTTCTACCCTGATGACACGCCAAAATAATAAATCTCCATAGCGCTCCTTCTTCCACTCTAAAGCGCCATGCCCATTTAGAAAGTAGAGCATCATTAACCAATTTCAAACGATAAATCCCCAAACCTCCTTTCTTTTTATCACGACAAATCTTTTCCCAAGAAACCCAATGCAATTTATTTTTTTCACACGAAGCGGACCACATAAACCGTTTCATCAAGCCTTCTAATTTATTAATCACGCCAATGGAGCTTTATATAATGAGAAAAAATATAATGGGAGACTTTGGAGAACCGACTTAAGGAGCGTTAAACGACCACCTATAGAAAGAAGATTGGCCTTCCAAGACGAAAGTCTAGATTCAAAAACTTCAATAATATTCCGCCAATTATTAATTTTATTCATATTGGCACCAACCATCACCCCCAAATAATCAAAGGGGAAAGAACCCACTTGACAACCAACACCATCCGCGAGGGCTTCAACCTCACCATTCGAGACCCCCGAACCATATAAAAAAGACTTGTTGATATTGATTTTAAGGCCCGAACAAAGGTAAAAAATGCGAAGAATCCTAGCGGCCGTTAAAAGATTATTAGGAGACCATTTACCCATAAGAAGCGCATCATCCGCAAAAAATAAGTGCGACAAAACCGGGTCTCTATTAGAAAACGAAACCCCTTCAAAGACCCCTAACTTTAAAGCCTTGTTAAACATGCAAGTCAACGCTTCCATCACTATCAAAAATAAGAAAGGGGAGATTGGATCACCTTGTCGAAGCCCTTTGTAG
Organism: Ambrosia x helenae; assembly: GCA_030844895.1. Classification (NCBI taxonomy): domain Eukaryota; kingdom Viridiplantae; phylum Streptophyta; class Magnoliopsida; order Asterales; family Asteraceae; genus Ambrosia; species Ambrosia x helenae. Next base: position 35,793,783 of record CM061232.1, read on the forward strand.
CATTGAAACTCAAAGGTAGGCGAGCCATTCACTAGAACCGCCGACCTAGCGGAAGAAAAATACCCGTAATCCACATCCGCCACTTATCCGGAAAACCCATTTGCTCCATGATAGATAACAAGAAAGCCCAATTAACATTATCATAAGCCTTCTCAAAATCAATCTTCATGAAGAAAATACTTTTTGATCGCCGCTTGCACCAAGACAAAACTTCATTCACCATAAGAGGGCCGTCTAAGATATTTCTCTCGCTAAGAAATCCCGATTGGTTCTCCGAAATAATAGAGCCAATAACCTTCTTGAGTCTAAACGACAAGACTTTTGACAAAGTCTTGCTAATAATACCCACCAAGGTTATAGGTCTAAAATGTTTTAAGCCGAGAGGATTTTTGATCTTGGGCACAAGAGTAATAAAAGACGAACCACACCCTTTATTGATCTTACCTGTCTCAAAAAATTCCAAGAAGATGTTGTAGAAGTCATCTTCCAAGAAGCTCCAAAATTTACAAACAAAATTAAAATTAAAGCCGTCCGGGCCCGGAGCTTTATCTTTACCGCATTCAAAAACCGCAGCTTTGATTTCTTCTCTCGAAAATGGAACAACAAGGCCACCCACTAAGAAATCTGGAATCTTTTTTAGGTCCTCACAAACAAGAGCCGGTCTGTTAACAATCGATTCCTTGAAGTGATTACTAAAAAACCTCCAAACCTCTTTTTTGACTAGGGAGGGCTTAGTTACCCACTCACGTTCACCATAAGGCCTTGAATAGCATTAGAAGCTTTGCGACCATTAATGACCCTATGGAAAAACGCCGTATTATCATCCCCATGTTTAGCCCAACTCACTCGGGACTTTTGAATCAAATCTTTGGCTTTCATTATCTCACTCTCCTCTAACCCCTTCTTACACTCCAACCAAACCCATTCCTCCTCCTCTAAAATCTCTTTGTTCCATTTCTTTTTCAAGGCGTTCTAGATCATCCTTCAAAACTTTAATCTCTTCACCTTCTTGAATTTCTATACGTTTTTTCCAATCTGTAAGAGTCTTCTTAAGAAAACGTAATTTAGCGGATAAGATAACATCCGCCGACCCTGTCATCTGAAAGTTAGCTAAGGCATTCGACACCACGGACTCACAACTCTCTCTATCCATCCAAGAATTAAACCACCGAAAAGGCCGAGCACCATAGTTTTCATTAACAACCGTTAAAAGCAACGGTTTATGATCCGAGAGGTGTCTAGGAAGTGCACGAAGACAAGCCTCCGGCCATCTATTCAAAAAATTGCCACAAACCAACAATCTGTCTATTTTGCTAAACTTGAAGGAGGAACCTTTCTTCGTTAGACAAGTGAAGCTACCTCCTTTCATGCTATACTCAAACAGCCCCGCTTCTTCAACAAAGGAATTGAAAGCATCCGCATCAACCTGGTCAAAAAAAAGAATTTTTTCGCTCTCGCAGAAGCGAACTGAATTAAAATCTCCAAGAATAACCCACAAACCATCAGTTTCACTGATCATATGATACAGCCGATCCCAAATCAAACGCTTCTCCGGCAATTTTTGAGGAGCATAAACATTAAGGATATTAATAACCGAACCGTCTTCCTTCAAAAACCCTTTAGTAAACAAAAAATTCTGATGTTTAAAATCTGAAATTTTGGTAAACTTACAAGGGTCCAGATAGATAATAAACCGCCAGATCGGCCCCGAGCCTCTACAAAATCCATTTTGTAAGGACCCACCCCGTTTAAAGAGGTATTATGAGAAGATTTACGAGTTAATAAACTTAATTTGAAAGTTTGAGATTTCGTCATTAAGAGCTCAACGAGTTTTTGACAAAATATTTGCACATGTATCTCATGGTTTAAACATACGTACGATGATTTTAATAGCGAAAACGTTTTCAATGGCACCTTCCAAAACTAAGTTTATAACCATTTTAGCTCAAAAGTTGCGGAAGCGGACGAGTCTTGTGCGTTCGGATCTTTGTTCAATTCTTGATCATCATCCATTCAGTATAATAGAGTACCTGAGGGTTAAACGCGAGGAAATAACCCATTAATACGTTATTATGAATGTATAGTATTGAAAGAATAATAAAATGAAGTTTTTATTTTTACATAACCTTTACCCGGCGGGTAAACCTGCTGTTAGAAACTACCCTTTTTTATCAGAACCTTTACCGGGCGGGTGAGTGTTTTACCCGGGCGGGTAAACCTGCTGTTAGAAACTACCCTTTTTCTTGCACCAAGCTACACTTTTAGTGCAGCTTCAAGGCCATTTACGGGGATTCTTGGGACTTGTTAATGGGTCATAATATGTACCTCTTACATGATTAAAGATATGTTTAGATTCCTTGTTCGGTTACTAACCTAAGAACCCTGAATTATATGTCCATCAATATGTTGACCCGTTAACTTTTGCATACATCCAAGTTTTTAAGATTTTATGATTTCCAAGGCCTAGTAATGATTTTTCTATGCTCATCAAGCCTCAACTCGACTAGGTGACCTCCGCCCAAGTCATTTATACCGGGTTTTGCGATGCCTCGTGTCCATGGCCACATGTGCCATTTCTCTCGGTCTTGTTCGCTCGGTCTCTATGACTTGCAACGTGATCTAAACACGATGTTTTCTTATGACCCTTGGAAATCACAATCTCATCTCATCTAAAGATATACCCATGATTTATACACCCAACATGAGAATATATGTATATATATTTCCTACAAAGTCATAGATATGACTTACCTTGGCTCGCGCCCTTTTTGCTTCTAGACTAGCTTGAGGTAGATAACATTGAGCCTATGAATACACTCAAGCAACTAGCACGATTTCGTTACCGGCTTAAGGTTAACTCATGGCCTAAGCTATTGTCTATCTAGCATTTTTACCCAATTGACCCGATAGTCTAAATGGGATATTAACATCCTTCATCTAAGGCAATCTTCTATGAATCGTGTATCGTATTTATGCTTCTTTTTGTGACATTACAATGTCTAATTCCCAAATGCATATACAAATGTATAATTAAGCATATGAACATACTAGAGACATATTAAGAATTAAGTCATCGAGGGACTTACCTTATGCGTGCTTCCTCTTTACCTCATTCCGAGATTCCTTGGCTATCCAAAGTTTCTTGTATTCGCACCTATAAGGTGAACGACCACTTAGGTTGTTAGAACCTAGTCTTTACATCTTTGTAAGCATTATTGGTCATGTTTTACCAACATACATGTTTTCACCAAGTTATCTATGCCCAAGTGAAATCGATTTTCATTGAGGCATTTTATCAAACACTTGGTAGGCGTGATTTTCCTAACTTTGATTTTAGGTCTCAAGGACCTCATGTATCCATCTTTGACCAAGATAACATTGATAGTATTCTAATAAACATCTAACTCATAGTTTATAACTAGTATTTCATGGTTTAAGGGTGGTTCCAACCAATCCACCAAAAACCTAATTCATTTCATAACATGAACTACAAGGATGTAACCTTCTCACAAGAATTTTGCTTAACACACACAAATTAACATGTATTATGGTTCCCTCATACAAGATTAACCATTACAAGCCCTTAATTCACGTTTTTATAACAACCCATGATTTTCATCATAGCCATGCATAAACATACCATCAAATCTAGCCAAATAAAAGGTTACCTTAGTGTGTATTAGGCTTGGAAGATTCGTTTTAGGGCTATAGAACTCAAAACCCCTTTGATTCCACCTTGATTCAAGCTTACTATTGAGTTTTAGGGTTTGGTGTGTGTGGATGATGATGATGAACGAATTTGGGGTATGGAGTTCATCTCCATCTCTTTTGTTTTTATATATAATTAGTAAAAACACAAGTTTGGCAACTTGGCAAGTTTGCCCCTTCATGTTTTGTCACTATTTGATAGTTAAAAGCCCCGTGTGCTTATATTATCATATAATACGGTTTAGAAATTTTTGGGGTGTTACAACTCCACCTCCCTTAAAGAGGGTTTCGTCCTCGAAACCGATATATCTACGAATTCCATGGGTCACGCCTCATGGTTAATCTTGAATTTTATTCCCGCTCGACGAGGTTTATTTTCATTAAATTAGATTACACCCCCTATATTTATGTATACACATTCATTTACCTCTGCCGGGAATTATTCTAGTTCAGGCACCCGTAGGTGTCATCAGTGGCGGATCCAGGAATTTTTTTCACTGGGTTCCTTTTTTAGATGTTCTAATTTTATATGACCAAACATAAAAAAATCCACGTCGGTACATGGGTTCGGGTCAGTTTGACGGTTCGGGTCAGTTTAGGGTTAAATTTATAATCCCTATCCCTCTCAACTTATAATCAGCAAAGAAAGTTAAACTTCACTAATTCCTTTATCATATAAATTTATAATAGAATTTATATAGTGTAATTGTAAATAATCCTAAACTAGGAAATTTGGGATGCTATACAGGACATGCGCATTCAGTAGCCTTGACCATTTGAATCCACACAAACTCTCATTCTAACTTTATAAAAAACACTATGTTAAATTATTCAAATCTAATATGGAAGTTTAGTTAAACAAGATAATACAAGAACCTTATATAAGCATTCTTAACTTAATCAAGCATTGTTCTTCAGATTATTTTGTTCTTTGGCGGAATGCAAATTATTTTCACGATACCTAACCTAAATTATTCAAATCTAATATGGAAGTCTAGTTAAACAAGACATTCTTCTTTTAAGTGGAATGCATATTTTGACAAACAATAGCAACAAGGTTACAAGAAATGGCATGGTAAGAATTAAACCATAGCAATGCACAATACTGTGTAATTGTCAACTAATATTATTTATACAAGACAGGTTATTTTCTTGAACTTTCGAATCAACAATTACAGGCATATAACATTTATAAATACCAAAGACAACAAATAAAAAATGGTCAAAGGAAATGATAGAAAGAATTATACTTGAGAACAATAATACATGGAGGTGGAGGCTGGAGGCGGTCGGAATTAGTGAGGGGCAGGGGCAGAAAAAAAAGCCTTTGAGGAGGAGAAGGAACTAGCCATGGTTTTGGAAGGATCTCGAGCTAGGGAGGACGATTTGGAGAGGAGGTCACGAGGAGATGAGTTGGGATTGGAGGAGGCTGCAGTGTTGGTTTGGAGGAGATGAGTGTTTGGAAAGGAGGGCTGCAATAGTGTTTTTGTTTGTAAAGGAGAGGAGGCTGCACTTTGCAATGTTATGTTGGGTTAGGGTTAGGTTTTGAATATATAAAAAAAAAGACACAGAAAAAAAAAAACAGACAGCGAGAGGTTTCGAACCCAGACTCTGTTCTGTATTAGGAAGGATAGGAACCACTAGAGCACTCATAGTATTTAGTAATGGGTTCCTTTAACATTTTTCTTATGGGTTCTTTTCATTTTTTTTTATATATGATAACACTATAATTTACAAACCGACTGGGTTCCCGGAACCCGTCGAACAAAGCCTAAATCCCCCCTGGGTGTCATGGTTTGCCCAGGCATCAGTGATTTGACTCCTTCGTGTTTTCGTACCCTTAAATTCCCGAGGGCTTGGGGTATTCGTTCGATTATTTACGCTACTTAGGATCATTTATATGCGCTAAAGCACATACTTGGATTTGGTTTTCATGACGGCTTTCCAAAGATTGTCACCCACCTTCCACGTGATATTAATTTTTGTTTGATTTGGGCTCAAGGCCTCTTATAATGCCATGGTTTTACTAGAAAGCATCGAGTCCTTCCCGTACCTCACGTTTTCTTTGTCCTGGACATCGCATGCCTTAATTAACAGTGTTTTCACTGTCGCTAGGTTAGTTATATTTATGCATTCCTCTGGGTCCAAGTCGTGATGACTACACTTGACCTGTTTGAACCTTCTAATGATCGCTTAGCTATCACTAGACTATTAATGGTTCATCATTCGTTCTGTTACTATCCGATCGCCAATTCTGTGAATAGTTAATTCATCAGGTTTTCGGCTACAAATTAACTTAGTTTCATAAGTCACATGCTTTAGTCAGTCATCCAATCTCAGGACTGTGATTTATGATGTGTTTCTACACACCGTCTATCAAACTTCTAAGTTAAGATTTGTTGGGCTTCATAAAAAGTCCAACTTTTGTCTAACTGACTGTAACAGCCCAAAGTAACTCTTATCATGTATTGTCTGATTTGCCCGCCCAGTCGTATTAGACTGTGACCAAGCTCACGGTTTTGCATTGGTCTCACTCCCGAAGGACTGGCCAAAACGCGTTGTGATAGTGAGGGTGGCCACTCCCTTATAAGGAAGTGTTTGTTTCCCTTTCCCAACCAATGTGGGATCTTACAACGTGTATATGTCTTAGTTCAGTGCTAGGTTAGTATTTTGCATCACTCATTTAGAGTTAGAACATTTCCATGGAATCCTCCATAATACCTTAGATAGCATAGCATTTCGCCTGTCTCATGCATTCATTAACTCACATTGGTATTATCTTATCCGAATTTTAGCATGTGAGTTTCACTCTTAGTTGAAATTAGTTCTAGGCGATTGATCAACTATTACCTCCTTGCCCCAGTGTCTCAGGCTTTTAGGATTTTTATCTTACCGAAAGAATTTATATAGGGTGCGTTACCCTTTCTTATCTGGCCTTTCAAATTTATATGTCGAGCTCTCGCAAGCATCTTATTTGAGATTTAAACCCGATTCCTCTGTCTCTTTTATTTATCTGGGTATTATTTCGTATATAATACCCGTTTTCACGTCGCCTTCCGGACTATTTTTTTTAATACCTCGGGACACTTTGGTTCTAAAGCAATTTCTTCTTCATTGGTTAAGCCTTATAGGGCCCGTTACTGAACCGTGACCGTTTCTGTTTATTTATGTCCCTTAAGACTTATTGACCCATAGATCAATTCAACGTTTCTCAAAATGGTTCTCACTCATTTGTGTTTCATGGTGTTACGTTACCATGTTTAGTTACACAAGTCTATTACTTATGTTTTCTTTACTTAGTATTCGTATTCATAGTGAATCGGCAGGTTGCGTTTGGTTTATTATGAAGGCATTGCCTTCATATCTATGATTTCACAACCAATATATATGATTTAGAGTTTAGATTTCATGTTCATTCATCACATGTTAAGGCCCATGAGATTTATCTCGCATCATTTGTGATTGGCATGTCTTTAATAGATCTCATCATTCTTCGTTTACTCTCATACGATCCTTGCTCAAGGCTAGGATCGTTCCTCTGGTGCGGATGCACCTCCGTTTTCCAGGGTCTTCTACAATCCCCCTTTTATTTAGCGTTTACTTCCTTATTTTATTTAACACGTCTTTTTTTATGGTATAAGACCATGTTTTTAACTCAGGTTTGTGTGAATCATAATTCACGCTTGCCCCATGTGGTTTTATTCTCATTTGCATCCAGATTTAGCGAGACACGTAGTTCTTGGTTGCCCGTGAACTTTCACGGATCATTATGATTTAGTGTGATACTTAGTTCACAATTTCCCGTGGGTTTCCATGAATTCATTATGATTAGTGTGACGCATAGTTCACATTTTCCGTAGACTTCCATTTATTACGAGTCAAGTTTAAGTATAACTTAACCCCGAGCTTAGACCGAATCTTGGCTTTTGTTTTACCTCAGTACGAGGTTCATGTTGGAATACGAGTTAACCTCTCGAGTACGGTTTAGACTCTTAAAAGTTTTACCCTTTAGATGAGGTTCATATTGATTTATGATTTAACCTTTCGTTAAGGTTCGACTTTTACTGCTTGATTGACTCCCCATCCAGGTTCGAATTTGACTATGTATTAACCTTCGATTAAGGTTCAAGTTTCCTTATAGTTTAACCTCTCCCTAAGGTTCGAATGTGATTATGACTTGATCCTTTAATTAAAGTTCAAGTCTACTTACAAGTAAATTCTCGATCATGTCTCAAGGTGATCATTATTTAACCTTTTGGTTAAGGTCCAAATCCATTTAGGGAAATTGGCCTTTGATTATGGTTTGAATGTATTTTAGGACTTAACCTTGGACTAAGGTTCAAGTCTATTTGCGTGTTAACTCTTAACTAAGATTTGAGTGTGTTTACGACTTAACCATTGATTGAGGTTCAAGTCTTTTATACGGATTAACCTTTATTGTAGTACGAATGTGATTATGACTCAACCTTTGATTAAGGTTCAAGTCTTCTTACGGATTAACCTTCTATAAAGGTTCGAGTTTAATTATGACAACCTTTGCTTAAGGTTCAAGTCTATTTATGAATTAACCTTCTATAAACGTTTGAGTTTAATTATGACTTAACCTTTGATTGAGGTTCAAGTCTATTTACGAATTAACCTTCTATAAAGTTTGAGTTTAGTTATGACTTAACCTTTCATTAAGGTTCAAGTCTTACCTTGGTCCGTGTAACTGTTGTGGTAATACCTTTGGCTCTATGACCCCGTGATCATTTATGCATTGGTTTTTACTTACCCGGTCTACCCGGCCTCTTAAGTTGTTTGGCAATACTTCCTTGTTATATGACCTTGCGAGATATATTTTTAGAGAAGTTAACATGCCTTTCTCCCCTGACCCAGTCCTTGTCACGTGAAGGGTAGACATGTAGATCATGAGAAGCCCACCGCACCATGTGTTTAACACTTACCTGGCCAGGGTAAGCAATCCACACATGACACGGTGATCTTATCGCGATCACCACGATACTCTCCAGGTGAGCAATTTCTGGTCATGCATCTTGTTTAATAAAAACATTCTTCTTTGTTTGTGTAATACATTTTCGTATACACGCGTTATTAAGCTATTTGTGTTTTAACCGATTGTACAGTCTTAACCATACAATCACGTCTTCCAATTCTTGGTTCGGCTGAGCCTTGACCCACCATGACCGTATAATCGGTGTGTTTCTTGGGTGTTAGTGTCTAGTACACTGTTCCCTTAGTTCGTTTCTGATTGACTCGTGTTCAATCATGATATAGATCGTTTTTGACAAGATTATTACATTTTGGAAGTGAATTACTTACTGGATTGATGATCATACTTGAACGAACGCTTAGACTCGTTTAACCTTGGGCTCTGAATACCACTTGTAAGACCCACCCGTTTAAAGAGGTATTATGAGAAGATTTACGAGTTAATAAACTTAATTTGAAAGTTTGAGATTTCGTCATTAAGAGCTCAACGAGTTTTTGACAAAATATTTGCACATGTATCTCATGGTTTTAAACATACGTACGATGATTTAATAGCGAAAACGTTTTCAATGGCACCTTCCAAAACTAAGTTTATAACCATTTTAGCTCAAAAGTTGCGGAAGCGGACGAGTCTTGTGCGTTCGGATCTTTGTTCAATTCTTGATCATCATCCATTCAGTATAATAGAGTACCTGAGGGTTAAACGCGAGGAAATAACCCATTAATTCGTTATTATGAATGTATAGTATTGAAAGAATAACAAAATGAAGTTTTATTTTTACATAACCTTTACCCGGGCGGGTAAACCTGCTGTTAGAAACTACCCTTTTTATCAGAACCTTTACCCGGGCGGGTGAGTGTTTTTACCCGGGCGGGTAAACCTGCTGTTAGAAACTACCCTTTTTCTTGCACCAAGCTACACTTTTAGTGCAGCTTCAAGGCCATTTACGGGGATTCTTGGGACTTGTTAATGGGTCATAATATGTACCTCTTACATGATTAAAGATATGTTTAGATTCCTTGTTCGGTTACTAACCTAAGAACCCTGAATTATATGTCCATCAATATGTTGACCCGTTAACTTTTGCATACATCCAAGTTTTTAAGATTTTATGATTTCCAAGGCCTAGTAATGATTTTTCTATGCTCATCAAGCCTCAACTCGACTAGGTGACCTCCGCCCAAGTCATTTATACCGGGTTTGCGATGCCTCGTGTCCATGGCCACATGTGCCATTTCTCTCGGTCTTGTTCGCTCGGTCTCTATGACTTGCAACGTGATCTAAACACGATGTTTTTCTTATGACCCTTGGAAATCACAATCTCATCTCATCTAAAGATATACCCATGGTTTATACACCCAACATGAGAATATATGTATATATATTTCCTACAAAGTCATAGATATGACTTACCTTGGCTCGCGCCCTTTTTGCTTCTAGACTAGCTTGAGGTAGATAACATTGAGCCTATGAATACACTCAAGCAACTAGCACGATTTCGTTACCGGCTTAAGGTTAACTCATGGCCTAAGCTATTGTCTATCTAGCATTTTTACCCAATTGACCCATAGTCTAAATGGGATATTAACATCCTTCATCTAAGGCAATCTTCTATGAATCGTGTATCGTATTTATGCTTCTTTTTGTGACATTACAATGTCTAATTCCCAAATGCATATACAAATGTATAATTAAGCATATGAACATACTAGAGACATATTAAGAATTAAGTCATCGAGGGACTTACCTTATGCGTGCTTCCTCTTTACCTCATTCCGAGATTCCTTGGCTATCCAAAGTTTCTTGTATTCGCACCTATAAGGTGAACGACCACTTAGGTTGTTAGAACCTAGTCTTTACATCTTTGTAAGCATTATTGGTCATGTTTTACCAACATACATGTTTTCACCAAGTTATCTATGCCCAAGTGAAATCGATTTTCATTGAGGCATTTTATCAAACACTTGGTAGGCGTGATTTTCCTAAATTTGATTTTAGGTCTCAAGGACCTCATGTATCCATCTTTGACCAAGATAACATTGATAGTATTCTAATAAACATCTAACTCATAGTTTATAACTAGTATTTCATGGTTTAAGGGTGGTTCCAACCAATCCACCAAAAACCTAATTCATTTCATAACATGAACTACAAGGATGTAACCTTCTCACAAGAATTTTTGCTTAACACACACAAATTAACATGTATTATGGTTTCCCTCATACAAGATTAACCATTACAAGCCCTTAATTCACGTTTTTATAACAACCCATGATTTTCATCATAGCCATGCATAAACATATATACATCAAATCTAGCCAAATAAAAAGTTACCTTAGTGTGTATTAGGCTTGGAAGATTCGTTTTAGGGCTAATAGCACTCAAAACCCCCCTTGATTCCACCTTGATTCAAGCTTACTATTGAGTTTTAGGGTTGGTGTGTGTGGATGATGATGATGAACGAATTTGGGGTATGGAGTTCATCTCCATCTCTTTGTTTTTAATATATAATTAGTAAAAACACAAGTTTGGCAACGTGGCAAGTTTGCCCCTTCATGATTTGTCACTAGTTGAGTAGTTAAAAGCCCCGTGTGCTTATATTATCATATAA